>ML685804.1:9566935-9630383 GCA_007922175.1 Pelusios castaneus
CTAATCCTCGGCTCACTTAGGCAGGAAGAAGGTCACAGTCCTGGTTGGAACAGCCTCGCCGGCATC
The DNA here is from genome assembly GCA_007922175.1 of Pelusios castaneus. NCBI lineage: Eukaryota > Metazoa > Chordata > Testudines > Pelomedusidae > Pelusios > Pelusios castaneus. Next base: position 9,567,002 of record ML685804.1, read on the forward strand.
ATGACTGGGTTGAACAGAACAAAAGCCAGCTGGTTCCATGTCTCCACCACGCTGACCCAACGGAGACCAATCAGCAGGGAATAAAAGTGCCCCTGTGGGAACTCCACCCAGCACAGCCAACTCACTTCACCTGCTCATCCCCACACCATGATTGCAGGTGGGGCAGATCGGCAGAGCCCTGGTGCTGACAAAGCAACATTGACAGGGGTGCTTGTTTGACCTCCCTCCCCAAAGCTGAGCAAGTGTCACCCAGCCACGATCCCCAGGCCCTCTCCCGGTTTGAACCCTGAGTGGAAGAGTGCTAGAGCACTCCTTAAAGTCAAGCGTTGTTGAGTGACTCTTACCACCACCTCCTCTGCCACCTTCCCTAGGAAAAGGAGCTAGTGGGTGAAATTCTTGGCCGTGTAAACGGCTGCAGCGCTGTCGGAGACGTTGAAGCTGTGGCAATTTACACAGCAGAGAATCCGACCTCTCCTTCCGGTATCGCGGCTAGATATCTGGAATAAAAAAACTTCTGTACCATCACCAAAGGTGGAGTTCCACCTATCAGCTGGCTATGTTTTACTCTGGCTGGCCTTGGTGTAAGAGCAGTGCTATCCTCAGGGTAGAAGGGTTACTGAGAGCCCAAATTGGCTCTCGGTGTTTGTGCGCGTACCTGCCAGAACACTAAAATCTCTCTCAGCCCACTCTCCTCCATATGAGCGGTGGCAGGATAATTATACCATTTTAGCAGCCCCCTAGTGCTGTGAGCATAAGATAAGACACAGGATGAACTATGTAAATTAACCCGAGTGCCTGTTCTGAACCCCTCCATTACAAGCGCTTTGACACAGCTGGCCTGCAGCAGGTTAATACAAAACCCCCCAAATTACTACAGCTCCAGAGGAAAATCAGCCTTATCTGCAAGGATTTGTGTGGATTCCAAAGAAAATAAAGCTGCAGTCTCTTAATGCCCTGCTGAAGTTGGTGTGCATTGAATGGATAAAGCAGGACCATATTTTATGCTGGTGCTGAACAGAATTGTAGGAAAGAGTATAATTTATAATGCCGGGTCTTCAGGACTTCTGGCAGGATGCTTTCATTGGGTAAGCCTCAGGCAAAACTCACTGGTGTGAAAAGGCATTCTGTCTGAATACAGACTGAGGGGACGTGCTCAATAGCACCTAAGTGACTTAGGAGCCTTGCCCCTCGTGGGTTTTTTTTTAAAGCCTTGAAATCGGTGGGAATTGTGCTCCTTTAACCTGATTAGACTCTTGAAAAAGCGCACGAGGTGCTTCTCTGTCCATCTTTTGGCCTCTGAATGCCTGGCCCAAGTCGCAGCTGAAAATAGGATAGGTTCTTTTACGTTGCTTTTGAATACATTACCCTGGTCCCCAAGTAAAACCCGAGGCAGGACTTCAAGCATTTAGCACAGTGGGAGGCTGCGTGCTCTAGTGGCTGGCCGCTGTCGACTGAAATTGGGAGAGATGAATGCCATGCCCCGTCCCTGATGCTGCCTTCGGCGCCAGAAGACCGGGTCAAAGAATTTGCCAGTGCGAAGTCTCATGGTGGGCCCCTTCTGAAAAATTTTCGCCATTGGCTGGGCTTAAAAACTGAACTAAATTCAGTTCTTGATCCATCAGAGTTAAGGATGTTTGAGGAACATGGGAACACAGCGCCTATGGGGTGAAAATCAGCAGAGATCTAATTTGGGGATGGGAAAGAGTGAGGAGCAAAACCCAGCAGTTCTGAGACAAGGTGGAAGATTCCCTAGACTCGTTTCCTCTACTGGGCGTCTCTGTGTTTATTGCTTCCTAACCCAGCAAAGCGTGTGTCACTCAATAGCCTCTCTTCCCACAAGAAGGTATGGAAAATAATCCTGGCTCTGTACGGTTCCCTGAGTCCCTGAACTCAGCAAATCCTGGGCCTGATTCTTCTGTCTGCAATTTAATGCTGGTCTATCTCTACTGACTTCCTGATTGACACCAGCATAGGTGGAAGGGAAGGAGATTGATCCTGCCCCAAATAATTGTCTTATGATGCCCTGCGATGACCAGCTTGCCATAACATCCTCACCATTTTATCCCGTTCTTGCAAAGAGGAACGGAAATGCCATTCCACTCCATTGCCCTGCCCCAGAAGCCTATGCCTTGTGCTGATCCAGGCCAGGAGCTTTCCTCTCTCCTAGAAGGAAATGTAATTGCTTAATTAGGGATGGTCACGTACTATCCACTCACAAAAGATCATCTAGGTCCTGTGGCTGAAGCAAAGGGATCCAGAGTTACGGGTACCGGATTCTATTCCATGACTCTGCTACGGGCTCACGGGGTGACCTTGGGCCAGGCGCTTCATCTTGCTGAACCACACGTCCCCCATTAACCACACGTCCCCCTTTAAAAGGGGGGATAAAAATATCGACCTACCACTGTCAAGTGCTTTGAGATCCCCCAATGAAAGTAAATCCAAAGTATTTTGACGATGATTCCCTTTCTTTAACCCCCCCATCAATTAAACAATCATTCCCTCCCTCATGGAATCAATAAAGAAGAATAGTACATGGCCCAGCTTCCCCTTGAGTACCCCGCCACAGGCAGCCAGCAATTTATACAGCAGAGCTAGGAAAATCCCTCCTGTCAGGGTCTTTGGAATCCTTCTGCACCATTCAATTATAAATGAGACCATTTGGAGCTAGCCGCTCTTTAAACATATTTGTCTTATGAACAGTAGAAGCTTTGAATTCTCCAGTGTGTAGGGAGGGCGGGGGGGAGACAGCAAAGCATTGCACATGGAGACTCAAAAGCAGAACAGTTCCTGCCTAGACCGCCTTTACATTTGTTCCTAATTTCACGCTCCACGGGCTCCTGGATTCGTATGTTTAGCAATAAATACACTGGTAAAAGGAAGCACTCTGCAGCGGTCTCGGAGCAACCATGTAGAAGCCCTGGTCTGAGGAACAGAGGCGCTGAGAGACAGCGTTTGCAGTAACTCCACAGGGCTCCTTCCTTGGCATCATGTAATATGAGGAACCCTAGAACCACTACTGAAGAGTCTCCCCTTCCAAACCCGTCCCCCACCCGGCACACGTTCTTTTATTGCCAAGAGCGAGGAAGGGCCCGCACTGAATTATTAACTCTGCGTGGCCTGAAGCGGACATTCTCCTTTGTACTCTCAGGTTCACTAACGCCCCCCCAAATTCACATCTGCTCCCCTTGCTTTCGGCCTCCATGACCCTCTGTCCTGAATACACCAGCTCTGTCCAGCGGGTCAGGACGCCTCCCAGGAGCTCTCCCTATATGGCGGGCCTGTCTGCATCCAGGCTCTGGCACTAATCAGACCCTGATGTAAAGGAAGGCATGGCCTGGTCCGTGGCTGGGAGGTTGGAACAGCTACTGAGAGCAGCTGGTGTGGGGAGAGCTCTGCTTCTGTGCGGTACCTTGGGAAATTCACAGCGACAGCCGGGATTGAACTCCCGGTTCCTGTTCCAGAGACACGGGCCCCCGTGTAATGGAAGCGACGCAGTGTGCAAGTTACGGCCGCATTTGGCTTGGTGAATCGGACATCTTCTTCGCTCTGTGGAAGCGCAGTCCATAGTGGCCCAATTGACAGCACACCTTTACTCTCCCTCTTGAGCCCCTCTGTTTCAAAGCTCTTGCCCCAGACATTTGGGTCTGTTAGGGCGATTGCTCATGCTGGAGGAGGAAGGGGGTGCCAGTCAGCCAACATCAGACAGATGCCAGGGGAGCTCCAACCCCCAAGAGACCCCTTCTCTCTTCCCCCTCGTCTTGGCACAGTTTGGGGGTGGCTCCAGTCAAGAGGAAGAAAAGAAACTAATGGCTCTGTAAATAGAAGGATGTGCCTTTTCCCCCTCAATAAGCAATGCTAGTCTGCTGAATTTGGGGGAGCCGTTATTTCAGTCTCTGGTGTACAAAACTTGCTGGAAAAAGCCTGCCTGCTGAGAACATGTAAGAGAGACTAGTGGGTGAGATAATATCTTTTACTGGACCAACTTCTGATGGTGGAAGGTGCACAGAATCTCACAAAGCTCTTCTTTAGCCCCGTGGGAGGAAACGAGTGTGTCTGAGCTCAATACGAGTTGGGAGAGAGGATTAAGATTGATTTCCTTCTCCAGACCTGAAAAGAGCTCTGGGAAGCTTGCAAGCGTCTACCTTCCACCAACACAAACAGATCCAATAAAAGATATGACCTCCCGCATCTGGTCTCTCTCAGATCGTAGGACCACAATGGCTAATGCAACCCTGCTGAGAGAATATAAACATAGTTCAAAATGTCCTGGATCATATAGTCCTCGTAATAGCGACAGTTGAGCCAGGGCTGGGAGAATGGTGTCGCACGCATAGAGCACTTTTCATCATCAAAGCACTTTGCAAATATTAAATAGACCTTGTATATCCCAGTGAAGTAGGTGAGGATAAAAATCTCTACTTTATAGATGGACAGAGTGCACCAGAGAGGTTACAATATTTAATTTCCATACACAGCTCCAGTTCTGAGGGGCATTTTTACCCCTGCAAATAATTGAGCCTACCCTATTGCCCTCACCATGAATTGCAAGCACATATATTAGCAGCTAGGTACATTGCCTCTTCTTTGTGCCTGCATCTCAGCTTGTTAGGTGGTTAGCCACTGATTTTTGCATGATAGTCAATGTAGTAACAATTACACACCAGCAAACATCGAGGCTGGGTTAAAAAACAGCTGAAAAAAAAAAAGAGACCCTAAGGTCACCCACAGAATGAAGGCCATTCAGAACTAGCATCCTAGAACAAATCTCCCCTGTATACGCCCATGCTGCCTTCTCGCTGGACTTTCCTTCCTAATCCAGGAGTTGCAGGACATTTTTGAAGTTGCTATTAACAATTGTTTAAAAATTGCCATCTCTAAAGCAAAGTCCCAGCTCCTCACCCAAGGTGCAGTATGGGCTGCTGAATATAATGCACAGAGTAAGGCTAATACACAAATCTCTGGACACTGTATACCACAGAGTGTGGAAAACCACAGAGAGAAAGGAAACAGCATTGGTACAAAAATGTGTCCGGAGAGACAAAAAGTCTCCTTGAAACCATTAGGTGCCTGCTAATGAAAGGGTTGGAGTAAGAAATAGGACAAATTCATTTCAAGGCCAGTGCAAAGTCCGTGGCAGTTTTGCTATTGACCTCCATGGGCATTGGACCAGGTCCTTTCTTTCTGAACAGCAGAGCCGTGGACTGAATGGGAAAGATGGGGGAGAATTCAGTGTGAAAGGCAGAAAGCAGAGTTTGGGCAAGGGGTGAGTGGGAGAAGCTGCAGTTTTTACAAGAACTCTGGGGCTGAGCCAGGTGCCAGTTAACACTGTTTGTAGACAGTAAAACCGGGAAGACTACTCTGAACTCCTTCTCCTTGTGCATTCACTGAAGTAGGTGCCTGGGGTCAAGGTTTTGCAGCCCGGCTCAGCCAGACTGTCTAGCTGTGGTCAGTGCATGGCTAGCTCAGGTGTGAGTCACAGCAGCATCGGGCCAAAAGCAAGACGTGCTTCATTGTTACCGTCGGCTTTTAACACAGTTGCTTGGCTCTCTGCAGGGGAAAGGAAGAGTTGCTGTTTCTGCTCACCTGGCTGAGAGTTCTCTGTGTTTGGGTGCAAAAAACCAAAAAATGTTCAGTTTTCAACAAAATCCAGACCCATTGCGTCCAAAAATGTAGACAACGATGAAGCTGTTTTCATTGTTGTCAGATCTGGGGGCAAGAGGACTCCATCTTTGTCAGCTCTACAGCATACTATAAAAGCCAATGGTCTTGAGTGTGAGCTACGTGGAGGGAGAATATCCCTGCCTTGGCATGCCCAGGCAGGTGTTAGTTTTGAAGCAGATACAGTCCCCAAAGACTTTTGCCTGGCTAGTCTGCTGCACGGTGAGATGGGACAAATTCTGCTCTTCCCACAAAAGCCAGGCTCCCACCCATTTCGAGGTGGGTTTTGTCCATGTGGGAGTTCCTGGAATATGCTCCGACTTACAGCCCAGGCAGCCCCACTGACTTCCGCACAGCGGTAGCCGCAGCGTCTTTTTGAACGGAATGAAACAGGGCTGAAGCCAACGTCAAGCTGCAGAAACAGCAGGACAGAATGTGATGGGTTCTTTGAGCCGCCTTACAGGAAGCCCACCGACACCAAGCCATTGGCTTTTGCTGTTGATGGATTCCAGCCGCCTGAAGCATGGACACCCAAAGGGCCAGCCCCAAGCATGACTGACTGTCTGCAAACAAGCATCTGAATTTACAGCGCCACAAGAGTGAACTTCTCTATTTATTTTGCCCCAAGTCACAAGGTGGTGTCTTTCTCAGTCTGACACCCAGCTGACTGTCCTGTGACAGCTTTGCTGACTTAAGCCGGTGTCTCTATGCAGCTCTTTTCCACAGCTTTTGGGGTACCTTGCCTGAGACTCTTTCGGCCTGATTTTCAGAACCTGCTTATTATTAGGGTGGGGTTGTCTGGAAGGAAGGGGGATTTCTACGAACTGTGTAGCAATGTGGGAGATGTAGGTTGAAAAAAGGCCAATTATGTAATTTAGATGCTGAAATTTAAATAACTCAGAAGTTTGTATCCTCCTAGCAAATATCCTTATGATCACACCCACAGGTTGTTCTATGTTACTGATTATTCCAGCTCAGCGCTTTCTTTTTTTTTTTTAAATGTAAAATAACCCACCGCCACCAGCAATAAACACCCACCACACTTATTATGCAGTTTAACCCATACGCATAGCTGTTGTTTGCATGCTATACGGGCTAGGAATTACTATGTAGCTTCACCCCTTAGACGCAGCTGTTGTTTGCATGCCCTGGAGGGTCAGGATGAAAGCAGTGCGTAACCATCATGTACAAAGTGGCATGATGAACCAACCCTCTGGACTGCGGTATAACGTTAGATCAGGAGTGTGGATCTCGGCAGCCCTGAGTGTTCTGCTCCACCCATGGCTCACAGGTGGATGACTACCCTCTAGTCAGCTGGACAGCGGTGCCAGGAGTCCTGCTTGGAGACCTTCAGATGCCAGGTGATCCAGGAGCACAAATACTCCGTCACGCGTACAGCTCTTTACTCTCTAACACGCTCAGCAACGACTCATTTCACCTTCCGTACTTTGCCTGCACGCTACAATTGCCTAATCCAGTGGTTCTCAACCACTGCGTCGGGACAAAGGGCTGTGTCACCACACAGCAATATGTGTATCACAGAAAGCCGGGGAGATAGCTGGATTTGGGATGGGGGTGGGTGGGCTGGTGTGTCCCGTAAGGTTGCGATATGCCATTAAGTGTGTCGCGACCCACTAAAGGTTGAGAACCAGTGGCCTTGTCAGTCAGAGCTGAAGACGGTTTCAGTGTAGCTTGAAACCATATCGCTTTCACCACCCTAACTTGGCCCAACCAAGCTATTACCTCACCCACCTTGTCTAGTCAAAAGCAGTCATCACCAGAACGCACCTCCCCATAACGAACGGCAGACATTTCACTCTGCAGTTGCTGAACGCCATGCTTAGCGGGTCACATTTTTAGAGGATCTCCGTAACTGCAGCCATAAAATTCATCAGCATGTCCATTTGTGCAGGTGAAATGCTCTTGAATGGCATACCACCACGGCCCTTCACTGGCTGGAGCGCCAGATCTCCTCCAAGAAGTTACTCCCTCTATTGACTGCAGCCTATCCAAGACTTCTGTCTCGGCAGCACTACGGCCAATGAAGATTCGGCTTTAGCTCAAGTTGCGTTTTTGGAATCGTGGCTGCTCCCTCCACTAAAGACTCTGCAGCCACAGGCTCGAGTGTATTATACATGGAGCTGGTAGTACATAAGCCAACATCTGTACACGCACAAACGCAGGCTTTGCAGCATTGAATTTAGAGAGCTCTATTAGAGAGAAGTGGAGCTGTTTCCTGAGTGCAATCTCGTGATATTGTTCAACATGCTTTTAAATTAAATTAAGTAGCTTAACACTCTCTGCACCAAATCCCCACCCCTTCCTGGATGCTGCGAGCCAAATACTGTAACGTCCATGAAAACCAGACCAACATGACTTCTCCTTCATAAAGGGAAATTGGCTGCCTGCTACCCAGGTTGCAGTTCAGACCTGGAATATGCACGTGGCAGGCCAGCATAAATCACGAGTGCTTTTCTAATTGTGAAGGCTGCTTTCAAGCAAAGGAGCCCACGGGGCCAGCTCTCCTATCCAGAATCCTGCGGAAGTGGGGGAAGCGGCAGCTTTCCAACAGGTAACAGAAAACAGACGGCACTAAACTGCATGTGAATGCAGTCAGAAAGGAGAAAGAGCAGCAGCAGAAGGGCACCCCACCGGCTTGCAGCAGCTCTGCCAGTTGCCCCGTGGAGAGAGTTCTCCCAGCGGGGATTCATTTCTCATCACTGAGAAGTGTTCTCCTAGAAAGGAAGGGCCAGGGCAGCTGTACTACCAATGAATCTATGGGAGAGAGGTGGGTGCTGATGTTAGGTCAGACCACAGCCCAAGATAGATCATCTGAAAGGCTGCTCCCCCTTGTGCCAGCTAATTTCAACCCCCAAAAGAGGGAACCACCAGATGCTGGGACACCCCAGTCACGCCTGGCCACACTCCCTACATAAGCAGTTAGGATGGCAGGTTGCATAGGAGACAATCTTAATGGGTCCCTGCTCCATCTAGACTGACCAGATGGCCCCATTTTATAGGGATAGTCCCAATATTTGGGGCTTTTTCCTATACAGGCACCCATTACCCTCTGTCCCCGTCCTGTTTTTTCTCACTTACTATCTGGTTGCCTTAGGGCAAACCCTCAGGACTCCGGCTAAGCTGACTTTCCTAATGTGTTCTCCAGCAAGAGGCAGCACAGAGCGTCACACAGTGGATTCCCAGCGATGGCCTTTCTGCCTGAGACGACTCCAGTCACAAAGAGCACAGGCTTCCGATTTTATCCCCCAATTACTTCCCATGGCCTGGGAGGGACGATCCTAAGGCCACACCAAGCTCTTCACGAATCTGGGCCCTGAAGACTCAGCACGGGATTGATTTCAACAGATGTTAAGCGCCTAAATATCTCTGACCACATGGTCCCTGGGGTGTCTTGCAGAACGTCTCGCCAGACCCTACACGGCACAATGCGGGACCCAGCATGCTGCCTGTTCCCATGGTGTCGCTTCAGGCTCTTGCAATGTGCTGTAGCATCAGCGGGGAAACCCCTTCCTGTAAACCTGGGGAAAGAGGTTTCATATCTGGCCTTTCTGCTGAGATACCAACTGGAGGGAATGCCCCCAGCCCTCGGTTCCTACCTAGCATTGTCAATCAGGGCCAATGACGTGGGGAAAGTCTGCTCCATCATGACCAGATTTCCACATGAAAGCCAGGCCACTCCCTTCCCACCGCATGATGCACTGAACTACCTTTTCACACACCTAATTCCAGTCCACACGGTGTGAGGAAGAGGGGCAGGATTTGGCATCTTAATTAACCAGGAACCTGATTTCCAGAGCAACTGAGCTCCTGTAGTACCCATAAACTTCATCTGGATTTGTGCCTGCACTGCACCTCTGCAGGATTAGACCTCACGCACCACGAGCTGCTCAGTCTGAATGATGGCCATAGGTGTCACCATGGCCACTGCTGAGTGCTGAGCACCTATGGAAATCTGGCTCCAAATGTGGACTGAAAATCTGCTCCCCCTGACAAAGGGGAACAATCTGGTTCCAAATAAATCTTCCCTAGCAGTGGGGATACTTGCCACACGCCATATTTCTGCAGCTTGGATATCGCTGTCTTCTCTTCCCTTGTGTATCCGGCCACGTTTTTTTAGTGACCATGTGGGGGAAAAGATAGCCTGGGGGTCAACCACGCCCTCTTTCATTTAAAAACAACCAGTGTTAGTGGCAAATCCCACAGTCTGATTTGAAACAATTCCACTCCAATGCCCATCCAAGCCTGGCATGCCTTCACGGTAGGTGATAGAAGATCTCCTCCTGGCAATGAGGACCCCAGGCAAAGAAAACACTGAGCGACAATGTGTTAAGGCCGCGTGAGTGTAACCAAAGCTATCTTCCTTTCGTGGACACCGCACACACGATGTGCTGCCCTGCGCCACGGCTGAGACCTCACATCGAGTGGGGAAGAGACCCAGTATAGCTCAGGATTAGCTCACATGAGCCGCTAAGCCAACCAAGACTTGGCCCTTTTCCTAGGAGACATGTGTCTCTGGGTAGACTTGAACCTGACCTGCTAAAAATTGGTTCAAGGTGTTACCTTGTGTCTACCTTGGGAAAAGTGGGCAAGTTTCGGCCGGGATTGGTTTGTACTCATTAAACCTCACCTAAACTGATACTGCACAGATGGAGGGTCGGGGGAGCAGGCCACCCAGGGTGAAATAACGTGCTTAAGGCCAAAATCCAGCATCTGAACACCCCCACAGTTAGACACGTTTGGCACCACCTTGGAACTTAGGCGGCTCAAACCTATTTCTTCTTATTATCTGCCCCAGCAATCATGCATGTGACGAAGGGAGACGTCGCTCAGCCTTGGTCAGTATGAAAAAAATGAGAGTGGAAAAAAGAAGGGAGAAAAGTGCTTGGACAGTGACCTATTGCGGCCACTGGATCCTGCATTAACACTGTCACGGCGCACTTACACATCAGAGCCCACGCTATGTGCTCGGCAGAGTTATTTACACACTGCCGCGCTGAGGGGGCGTCCTCCCCCCGCCCCTGGGCTGGAAATGCTCCTGGATTGGAAGTAAGAAGGAACCACAAAATGGCAACATGATCTTCCTCTATGAGAACACCGACCACTGGAAACAGAGAGGCCGGGAGGGGCTCCTTAGAGGACATATTCAAAGCCATCTGGGCTCATTTTTAAGGACCCCACTTGGCTGGCAAAGCACCAGAATCCCTTTGCTGCAATTAGGCTCCACCTGAAACTAGCAGTTGCGTTTTCTGAACTCTCCTGCCCATATCTGGTGCGGCTGCATTTCTGGAGGTGGGCAAATACGGGAGCAGTGTTAGCCTTCCTATGCCTGCCTGAACACACACTGCCACTCCCCAGCTGCATGGCAGAGCGTACCTCAAGTGCCTTCGTCGGTCAGCGACTGGGCCACTGTGTATGATTGTGGCTTGTAGCTGGAGTGGTTAGACACAGCGGGTTGGCGGGAGGCTGACCCCATCCCTCTTCTTTTCTTGCAGTGCAGGGAACCGGCGGATGTGGGTGTCTGCTGATGGACAGGGGAGAATTCCCAAGGGCACATTGTTCTCAAGATAAAGAGATGCTCTCTCACACACACCTTCTCTTTTAGCCTCTCACACAGCAGGTCAGAACAGGACAAGAATTTAGGGCCGAATGAGATCTACTGATCCCACGGGGTATCTGGAAGGAGTCTGCTGGGGGAGGGCAGGCCTCAGTGGAAAAGAGGCAGGAATGCACTCAGTGAGGTCAAGGGGTGGGGTGGGGGAGTTGGGTGAAGATCTGAGAGCATGCAAGTGCTAATGGGCAGGAAAGAGACAGTCTGGGTTGCATAAGGGTAAAAGGCTCAGGCATTTTATGAGAAACTTAGGTGGGGGCCTTGAGGATGCTTTTTAATTGCAAAGAAGTGCCAATCTTTGATGACTATCCTGGCATTTGTCAACTTTCCTTAACACTCTTCAAGTTAGTTAAACAGAGGTCTTGTGTCTGCAATATGTCATTATAAACTGGATACAGCGCAGAAATGCAAATCTGACAAGCATCTTGTTTCTCTAGGGGTGCGTCTAGGCTGGCAATTTAGGTCGATTTAAGGACATTTAGGTGGACCTAAACAAAGCCATGTCCACACCTGGCTTTCATTAAGTTGACTTAATAACTACCACTCTTTAGGTCGACTAAACACTTAAGTCGATCCGTTAAGTCGACCTAAAACTGGTGTGGACGCCCTAAGTCGACTTAATTCCCTAAGTCAACCTAGGGCTGGGGACAAGGAAGCTCACCGGGAAGCTGCCCGTGGCTCCCTTCTTGCCCGGTTCCCCAGCAAGAAGGGAGCTGTGGCTCCCGGCAAGCACCTTGTTAAGTTGACTTAACAGAGTTGACTTAGCTTTGTAAGTGTAGACATAGCCTAGAAGCACGGAGCAGCTTTACCATCCAGGAAAACCACGCAGACACGTGTTGGATAAACAGCTGCAACTTGTTTCTGAACCAATTCACTTTTCAGAGGAAGCAGGAAGGGCTACCTTGGGCTCTATGCACACTATTCAATTCCATCCTCTATGCGACGCAGCTGTGGGGCATGGGGTATTCCTCGGCCCAGGTGTCGTCTCTCACCGGTAGGCACCGACCTGCTCTCTGCCTGCCTGTCTGGCAATACATTGCCACTGACCAGATCCCTGCCTTCATTTTTGCACAAAGCAGAGACGCAAAGAAATCTAAGACCCAGCAGCCAGGGGTGGAGAAGCCCTGGCAGGTATTCAGAAGGCTGCAGAACTGAGGCTGAAGACAAATGGTGCAGAGATGGTGATTGGATTAGCAGCTTGATTTGTGTGACAGGAGGCTTGCAAGCTGCGGGTGCAGCCTCTGGAGTTTGCTGGACCTTCAAGGGCCTTTGCTAAGGGATTGTCTTGTGTTGTTAGGAGAGGCTGCCCCCTAGAGTGAGCAGAAATCACGACCCGAATGGGAAGACAAAAGCCAACTCCTTCCCCAGTGGAGGAATGGCCGGTGAGGGTTTTCTATCACTTCTGCACCTCAGCTAACAGGAGTGTGTTCAGCAAAGGACTGATTGCTTTTGCAAATCAGGGCATCGGCTCTGGACAAATTTAATTCCGTGGCTGGTTTATTCCCCACCAAATTAACACACAAGTGAAAAACCTGCTTCTTCCAGGAAACGTCCATGTAGACGTTATGCCATTTTGATCTGTTGTCTATCTGCCTGGGTGTTCAGAGTGCCCTTAGCAGCTGGTAGCTAGCTTAGCTCCTCCTCTGGCCTTCTTCCTATTGATCATGAGGAGTGCTGTTAGCAATAACCCAGAGAGGCCTAAAGAAATGAGCAAAAATGACGAGAAACATTTCCTAGGCATATAACACGCAGTCTGTCCCATTTGTCTGTGAATGCTATTTCTAAGGCAGTTATCACAGTGGTACCTGAGGGCTAGTCTACACTGAGAGGTTTTAGCCAGCGGTGAAGCATGTTTTTGCTGACTTACACTGCTGCAAAAGCCAGAAACCACAATGTTGGCAAGACAATTTCCTGTCCCATCTATGAAGGCATGCAAGCAGTGAAAATAACAGCTGACTTTTTAATATAACACTGCCCTCACCTCTAAAAGCCTCATCAAAGTCCCATTAACCTCTGTGTGGGTCTGGAACGGATCTCTCGGATCTGAAGTAGATCGGCCAAGCTATACTTTTCAGTCTGAGTCTGACCATTCGCACTTACCTGGATTTCCTGTCTTTTCAATGCTTGCACTGAGAACAGGTCAAAGCAATGAGAAATTTTAATAAAGTTTTCCTCAACATTATGATGAGAAAATGAGATGAAATTATCACAAAAATCTTGACCCTTTTTTGACCATCTCTAGCTGCTTTATTTACTAACTGTTCCTCTAAGCATTTGACACTTAAGTTACTAGTACGTACTCAGAAACTTCACTGAACCAAGTTTTATGCTGCTCCAAGCGCATGGGGGCCCAGATTCGGCAGAGGCTTCTGGTTGCTACTGTAATAAACAAAACACACAATAATAAACCAAGATGGGCACAGGAGGCTGGATTTGGGCTTTGGTTTTTAGTTTTGCAAAACTTCTGGGTGCTTTTTAGAAGCTGCACTGGTGTTAAGAGCTGTCTGAAAGTGGGATCCAAAATGCATCACCCCACAGCACCGTAGTGGTCAGAGAAGAGCTTCCAGGTTTGGCCCTTCTACTTTCTGGTTGCAGCTGAGCTCACACAAGGTGTGACCAAGTCTGTGTATTAAAGCTGGGTGCATCTATTTGCTGTTGATGAACAGGATGACAGTTGCCATGCAGTCTGGGCCAGCAGCGAAAGGCAGCACCCCGAAGGGGATGTTCCAGAGTGTACTGGAAAGAAGAGTATTTGTTTTCTGCTGAGACCTGTGGAGAGCAGCACATGCACGGCATCGGACTGCCCCATAAGAGCATGCAGTGTGCGTGTGACGGGACAGAACCCTTTCTTCAAAATCCAACATGCCTCTTTTGGATTAAGTAGCAGCTACAGTTGCTCTAACCCTTGAGCAGCCCATACCCTTGGGTGAGCTACAGAGGTAGGCTGTCCCTGCACAGGGGCCCAGGGGGGGCACTGGGGCAGGAAGGCCCCACAATCTAGCCCACAGTGCTGCAAAGTTTGGGTGAGCCAGGTTGAACCCTGCAGCCCTTGCTGATCGTTCTCATCAGACCAGATCCTCCTTCCACCCAAGACCACCACGCTGCACAGTCCTGCCCAATGTCCTTGCCCAATGAGCAGCTGCCAGCCTGGATGGAGGGAAAGCAACACATAAATACGTTAGATGCCAGGGTTTCGCAGCAAACACAGCTCTCCTCCTGCATTATCCCCCACTCCTGTAAAACTACCCAGTCAATGAACAAGAGCAGAGCTGCTAGGGCTGGGAGCCAGGAGAGGGCTTTTCAGTTCTGGAGCCAGCAGACAGGGCAGCTGCCAGACAGACAGGGAACGTGGCTTTCCCTCAGAAAAATGCTTTAAGCAGAAATCCTGCATCACCTTTTTAAAAAAATTCTCTTCCTCTTGATGGCAGTGCTTACGACCATAAGAACAGCCAGGTTGGGTTGCGCCAAGGTCCATCTAGCCCAGGATCCTGTCTTCCCACAGTGGCCAATGCCAGGTGCTTCAGAGGGAATGAACAGAACAGGTAATCATGGAGAGAGCCATCCCATTGCCCATTCCCAGCGCCTGGCTTGGGAGCTGAGGAAACGGACAAACAGCCGAGCACTGCCCAGGTGGGGTGAGTAGGGAAGGGATTCATTAGCTGTACGTATACGTGCTTGTGGCAGTCTCTGCTGGGAACACGAGCTGTGTGATCAACTCACCTCTCTTCACTGCCTCTGGAAAGAGGCTTCTTTTCACCAAGGGCACCTTAGAACGGGGTGGATTTACTATTCAGTGACTGTTCCACGAGGCTCAGAGATCAGAGTTGGGTCTTGCTCCCAGGGGAGGATCTTCACCCTGTGCTTTTGCTGAACCTATTCCACATGTCCAACCCTTCTGAGACCAACCCCCAGAATCTGCCCCCCTTTCACGAGTATTAAATTCACTCTTCCCTTTCTTCATTAAAGGCACTGACAGATGCATGTAACCATGGACTTGTCTGCTGTGGCTGTTCGTTTAAACCTCCACCTTCTCCTTTCCTGCCAACAACTCACTCCCTCATCTCCTCTCTAGCAGGCGAGCCCATTATCCTCAGCCTCCAGCTTTGATGGCTCTTCGGCCATCACCCTTCGAGTCCCTCTTACCACGTTTGCACATTGTCAGTCGAAAAGGATTTTGTAGGCTCACTGCACCTCCTCTCTACACTTGGTGGAAGGATTATTACTAATGGAGGTTGGAGGAGATGCCGATGTGGTCTAACAGCCTGATTTTCCTTTCACGTGCAGTGGTTTTACACCAGTGATAACTCCAATGGGCCCAATTCTTCTCCCATACATGCTGGTTTTACACAGGTGTAAGTACATGTATTTCAGTGGTGTTACTTCCGATTTACACTGCTGTAAGCAAATGGAGAGTCAAGCACCAAGCTCCTTGTCTGATTCACTGAGACTTCCAGAACCACGGATTCAGGTCTCAGCAGGGCTGACTCATTTCTTCCTTTTGTATGGGAGAGGTCCGTAAATCAGATACGATGCTTATGCTGTATGGGCAATCAGAGTTGGATCTCCAAAGCCAACGAGGGGATCTGGATGGCCATTTTCCACGCAAATTAATGGGAAGTCCTCCCAGTACATTTCACAAGAACGTGGGTTTGTGCCTGCATAACTTAACCAACATTTCTACTCCCTCCTTGCCTAGCATACTGTTTGATGGTTGACTGCCACAGTTCAGTGGTGCTCTTTCCTTTTTTTCAAGAAGATGTACAACTCTAGCTAGAGAGTTTTAATCCCTTGGTTTTCAAAAATTAAACAAGAGTGCCATTGTATTAATAATGTAGATTAAATTAGGTATCACCTCTCACCTAACACTTAAAATGATATAATGGTACATGTTAAGAAGTTCCCTTTAGCACAGGCCTTGACAAAACTGGCTCCCAGCTAGGCACCAGCAGTTTTATTTTTGGTCACCAGAGGGTGCTCCTCCATTGCATTGTCATAGCAGAGCTAGAAGCCAGGCAACAAACCCAGGTTGCCAGGGTGACCGGATGCCTGGGTTTTGTTGAGCCCTGCTTTACACTAGTTTCAGACATCTTCCCAAAATTTAAAATGGGGAATACTGTTAGAACTGGTCATCTCTAGGCCAAGAAGGAACTTTTTAAGTGTGCCCACTGTGTGTTAATATAAACTATATATCAGAAATACTCTCCCTGCTAGTGAAATACGGTCACTTCTGGGGTGCAATGCAGTTGTTTAACATCACACAGCCACACTGAACAACAGTTCAGAAATGAAGAATTCTGAAACAGCCTATGCAATTTAGGTATCCAAAACATCATTACCTGTGCTGAAATCTGACTACGAAATTTCATTGTTTTAGGACAAAGCATCTCTAATAGATGGCTATTTAACATAATCTTTATTATATCCTGGGAGAATGTATCCATTTCTAACCTATCCCCTAGCTTTCTGCCTAACAGAACAGATTTCAGGGCTCAAGCTGCCGTTTGTGTCTGAGCAGGAAACAAATATTTTTAAAAGGCAGTTTATGTACAGTGCCACAATAAATTATTCAGCCATCAGGATACCACAGGAATAGTGCCAATGTCTGCAGAATTGGAGCCGGAGCTACCTACAGGCTGTGATTAAAAAAAAAAAAGAAAGAAAAAGAAAAGAACCCGCAAACAACCCCCCCCCAAACCATCCTCACAATCACGTCGGAAAGATTAATTTGGAAATGATTATCTCTTTGTAATGACAGCATGCTGCATTTATTTCTACCTGCAGTCAGAGTTTTGACAGTGGCGTTATCGTGTTAGACAACAAAGCAGGAGAAAACAAGAGAAGGATACAAAACAAATCTCATTTCAGAATGCATGACGCATCAGGAACGGCCCTAATGCAGCATTCAGCTTATTTACTGGTAGGGTGAAAGAAGAGGATTTTGTTTAAGTTGCACCACGAGAAGATGATCAGGTTTGGGGGTGGTGGGCAGATGAGAAAAAAATGAGCAAATCTCTCTGCATCCGGACATGGCCGCAGTAAGAAATGCTACCGTGCTGGAGCTGTGCCGGACACTTACTACAGAGATGGAAGGCGTTTTTCGATCACTGTTATGCCGTTAGGGTACCTCTCCAAGAGGCGGTAGCTAGGGGATGGAAGCAGTTCATTTTCTAAGCCAGGGTTTAGGTCAGCTTACCTACATTGCACAGGGTGTGAAGTTTTCCGCAGCCCGGAGTGGTGTCGTTAAGCCGACCTAGCTTTGATAACTCGGTCACCAAGTTATCTTAGTCTTATGTTGTCAGACTAGACGAAACTCTGTGGGGATTCTGAGCTGCAATGGTGCTACCATTAAGGACGTAAGTGTGTGTAGAAAGGAGGCGTGGACTGATTAACACATAACTGTTTTGCCATCTCTTATGGCAATCTTTTTAAGAAGAAGATGCTGTCCTTTCTGAGGAACCCAAACTATTTTTGAATCATTCATGAAGCCTCACACCCCACCGAGAAGTTTAGTGATTTGCCAAAGATCACAAGAGTCAGTGCCTGAGACTAGATCCCTGTCTGTCTGACAGCTTGACCCTTTCTCTTAGTATTGACCCACACTTAGGAGTGATCAAACAGTAAGTATGGGAAGACGGATCAGGCACCGGACTGGGAAGCAGGAGATATCCTTTTTTTCCTCAGCTCTGCCACTGAGCCCCTACGAGGCTCTTGGGCACGTGACGTCGGCGTGGCCCCTATCAGCTTTAATGGGGAGCTGGACCACACCTACAATTTTCTGAGGTATCCAAGTTCCATTCCCAGAAGAGACAGACCAAGGGGAGTTAGGCACCTGAACACCTTTCAGGATCTGGCCCTTAGGGTCGAAGGCTCATGCGCAGTTAATGGCATTTAGGCTCCTAAATCACTTAAGCGCTTTTGATAAATGCCTCCCAGGTTCTTAAACCTCTCTGTGTCTTCTTGCACCACCATGACACTTTACTTCTTTTATAACCAATGGGTGGCTGTGAGGAGTACGCCATTAAAGCTTGTGCAGTGCAATGGGATCCTCTGACTTAAGTGGCTATAAAAGGGCAAAGTATTATAAATGATCTAACGATTGCGGTGTCACAGTGCTAAGAGCCTTAGAAAGGCCAAGAGAGATGGATAGCATGGTCTCTGATTTGGCCTGTGGGAGGTGGAGGTGTCCCAGACACAGACAGGTTGCCACTGTGCTAGGTGCTGTACAACACAGAACAAAGAGGCAGTCTCTGCTTCAAGGTGCATATTTGACTCCCATATAATTACACCTGACAGACTACATAGTTACCCACCAACTTAAGAGCAGAAGCCGGGTGCCAGTGGCCCCTCGTGCGAGGAATGGCTGAACATTAGCTCTGAAATCTCTAGGCTCAATAACTTGACTTCTCCCTCTGCTGTCATTTGCGTCACTTTAAGAGGAAGGCATCCTCCCCTTTCACCCATGTTCGTTCCTGTGTTTAATCGTGATGAATGCGCCTCGCTGTAATGCCCCAGAGACTGTACAGAACGTGAATAATCGTTAGCAGCAGCCACACGGCCGGCCTCAGGAGGGGTTTCTCTGCTCTGCACCCAAATGTGAAACGTGTCTTGGCAGCACGTTCCGTTGGGAGCCCTTCACGGCGCCCGGCAGTAGCCAGAAAGCTACCAGCACCGCAATCTAATTCTGAGTATCCTTTGCACAGCGAGAGACTGGCCACGAACAGCAAACGGCTCAGCTGGGCCAAGCTACTCACTGGTCTTTGCAGCCTTCCGGTGGTAATGAAGCAGCTTGTGGTGAAGGCCACGGGAGGAAGGTGGCTCTGGGGGACCCAGTGATCAGTGGCCTCTATAGAAAGGAATGGCTGGGTGAGACATCTACAGGGAACGGCAGATGGCAGGGGGGTGAGGAGAGGGGAATGTCTAAGCCATCCGGATGCATACCACAAAGGCAGTTGGGGTCAATGGGTAACTGTAATTTCACTCGGCTGCTTTTACCACTGATGACTTCGAGAGAGTTAACCCCCAGCTCTGTATCACCACCAGTGCGATCAGAGGCACTCAGAGCCGAGCAAGTTTCTTAGCCTAGTTCCAGGCCCTAAGAGACCTTTGTCTCCCTTGGGCCACAAAAGCGTTCCCTCCATCATGAGAGATCTCAGGTGGCCACACACAACCTGGATCCTGCCCGGGGCTGACTCCTGCACTGTGTAATGTAACAGAGGATCTGGCCTATAGAATTTAATGGCGAATCTGTCTTTTCTATAGGAGGTTTTTAAAGCCTCCTCTAGAATTTTATTGCCCAGTTATAACTCTCTATTAAATTTGACAGCCCAAAAAAATCTGCAGAAAATATATCACGTTTCTATTAAGTTGTTCAGGGCTTTTCCTGATGGGTTTGAAGAAACAATGTATAAGCCGCACTGTAAGCGTCTCTATTAGCAGCAATAGAGGTGTTGTGCCTGTAAAAGATTCCAGAGGAACCTCCAAACGACCCAGAGGTTTCAACTAAATGCATCTTTCCATAACAGCCACCCTGCAATTCGCACTTCCCACAAGCGCATCTAGCAGGAGTGACTGAAATGATAATGGAAAAAGCATGAATTCAAAGGACAGGGATGTTCTCTCGCCTAATGGATCATTCACTAAACCAGGGATCCAGCTCGAGCTGAGCTTTCTGATTTTTCAGCAAGCGTAACCAGGCTGGCTTCAAAGCTAAGCAAGCCAGGGAACTCCTGCCCCAGTGTATTGCAGAAGGGAACCCGTGCAGCGGAGTATGAGGCAGTCGATGACTAAAGCATGCCTAATGAAAAACTAATATTTGCACAGCCCATCGCAGCCACGGTGGTGCTTACGAAGCACAACTCCAGGCATGAATTTAAATGAGTGGGGGGAGTGTAACAGCGTAGCTGGGGGATTGCTGGGGGCGGGGGAATGCTGAACCACCTGCATGGAGCTGTGTGCTACAGGAGGGGAGACCTAGGTGATAGAAGGCCTTTCAACCTCTCCCAAATGGCTGCAATCTCTGCCTCAAACCGGGGAGGAAAGGGGGTTCAGATGATGTATGCCAGGCCCTCAATATCGCCTTGTTGTTCACTTGCAGGAATAGCCTTGCAGGCATATTGACTGGCAATGGACAGGCTTCCTGACCTCCTGGGGAAACTCCATGACCATGACTACGATGGGGGAAAGGGCAGGACACACCACGAACTGTCACGCTCACAAAGGGAAGATGGAACAAAAGTCCTGACAATTCGAACTCTGTCGTTTTTCTGCAATAGACTAACACACGGCCCCTTTGGAACATGACCCTAGTTGGTGGCCATTGCTGGCCAGGGCCTCCGTGGGAAGAGAAAGCCTAATGGAAACAGCCCTTCCTGGCATAAAACCAGATGGAAAATGCTGCCATCTTGTTTCCAAGGCCACTTCCTCTGCGAGCCCAATGAGGGACATCTCCATGTAAACGATGGCACACTCCACCCTAGCGGTTCTGGGGAAGGAGCACCTCACAGCACTCAGTTGTGGTGCCCTCCAGCTTAGGAATGGCACAGAGGGTCTTCAGGGGGGGTTTCTTCAGCCAGGAGAATGGTGGCCACAACATGGAGGCTTCAGAGGAAAGACAGCCCATTGACTCATAGACTTTAAGGTCAGAAGGGACCAGTACGATCATCTAGTCTGACCTCCTGCAAAACGCAGGCCTCAAGACCTCACCCACCCACTCCTGCAATAGGCCACCAACCTATGACTGAGTTAAATACCTCCTTAAATCATGATTGGTTAGGACATTAGTGGCTTGGGAAAGCAGCATGCAAACCCTTGCTCTGTGCTTAGTCTCTCTGGCTGTGTCAACACTAGGAAAAGTTAGGTCAACTTTGTTAAGTCAACTTAATAAGGCCGACTTTAAGTCCATTTAAAATCGACCTTATTAAGTTGACTTAACAAAAGTGCTCTCCATGGACGTGGATTAAGTCCACTTTGCTAAATCGACTTAACTGCCTTTAGGTCGACTTAACAAAGTGGACTTACACATCCACACTGGGCTTAGGTCGACCTAAAGAAGGGTTAGGTCAACCTAAGCAGGCTTAAGTCGACCTACCCCGCGGTTCTTAGTAAGTCGACTTAAGCGTTCATTAAGGAATTTCTTAATTCTAGTCCTAGTGTGGACGCGGCTTAATTTAAGTCGACTTAAGCTTCCTAAAGTCGACGTAAACTGCCAGTGTAGACATAGCCTCTGCGCCTCAGTTTCCCATCTGTGAAATGGGAATAAAAGGCTTGCCACTGGGAAGCATTCAGATACACCAAGTTATGGTACTAGAGAGAGGGACCTTAGTTCGAGGTGGTGAAACTCTGACAGGGCAGAGGATGGTTAAGCAGAAGCATCAACAACACTTATGTCTCATCTATCAACAACCAACTCTCACGATCCCCTCTTCTCCAACCTCACAATGAGCTGGGCAGGTATCATTGGGCAACAACCATTTTATAGACTGGAGAACTGAGCTCCAGAGATGGTAAATTACTGGCCCAAGAGAACCCAGGAGCACCTTGCTTCATACGCTCAGAAAACGTCCCTAGATCACACTGATGTGCCGCCATTAAAGTACATCTCTCTACTCCTTGGATTTGGAATTCTGAGACTCACTCTGTTCTTCACCTACCCTTAGGAAAGTCCCAGAGTTCTCTCTGGATCACAAGGCAAAACCCTGATCCGCTCCACCCCCTCCCTACAAGCTCCAGGAGCATCAGAAAACACCAAAAAGGGACCTACAAAACCCAAAACGAAAAAGGGGTAGGGTACTGCAGATCCACAGCTAGGGGAAACGAGGCTGGCACCCAGCGCCAGGCTGAAACGGAATGTTTCACACCACTTGCGTCTTCACTTTGGAAACCTACACAGGAGGAACCAAAAGACGACCCTGATTTCATCTGAGCAGCGATAATGCCCCACATTTTAGAGAAGGTACTGAAGTCGTGCAACTCAATTTCACTTCCATCAATTCAGCCCTCCAAATACAAAGTCAGGCATTGCTTAAGCACCAGAGAATTATTTTCAGACATCAGCTGCAAAGCAGGCATTAATCCAAAACACACGCAATCAGCCAAAACGTCTTTAAAAACAAGATAGACCTGCTTTTATTCTCCCTCCCACCTGCCATCGTTTAATCACCTCTCGAATTAAGGTTTAGACAGACCGAGACATTAGCATCAGAGAGCACTGCTTTGGGTATTAACAGATAAGCTATTACCAGAGATAAGCTATTGCAGTCATTGCTAAAATAGGAAATAAAATCCAAAGGCAGAAAAAATAATAAACACCCTTTTAATTTTTTCTATTAAGAATCTCATTTGGTCAGCTAGGAACTTTTTCTGCTGCCTGCCCTGAGGACGACTGCAATTCTACAAAATGTACTAATGTCGTGCAATTTAAGGGTAACTCGTGGATGTTTTTAAGCGCGTCCCATTTCAATAAGCAATATGCAGCTCGGCAACGTAAGAGCAGGTCTCAGCTGCCTGGCGAGAAGCGCACACAATGTAAATCTGCTGGAGTGCAGGCTGAGCGAACAGAAAGCTTTAATTATTCAAGGAGCGATACAAAAGCAGGAGAGAGAAAAGAGAGCAACATTTTCTTTCTACTCCAGGGAAACTTAGAAAAAGCCCCAGAAATGAACCATTTCGTGCAACTAACGAGAAAGAGCTCTGTCCGCTCAGATCATGCTGATGGGTCTCGGAAAGAAGGAAACCAGGACTTACTAACATGGGATAGCTGGTTTGGTGGCAGGGAAAGAGATCTGGGTCCATGAGTTGTAGCACATAGGGGGCTCCAGATGGCCACAGGACAGGGCACGGACCATCACTTGTGATGTGAATGCTCACACCGCAGTGTTGACCTCTGGGCCTTGACCTCTGCCAGGAGTTTGCCCCTCTGAAAAAAAGTGAAGAGATCACTCTGGGATTTCCCAGCTCACTCTAGATTTTCAAAGGCCATCCAGGGGGTTGAGGGGAACCAGTTCTGCCACCAGGTACCCAATTTTAACTCTCACAATTTATAAGGCGCTGAACCTTTGTGTCCAAAGGCAGTAATGAGCCCTCGGAATTCGAAAGTAGTCTCTCATTCTGGTTCTCCGAGAATGCGACTTAACGCACTCTACAGCGGCCGTTTCACGACTCCTGCTAATCAGATGGAGATGGTGAGGCATCCAGAGGTGAAATGACTCATGCAAAGTCACAGAGGCAGTTCTGAGATGAGAATCCATGGCTCCCAATGCCCACTCCTGTGCCCCATTAGGTCATGCTGCCTCCAGAGAAGGATGCATTTACAGAGCAGAGGTGGGACCACAGAAGGAGAGGAGGGCAGGAGCTTTTTTGCTGAGCTCACGGTAGTCTCTCCGGTATGGCAGTAATAACAACAATAAATAAATAACGTTTTACCCAACAGCCATCTCCAAGGCACACAATACATAACATCAGAGGACAGGGATTTTGGCCAGGAAGATGTAGCCCATGTTAGGTGAATATGGATCTTTGTCCTCCTCTAGTGACTGGTCCATATAAGATGGCAAGAGTCTGCTGCGGCTGCTCTTTAACCAAGTTATTCCTTTAGCTCAAACAGTAGAGGCCTTGCACACTGAAGCTCTTTAGTTCAAGCCCCATGGGAAGGACCTTACAAAGTCCTATTCTTTGAGCAAGGCCCATGAGCTTTAGTGCCCAGGCAAATGCAATAAATGGCCTGGAACTCAGTTCACTTGCTTGGAAAGGATGGAGGTTTGGGTCATCCCTCCTGGGTTTCAAACTCTGGGTGTTTCAATGCTTGTATTTAGACCCCTAAACTTTTCCCTTAGGTTACAACAAAACTATTCACAATGATGCACAACACAGAACAAAAACAATGGCTTGGTGCTGAGGCCAAAGCAGGGGGAGAAGCCGGTCTCAGCCAAAGAGCAGGGAAATTCAACCTTTGTGAAACTACTCCGAGGCCCCGACCAACCAACCCAGGTCTAGATACCCCCCAAACTCTGGGGAAGTTCAGATCTAGAAACATCTCCAGCAGGAGACCAAGACAAACCCTGTTGCTCCAGACGCAGGCCAGGGGCTGGGCCAGGCCACTGGTCTCACAGATCTCTGTCTGCAGAGTTCTTCCACAGAGATTTCCCACTCTGGTGCAGTTGTCTCTATGCTGAGCCACCCGAAGGACTCCTCACAAGCTACTTCGCACACAGCCATTAAGAAGCAAGTCCCCCTGCAGCAAATCCTACTTCCCACTCAGCACTTAACCTGGAAACGCCCATTTCTTGACTGCATCCCAGCCACTTATGTTTAAATGAATGTACGGGAGCAGAATTCAGTGTTTAGCTGACTCCCTGCACCTGCCCTGCTGCCTAGGAACCCCAGTCACGGACCAGGAGCCCATTACGCCAGGCGCTGTACGGACACAGAACAAAAGACAGTCTCTGTCTCAAAGAATTTACAATCCAAGTATAAGACAACAGAAAACAGGTGGATAAACACAGGCGGAGGAGTGCCAGGAGACAGTGTTGGTCCGTGCAATCATCTGTGCCTAACCATCGTCAGGATTAGAGTAGTGTAGGCGTCACAGCAAAGGGGAGTTTTAAGGTAAGAATTAGCCAGTGTTCGTGAAGTGTTTTGTTCATGTAACACACTTCTTACGATCAAAGAGTTACTGGGCCAAATGGACAGTGGTGGGGTTACCCCAGGGACGAAGCTGGTCAGTTATTATTCAGTGTTATGTAATAACTCATGCCCTGGCATTTTTTCGCAGACGCAGAGGTGTTAACTTAGTGATGTGACCATATTCAAATGCATTCCACTTATATCCCTCCCCCCACACACACTCTTCAGTTTCCATTGCATACCCTGGTCTGCATTTTCTGTCCTGAACTGCTGTGTAGTGCTGCTCAGCACAGCTAAACAGCTGTTGCGTTAGACCCCAAAGGTGGCTGCACATTGGACCGCCAAGTCCCTTACAGGAGTGCTATTCATGAGTGCTTTGGGAGCGATGAAGGGGCTGTAAAAGGCAACGTGCAATGGCATCAGTGTAACACTTTTCACCTGTTAAAAGTTGATTGTTGATCCTGGGCCGCTTGTGTGTTCTTTTCCCATTTCAGCAGGTAATTCTGCCTACCTACCTCCTTGCTAATTGCTGCACTCCACTGTGTGAATCCTAACAACTGCTTGGAGTGGCTGTTTATAGTCTGACCAGATCTTAGGACTTACACTTCCCTGCATTTATTTTGCTCCCATTCTGTAAGCTCCCCATCTGCAAGCATCTGACAAAGTGGGATTTTCTCCCACGAAAGCTCATAGGATAAATAAATCTCTTAGTCTTTAAAAGTGCCACCAGATTTTCTGGACTAGACTAACACGGCCACCCCTTTGGAACATGAGAGTTCTTAGTTCTGCTTGCTCTGGCTGGTCCCCACAGGGGATCTTTAACCAGGAAACAGCATGATGGGGCGTTTACCTAGCATTTTGGGGAATGGGGGCCTCTCACCATCCCAGATGTCTGTGATTAAGAGTGCCCTTGAGCGTTCACATGGTGCTGAGTTGCTGAGGCCAACCTACCTGCAGCAAGCACAGCTTGGCTAATTTGTAGATGGATAGGGAATGAAAATCCTAAATGCTCCCTACCCTCCTACGTGTCATTCAAACCCTTGGGGGGTTGGGGATCATTTTGCTGAAGACAGCGTTTAAAGTATTTATAGCATCGCTGGAGAGTCAAATGTTCTGACCGTTAGTCTCCTCAAATGGCTGCAAGTATTTCTCAGATTTGGTGTTCCAGGGAACAGTGTGGGGAAGGATTTGCCTGGGTGGTCCTGGACATCGTCCCGTTGACTCATCCCTTCTTACAGAAGCTGCAGTTAGCTCATGAAAGGTGCAGCTTGCCGACTGGGGCTCTGTCAAGCAACCATTTGATAATATACTTCTGCCGGTGACACCCTTTTGTTACCATGTGAGAGTCACTAAGGGTATGTCTACTCTGCTGACAGCACCGACGGCCAGCGCAGGATCCATTTTGCAGATTCAACTGAGCGGCAGTGAAGACTGCCACTGAAATCTGTGGCCAGTGTAGACCCGGCCACAAATAACCAGACAAACAGGTCAAACCTTGAGGTTTTTACTCAGACAAAAGTCCCCTTCAATCAAAGAGTCAGAGCCAGGATTTGGGTCTCTATTAATAAACTTTGGCTTCTGCTGTTAGTGGATATGTGCCCCAGGGCACCGCCTTTCCCCACTGGATGTGCACTCCCCAAATATTATATATAACTCTGCTCCCGTTTAGTTTCAGTCACAGCTGACAATGTGTTGACTGGATCATATCTTGCATCTCCTCCCGATGCCCGAACAACATTTTGTTCTGTGCACCATTGCCCCACCCTGCCTCCCTTACCAATATCACGTTAACGGATCAGCAGGACAGAGGAAGGGCAAACAGACTGTACGTTGCAATGAAACAGCAGGACCCAGCTGGCACTGCATTTCTAGGGGATGATAGCACAGCTCGGGGTGGTATTACAAGGAAAAAGATCTCAGGAGGTTAATATTGTCAAGTGCACTAATTTCCCCAACTCCTTATTTTTACTGGCTGGGATTCACGTATCCAAAAAAAGAAAACAATCAGCTTTGGACACTTGCGAGAATTATTTTCTTTGGCTATGTCTACACTTACAAAAGCTAGTTCGAATTAGTTAATTCGAACTAATTTTAGTTAGTTGGAATTAACTTAATTCGAACTAGCACGGCCCCACTAGAATGCTAGTTCGAACTAGCCATGGCCATGCAGGGCACTTGCTTAGTTCGAATTAGTCAGTTGCATGAAGGTCAATCTGCCGATTAGTTCGAACCAAGCAGTTAGTTCGAACTAATCTGGCCACATTGACTTAATTCGAACTAACTATTTCGAATTAAGGGTTCGTTCCAACTAAGCAATTGAATTTATTAGTTTGAATTAAGGAAGCCCTTAATTCGAACCAATGAAAGCCTAGTGTGGCCAAGGCTTAAGTTAGTTCGAATTAAGCTTCCTTAATTCGAACTAACTTGCCAGTGTAGACATAGCCCTAGGTCCCAGACTGGGAGCTTTGGAGGCTGATGTTCTCTGTCCTCAAAACAGGTGCAATATCGGCAGTGCAAGCATTCCAATAACCGTGGCCCAGAGGAAGATGAGTGAGTAGCCTGCTCTTCATGGCCCAGTCAACCCTTGACTGTCTTGTTCAAATACCCACCAAGGCACAGAGCAGACATCTGTCTACTAGGAACTGGACTGTAAACTGCCAACCAGCTATTGGACAGTAACAACTTTTCGCTGCTATTAACACAGCCTGGGTTCCAAACAACACCCTAGAGGTTTAAGGTTTCACATCCAACTACGAGTTCCCAGAACCATACGCAGCCGTGGCTGACGTGGATATGACATCACGGACAGACCGTCAGAAACCAGCCACTGGGTTCTCTGTCGAAAAGCCATTTCCTACTCATATCTGATCTCATCTTTTTTGTGCCACTGGGAAAACCCATGATTCCAAGCTTTGTGGATGTGCCCAGTCCTAGACATGTGGAGATGGCAAATGAATGAGTGACTGGATAAACTAAAGGGTCCTGGTAGGAAGGAGGGCACTTCAGAGATGGGGAGGGTTTGCAAACATGCCCAGCTATTCTCAGGTGGGGGGGTCGGGTTTGCCAAGGTTGTAAAATTACTTGAGTCTCCTGGGATTTACTTTTACTGTACTTTATCATTAAATTTTTAAAATCCCTGGGATTTAACACCCTGGTTAATTTCAAGTCTGGCTCAGTTTTTAAAAAAACTCTTTTCTAACTGAAGGCCAGTTGAGGCTCTGTTGGCAGCGTTCCTAACAAGCCAACCTAGTCCAAGTGGGACCTATGCTGGTTAGAGTTTATTCTTTCATTTGAATTACTCTTTCTCTCTCCCTCTTTCTGTTCATAGACTCCAAGGCCAGAAGGGACCATTGTGATAACATAGTCCGACACCCTATATAACGTAAACCACCTGAGAGCCCTGAATCAATTCCTGTTTCAATTACAGCATCTTCTTTCCCTGAATTCTCTACCCTTGTTCCTCGCTGCTATCCATACTCGGCTCCATTTTTCCCATTTGCCACTGGATTTATTCTCTCTCTCGTTCCCCTGATCTCTTTCCCCACCAGCTAAGTACGACGCGAGTCCAACTGCATCTGAGCTCAGACCGAACTTTCAAAGCTTCTGTATCTTCACAAGGTTGGAAATTAGGCAGCAGAAGTTGGCCCCTTCCTAATTCCTGGGCACCAGCAGGAATCTTCCCTCCCGTCCCCCACCGGCTCATCTCCTTGCTCCCAAATACAGGACAGGAGAACTAGAGGAGTGAGGCAGAATTGGGGACAGCCCTAGAGAAGCTCAGGAAAGAAACACATCCTAGTCTTTAAAACCCACAAACCTGCAGGGGGTTGCCATAGCTACAGGCTTAAATTGCTCTCAAGGAGGCACGGGTTCAACCTGTATAATGAAAAACAAGCTGTATTTTTTCATGAACCCGTCAGAATAAGATAATTTAGCTGCCATACAATTACAAGGGATTTAAACATACTTCTGGCCCTGCCAGGTCAGACAAAGCCATCGGATACATATTCTCCAGCTTGCTATGCTGCTCCCCAACACGCCTGCAATCACTTGCTCCAGACAGATTGGCCCTTGGGGTCTGATGTTCAGAGGTGCCAAGAGCTCCCGGCTTCAGCTGAAGCTGCAAATGCTCAGCCCCTCTGAAGATAAGGATTTCGGTGTCCATGGGCAGGGGATAGTGACTGGCTCGTGTTCCCCTCTTGTTTGTATAACGTAATACGCTGGGCTCACTAATTCTAGTATCAGTACTGCAAGTCATTCTGATGCAGCAGATGAATGCCCAAGATTCCCTCTCCTCTGCCTTATAATAAAAAATATATGGCCAGAGGCTTTCTTACAGCGGCAGGCAGCAGAATCCCATTATGCTACTGATTTTGAAAAGGATTTAACATACAGATGGTCTGTCAGGAGACGCATACACAGAGAATTGTCCTCAAAGGTAATATTCAGACTCTCTCAGCAACTTATTTTAGAAACCTGTCCATAAATTTTTCCTTTGCCCTCACCTTAATTCAGTCACAGCTGATCCCATGATACTAAAGAGCTTTACCTTGAAATTCTCACTCATTCATGGGTGAAAAGTGGAGAAGAACAAATAAGGAGTCTTGTGGCACTTATAAAGGCTAACAAATTTATTAAAATGTAAGCTTTTGTGGTTACAATCACGTCTTCAGATGTATGAAAAATGTTCAGATTTTTTCCAGGCATCTGAAGAAGAGGGTTGTAACCCAGGAAAGCTTATGTTTTAATAAATTTGTTAGCCGTGGTAAGTTCCACAAGACTCCTTATTTGTTTTGCTGAAATAGACCCACACGGCTATCCCTCTGGAAGCAGAGGAAAGAACCTCATACAATTCAGATGGATAATTTCAAGCATTAACATTTAAAAAACCTTCAAACAGTTCAAATTAAAACTTCAGAGATCAAGTGTTTAAAATATTGACTGTTCCCAGGGATAACACGCGCTTGGAAATCAAAATAGCTGTCATATATCTTGTATGGCAGCAGAAGGAGATTTCAACCATTGACTTTGAAATGACTTCTTGATTCTAAAGAAGCTCCTTAATAATGATGTAATAATTTTTGCTGTTTAATCTTCCCACCAGTCCTGGACAGCAGCACTGAGGCATGGAGATGTTCACAGATAGAATCCCCAGGACATACACACACAGATTCATCTCGTGTTTGAAGCCTTAAAGTGTCAGGGTCTTTGCTGTATAGACTCTGGATCTTTGGCCCTTGGTTTCTAGAGGATCTTCCACGCTTGATTGCTTACATTTTCAATAAGTGACCTGTGATGTTGGGGTGTCTCTGGATTTGGTGCCCAATTTGAGACGCCCAAAAGGATTCTGTAAGTAATATGTTCCTGTCCTCTGGGAGGCAGGCCTCAAGCTGGGCATCCAGAATCATGGCTCAATTTTCATAATCGAAGCCTAAAAGTAAATAAGCGATTTTTTTACCTCCTGTAGGCCTTGTTTAATTCAAATACAGGAAAGGGTATGACAGTAGGAAGACCAGACGTAATGGCAGTTATTCCAAGAAGTTTTATACTTTAAACAGCTCTTTGCAATTCCTTGCTGCCTGACAACACCCAGCTACAGAATACAGGTCTGATTCAGTCTCAGTAAGCAAGAAGAGAACCCCCACATGACATCCCATGTGAAATCCACCTCTCCTTCCCGGAACAGTGCTGACTGAGGCTGCAAGCTGACGAGGAGGTAAGTTATGTCACTAAATGATGCTTCTTGCCCAAAGGCCGATGCTTGCAAAGGGGATGAGGCACAAGGTCAGATTTTCAGTGTAGCAAAACCTTTAATTAAAATATTCCTAAAGTTCCAAATTATCCCACCACTTCCTGCTAGCTGGAGGTATTTGATTGAGGAGCTGCGTAATGACAGCTCTTCATTAGCTGCCCTTTTAAAAAAAAAAAAGGTTATCTTCCACTCGGTATTCCCTTGATCCACAGATATTTCTAAACCTTATGAGCACTGGAATTCATATGTCTTGGTGCTCACCTGCAAGCGATCATCTGAATAAAGCTGATTAAAATGAGGAGGAGCCATGAGCGATAATGGTCCAGAGATTTTAAATGTGATAAAAGGTCTCCCGGCAGGTGAAGCCACTTACGTGACCGATGCCACAAATCTCTTTTAGGGATTAAAAATATATTCATGTCTGTCCCAACTCATTGTGGACACATCCTCGTTTAGCTCAGCACTTAAAAACATGCTTGAATGCTTTGGGATATTCAGACATCTCTGAGCCCAAGGCCTGCTCAAAACCTCTGCACCAGCTAAGGCCCACTGAGAGTTTACAAATCTCATGCTGGCCCTTAGATCCAGGATAAACATCGGAAATTTTGAAAGCAGAGTTAAATCATTAATCATTTCACCCCGGTCCAGGTGAATGTATTTAAATTCTTGCAGAGAAAACTTTGTGCCAGACTTCAAATAGGATACATCTTGTTGTTCTTTTACCTCCTTTAGCTAGAGCTTTTACAATTCCACAAGATCTCCTGGGAAGAAAGGGATCAATGTTTGCTAAGGACCCAATCCTGGACCCACTGAAGTGGATGCAAACATCAGGATGTGATTAGTTCCAGAGGGGTAGCCGTGTTAGTCTAGGTCAGCCAAACAAACAAGGAGTCTTGTGGAACTTTTAAAGACTAACAAATGTGAGTTAAGCTTCAAGAAGTTCTTTGATGCCTCAAGTTCTGCATAGCTGCTCTCAGTTTAGTAGCAGAGCACTTTGAGAGAGGCACTCTGCACACTAGGGACTTCCCAAAGCCACAGGGTGAATTGTCTGTATCGCCAGCCTGAGGGACAGAAGGTGCAGCCATTTTGATTTGCACCAAACAGAATGGAGGTCCATGTGGTCATCCAACTAGCTCAAGATAGCACCTAGTATAATTCATTTCTCTGTACCCAAAGCTGTCCGATTCCACCATTGTCTTTTTTAGACGACCTTTATATTAACTTTGCTTTGTCCATCTGTCTGTGTGTATTCCCTGTGCTCTCCCACCTTTCTCCAGCAGATGGCGTAATGTTTAAAGGTTTTAATGGCAACCTGTGCCCAGCACAAAGCCTGATAGACATCTGGCCCTGGAGTAGAGGTGCTAGGGCAGGAGCCTGGGAACACAGCAGTCACTGGTGTGAATCCTACCTGGGGTTGAAAAGCTGCTATTCATAGGTTTTGATTTGACCTACTTTTAGTCTTGATTGAAAAAATAATATAAAGAAACCAAGTTTTTTAGAACAGACGACCTTAAAACCAACGCACTAAAGGGACAAAGCAAGTAGAGAAGTAATTCAGATTGGTCAGACTTGGTACCCAAGGTTTGGCAGGAGATGGCTCAGGGAATATCCTTAAAGCAGAAAATGCCTCATATAGAGGCACTGATTCAGCTCTTGCTTATCCCTGAATAAATCAGAAGTAACTCTGTTGAGATCAATGCTGTTAAATGGGTGCAAAATTAGGCAGGCAAGAGGAAAATCAAGCTCGGATTGTTTACTTTTAGCAAGTTTGCATACATTCTTTTTTTAATCTCTTGACATTTGGTGAAGGCATGGATGCTATCTGTCCCCAGCACTGGCCAGAGGGTTCACTTAAGACTCGGTATGTTTGGCATTTCTTGCCCTCCAGTCCAGTGCAATGCACTTAGGTTCTGTCCTGACTGCTAGGTGAGGCGCTAAATGTTCTCGATGCCTCCTCACGTCCTTGAGTGGTGACGGCACTCAGCTACACACAGGAATGAGCCCATTGCTTAAACAGTTATTTCTCAAACGTACCTCACTGAACTGTGTCCCTCTTCCTGTTCCCATCAAAGGTGATGGGATTTGGGAGGGAGAGGGGGTTGAAATTGCCTTCCAGGACCTCAGGATCACATACTAGATTTCTGACACAAAGCAGTCATCAGACAAGCTTTTAGAAAAATCCTTTAAAATGGCAGACAGCTGAATGAGAAACAACTTAAATGCCCAATGCTGTCCATCTGTAAACCAAAGACTTACAGAAAAAGCCTGCTATTTGTGTGTACCCACAAGGCAAGCTGCCTCCCCTGACAGGACTTCCCCCCTTTCTTGTTTGTACATAGAGAGCAATCTCAGAGAAAACCCAAAGGAAAAGACAAAAGTTTGGAACATTGCCCTGATCCCTATTTGGTCTAATAATAATAATAAAAAGCCCAACAGAAAACCCAAATCAGCACTTAATACCGATGTACTTCCGTGCTCATGCCCACAGCATTCCAGAGGATCCCATTATTCCCTACATCACACCAATAATCTTTCCGACTAAGGAAGATTAGAAAGGGCTCCCTTTGCAGCCTATTTCAAGTCCTTAATTACCCAGAGAGAGCAAGTTTGAATAAAATAAAAGATGCCCTTCCATTCAGGGCCTTTGTGGACTGCCTCCCTGCAACTCCCACCTGTGCTGGTGTGCAGAAAGGAACTGGAACAGATCCTGGATCAATCACAAGGCAGTTTGTGCTCTACCATTAGGGCATCATAAAACAGCATCCAAGATACCAGCGGGCGTCTTCTAATGCCTAAATAGCATAGCTGAGTCTTTGGCAGCTGTGGCATCATATTTTCCCCAGCGGAGGATCGGACTTCGTTTACACAAAGGACATAATATCGCTCTATTTAACACTGACGAACCCACCCAGTAATAATACAGGGGCTATTGTGTCACAGATGATTTTTGCTGCTGAAAATTAAAGTGAGTCAAGTTAGAGCAGCAGTTGCTATCTCAGGAGCCGGTCCAGACAGCACCGGGGCCGAGGGCTGTCACTCAGCAGGACAATTCCGTTTCTAAAAAGCAAAAGAAACCTGTACAAATATCAGCCTTTCCCCTGGGCATGATGTGAGCATCAAAGGACGAGACGAACTGCCACTAGGGGGACATGGGGATTTTAACAGTCATTGCAGCTGATATTCTAACAGGGCCACTGCCCCAGCGGTGGCCATCCCGCTTGGTAGAATAGACACCGGGCCTCATCCTTTCCTGTGCCTTGAGCACTCACTGGCGATTCTGCCTTGCCCCACGGCTGGGACAGCTTCAGCGGTGTGCCATATGGTCTCTGCTGGCAGAAGCTGCAGTGGGGACCTCACCCCAGGCATCAATACTTTTGCTAGCTGACTGCATGGTCCCCTGATGGAAGGGAGGCCAGCAACCAGTCTTGGGGTGAGCTGGGAAAACCGAAACCCCAGGGGAAGGATTTGTAAAATGAAGCGCCAGATCACCCTGGCTTGGCCATTAGGGAGATGGGAAAAACCAGGAGATTTTCTCTCACTTCTGCTAAGCTTGGATGGCGTTCTCAGAACAGCAGCTCCAATGGAAACCAGGGTCCTATTGTACTAGGGCCGGCACTGTATATATACAGTCTTTGCCCCAGTGAGCTTCCAGTCTAACTAGACAAGAGAGATGAAGGCTGAGAGAAAGCAAGCCATGCTAGTGATGGGTCACTGAGGCACCAAGAGCTTAAATAGATGTCCCGGGGTCTCACATGCAGCGTATCGCACAGGCTGGAAATGGACTAAGTCCAGATTCAAAATGAGATCTAATAGACCCCAGAGGCAAACCACCATTGCAAATCTTTCCTGCCTAATTAGGACGCATGCTACAAGCATATGTACAACTTCTTTGGAGTTTGAGATACATGTACTTCCAAAAAATGGCCTTGCCACTCATTTCTTGTGCTATTATATTCTACACTGGGAATGCTTAAAAAAAGAAAAAAAGCAAAGAAAGAAAACTGGAGTTAAAGAGAGGGGCAATGATGTCATTTTGCTAATAGAAAATCTCTCCTGGATGGCTGGTTTGGTATAACAGCAACTGCAATTTCCACACTTCAGTGCCTGAGTTTGGGAACTTAAACAGTACTTGGGGACTTGAATGGCACTTCACTACAAATTGAGTAACTGTGAGCTTGTCCCAGTGTAATCACAATTAATAGCAACTTCAATTAAGCTAATGCACCGTCTTTTATGGTCACGTCTAGTGCACGTCTGCTGTGACTGGTACCAATTTTCAAGTCTTTACATCTCAAGAAATTCTGATCTGCTTTAGCATTTTAGGTCATTGGCTCAATAAGACAAAGGAAGATAAATACTTCTGGATTTGCTACTGTGTATCTGCCTTCTTAGAATTTCAGGGAACATACGTTATCTAGCAATCTGTATATTTCCCTTTCCTCCCTTTCACTAACTTTGAGGCAGATTCTGCACTCTTATTCTCTCTGAGTAGCATCTTCCTTCTCAAGCTATCCCAGACCCGAGGTGAGTAAGGGAATCAGATTCTGGCCCTGGCCAATATAAATGGAAAGGCAACATTAAAGTCAGTCTCTTGATCATTAGAATCAAATCTAAACAGAATGACAATTGTCCCTAGGCAGTCATCTGTGGCCAAGCCACTACTGATCATTCTGTATCTTAATTTACTAAATGATACAAGAGCTGCTTCTCCCCAGTTCACTGGGAAAAGCAATCACAGCTTTCCCCCCTCCACAACACGCCCAGCACGTTCCGTGTTCTTCAGATAACGAGCTACTGAAGCGCAGGCTTTTTTGATGAATCTGTAACTCATGAACAATCTTGAATCCCTACTTAGAATCTAGCAATTCAGAGGGCCTTGTTTGCTACCTATCAAAGAGATAATCTGTAGTCATCCACTTCAAAGATGAGCCAATTAACATGGGTTTAGAAGAAACTTGAGCTTTATGGAAATTTGAGACCCCACAGCAAACTCTCACTTGCTTTTAGAAGGAGGCCTATCTTAGGGTGCAGAGAGACTCCTACGGGTTGTCTCACTGCCTCAATTCTCCACAAAGTGAGATCTCAGGAAGGAAAGAGAAGAGGAAACTGCTCTCGATCAGACAGTAGTTAATGAATCAACTCGGAGAGCGGTACCACGTTCCCAGGCCAAATCCATGCAGCCAAGAGGCCACCCTGACTATCCAGAGATAAACCAGCAGGCCGTGTAGGGTAAGAATCAATTTTTTCGGACAGCCAGCTCTGCACCCCGAATGAATCGATATTGCTCCACTGAAGGCAATCAATCTATGCTGCTTTACCCTTTCTGCGGTTCTGGCTCTATAAATCAGCAGAAGGATGTACGCATCTCAACAACCAAATCTTAAAATGGAGCACTGATTGGTGCCTGGCAGAATGGGACACCAATAGCCGAGTGGTAGACAGGCCCAACCGACAAGTCCACAATGGTCCTTAGACATAACTGGGAAAAGGGCCACAACAGGCGGCAGGAGAGATTTTCATTTGGAGAAGCTACAGGCCAGGGGTGCCAGAAACTTCCTAGAACGGGTGGTGGGGCTCCCAGAGCCTGAACCATTGCCCTGCTTCTGCCCCCTTTTTTCCTGACTTAAAGGTGAATGACCGGTGGGGAGATGTGGAAAGGAGTAAGCCTCAGGGAAGAGGCAGAGGAGGGACAAGGTCTCAGGATGGAGAATCGGCGGGGCCACAGGGTGAGGGGCAAAGTTCAGATGGAGCTGGGTCATGGTCTGGGCAGTGGTAGTCCCCCAAATGTCCCAGGGCGGAAAGGCCAGCAGCATGCATCCAAAGGGCATCCTTAATGTGTCCCCAGCATGGCAAGCCTTTTTTATTTTGGGGAGACTTAGCCTTTCTAAGCTTTTTATATGCGGGACCCATGAGAGCCAGGCAAATGTGGCTATTCCCAACAGCATGAAATGAGCAACGGAACCTGATCTGGCTCCCCCTCACACCAATGCAAACCAGGTGTAATTCCACGGAGGTCCATGTGGGTGTGAAGCTCAGAATCAAATCCCTAGCCTTCTGCAGGACTTGGCAAATGAATTTGCACGTGCATCTGCATACATCCTCCCACCCTCACTTGTAATTAATCAATTTATTTTTATTGTAATAAAGATTATTAAAGCCTCATTCATTGAACTGGGAGTGGTGAAAATGAAATAAACCAACAACCGATGGAGCAAAAATCGGAGGCATATCTCCAAAACTTACCCCCTCCAAATGATCTGCTAGTCCCTTCTGGCTTCAGAGTTTATGAGCCAAGCCTGGAGATTTCTCAGCATTATAGATACACATCCTGGCATTGCCTGACTAATCTGGTTTGAAGGGAGAATTTAATACTTCCTCTCTGGGGAACAGTAAGAGGCGGTAAATTAATCGAACCCGAAAAGGAGAGGTTTGTCTCCCGAAACCTCATTTCCTGAGGAGAGAATCCGATAAAGGGCTCTCTTCACATGCTGCCAGTCTTGGAGGGACTGCTATGGACTCTACAATATTTCCAAGTCAAGAGAGGAATACGTCTTGTCATATGACTGCCGTCAGTCCCTGCTGTGGCTGAAAGTGAGGGTGCTAGCGGTCAGAGAAGGGACGGGACGTTAGACTCCTGGTGCCTGTTCACTGAGCAACAATCCAGGCAAATCTCTTAATCGCAGAGACCCACCAGTTCACCATCTGCAAAATAAGGTTATTAACCATAGAATTGTGGGGCTGGCAGGAACCTCAAGAGGTCACCTCGTCCAGTCCACCACAGAGAGGCAAGATTACGTATAATATTGACTTCCTTTAGAATCTTGTGGGGCTTAGTTAACGTTTCCTAAGTACGCTGAGTGCCTGAGGTCAGCAAAGCGCTAACGTGACGCTGTTTCTTGCCTCACGCTAGAGTTACTGTGCTGCCAGACTTTTCACTCCTGAATCCTGGACAGACTCCACTTTGTCCCTAGATATGTCGGAGAGCATCACGCGCCCTTTCAGAATGATGTGAACCTGCCCTTGGGCTGATCCGCCCATTACTGAAGTAAATGGAAAAAGCTCCCCTTGACTTCCATGCTACTTGGATCAGGCCCTCAGCCTGGATAATGCTGATTGCATCTTGTCCTTGGGTTTCTAATGACTCTTTTCTAAAGTGTGCTTTGAAAAGGCAATTATTGCCCTGCCATTAAGGCTCTTCCCCACTGCATGGCCAGATCACTTTCAGGAGTCTCTGTAAATAGCCTTTAAACAATAGATCCCTGTCTTGTTTACCGAACATTTCTGAATGCAGGGATAATGCATCCAGACGACATCTGTGCCCAATACAGGCCCAGCAATGTCTGGGAACACACCCAGGTCAAGCTGGATAATGTCAGACGCTGTCAGAGAAGGAGCGTGATAAGATGCCGGCTCTTTGATAAAAGCTGTGGTGTGGAGAACGACGTCAGGGCACATAACAAGGAGGAAATGCTGCTTATGCAACCCCAAGCTGACCAAATGCAGCATCGTATCATTCCTGCTTGGTAGCTGTCTGCATATCTTCACTTGACGTAGGAATGTACGAATGTACATCGGAGATCCACTCTCCACCTTGGAAGCAGCCAGCAGGTCACCAAGCAAACAGTGGAGCTGACCCTGTCGGAGAGTGTTCAGCAAGTTCTGCCGACAGACTGTTGCAGGGTTCTCTTTACCCAGCTGAATACAAAGGAAGAGGCCCGTAAGCTGAGCAGACCTCAGGGAGGACCCATAGGAACAGGCAGGCCTGGGGGGAAAAGACGAGGCTAATTCTGTGTTGTTTCTTTTCTGAATGAAACCAAACATAAAGAAAAGGTTGAGTTCGGACCCACCACAATCTGTGTGGTCTGTTTGGAGTGGGAGGTGTGGGAGGGAGGGAGGAAGCCCATTCATACACACATAAGAGGATAGAGAAAAAACCCCCAGCAAACCATTCAAAATAAAAACTCTGAAAAGCAAGAAAAAATGGCATCTGATCCAAGAGAGTAAATAAACAGCTTCCCCCTCAGCCTGAGTCATCCTTCCTTTTCCTTCATGTTATTCATTCTTTACAGGGAGGATGACTCGATGCCCCTTTGAGAGGAACTACAGGCAAGAGACCCCACATAACATGCAAAGGAGGACATGGAGGAAGAAAAAGTAGGAGATACCATAACCCTAACCAGACACGAGTCCTTCTGGAGTGCATGGGGGTGAGCTACCGACAACACAGAGCTTTACACCAATTCAAGTAAGAAAATGAACATGTACAAAAACGTAGGATTGTGGGAAGCAAAATTCAGTTGGCTTTTACTCCCAAGCACAAAAATATCAGCCCAAACATAAAGCCTACTTAAAACCTATAAACTGTAGTGTACTGAACACTGTGCTATAATTGCAGGCCATCGCTTTAATTTGTAAGGGGTTTCCTCATTCTACTTGCAGGTGAGGGGTCTTTGTACAGAAGTCTGTGATGAGAATCAGTCTGGACTCTGTAGACAAGGAGCCTAGGGTAAGATGGAGTTGAGTTGTGCCTCTGCATTAGCAAGTAGTCTGCTTTGTCTCCCTCTGTTTTTAGGTTTGTGTGTGATATTGTTCTGAGTTCTCAGAAAGAATGGAGGGTTAGCTGCTGCCTTCTAGCCAGAGTACTCATTTTTAATCTAACTTCTGCGTTTGTATGCCATGAACGTAACGGAAATCAAGCAATATTCTCCGGAACCATTTTGTCTCTCTCTTCCCAGAACCTGCCTTCTCAATCCTGAGGCTCTATGTATCTATGAAAACACTCAGAACAAGGGGTCACAGCTCCAAAAAGGCACAGTAAAGTCCTAATGAGGAACAATCAAGATACCAGGAAGACAGGTGAGCGCACTGGGCCCTTTCACTAGAAAAAAATCCCAGCCAGCCAGGCTGCACGTGGTCTTTCTGACCTTGTCACAAAAGGCAGCAGGTGAGCAATATGCAAAGAGCTTTTGCTTTGGTGGATCTTGCAGGTCTGCATGGATTAGCCTGTATGATATGTAGATGTTCCCTTCCCCGGCACGTGGCCCTAATCGCATGTTGACTTATTCTGGAGCCTGCCCTCATGATTCTAACAAGAGACTCCTCTCATACCCCACTGCACTCTCTCGTCAATATTATTGCCTGTCATCCAGCTCCTGGCCATCACCTTGATAACAGCTTAGTTTATTAGAAATTTTTAACGTTCCTAAAGCCCAGGAGGGGAAGAGAGTGGGCCTAGAACCAGTATTAGCTTGTTATTTTCTCAGTAAACTGTTCAGGGAGCAATTATTTGGGGGGTCATGATGTCTCTCAGGCACCTTGGGCAACCTGATCTAGTGTTCTGTGCTATTTCAGTGATTGCACTGCTTTACGGGTGACTGTGGCCTGCTTGACAGTCGCTTATCTCCCGAACTTGTACAGCATGGGCTCTGCCAGACAGGTTTTCCTGCCTTGCCTCATCAAACGTACCTCAATCGTGACACGAAGAGACCATCCCGAGGATGGGAATGAGAGTTTGGTCCACATGCACCATTGAGTCCCAGGTTGACCATCCACACTTATCCCCCAGGAGAAAAAACAATAAATAAGGAAACGGAACAAAATATGAGGAAAATACATGCCCCTTGCACACTCATTTAATCCTTTCTTAAAGATTTAAAGTCGCCTCCTTACCAGCCAAATCTCCTAGAGCACCAGTCACCTGCATCCTATTGTTGACCTTACAGTTATCTGTCACACTGCACTGTATCACTGTTATAAGGGCCTGGCACAACATAGCAAGTTATTGCTTAATATCTCTTTAACCTCATTGGTCTGTCAGGTACCCCCGTTTGATTCTGTGCTCAGTTATGTAGATGTGACTTCCATCAAACTGAAGTCAGCTGCAAAACGAACTCATGGGATCAGATGGAACCCGAAGTACTTAGGGTAAATTTTTTCAAAAGTGCTCACAGGCAGATAGCACCTAAACAGGTTAGGGTTAGATGCCTTTGTGCATCCCAGGAGGAGCCTAACTACATCGTTAGGCACACGGACATCTAAATCACATTGAAAGTCAGGGTCACTTGGACACTTTGTAAACTCCTTAGGGCAGAGACCTTGGACTAGATTCTTGACTTGCGTCCACTATTGTTTTGGGTGGGAGGCTGCAACTGACATGGAAAGGGAACAGGATTGGACCCAATGGCAAGAATGGTCCAAATGCTTAATTTAAATGTCAACATAAACCAAAATGAAACAATCAATAATCACAGCAGATGTTAATTTTTGGGCTTGAGTAGGCAACACATTCAGGAACTAATTTTATTTACACGCTGAATCCATTGCTCAAAAAGCACAAAGAGATGAGCACATTGTTGCGGCTTCCCTTTCCCCCCCCGCTCATGCCTCGAAAATCAGCTCAGATACAGAGCGATTGCTTGGTGAAACAGTTCACTCTATATCCAACCTCATCCTCAAAGGAAAGCTGCACAACTCTTTTAAAAGATGAATCTTTTAGCTTAAAATCATAACTTTTCTAGATACTGAAAAATCATGGTCTTAATAAAAACCCTGGATTCATGGTTTATTACACCAATCTGTAACCCTCTAATCCCCCTTTTTGTCCTATTAGTACGGGGTGCTTATGGGGCACTCCACCTTGAATGGTCTTTTAGAGAATATGTGCTAATTACTTACTCTAAACTATCTGTTTCACCTGTATTTAGCAACGACACTCTGAGTACATTCCCCAATTAGGTGCAGCTTGAATGCTTGTCTCACTCACCAATAGAAGTTGGTCCAATAAAAGATATTACCTCACCCACCTCTGTCTTGTTATTGTTAGTGAAAAGTGCTTAGAAAACATGGATACTTTCTGGAACCCACCTCTGCTAATTTCTCTGTCGTATTAACTTATGTCTCTTGCTTGTTTGCAATTCTCTGACCTGTTTCTCCACTTAGGAGCAGCGAAGTTTGTTTAT
The DNA here is from genome assembly GCA_007922175.1 of Pelusios castaneus. Classification (NCBI taxonomy): domain Eukaryota; kingdom Metazoa; phylum Chordata; order Testudines; family Pelomedusidae; genus Pelusios; species Pelusios castaneus. Next base: position 9,608,619 of record ML685804.1, read on the forward strand.
CTTAATACCTTGGGGTTGGAGTAACCTACAGAAACCCACGTGAATGCAGCTGAGTTTCCTCTGGCATCCAGAGACGGAGATCTAGCTGGGAACAAATGCTTTGCCTGCGTGGGTGGTTTCTTGCTGGGGTGTGCTGTGCTGACAGAGCCCTGTCCAGAGAGGGAGAAAAATTCAACTTCAGATCCACTTTGACTCCTGCAGTTGTCACTAGAGTGAGAGAGAGGACATGCAATCCCTGGAGCAAATAATAATGGGACCTGTGCACTTATATGGTGGGTTTCCCTCCTATATCACCCTGAGAGTTGATTTAATAACCTGGCATTTTATGACTGAAAATACAGACGCTGATCAGCGTTAGCATAACAAAAACCACTTGGAGTTTCCTGATTTTGTTTTTCCCATTCAGGTCTGGTTGGTGGGATAGGGAAGGATTCGCTAGACCTTTGACACAGGCTAACCCAGCAAGACAGCAGACCGTGCACAATCCTCTTTCCTTGTGCCTATTCCATCCACTCAACATCTGGGGACCTTTGCAAAACTCCTGGCTAATCACACCTGTATTGCAAGAAGGGCTAGAATCTCCTCTGGCCAGTACCCCATCAAGCCTTGTGGATTAGCTGTCAAGCCTAAAGGAGTCCGCTGTAGCAGCATCATATTCTCCACTGGCCTTACAGCCGCTTAAAAGAGGAGGAAGCACCAACAGTTTTGGATGGGGGAAGAGAATGCCAACCAGCATGGAAAGGAAAGCAACTGCAAACCATCCTGGATTGCGGACAGGAGACAGAAAAGAGCCTGAACCCAAGAGCCGATGTGGTGGCAAATTTGCAGGTCCCCCCCCCCCCAGGCTCCCAAACTCTTACCTTTAAACATTGGAATCGTGCCTCGATCTGTTGCAGGTGAGGACCTCCTGGCTCCAAGGCTCCAGCTCGGAGAGCATCGGTGCAATAGCGAAGAAACTACAAAACAAAGCAACCTAGCCGCACATGACGACGGTGGGGGGGGGGGTCCGCTCGCTCTCCGCCCAAGCCCCGCCAATCACACCCAGGCCACGGGGCTAAAGAACACGGGGCGCTCCTCCACCCCCTGCAAAGTTCAGTGGGGAGGGCGCAAGGGGCTGCATGGGAAGCAACGCCTGGAACCTCCTCCCCCCGCCCCCAAACAGAGGCGCCCGAGGCTCCCCGTGGTGCTGATGCTGAGGATGCTGCTGCCCGCGCGCCGGTCCCGGATGGCGCGCGCCGCTGCCGGGGCGGGGGGACAAGGCGCACGCGCTGGGGGCTGCAAGCGCAACCCGTGCAGAGGGCGCTGCACGATCCCCTCGCTCCACGTGTGGCCCTGGCTTGTGCTAATTGCAAAGGGGCCTAATGGGGGGAGGAGGGGATTGGGAAATTGCCCCAAAGCCCCTGAATAATTGCCCTGCGCTCCCCAGCTTGCATTGGGTTTTTGCAAGAAAGAGTGCCCCGCTCCACCTGCAACATCCCTGCCTGGCTCTGCAGCACAGTTGTGGGGGCTTCTCACCCCCACTCTGCAGCTCTGAGCTCGGTCAGCCTCCAGCCCCACAGCTTAGTGGGGGTTGAACCAATACAGCTTTGAGGGTTGCCCCTCCTGGGACCTTGTCCAAGCTTGGCCCTTCTGCAGCTTCCTGTGCCCCAGCCCTGAAGAAGTGGGGGGACCTGAGCCCGATTGCCTGAGCTGCCTTTCCCACAGGTGCACTTCACCTGTAATTCTCCTCTTAAAAGTGACCATTTGGTCTGGCTAGAGCCTCTTCCCATTTAGCAGCCCTCTCCCTGTAGGAATTCATTCAGATGGGCCCCTGGCCTTACTCTGGATTCGTGCCAGTGTAACTGTGGCCTTGTCCACACACAAAAGGAGGACTGCTTCAGCTACACCGGCATGGTGAAATGGTTGCAACACCCATGAATGTTCATGAACTTACACTGGGATAAAGGTGCTTATACCAATATAGCAATTGCCATATGGGAAGGGGAACAAGCTAGATGGTGTCTTTCTAGCTGTATAACTGCCTCCACAGTAGAGATTGTGCTAGCTAGTATAACCATTTCCGGGGGGAAAATTGCACCCCTCAGGGGACAAATTCTGTGTGCAGCCCATGCTTAGGAGTAAAATTGGGCCTGTATCTCTTTACTTTGGTCACTAAAGTTAGTTTGCATTTAGGACTCTCATTAGCCCTGCCAGCCAGCACAAGTAAGGGGAAAGGAACTGGATTCCATTCCTTCTTGTGCAGCCACAGAATCACTGATTAATTAGCAGGCCTAATCACTTCCACCTTTGCAAATCCAAGGAAGACAATGGGGTTGAACAGGTGTAGCCACAGGCACAATTTTGCCTGGACATCTTTCATCACCAATGATGTGGAAGAAAGGATTCATCCCAAAACTCATTTCCAGATTGAGTTAGCAGGGCTGGCAGTTAGGAAAAACAGTTTTACTTAAAAAATCAAGTATTTTTTTTAAATCCTGGAACTCCTTGATCCTATTTCTACAGTGGCTTTTTCACATTTTCAATTGCTACCTCAAATACAGTTTATCACAAACTGCGTTTTGGAAACTTGTGACACTTAGTTCCCCAACTCAAAACTGAGTTTCTTTCCCTTTCCCACCATGGTGAGCATTTCTCGCCAGATTTTCACAATCTGTGCTACAACCCAAACCACAGCTCTTTAAAACACACATTCCTATTGGTCAGCCATCTCTTCATAGGCAGAGCAGTGCTCAGCTTTTTAAATTTCAAGTACAGGACTAACCAGCTTTCAGTTCCATGTGCAATGAAACCACCCTTGGTCTCCACGCTTCCTGCAACTAGCTCCCGACAACTCTGTTCCAGTGACCGCCCTCTCTATCCACCTGCAGTCCCCGTATATCTGTGGTTACATCCATCCTTCGCAGTCCTTAGTGTTTGGATCATGATGGGATAAGAATTAAGTAACATTAACAATGCTGACTCACAAAGTTTCATCACTGTAAAGATGTTTACAGTACCTGAAAGCTCTTGCTCTAAAGAAACGCAGCCAGAATAGTAGAATTCAGACAAAAACTTCAAGTTTCACGTGGCTATCATTTAATATTTCTAGTAGAAGCATGCGCAGAAAGGCTGATTGTGACTGGGGCCCCACTGTGCAGTGCAGACAGAAGTACACATGGTCCTTGAGCCCCTTTCAATATAGGAAAGCATAACTGTTTTTCCAAAGTACTCCAGTAGGCCTTAATGATTCCGGCCCTGTTCTGTGAGGCGCATAGTGCTCTCAACTCCCACTGGGAGTCAAGGATGCTAGCCATTTCTGAGAGGCATCACCTACCAGACATAACTGCAGCCTTTGTCATAAAGAACCAATTGCCGGTCACCTAAAATGGCTTAAAAACCCTCAAATCATTTGCGCCAGAAGGTATCCTATTGAAGGCCGGAGACATCCTCCTGAGTTAGACTCATAGACTAAGGTCAGAAGGGACCAGTATGATCATCTAGTCTGACCTCCTGCAAAATGCAGGCCTCAAGACCTCACCCACCCACTCCTGCAAAAGGCCACCAACCTATGACTGAATTATTTACCTCCTTAAATCATGATTTAAGGACTTTAAGATACAGAGAATTCACCGGTAGGTGAGCCATGCCCTGTGCTACAGAGGAAGGTGAAAAACCCCCAGAGCCCAGGTCAATCAGCCCTGGGGGAAAATTCCTTCCCGACCCCAAATATGGTGATCAGTTAAACCCTGAGCACATGGGCAAGTCTCAACAGCCAGTTACCCAAGAAACAATTCTCTGTAATAACTCAGAACCCACCCCACGTACTCTCCCCTCTTAGGCCACTTGTAAATCCACCACACGTAGCCAAATATCAGTCAATTTCTTCAATTGTCCTTGAAAGATGAATGGATTTGGTCTCGAGACTCTCCACTGGCGGCAATTCTTGACTTTTCCTTTCCTGAACGTCTGTGGCCTGGACCATTCTTACAGAGGCCACATTATTCCTAATATTTAAATTAATGTTTCTCCTGCTGGAGTTTTAAGCCCATTACTTCTTGCTCTGTCCCTATTGACTAATAATTGGTCCCTGTCCTCTGTAAAGCACATCTGCTTTTTTAAGACAGTATCACTTACAGCTCACTCTTTAATCTGCAGAGGGGAACAGTTGCATTTAATTAATTACTCCCTAAATTAATTATTGCTGGTAATTTCAGCACACTTTTCAAATGCCTGTGCAGAGATCTGAAGGACGTGCCATCTCTTCTGTTGACAAGAAATGAATGAAACAGGCAGGAAATAGTCAGTTTGTACTGGAAGAGTCCCTAAGTGTTTTGTTTTATTGATGTTATTGGTTAATATTGATGTTACCACAGCAAGATTACTTTTCAATTCCATTTCAAGTTTGCTTGGACTCAGGCTAATGTGTGCAAAAAATATTGAAATATTATGCCAGGGAAATATGATTTTAGTGCTTTATTACCTTGGTTGGTCAAATGTCTTTGCTGAGTCATTTATCATTTGCAGCTTGGCTCAGCTATGGGAAAGGTTCTCTGTTTGGGCCATTTATTTTAGTTTAGAGGGCTGTAATCTAGTACAAAAACAAACAGCCGCTTTGCTTCCCAAACTGTTTTTTCAATTCCAAAGGGGTAGCCGTGTTAGTCTATTGTAGAAAGACAACAGAGTCTTGTGGCACTTTTAAAGACTAACAGATTTATTAATCGCAAGAGCTTTCGTGGGAGAAAATCCCACTTCGTCAGACTTCGCTATCTTCAAAGCGTCTGACGAAGTGGGATTTTCTCCCACGAAAGCTCATGCGATTAATAAATCTGTTAGCCTTTAAAAGTGCCACAAGACTCTGTTGTTTTTTCAATGTACGTGTAAAGGCAGTTCTCCAGTGAGCTGAGTGCAGAAGTGGTTATAACACTGGCTAGGAAGGAAAGCAATTGCTTGGGTAGCCTCAAGCAGCTACACAGCTCTTTGTCATCGGTAGCATGGGGCTATTCACGCTCGCCCTATTATATAGGGATGCTGGGAGGCTCATTTAAACTGTTTATGAAAAGTGCATTTATTATTGCATGTTTAGGAACCTCAGTCATGAAGCATGTACTGGACTCTTCCAGTACAAATGACCAGGAGCCCTCTGTGCTAGGCACTGAGCAAACACAGAAGAAAAAGCATTCCCTGCCCCAAAGATCATACAATCAAGTATTTGAAGATTAAAAGTGCTAAAATATCTCAGGCCTGTTTAATCAAACATTGGGAGTACAGATACCAAGAGGCGACCCATTCAAAAGCAGCTGGCCAGCTTCCCATTTCATCTAAAACCCTCATCCCCAAGAAAGTTTCAGATATCCCCCCAAGACAATGAGATAATCAGAGCAGGTATAGGCAGGAGCTCAGTTTTGCATTACTTCACTGCAGGTTTTCAGAGTACACAAGCTGGATAGTAATCTGTTTCCCTTGAACCAGCAACAACAGATTGTTTACAATCTAGCTCCACGGCTATGTTCACACATTCAAGCAGCCTCCCTGAAGCCCCAAGTTCTCACTTTTGCAGACTTCATCGGATGCATTTTGCAGCACAATACCAAGCTGTTTGTTGCAAGAGCTTCCAATTTTGGATCCCACGTGCTTCCAAGCCCTCTGGGCAGAGTCCAGACATCGTATCAGAGCCTCGGTTGAGTTTGCCCCACTGGAAATTCACCCAGCTGCTGTGATGAAGTCCAAACATTGGCCCCTGTGTTTCCAAGCCTAGGTCTGAGCAGCAGTGAGGCATCTCAGCTCCTCGCCCACTGCACAAACTTCCTGTCTGTCACCCCCTCTCAGATATGAGACCGCATGGTCCAGGTGCCCTAAGTCCCAAAACTATTGCCAAACTCCCCAAGCCTCTCCCGCTTCTCAAATAAACCCTTTCTGAGTTCCAGCCCTCATGGATACTCTGGTTTATTGTTTAACCTTTCAACCTATGACAACCCTCCAGCAAAACCTCTTCTACGGTGTCCTCACTTCTCTTTGATTTTTGGTCAGTCATTTCAGGGTGCCCAGACCCTCTTCTCTGCTCAGCCTTCATGTTCTCTCTCCCTGCCCTGGAACAGGAGTTCCATCATTTGCTTAATGATCAGCACATTCCTCCCAGCTCAGAGAGCACGTGTCTTTTTATCAGCAGCTTCTAACCTCCCCCTTTGCTCTCCTTGCCTGCTGCAGTATTTCCAGCACCACCCAGCAGACTATGGAGAGAAACCATTTTCACTTGGCCAACCTCTTTAGCATGGCCCTGCTAGAACCAGAAATGAGTCATTTCACAGCTCTTTCGAGCCCCCTGGAGCTATTGCCACACAGTGGAGTGTGACACATGACACGGTCCCTCAGCACACGGCTGATTCAATGCATGTGGAGAGTTAGCAATGCACAGAGTTCATAGAGTCAATCAGAATTTGCAGGTTGTCCCTAGATTTCCCAAAACTGGCACACTTGTGTCCGGCTCAAAACCTTTAACGTAGCTACTCTCCCACACCTCTGTGAGGTAGGGCTGTTCTGTTATCTCCACTGCAAAAAGAAGGAGAGCTGAGACACAGGAAGGCCAAATGCCTTGCCCAAGATCAGATAGGAAGTCTGGGGCAGACGGGGATTTGAACCTGATCTCAAGTTCTAGGCGTGCAGAGCTGCACCATAACCCCTGAATCAACCTTTCTCCAGAAAACGTATCACAGTGTGCTACAGTTAGGGAAACTCAGATTCAGATCCAACTTCCATGACCCAGTGTTCCCTGGATCAGTATGAGACCATCTGAAATCCACAGTGGGTAGGAATGAGGAAGAACCCAAATCTGAATGCCGCCATCTGCAGTGGAATATTGAAGCAATTCATAATTTTCATATTTATTTCCAATACTTTACTGACCTCACTACCATGGTAACGTGGTAGGTAATAATTATGCCACAATGATGATGTATTCAAGTATCTTTCAACAACACCAATTATTCATTGGACACAGCTCCAATCAAACAGATAGCCTATCTGGGATAACACAAAACCCAAAACAAATGGAGCTGAAATGGAGCTAATTTTTGAGCAATGGGCATATAATATTGTTAGACTCCCACATGGTCTCTGCTTTCCCTGTTGCAACAGTGGCTCAGATTTGGTTTGTAGAACTTCAACTTGAAAGAAAACAGAATCAGCTTTTTGTAAACGGTTCATATATATATATAAAACACACCTGCATGCACACCTACCTATAGGTTACAGAATACATATTACAGAACAATATTCATCCATCTGTATAAGCATCAAGTGAATTTTGATTTAGTGGCCAGGCCCATTAATTAAAGATGGATTTTCATGAAGAGACAGTATCTGTAAAATAAAATTCATCACGAACTTGGCATTACCATGACAAATTCACCCTTAAAAAACCCCAAGCCATTAGATAGTACCCAAAATAGAATTAACATTTTACATTTCTGGGTCTGATTTTACAAAGCATTTCAGTATGTAAAAGCTCCCCAAAGTTTTGCCTTCATATTAAAGGACCTGAGGCCCAACACACAGTTGAGTGAGTGTTTTGACTTAGTATGAACTATGTAAAACCTGATTAAAATTCTCTGGATTTAGCCCATTATAAATAACTGTGTTAAAATCAATGTTAAGGGGCCTGGCATAGACCAACTAGAAGCAGAAAGTTCAGTAGGAAGATGGCTCCTCACCCTTAAGATTTGTCACAGTATATTAGCTAATGCATCATCTCTGCACAGCATGATATTAGCTCAAGGCCTATGTACCACTTGCGTCCCACTTAAATGCTCAAAATAGGGACTGTGGACTTAAAAGGGATGCTGACATCTTGTTGGTTCATCCACAGAGATCAAATTCTGTCTTCTAATGCATTCTTGCACCTATTTTTGAGTCAGTGGCAGTTCCTTTAATGTCCTTCTCTATATTTTTATATTGTGCTCATCACCACAGCTTCTGTGTGAATATGTGTGTCTATTTGAAAGCAGAATTTGGCCTCAGACTTTCTATAATGTCAGGGATTGATAGGGTGAGTTAGAGAGAAGAGCTGACTTAGAGACTTCTAGCTTCATCCGCAGATGAGATCAGACCTTCAATCTTATTTTAATGTAATTTCCTTTTTATTTTTCTGCTGTTTATCTAGACTGGCTAAGAAAGGCAGTATAACCTAGTGTGTAAAGCAAGTCATTGATTCCCTTCATGCCTCACTTTGCCCGCCTGTAAAGTGGGGATAATTTGACTTTAGCTCCATTTTAAGAATGGATAGCTATAAAATGGATTGTGACTCCAGTCTGATAGACACTACAGAAACATCATCTTCATCATTATTATTATCCTGGCATTTCAAGTGACTGAACTAGGAAGATAAGAGCCTATTTGGAAGATAACAGGGTAGGTAAGGAAGTGCCCATTTGGCAAATAAAATAAATGAATAAATGGCAACTTGGTGCCGAAGAAATTCACAGTTAAAAGAGCCACCGTAATCAGTTTACAAATCTTGTTGCTAAACCTCCCAGCCACAAGGGGAGCCACGCAATAACAGCAATAGCAACAAAAGAGGAATTAGTCACAATATTGCCAACCCCAAGCATTAAAAAAAAAAAGAGGTTGGATTAAAATCATGACATATTAAAAGGATAAAATTGGGGCTTATTTTATTTGTCTTCTGTTTTCTGAATTTCCAAGGTGCACCTGGATCATGTTTTTAGGTTTTTCTCTGCCATCATGAGGACGAGAAATGGACTTTTTAAAAAAAGATCAAAGCGGAGAGTCTCACTTAATCACCTGACTCCAGGCGCTGGGGCTTTAAGAAAAACATCAAATATCAGAAGACCCAGGATACTATCATGACAGATGGCAACACAGCTTCATGATGCTTTATTTTTTTAAAAGCGAGCAAACACATCAACAGCGTTAAAATACACTCGACATCCAACCTTTCACTAAATGTCTGCGGTGAAACATTAGCTCACTGAAGTCCATGGGAGTTTTTTCACTGACTTTAACAGGACCGGGTTCTTACCCATGAATTCTATGGTGAAGCAGAAAAAACTGGTATGGAAGTGAATACACTTGCATCAATCCCATTCCAGGCATTTCTGTGTTGTACGTTGAGCCCTTCAAAAGCAGAAATCAGTTCTGCTCATTTCCATGGTAACTCACATGTCGAAAATACAGTGTCTATTCAGCGTCTTTTGACTAGAGTTAGTAGACTGGACACTACTTAAATCTTGTCGGTCTCATGAGTTTAAACAAAAAAATTCTCAGGGAGAAAACTAATAGAGGAAAAGAACCTTGCTCCTGAAACATTACCTGGGTCCACAGATTCTTCCAGTAGGCCTTTCTGACAGGAAAAACAGCCGCCGTTGTGGCATGTGATGACATTTGTCAATGCGGGGTGAAATTTGCTCCTGTGCGGAGGATCCAGAACGAGGCCTGTGCACCAGTGAAGCCTGCTAAGTAGCTGTGTCTATACTAGGATGTACTGCCGTCACGTATCTGTCAATCAGAACCATCGCTGCACCATCCTATCTCTTGGACAAACGCTAATCAGAGATCTGACTGTGGGCATTAAAATAAAAAATTAGAAACTCTTTTTCAAATGCCAAGTAGGTCCTGTTTAGTATCAATGGTTACACGGTTATATGGTTTCAAAAGCTAATAGTCTTCGTTTTTGCAGAGAACGTGTCTTGCTCTGAAGTGAGCTCAGGGTCCCTAGGTAAAACCAGTCTGAAATGTAACACTTGTATGTAGCTGGCTCTGGAAAGTCACATGTCTTTAAAAGCCTCCCTGTCGTTCTGACAGCTGGAGACATCGTGTTGGACTGCGCCCATTGCCTTGTGCTTCTGCTTGGAACATGACAGATCTAACGGCCTGTAACGTGATCGCGCACATCAGCCGCGTCAGCTGAAAATGTTGATGCGAGGGAAGGGCCTGACGGGCGCAGAGATTTTGGCCACACGAATCATCACATCATTTGGCACCATCCATCACAAATGGCCATCTCTGGCCAAGAACGAACTAGACCTGGAATGTAATAGGGGCTGCAGGTGCATAGGAAGGTCTGGCTTTTGTCATTGACATTAATGGGAGCAGGAGTAAGCCCTAGAATTGCAGAGGCACGACCGAACAGATACACAGTGGATTTGTGGACCCTTTTCGGGGAGATTTGGCCAGTATAACAGAATCCACTCCCCATTGGGCACCCATCCTTGTCAATCACGCCAGGTAACTCGGCTGGCGGCTGCAGTGTGCAGGAACCATGGGCATGGACGAAGATCCACTGTACTAGATGCTGTACGAACAAAGAAAGATGGCCCCTCCTCCAAAAAGCTTGCATATCACAAAGGGTTGACAAGTGTGCACCATTTTAGGCACGTCACCTTTATCCGAAAAGACAATGTGTTTTTACTGATGGAGATGCTGAGATACAAGTTGGCTTGTTCAAAGTAGGGGGTCAATATCCACTTGTAGTTTGGGGTTGATCGGGACTGAAGTGCCCAGAATCACGTACTAATTCTGAGTCCCACTAAAGGCCTGGGTGAAAGCCAAACTCCCCCCTTCCATTTCATCAGCACTTTGGAGAGGGTTTGCAGATGCCGAGTGTAAAACGTGCTTGCAGCCTAAAATGGGTTTTATTTTAGAGTAGGAACCAACAGTGAACAGAACAAAACATGAGCAAGCAAGAGATTTTGTTTAGATATTAGGAAAAATTCTCTCGCTATAAGGATGGTTAAGTATTGGAATAGGTTGCCAAGGAAAGTTGTGGAATTCTTTTAAGAACAGGTGAGATGAACACCTGTCAGGGATGGCCCAGGTATACAGGGGACTGCCTCAGCACAGGATTTGATGAACTCTCAAGGTAGCTTCCAGTCATACATTTTTGTGATTTTATGATAAAAGAGCATGGTGCATGCATCTCATCTCTGTAACGTGCTACAAGGAAAGATGAGAACAAAATGGCTTCTGTCTGCAAAGGAAGACAATAATCTTAGAAATTGAAAGCTGTGGTATATGGAAGAGAAAGGCATAATTACCAAGCTGCAAACGCCACACCTTATCACTCTTCCTAAACCTTCGCTTCCCATAATCCTCCAGCTTTTCTGTTCGTTTATTTTAAAAATAACAGAGGAAGTGTTGCCTAGGAGTTGGAGTGGGGAAAATGACGGAAACTTTTGTTAACTCATTATGCACAGTGGTCAGATTTACAGAATTCCAGGTGACGGACACTGAAGCATGCAAACAGGCGAGAAGGTGCAGAATATATGGGTCTTAAGGTTTTAGCTGTGCCCCATATGTAGATAGTAATGTTATCACCCTTTCCTCGAGAGAAGGGGAAAGCCACACACCAAAGTCAATGGGCTCCCATTGGTACTCCCTGGGCATGGGAGTCTGCAGGCATTGGTTGTCCTCTTAGTTCTGACACAGGTTTGCTGTGTAACTTGGGGTAAGGGATTCAGGGCCTGATCCGATCCTGACTGATACGGAGCCCAGCTCAGGACCTGTAATCCCTTTGGTGAAATTCACTCCCATGCCGGGGCCAGCCCAAACCCTCAACACTCTCCTCAAGCCCCACAAACTCTCACAGTGGGATCTGCGTAGAGGCATGGTGTATTTCCATATCCCCATGCCTGAGTTTCCTATCAGGTTGCTATAATATTTATCCAACTCCTCGTGGGCGTCAGGGACTAGTTCATGAATGTTTGCATGGTGCCTGCAGACCCTGGGATGGAGGGTGATACAGAAGGACAAAGTGAAAGGCAAAAATCAGATGTGGCATGTTTATAACGGCCCTCCTCGCTGAGAGTTTGGCATATGTCACTCCCGGCTATGTAATGAAGCATGGAAAGCTGTCTGCTTAGACTCATAGGCAGAGAGACAGAAAAGAAACAAATGGATGAATGGACGTCCCAAGATGAAGGGCATCAGAAAGGCTGTGAGGAAGCTGAATTGGTAATGGGCTGGGGCACGTCACAGCAAGAGGAGATGAAGGATGAGAGGTGAAAAGCTACAGCGTGTTCCAGGGGAGACCAAGTGGGAATGGAGGGACGCCATCCACAACAGAGAGAAGTGGACTCACGTTCAGTCTGGGGATCACGGCAGGAATGATTTTATCCTGAATGGACCATTTTGTGGGCCATGTTAAGCTGCCTTACAACTAGAGTCGGTGTTGCCCGTTATTTAAAAACAACTTCACTTTAGGCTGGTTGCTGATTGGGGCTGGAATGTAATTTCGGTCCCTGTTGCATTTTTATATCCATCACTACTATTCATTTGAATTCAAGAGTGCTCAAACTGGGTGAGGCGCTTTCCATACACAAGGCGTGGAACGAGGCTTGCTCTTTGAGGCCAGGCTCTGCTCAGTGCAGGATTGTGATGGTGGGGCATAGATGTTTGTCCGCCAGTTTCACCGATCATCAATCCTGGCTCCTCTCAGCTCTAACAACAGAACAATCTATCGTCACCCAAGAGCCCTATTGACTGAATTCCCTTCTGTGCATGACAGAATCAGGAGATTCACATTAGGGTTCAGGTCTGATGTGTTGACATCTTGCAAACTGAGCTGAAATGGCCGCTGCTTGCTGCTAACCCCGAAGTATGGGGAGGATCCGGATGCTGGGCATGTCCCTGGATCTGCAGAGCACCTCCTGCTGGGGACATGGATCCTGGGCAGGCTCAACAGGTGGCCCCTCTCTTATTGCCCTCTTGATCACTTTGCAGAGATCTGGGAGGGGCGGGGGGACAGCAAAGGCCGAGAAAGTGCTTCTCTATACTTGCCTCCCTCTCTCTTGTGAACCATCACAGCAGTGGGCAGGATCTACCCTTCTGTCTGTTAACGAACAGATGCAATCCGCTTGAGAATACAAATGCTTTAATTCTCCCCCCTGAGGGCACACTTGCAAGACTCCCACTGAATAACTGGCACACCACGCAACTGGCACCCATGGGTGCATGTGCAGATGCATGGTTCCACTGGCTGGGATGCCTGGGTGGAGGCGCAGGGTTTTGCCTTAAAACTACATATAGGAAGAGGCAGCCTGCAGCTGCAAATATTCCAACGAAGGGACCGATTTCCATCAACAGAGGCTTGCTCAGTTCATACCACTGTCATCTTCCAGCGGCTGGAACGAGCCTGCCACAAAGCCAAAAGCTTCCAAGAAGCACCACTGCATGGTGGATGGAACCTGATGGAGCTAAGAGAAAACAGTCGCCCCCGATCATGGCGAGGCAGAGCATGGCACACACAGAAAGGAGAATGGAAGGAACAAAAGGAGGCCGTTAGAAAATTACTGATTGCCGACTCCCAACAGGGCCCTCTGCACGCGGACAATCAGAACAACTTTTCATAATGCTTGCTTTTCCTGGAGCTCGCTTGTTTCATTGTCTCAGCTGGAAGGGCCTCCGAAAGGAAAGAGGTCCAGGAAAGTATTTTTAATGCCCCCCTCCTCAGCGAGGCTGAAACTTGCCCGGATCAAAGCAGCAGCTTGCTATGCCAGAAGTTGCATGGCCGGATAGTGCCAGCTTCTCCGGGGACAAGTCGGGAGCAGCTTTTCCCAGGCATCGTTCTGTGATAGTGGGAAGCAGAACCTGGATCAGCCCTTTGCAAGTCGCTATTTTCTTGTCACAGGGATTCTGGCTGAGAAAGGCCAGGCGCGCTCTTTGCCTCAGCCTCTCCTGTTTTACTAGGTCTGTTGGACCAGAACGACCTGATAAATCTTCCGGGGGAGGAATCTGGAGTCACTGTGACATTCAGTCCTGTGCAGAGGGCCAATAGAAAGGAAATGCATCACTCACCTCCCTGAGGTTTTGAGAAGGTCACGGCTCTGCAAAGGGTGAGTGCCACACCTCCAGTGAGAGAGCTGTAAGGGTAACGTCCCCTCCTATTTCATCAATCCTGCGGCACGGAGAGGCTCCCACTTAGGCCCTGATTCAGCAAAGCACCTAAGCAGGACGTTAACTTAAGCACATGCATAAGTGCTTTGCTGAATTGAGTCCTAATGGTTCAGCCTGACAAAGTCATTTAGACCTGCAGCAGCATAGTTTGGGAATGCCGTTTGAATACACGGGGTTTGAGGTGAATTGGGGGATTACTGGGGAAGGTTTTGACGGTCACTAAGACTGGGATAATGAGAGGGGAGATTCAAATCAAAGGGCTCTGCCTCGATGTGGCTTTATTGTGCAGGAAAAGCTTTTTGTCGTTTAACTAATGTGCTGCGGGAATTTAACTGGAAACAACAGAGATGGATGTGCTTCGCGATCCTCCACAATATGGCTGGGACCAGACTCCCAGTGGCTTTCTGCGCACAGACGGAGAGAAAAGGAAACAAGGGCTGGCCTAAAGAGGCCTGTGGGTGCAGAAAACACCCCACCCCGGCCCCCACGCCATGACAACCACAAATCCCTCTCTGCAGATTTGCAACTCCACCATTCAGGAACATGGCAGGACAGGAAGACTCCAAGGGACAGAAAATGGTCTCCATATAATCCTCACCCCCTCAAACCGCAGGATGCATCACTGATCCTTTCAGCGCCCATCCCAGCCTGTGTTTCTAGCTATCTGCGCGAGGTATTTATATGCCCCCTATTCCTGCTGAATCAGAGTGCCCCCCACCTCACAAGTAAGGTAGGGACTGAAGGAAGTTATATTATGCCCATTTTCCAGCTGGGAACAGCGGGGCAGAGGTATGTCTTCACTGGAGTCCCTGCCAGGCACAAACCCCCCTTAACTTGCTGGTGGTTTTAATCCAGCCGCTTGGGTCACCCACTGGAGCCAGCCCGACTCGTCAGCTGCTCACATGGCCTTTTGCAGAACTCAAGCTAAACTGCCTCGAGAGGCATTACCACTCCGACAGAGACACCAGGGAGCTTGGCAAGGCTGGGAATCAAAGCCAGGGGGCCGAAGCTTGTGTCCTAGCCACTGGGGCCATCCTTCCTTTCTGAAAGGAGGCCATGCAGCCTTTCCGATGATGAGCGAGGCCCCCCTTCAATGCCCACACTTCCCCACCAGTGAGCTGAGGCCTCCCAAACTCATTACACTCAGGCTCTCGCACCAAATGCAAAGGTTTCCTCCAAGGGCTGCAGCCATGAGGCAACTCAGCCTCTCCCCTGCTTTTATATGTTAACGCCTAACATGCCTGGAGAACATTTCTGCCTCTTCCTATTATTTCCAGCTATTTTAGGTGTTTGTGGAAATAACTCTTGTTTATATAACAGAGTCACAGCCCATATCCATGGTAACCCTAATATAGCATGCAGAGAGACGTAGGATTTCATTATGTGGCTAAGTTGCAGGAGGCTTAGGAAGAGAAGGGGGGGTGTGAAAAATCATCTTGAGGATGCATCGGAAAGACGGCTCGTTGGAAGAATGGACTTGAAGGTAAGGCATCAGCAGCATTTCCAGGTACCCGGAGGCCAACTGATATTCTTCACTTCCCGCATAAAAACCTCAGCGTCCCCACAGGGCTCGCCCAGGCGTCTAAAGGGATCAGCAAGTCATCTCAAGCAATCCACACAGCCTTTAATATCCCTGTACGTGGTCAAGGGGCTATAGCGTGTATAAGAATCAAGGCCTCGCCATCAGGGCAAAAAAAGATGGATAATAGTGTCGCACCAAAATCCCTATACCTCTGCCAGCTCGCTGCCCCCCTTATCTCCTGCAAGAACTAAAGAGATATGGCTAAATTGAGACTGGCCATTTCAATCCTATCCCGACCTCTTTAATCAGATAAAATATCACCTGGGAATCAGGGGGGAGTTTTACCTGCAGGGTGAGACCTGTTATTTTTGGGGGGACAGATTCAGAGACCCCTCCTTCTGCTGAGGTTGAAAGGCAGGCGGTGAGGCACTGCTCGGAATGTCAGAAGCAAGCCCTTAGTCAGTAACAAACCCAGAGGCTAGCCGAGTACGGTGGAGCACCTGCCAGGCTAGGGCGAAATTACTGAGTTTGTTGATTCTCATGCTCCAGGGCACAAACAAATCACCAGCTGCGGCCGGAAGAAATGCATGGCATCTTCCAATTATAGGAGTCAGAGTCTCTGAAGCATCCAGCATTGGCCAGCGAGAGAAACAAGCTCCCAGATTAGATGAGCCATTGGACTGTTCTGCAAAAATCTGTCCCCATGGCTCTCTTTCCCTTCCTCCTTTTCCTTTTTTCTTCCTAGCACTCTGCCCTGCTCCTTGGCCTGCGGGCCACAGGGCGATATCCAGCAGAGCCTGCAGCATGCCTATGATGCCAATATCCGCTCTCTCTGCTCACACACACACCGTTTTTTATCCGCCCATCGTGCTAGGTGCTGTACGAATACCAGACAGGCAGCCCCTGCCCCAAACATTCTAAGTATAAGCAACAGACAGCAGATAGGTGCAGACAGAGACGGAAGCAGGAGGAAGCGGTTAGGCAGAAGTCTCATCACCCCAACTGCCTAACCACTGCCAGCTTTTATATACACACACATATGCGGAGGAAGACAGTGTTGCTCAGTGGCCAGAGCATTGGACTAGCAATCAGGAGACTAGGATTCCATTCTCAGCTGTGCCACGACCTTTGCTGTGTGAGCTTGGGCACGTCACAGTGCTTCCTTGTGCCTCAGTTTCCCATCTGTACAATAAGGACAGCAATTCTTACCTTCCTTTGCAGAAACACTGGTTTCAATAGCTGGAAAGACCAACCTAAGAGCTGAGCACCAACCAGTCTACATAAAACCTTCATGCTCCATAGGGGCAGCCCTACAGTGTTAGCCTCTTCCCCTGCGTATCACGTCTCTCTCTCTGTGTCCTCTTGTAATTTGCCTTTTCCTGATGTACAGCCTGACTCAGACTCCACATAACCTGATAAGCACTGAGGTAAATTTGATCAGGGCATTCAAGCATAGTACACAATCTTGCAGTGAATGTGAGCTGTGAATGTCAGAGGCCCTCAGGCACTGAGACCTGCTTTTTCTGTGTGTCCCATCTTTAGCAAAGCAGATGGCAAGCTTCCCCCCCTTCCCCTTTCCAAATTTGATTTACATTTACGGTTCTGGTGCATTTTATTATAGCTGGAAGGAAGGCTGCCTACTTCAATCCATAATTTAATGCATCAGGAGTGTCTAAACCTACTTACCTGTAAGTAACTCTTTGTTCCACACAGACAGCTTTGCCTCTCGCTGGTGGGGTACATGGAACAACGCAGAGATACTTCTTTCTCAAGGTCTCGAGGACAAATGTCTTATGGAATTGATTTCAAGGCTCGGGAAGTTGAATCTTATCTCTATCTACGGCTGGGTTTTCATCCAGGGTCGCAGCTGACACCATAAACTGTAGCAGCAATGGGGAGGGGTTTTGGCAGGTCTCCAGAGCTCTACAATTAAACAAACAGCGGATAGGGGGATGATTAAAGGAACTTTCTGCAGGGGCTGGGATTTACTGCAGGTTTGTACAGCACCAAGCACATTGGGGCCCCGACCCCTCTGAGCTACACTAAAAATAACTTCCTTTACTGAGACATTTTACAGGTATTAACGGAGTCTGGTAATGCCACCGACAGCTTGCACTTTCTTATATCTGAGCGGAAATCCCATCAACGTGGGCATCTGGCACAATCCCAGGCCAACACAGACACACTCATTCTGTAGGCCCATCAAAGCAAAGACCCTGGGCGTGGCCACTTGCCGAGGCTCATTTGGCTAATCGCTTCAGTTTGCAGGCTGGGGCACGGGTTTCTTCTGGTCTGGTTCGTTTGGTGTTGTGATGGTACGTCGCTAGATCCTGGCCCCTTTGTGCGGCTGGGGAGCATGGCGGAGACGCTGCCAGCGAGGAACCATGGCTGGAGAAGGGGCTGTGCTCTGGTGATTTCCTGCTAGTACTGATGGCTCCCTCGGGGCAGTTATCGGCTGGTACTTTCTGACTTGTTCCGGAGGCCCAATTGGCCCCTGGCCAGCGGCACCCTGAAATAGCAGGACACAGAGCCAGCTTTGCCTGCCTACCCCCAAAGGTCCTGTATTGCCTGCTGCTTGGCAAGATCCAGAGGCCGGGCCTCAGCCATCCTCCCAAGGCCTCTTTTAGCCACCTCCTGGACTCTGCTTTAGCCTCTGAGGGATTGTGGTATTGGAGATTTACCAGCGCTGGTGGAACACAGCAATTTCCCAGGCATTTTTTAAACAATTGTCATCTCGGTTGCTTTGGATTCCTCCCCTCCTCTCCCCAGCTCTCATCCTTGACTCTGCTGCGGATACGGAGCGAGGCATGGGGCTGCGTCTGCAGGCTCACATCCCTCAGCATCTCTCAGCCGGCCCGCCCGTAGCAAGGCATTTGTGTCAGAATCTGCTTGTTATCGCCTTGAAACAAGCAGCCGGAGCCATGAGTGGAAGGACGAATCCTCACTCTTTGCCTGGATTTATGAGACGCTATTCAGAATAAATTCAAGGGAAAATATGTTTTTTCTTTCAAATAAATCCTGACTGCGTATTTCCCAAGCTCGGCTGCTTTTGAACTAAATGGCCAATATTACACTGTTGTACTGCTAATCTTTCATGGGGAGCGGGGCTCAGGAACTTCACTTGCCCATAAGGGGAATCTGGGGGTTTCAGTTCTAATAGATTTTAGCCTTGCATGCTCAGGAGGGATGATTAAGGAGTTCTCGTAACCCAATAAGGAAATGTTACCTCCTGCTTTGTAGACAATTGAGCTTCTTATCCCATATAATTAGGAAATGGTACCAAGAGAAATGGAGAAGTGTGTGCATCTGTGTGGGGCAAGGAGGGATTTAATAACCAGGTGAGGCAAAATCTGTTTTCCAGTCTTTCAGTGATGGCAGTCACAGGAGAAATTGACATGTGCGTGCCTGCGTGTACATACACACACACACACGCGCGCGCAATAATATTTTGCAGCTTTCAGGTAAGACTCTCAAGCCCGACATGAACACAAATGAAGTCTGTCACCCTGCACATCCCTCGCAACAAGTAACATCTCCTACTCACAACTGGAGGAACTGAGGAACAGAGCAGTTAAGTGACTTGCTCTAGGGAACACAGTGATTCAGTGGCAGAGCCAGGAAGAGGACCCAAGTCCTCTGGCCCTTCTGTTAGCCGCCAAGACATGCTTTCTGCCTCCTAAAAAGTAAAGCCAGAGCTATTCAAGTAGTCTGAGTTACACCAGTTGAAAACCTGGCCCAGAGAAAAGCCAGTGAGAGAGAGATTGTGAGATCCCTTCCTTCCTGTTAATCTGCCATAACGTTTTTTCTGTAATTAACACAAGTAAAATATGAAATAACATGGATCTCTCCCGACGTCCTAAAGCATGAGTCACAGAACCGGGGCACCCTACGGGGCAGGGAAATATACACCCGCACTTGCTGGCGAAGTTTCTTTCTTGAGTCACTCTTTGTGCGCTTTAGCCTCTTCTTGACCCTTGTTGGGGTCTAGGCTGTATTAGCGAATAAAAGCTCTTAGCACTGACTCACCCAGCCAGGAGAGAAGCTTGGATCAATTGCTTCACTCCAGGCTAATGGTTATATGGAAGAACAGTTAAATCCTCATTCAATTAAACTTAACGATGCGAGGATTAACAACCCACCAAAACACGGACGCCCCGAATTAACTCTAATCCCTTTCCTTACACAGAAGAGTGGGGCATGGGAGTCTGGGCTATCCCGCATGCCATGTCCCTGAACACTTCCTGGGACACCCAGGATCCAGCTGGGATTAGGTGTTAGTCCACACATGGATTCACCTGAAAGGATAGTTCGCACCATTAATGAAGACAGCAGACTCAGGGTTGAAAGCAAGGCAGTTGCTGGGAAACAGGGCTCCAGGCAATTCGTTTTAATTCCAATTAATGCACACAAAGTTAAGAACCAAACTAGAGCACATAAAACTTTGAAGGAAATGGAGAGGAAAGGGGAGGTGGGGGGAAGGGGAAGAATGGACCTTTAAACTATACTCCAAGCCACAGCTACCACTAGAGCAGAGAAATATCAACGATTTAGTATCTTTAAAGCAGCAAATGGATTGTAGCCCATCACTCAGCTCCATGCATGGGCTGTGTACCAAGAGGTCGGTATTATTTCTTATGCAAGGGGCACACATAGTTAATTGAAGAGGGCACAGGAATGAGGCAGGAGGAAAAGGGCTGGTGTTCTTCAGGATCGGGACCCCGTCATCGGATGCACATCCAGGCACCCCTGGGCTATGATCTATGTGATTTTTCTGTTCAGTCTTACACGGTAATTGTATGATTTGATGCCAATTATGCCGTGCAAGGTTCCTTTATGAATGCTCATAATCTATTCTAGCGGATTAGTATGCCATCATGTTTCCTGCAGCATCCTGTGTGTGTACAGGGGTGAAGCATGTTACATAGCACAGAGCCTCAGGAACAGCGGCCACAGGGCTCCTTGTTTATTTTTCCTCTCTCGCACAGAGGCTGGAGAATTACATGACAAAGGGAATGTAAATGCCCTCCCTGCCTCAGGTAAAAGTGAAGAAAATCACACAGCAGCACAGAAAGAGAGGGGCTGAGGGGTTTGGGGAAACAAAGAGAGACACGTTGAACGACTTTGGGCTTTTTGCCTGAAGAACTCCATCTTGCAAGACTCTCCAACTTCAAGCAAGATCTGGGCCCTGCCTTGTAATAGGCAGAGAATGATTGTAAAGACACCTAACAGCTGACATCCTGTGCAGAATCGGGGCTCAGGAGTGGAGATTGAGGGGTTACAGTGGCACACCAGGGCAGATTCAGGGAGCAACATGTCACAGGCCTCATTTTGCTAGGTTATGTAATAAAGAAACATGACAAACGCTCACCTCTGACGTCCTTCAGCATCTCCTTCTTGCCTTTGTATTCCTGAGCGACTGAAACTCAGTACATAGCAACCATAATAAAGAAGAACAATGGGGTTTCCCCAGTGAGCAGATGCAAGATCATCAGCTTGGGGCAAAGAAAAGGGGCAAGCCTGATGCTGAGTTAGCTGGGGCCACTCAGCAACAAGGAGATAAGTGAAACACATTTCCCTTCTTCACAGCCCGCTGGGCCATGCCCAGCTGCGCATTTAACAGAGCAGCACTCCTCCTGGCAAAGGGCCAAATTCTTCATTGGTGTAAATCAACGGAGCTCAACTGATTTACATCAACTGAGGAAACAGCCCAAACAATACACACAGAAGAAGCCGGTCCTCCCTCAGAGCTTGGCTGATCATACCTTTATGGTGCCCCCACTTCCACTTCAATTTACAGCCACTCTTTGGCCACAGACGAGTCCCCTCTGGATGAATAAAGCACAACCCTTTGCGCCTGCGCCGTTTCTGGTCAAGCAGTCTCTTCCCAAGCGATTAGAATTAAATAGGTGTAAGGAACTTTACATTCCCCCCCTTTTTGTAAAGTAAAAACAAGCAAGAAAAAGCTTGGAAGCCCAAGAAGAAGCTGAATTTAACAGGTCTGAATTTAGTCACCCAATGGGATTGCTTGATTACATCGATCTCACAGGTTTGAATTCCATTTAAATCGGGACTTTCTACCATAGACAGCAAGGCCAACCCAACTGCCGTCATGCTCGCAACTCCCAACGCCTATGCTGAGCTAATGCTGTGCCTTAGGAAAAGACCAGTGGTTGGTCATGGAGAACTTCAGGTTCCTCAGGCCGTGGGAAGGTCTCCAGCGTGCAGAATGACACATTATAGCAGAAACAATGAACTCAAGTGCCACATGAAACATGGAAGTCAAAACACATTTGTACCCCTCCTTTGGAGGGTGAAAGAAAGAAAGAAAGAAAGAAAGAAAGAAAGAAAGAAAGAAAGAA
>ML685804.1:9630393-9651594 GCA_007922175.1 Pelusios castaneus
GAAAGAAAGAAAGAAAGAAAGAAAGAAAGAAAGAAAGAAAGAAAGAAAACTTCCAGTGTTGGCTTTGTGCTGCTAAATTATTTACTTCCCCAGTGAGAATGTGGTTCAGAGATACTGTACTTAATGCTTTAAGGAACAAAGGCAAGTAAAAAGCAAGCGGAAGGGAACATTCTTCTAAAGTCAGATTGTCGGGTCATTTATTTTCTCATCTGTAAATGGAGCCCTAACGTTGGAGAAAGGCAATTTTAGTGGTTGGAGCTGGAGACTGGAAGCAGGGCTCCTGGGATCCACATGGGCTGCCAGCTTTGGCAGCATGACCTTGCTGTGTAAAATGGGGTTGATCATACTTACCCCCCTTCCAGTGGAATGAGTGGTTTGGGTAGTTAATGCTCTCGGAGCACGTAGAGACACGAAAGACACCGCGTGCCTGTTAATAATAAACAAGCAGTCCTGTGGCACTTTTAAAGGCTAACACATTTATTTATCGTGTGAGCTTTCGTGGGAGAAAATCCCACTTCGTCGAATGCTTTGAAGATCTGACAAAGTGGTACTTTCTGCAAGGAAAGCTCATGCGATAAATAAATTTGCTAGTCTTTAAAAGTGCCACAGGACTCTTTGTTTGTTTTGCTGAACTAGACTAACACGGCAACCCCTTTGGAACTTGTTAATAATGTCACTTTGATTCTAATCATTCCTCCCTGGTTCCTTTGAATGCTAACAAGCTAGGACTACGCTGCTAGGGTTTTTAGCCCATCCACACTGGGAGTCTCTATGGCTTGTTACAACGGAGGAGTTGTGCTCGGTTATAAGAAAAGAAAGCCATTATGAGGGTGTATGAGAAGGACCTCTCATGTATCTTAGTGCTAAGTTGGGACAGGAGAGACCCTTCCTAGTCCATTAAAGTTTCAAAAGGTCTCACCACCCAAATGGGTGACCGTTTTTTTCCAGGTGCTCAGCACATGAACATCTGACTCCCCGATGTTGTCCAGGTTCACACGGGAAGTCTGTGACATGGACAGGAAGTGAGGCCAGCTCAGCTGAGTCCCAGCCCAATGACTTCTCCCCAGGACCATCCTCTGCCCTACAACTCAGGGTATGCCTACACGATCAGATTACAGCGCAGCTTCTGAACTGCGTTGTAAGAAGCACGTGGATTTTATTGCGCTTTATCTTGTACACACGTCGCTCCTTGAGACGTCACAGGATTCCTCGCTGCAATGCGCACCAGCGCTCTGAATTCTGGGCACGTATCCCAGCGTTCCAATTTCCCTGTGTACTTGCTTGCAATCATGTGATGAAGGAAAGGAGCACAAAGCACCATGGGTAAACCGGATGTTTCCCATGCTGCATTGCATTTCCCTAGCGTCTTCCTTGGTGCCAATAGCAACTCGCGCCTGTTTTCAATACTGTTTGCAGGGAGCGCGCCATTGGATAGAAACAAAATCTGCATTAGAATGGATCCTGCTCTGGTCTCCACTCTCGCCCTCCACATGCTGAATACATCTCGGATGGTTGCTCATTATGTTTTGAGCTCCCTGCCAGAGGATGACACAGAGGAGCAGGGGCTGATCGATGCCCTGCAGATCAACAGCACCGCATTGCTTTGCTCCTTCACTGATCATCTGCACAGGGTGCAACGCCGTTTCTGGTCGCGAGAGACGAGCACCGAGTGGTGGGATCGCATTGTTATGCAGCTGTGGGATGACGAGCAGTGGGTACAGAACTTTCGAATGCGGAAAGCAACATTTCTGGAACTGTGCTCAGAGTTGGCCCCTGCCCTGCGACGTAAAGACACCAACATGAGATCAGCCCTCACTGTGGAGAAGCGTGTAGCGATAGCTCTTTGGAAGATGGCGACTCCTGACTGCTACCGGTCCGTCGCAAACCAGTTTGGAGTCGGGAGGTCCACCGTCGGAGTAGCCCTAACACAAGTCTGCACAGCCATCAATCATGTGCTGCTACGGAGGACAGTGACGTTAGGGAATGTCAGTGAGATTGTGGATGGCTTCGATGCCATGGGATTCCCGAACTGCGGGGGAGCCATAGATGGCACACACATCCCCATTTTGGCACCGGATCATCTCGCTACCGAGTACATTAACAGAAAGGGCTACTTCTCCATGGTGCTGCAAGCACTCGTGGATCACAAGGGGCGTTTCATTGACATCAATGCTGGGTGGTCGGGAAAGGTGCATGATGCCCGCATTTTCAGGAACTCCGGTCTGTACCGAAAGTTGCAAGGGGGTACCTTTTTCCCTGATAGAAAAATTACAGTGGGGGATGTGGAGATGCCCACAGTTATCCTCGGAGACCCAGCCTACCCACTGATGCCATGGCTCATGAAGCCATACACTGGCAACCTCGATCAAAGCAAGGAGCGGTTCAATTACAGATTGAGCCGCTGCAGAATGACTGTGGAGTGTGCCTTCGGCTGTTTAAAAGGCCGCTGGAGATGTTTGTATGGACGGCTGGACTTGTCGGAGCACAACATCCCTGCTGTGATTGCGTCTTGTTGTGTCCTACATAATATTTGTGAAACTCGGGGAGAAAGGTTTTGCCCAGTGTGGGCAACCGAGGCACAGCGCCTCGAGGAGGCATACGAACAGCCAGCCACTATAAGTATTAGGGGGGATAAAGGGGAAGCTTCTCGCATAAGGGAGGCACTCAGGGAGCATTTCAGTCATGCCCTCCCCTAGCTCTCTTATAGGACGCATCTGCAGCACCTTATGAAAGTACCCATGTGTGAAAATAAAGCCTTAATGAAATGATTTTATACTGTTTTTATTCATACTTTGAAGGTTGTGGTTACAGATGTGTGTAGCTGCGGGGCTCTAGAAAGTAGGGAGGTGTAGAACTACTTTTTGGAATGCTATGGTGGGACGGGTGCTCTTCATAAAAATTCTTATAGGGACTACGGGGGGAGGGAGGCAGACGCGGCTGCAGTGTCTGCAATGGAGCCCTAGCATTAAAAACATGGGACTGCAAAGAAAGCATGCTCTTGAACAATTCTGTTTGCTCTTTCATCACGCTTATCAGTTCCTCGGTCTGTGTTTTCCACATCTGCTGGTATTCAGCTCTGAATGTTCTTGTCGCAGAGGAGGATTCCTGTGCTGTTTTCAAGGACTCCTGTGTTGATTTCAACACATCATGAAACATTTCATCTCTGTTCTTTCTCGCACGAGACCGAATGTTTCTCATACGTGCTGCGGGGGTAGACAATGGCCTGCTCAAGGTCTGATCTAAAGAAAGAAGAAATTGTCAAGCTGCAGTTTACACATAGCCAGGATAAGAAAATAACACTTACAGTCTCACATTACTCTGGAAGGTGCAGTGCGGTCCACAGCCCATTTGTTGCTGAAGTGTAAAAGGTACGTCGAACTAGACAGCTTTACTGGGGGCTAGTAATCTACGTTGGCCACAGAGACGGAACCCGATATCGCTCTCCTCAGGGTGCCCCTGGCCGCTAGAATACATCTCCTACATGCTGCCGCCAGTCAGCCTGGACCGTATGCAGCAGCACTGTTTGCAGCCATGGTTCCCAGAGCTGTGCTTTGCAGCTGGCGGGGCAAAGTGTCCCTGTTTGGGAGCGT
This sequence comes from Pelusios castaneus, assembly GCA_007922175.1. Classification (NCBI taxonomy): domain Eukaryota; kingdom Metazoa; phylum Chordata; order Testudines; family Pelomedusidae; genus Pelusios; species Pelusios castaneus. Next base: position 9,633,984 of record ML685804.1, read on the forward strand.
TTGCACCAACGCCATCCCATCCAACCTGAGTACTAGGCTCTGGAGGTACATCAAAGAATCATTTACTGACGTAAAGGCAGATGATTACTTCACAATCACTGCTTGTGTTGATGCCCTCCTCGTGGATGGGGAGTAAGGAGCCTGCACAGCTGGGAGACACAGCAAGCACCCCTGCAACGTACAGTGTTGTTTTAACGTGAGATAGACTTTTAGCATTACAAAGCAGAAACTTACCAGAGCTCCCCTCAGCAGAATCAAGGGACATGCTGGAATTCATGTCTTCCATAGAGGACGTATCAGCGGGGGTGCAGAACAGCTCCTGGCTACACGCTGCCTCGCTTTGCCCCGTGTTTTCCTCCGTCTCCCCCACCGCCTCCTCAAGGTCCTCATCCAAATCCGTGGTGGCAGTGACTACATCTGTGGTTACAGATGTGTCCACTGTGGTTTTTGGAGTTGTTGTGGGGTCACCACTGAGGATAGCTCCGATCTCCTCATAGTACCTGCATGTAGCAGGCGCTGATCCTGATCGCCGGTTTCCCTCCCTCGCTCTCTGATAGCGGATTCTTAGCTCCTTCACCTTTGTTCTGCACTGCAATGTGTCTCTATCATAACCTTTCTCCATCATTGCCCGAGAAATCATACCAAATGTGTCGTAATTACGTCTGCTGCCGCAAAGCTGCGCCTGCACAGCGGACTCCCCCCAGATGCTGATCAGGTCAAGCACCTCTGCCGGGGACCAAAGGGGTGCGCATCTTCCGCGACGGGACGCCATTGCAACTGAGAACACTGCTGCACTACAATGCACTCCACGAGGAAAACACCAGGAAGTGAAAGTAACTAAATGTTTGTAAATCCCGGGAATCACCTGTAGGTGGGGACTGTTTCGTCACTGTCATAGAGAGGGTGAGGGGAAGTACAGACAGGACGACTTGGGAATGCTGGGACAGTTCTGGACTCCAAACAATGCGCAGAGACAGTACTGACGAGCAGAAACGCGCAGCAGATGATCCGGAACAGCTGTTACCACTCTCGGCGGAGTGGTGGTTGGAATGCGCAGCAAGAAGGCTCTTAGTGCGAAGGAAAACCATTTCACGTCTGTACAGTTCGCTTATTAACGCGCGGTAATGATTTTTAATGCGGATTACGGTGCTCGTGTAGGCAAGCCCTCAGGGTGGATCCCAAGAAGTTAGCCAGGGGAGCGGCAGAGCTGTGTGCATAGGAAGGGGGGCCAGGGAGGTTGGGCAAAGTAGCCCAGCTGAGTGAGGCTGTGATACATGTGTTGGTCTCTGAACACTAGGGGAAAGCCAGGTATTTATTGAAGGAAGCTTCCTCCTGCATGAGCAATGTTTACTCAGCACATCCGTGACCCTGGCATAGATGCAGGGGTTTATTTCCTAAAGCCGAAATGTGACTGCCCTCTTTCACCTGCATAATAGACACAGTAGGGTTTTCCTCATCCATCCCCAGTCTGGGTTCCCTTTTCCCCACGTTACTTCTTCCTCATTCCTTTCTCTTTCCCAACCACCCTTCTCTTTTCTATAGGCTTTTTTGGGGTGGAGGCTGGGGAGCGGAGATTCTCTCTCTTGCTGCTGAGGATTCAGAGCATCTTCTGGTGCCCTGATGTGAGAGTGTTCACTGGCACCAGCCAGCAGAGTAGCTGGTGGGACAGAGGTGCCAGCGAAAACAGCTTGAATAGGCTTTGTGTGCAAGTCGCTCAAGGACCAAATCCAAAATCCTCAGCTAGTGTAGATTGACGTAGCTCCAACGGTGGATTTATGTTGAGTTACAACAGGCAAAGGTCTGGCGCTAAATTTCTAGGGTCAAATGGCTAGGGGACATTCAGGCCTCTTTGACAGGATATTCAAAGCCATGTTCCAGGAAGTGGTAGATAACAGTAGCTATACAGTCAGAGGGTCTTTGAGCAGTCTGTGGTTTAGCTCAGACATTCATCTCTTCTGTGCATAAAAATCTGCTGAAGGAGAAACACGTTTGCGCCGATCAAAAAAGGCAGCATGTTGACTCTTCCAGGAACTGCTGCCTGTTTGCAAAACAGGAGAGCAGATTCATGAGACCATCGTGGCTAGAGAGTGGGAAAAGAGACTTATCAAATAGTGTCTTCATTAGACTGGCAGCTATTTGGGGCAGGGCCTCTGTTTTTGTTCTGTGTCTGTACAGCACCTAGCACATTGGGCTCCTGATCTGTGGCTGGAGCTCCTAGACATTACTGCAATAGAAATGATAATAATAGAGCCCAGCTTCCTTCTCAAGGAGAATACTCTGCACTGGAAGAGGATGGATTCCATTTTAAACAGATCCTGCTCTGGACCAGCTCCCAGTAATGTTTTGGTCCATTGCTGCAATAGAATTTTGTAGCATTTTCCTATATATAAGGGCCCGGATCAAGATTCCTTGCAGAAGCTATTGCTAACTGCTTAACAAAACACAGCTGACATAGGGCAGTAGGGAGAACTGACAGATCCGGCGCCTTTGCAAGAAGAGTTACTGAGTGAGGCCACTGGAGTGGAAAACACTGTTGATTTCACTCACCAAATGGGAAGGATATTTCACATAGAATCTCATTGCTTACTCCTTGTGCAGAAATCCTGCGAAGCAGAGGATAATTTCTCACAACACTCTTGGGAAACCCAGTGCACAAGGAATGCTTCATGCAGCCCCTTAGACCAAAACCGAATCCTGCCGTGCTGACCTAGGAGGGCCAGAAAGTTTGAACCCAAGAGAAGGGAGCAGGTTTGATCTGCCATTCCAAGCACAAAGGGACCCGTCAAAGCTGAGACAGGAACCCAAAGATATCGTTGCCCTAGCTGAAGTCTGGGTGCCATTCTTTGCTCCAGAACACCAGCGTATCAGTGGACACACTAGATCGCCGTAGAGCAATGTTACTCCCACTAACCGTTCTTCAGCAGAGAAAGTAAGATGTTTGCCTGAGTAAAAAACCCACCCTGAGTAATCATTGAACGCAGGATTGAACTCAGAACCTTCAACACTAAAAGCTTCCACCCCTTGAGCTAACAGAATGAGTCCTTTATCATTGAATAATTTACCCTCGCTGTGCAAGTGTCTAGAGACGTGTAAACTCTCTCTCTCTCTCTGTCTCACAAACGCACACAGCTTATCTATTACGCACCAAGTTACACAAAAGGTGTGATTTTACCCAAATTGCATTAAACCGGTTCAAAACTTTGTGTGTGGACTCTCCTAAACGGACTTAAAGCTGCCGCCCAGTAGCTTAGCTTGGCTCAATAAATATACAGGCATCAGCTAATGAAATAGCAGAGTGTTCACACAGGGGTTTTCTCTGGTTCAACGGAGTTGGGTTTTAAATTAATTTCAGTTAAACCAATGCAGCTTCTATGACTGGAGAAGTCTGTGTATGACACACGTCTCCTTGCCTGTCAACTCAACCCCCGAACTGGGATGATCTTCCCATCAGCCAGTTATCTTCCCTCTGCTGTACGTCTTTGGAGACCTAGGCTGTCCAGTGACTTCTCATGAAACGAAGGTCATAGTCTGGTTGGAGGCGGGTGAGCTGCTGTGAACGAGAGCTGGGATCACCTCATTTCATTTGCAATAGAATTATGCCTAAAAGACCAATCAGCTCTGGGTGGGGCCTTGACTCACCAAAAACTCCAGCAAGTCTTGGGGTTGTCCTTCAAAAATTACCTGGGCCCCTAGCCAGAGTATTTTCAGTTATATAATCAGACAGGCAGGCTGGGCCAGGCCAGGTGACTTTGAATATGGCACAACCTGAAATGGAAAATCAAACTGGGCTCGGGGCTTTGATAGGGGACAAGAGATGGAGGGAGAGCAGTCAGAAAGGTCCTGTGTTTCCCTTGCTCTGTGCTCTGATGGGTACAAAATGTCTCAGCGTTTCAGCTCAAAAGGTTGAAAAGCATCAGCAGCCAAGGCATGGGCTTTCTCCTCCTGCTCTGGCATTTTGTCACGGCAGGCTGAATGAAGCCAAAAGGCAATACAAGGCACAAGCCGCCAGCTCTCTAGATCGGACAGACAGCTGAGGTCAGTGTGGTCGCTCTGAGACAGAACCAGGCAAGGTGGAATATTCACAGTACAGTACAGATTAATTTCCAGAGGGGTAACCGCGTTAGTCTGTGTACAGCAAAAAACGAGAGTCCTGTGGCACCTTATAGACTAACAGATTTTCTTTGGCGTAAGCTTTTCGTGGGCTGAGCCTGGATAGATTAAGATGCAGTGTTGCAGATTCCCAGAAATGGTCAGAAATAGAGTACACAGACAAAGTTACACTTACGCAGAGGCACACAAGAGTACACACACACGAGCACAGACATGCTTATCCATAAGATCACACGCATACGTGACCGTGAACGCACACACAAATATACAAGACAATCCCTCCCCTCACAAACAACACCATTTCCCATTTTTTACAATCTTTTCTGAATGAAAATGGCCACATTTTCACACCAACCGGGTCCTCATTTTCAAGTAAAAACTCTGATATCTTCAAAATTTCACCCAGGCAAAGATTAAGGAGAGAATCACAGGGCCGAGTGGGGCCGGGAGTCGGCAGCAGGCACCTCCGACCTGACACATCAGGGAACGATGTTCCATACTTTGCCACGGCTGAGAAGTTCTCAGAGGTCGCTGCTGTACCCTTCCCATCTCCACCCGGCCTTCTGTAGCAGCCAGGCTCCTCTCTACCATGCTATTTGGTGGGGATGACTCTGTTAAGTGGAGGAGAATTGAGAGGAAAATCCATGTGGCCACAAACGTTCCGACTCCATCCACCTCCACAGAAGATGTGTCCCGAGTCAGACTGTGCAGCAATCTGTGAAATTAACACCCCTCCGGGCTTTGCTTTCTGCTCACTTTTCCAGTCAGCTGTGATAAACATTCTTTGATTCAACCAAGAGACTGCGCTTCCATGTGCAGCCCTCTCCGAGGAAAACGGAAGAGATTCCTCAAGGGAGAAGCTAGACAGGGTCCGGGGAACGAGTGGTGGGAATGATTGCTGTTATTCAGTGACGGTGCTGTGTTTACAGTGGTTCCATAGCTGAGCCTGAAAGATTGTTTTCTAAGCACCCCACACACAACCTGCACCACCACAGCTGCAACACAGCTGCCTTCTGTGGCTTGTGGCAGAGAGGGTCGTCCCCTATTTGATAGCAAAAAGTACTGATGGACCCCCAAAAGCATTTCACCCTGGCTTCCCAGCTGGTAGATGGATGGTTGTGATGGACGCAACCTCATTATATCCCCTTCCCTCGCCCCCTCTATTCATGGCTGTGCACATCCAGTGAGGCGAGGGGGTGGAAAAGAACCAGCCCCCGGGACTGTCCAAAGGACCTGATTTTGTAAGGGTCTCTTTTAAATCAGTGGGAAGGGCAGAAGGATTAGGCCCTAAGAGAGTCGTGGAGAAAACTGGGGGCTGAGGTGCTGGCTATGGTTGCACGGCCGGCTGCAGCGGAGGACATAAGGAAAGGCAGGCAGGAGAGAGGACATCAATGCGGGGCTCAGTGAAAGCAGCTTTCAGGTAAACAGCACTCTTCGACCGCGCCGGATGATTTAAGAGAGAATAAAATCCGCCCAGTCTGGTTCAATTCCCATTGATAATGTCCATGTACAATTAGAGCCAATTAGGAAGAGGCAGAGAATGACAAGTGTTTGGCCAGAAGGTGGGGGTGGGGGGTCAAAACAGCAATCAAATTTCCCAACCACCAAATGCAATTAAAGAGTATTACTTACCCAGCTCACCCAGGAGGGCCAGCGCATAAATGGCAAAAGCCAGGAGCACAAGTGCCTTTCTCCCCAGCATGCAGACTACCAGGAGCAGGGGATCCCCCTGCCCAAGATTTCGACTCCGGGAAGTGGCCTCCATGTACTTCACCATGATTATGGTTTTCCTGATCATCTTGGTGGTGGCTCTGCAAGGCACAGCTCCCCGGGAGAATTATTTCCCGTACAAGGTGCCCCTGGATCCCCAGCAGCTCCTGGAGCTCTCATGGAACGTCAGCTACCCGCAGCAGGTGGTGCACTTCCAGCTCTTCGTGAAGGAGCCGAAATTTGGGTTGCTCTTCGGGATGTCGGACAGGGGCGAGTTTGAGAATGCGGATCTGGTCGTGCTCTGGAGTGACGGACACAGCTCCTATTTCGGGGTAAGCTGCTTGCAAGGTTCCGGGGCTGCCTATCCAGGGATTCCCATCCTGGGGTAGTTTTTGCTCTGTAATTGGAAAGGACTGACATGGAACCAGTCCTAAATCTCAGTGGCGTCCACGGGAGTGGAGTGCTGGCTGAGTGAGGTCTTCAAGCTGAGTCTGTACGCTTAGGTGACAGGTACTTGGAGGTTTATTCCAAAGGGATCCAGGGCTCAGATCCCCCAGTGACGAGTATGGTATAGGAACTAAAACAGAGCAGAATGATTAGTTACTGAACCACATATGCTAGTGAGACTATCGGGGAGCTAACAACTTCTCACCCTTTGACCCCAGTGCCTTTATTATATTTATTTCCAAAGTTTCTATGAGAGATGACTGTATAAGCAACAGCTACAACAGTCGCCTGTACATTATACATCAACCATTTGGCTCTCTTGTGCACTTCGGTCCGTCACATTAAAAATTAACCACAACTCCAGTGAACGACACTGGGAAAGTGAGTTATCATCCGAAAGGTCTGCTCCTGCCAGCCTCAATAAGCCCGATGCAAGTCAGATTTGAAGCTACAGCAGAGATCAACAGGACAACTGGAAGATCTAGTTTGATTGCCTGATGCCAGCAGCACCGTATTTCAAGAAATTAAATATGCAAATGTATGTTGGGGAGATAAAAAGACCGAATGCTAGACAGGCATCTGAGCAGCTAATTTCTGGTTGTGCTGTTTGATTTTGGTATTGCGAATGATCATTTTTTTAATTACAGGAACAGTTTTTGTTATTTTCTTTACTCTGGGTGTAGAGCTGAAATAATCGCACATATGAACTCTAAGAAGGAACTATCTCCAGGGTTTGGATTGGGCTCTTTGTAGATTTGTTTTAAGGCAGAGAGCAACCAGATTTTTTTTTTTTTTACCAATTTGAAATTACCAATAAATATTCCTTCCCAAGTGTCAGTAATACAATTTGCAATAATAATAAGGATGAAAAGAAGGTCTTGGGACTCTATTATCTGTGCTAGTTTTCTCACTAATTACCATTTAATTCCCATCATGTGATGACTTGACTGCCACGGGATTTCAAAGCATCAGGTTATAAAGGAACATTTCTACTATGGGTCTCACATGTTCATTGTAAGATATACAGCACTCAGTTCAAAAGCACTCAGCGTCCTGACTCAGCGTTCCGTTTTGATGCTTGATAGCATCCTTTAATTAGTGGATGCAGATTTATAGAATTCTGTACGCTGCTGTCTCTCTCCCCAAGTATTCGTTTCCGGTTGTGCTTTGTCAGCTGCTAAAAGATCCAAATTTGCGTAACCTTTTTACATACTACAAGATTAAGTTACACAATGCATTTCTACCAAAACAAATGGCATGCTTGAGTCTATTCCCCCCGCCCCAAGGACAATATGTTCAAGGAATATAGTTCTACGCTTCAAGCTGAAAGGGTGCCAAGATGTCTATTCCTTTTTATTTCTCAGACAAAAATAAAATGAAATTAAATCAATGGCTATCCCGCTGGAGTATGCGCAGTGGGAAATTTCCCCGTCGCCTCCTACACCCAGTCTGTGAAAGAGACCTGCTGGGGATGGGAACGATGCACTCATTAACCCAGCTCATACTTCCAGAACCAGTGCAAGTTTTATAGTCCTCGATCCCCATAATCTTTATGCTAAGGGTTGCTGACTGATCCAGTTTGGCCACCCATATGTAATACTTAAACATACCTCAGTCTTGGAATGGTCCTGTGGTGGTCAATGGGACTATTTGAGTAGAACAGGTTCTGGCTGCAGATCATTAAGATCGACAAACTGAGCAACGTTTGCAAGGTGATCCTTGTAGTCCTCCAAGGAAAGACTGTCTCTAATCTTAAGCCAATTGCGGCTGGTCTGTAATAAAATTCTTTGGGAAAAAAAAATGTTTCAGCACAGACAGATGCAATATCTTAAATCCCTGTTGGATTTCTGGATCTTTGTGCTTGTCAGAAATCCTTGGACAAAGGAACACTGAGACTGCAGATATAAAAAGTTAGATATTTTTCAAAAGTTACTAATATCAGTTGTGCTTAGTAAACACCCCCCACCCCTTCCCATCCTCACGAGATACATCTTGCACCTCTTAATTTTTTTTCTCTGCAATTCTGGGCTGGCGTTACCACTCTACAGTTCTGTGTATCCCTGGTGAAACAAATCTGATCGATATAGTTTTATTTATTTGTATCAGAGTATCACCTCGGAGCCTGGCCCAGGTCCTGTACAAATGCAGAGCAAAAAGATAATTCTACTAAGATTTCACCGGCGAAACATTGTGTCCTCCTGGTTCAAAGGATTTTGTTCCCTCCTCCACAGGACGCATGGAGTGATGAGAAGGGCCAGCTTCATATGGATTCCCAACAAGACTACCAGCTCTTGAAAGCACACAGAACCCCTGAGGGACTCTACTTGGTCTTCAAAAGAGCCTTCAGCACCTGTGACCCAAAGGACTACTTTATAGAGGTATTGCAGCTCAATGTTTCTCCTGTTTGCAGGATGGTCTGAGCTCTGAGTGAAGTGCCATGAAGGCAGAGACTCCCCTTGGGGTCACGTCTTATTGAGAGTTCAGGGCTGAATGGATCACAAACAGGTCAACGGCAAAAAGCCCATTGGCTTCATTTGGTTCACCCAACGTGCACTCTGGTGATGTTTAAATACCTGTGGACTAGGGGTTAGAGCTCTGGTTCCAAGGGCTTTGGATTGAAAATTAGGGCACCTGGGCTTCTGATCATGCATACGCTGGTGTAAATTAGGAGCAACTCCATTGAAATCAGTGAGTTATACTGATGTAAATGGATGTGAGAACAGAATCAGGCACCTGGCTGGGGCAGTGACTTGCTGCGTGAAGGCAGACATGCTGTCTCACTCCTCTCTGATTCATATGTAAGCCCGAGATACCTACTACTTACCCCATGGGACGTGGAAAGGATGAATTCATTAACGAGGAGGTCCTTGGATGAAAGGGACTTGCCTTGGCTCAAAGGAGCTAGGTATGTGCAAAGTATTATTGGTGCACTTTGTGGTGATGCCACTGAAGCGTGGACCTCCTTGCATTTTCCAGTGCTGTTCGTGGATTAATGGTCTAGATGAGTGGTTCGCAACCTGTGGCCTGGGGGCCAAAAGTGGCCCGCGGGGCCTTTCAACATGGCTTGCGACTCCTCTCCTGCTGGCTGCAGAAGGGACCTGCTGCCTAAGGACTCAGGCAGATCAGAGCGCATTTCGGCAGGGCTGAAAGACTGGCGAAGGCTGGTTGCTGCAGCCCAGGGGTTGGAAGAACAGTGTTCTCCTCACCCTGTTTCGTGTAGGAAGGAAGGCAAAGTGCTCCGCTTATGGCCATAGGTGTGAGGGTCTCTGCTGGAGCCAGAAGGAGGGGACCACTGATGTTCTGTAGAAGGGAACCACTAGCTAGGGATCCAGGTGGAGCACACAGGGCTTTAGGGTGTGTGAGGTTTCCCTGCTGCAGTCAGGAGATGGGAGATCAACAACGAGGCAGCCTCCTCACTGAACTCCTTCTGTCTGGCTGCAGTGGGTGCGGGGAGAAGGGCATCTGCTGGTGGAAACTGGTGGCCCCTCAGGTTTCCAAAAAGGTTGTATACTATTAGTCTAAATTCTCTTGGAAGACATCCAAGGCATAAGAATGCATCTTGAATCCAGACTCTGACCATCATTAGGGAACAAAGGAAACCTTCCGCTGTGGAAGAGTCTTTCTACCCATGGCACTCACAATGCCGACACCTCTTATTGCCCTTAATCCCATGCCAGCTCCCCCACTCCCCCAAAACACAGGAAATCAATACAATCTTTTGCAAAAATTCCCAAACAAATCAACAACCCCCACCCCAAGCAAAGTTTGGAACCCCCAAAAGGGAGAAGTTCCAGAGAGTCCATGAAGTCCAGGAGGACCTTTGCAATGGCTACGAATCATACGTGGAACGTGCCCAGATACCATGGTGAAGGGCAGCAGTATAAAAATGAGTAGATTAGATTAGATTTGACTGAGAGATTGCCTCCTTTTCACGCATAACTAAATTGATTTCCCCTCCTCCCCCACCAAAACAACTAACTGCAAATCAATGGCTCATTCACCCAATGCCCAGTTTTTCATGTGTGCGGGGGGCGGGTCTACTTTTCATAGGTTGTTTGTCAGAGAACACCAGACATTCACACTTTTTAAAAGGAAGAGTTCCATTGACGTCATTTCTGAGGTTTAAATAACGATTATGCAATCTATGGCTAACTCTTTATAAATCTCCACAATATGTATATTTTATCCAGTTCCCACCAGACTCTCCCGTTAAATCCATGTTAGCGCTATTTAGATACATCTTCTGCATCACTCCACATCACACTCTGGAACCAAGTATTTTCAGCCTGACAGAGTAGTGTTGATGAAAGGATTATGAGGAAGAGGATTTTGACAGGGTGTGATGAGCTGACAGCCACAAAAAGCTTTTTCAATGAAATGTGTCTGCTTTGGAGTTCATTGAATTTCTGTGAAATTGCGGAATTTTTGGAAAAAAAGGGATGCCCAGGAATGACGGAGGTTGTGTGATTAAGAGGGGGTATGGTCCAGTAGAGTGAGTTGAGGACTAGGAGAGGGAATAAATGTTGGTGAAGATAAAGTTTTCAAGCCAACATGGCTCTTTTTTATTTACTTTTAGCAAGCTTCATGGTGAGAAATCTCCCCAAATACTGCAGACATCTGAGAAAAAGTGTGTGTGTGTGTGAACTGTGAAATGAATCTGTGAAAAATTGTGTCCAGATTTCTTTCTTGTATAAAAGAATTGTTCATACTTATTCCTAGCTCTGCAGCTGACTCAAAGCCCACTGAAATGAACAGGAGTCTTTCCAATGATTTCAACAGGGGGTGTGTGTGCATGACACCATTGCTTGATGGTCTTACAGCGGCTTTGTCTCTGCGTGTGCGTGCATGTGAGAAATAGAGAGTGCATTTTGTTTGGGGGCGGGGGGGTGGTATATTTCACAATTAATGTACATATATTAATTAGTTATATCTTGAAAAGAGCTGGAATTGTAAAAAGCTCCAAAGAAAACAAATCAAATCCTCTAAACTAGTAGGGAACTGTTGCTCATCAAGGGTTAATGCTGTGAAATAATATTAGCCCAATTCCCCTAAATCTGTCATGCCATTTTAAGAAGCACCCCACACAACATAGCAGTGACACCTCCCAGATTTGCCCTGCTTAGAGAGGGAGCATCAACCTATCTGACTCATCCCGGCTGCAATGATACTAAAAACTGCATGGGCAGTTCCAGGCTCTCCCGTATTCTGCAAGATGTCTCCTGATGTGCCAATACCCTTTGTCTCTCATTGCAGGATGGCACTGTGCACCTTATTTACGGGATCTTGGAAAAACCAGTCCATTCTCTCCAAGCAATCGACATCTCTGCCATCCACAAGGGACTGCAGAGAGTGCAGCTATTGAAACCTAACATCAGCACTCCAGAGCTGCCCAACGGCATGAAGACCATGGAGATAAGAGTCCCTGACATAGTCATTCCCAGCCAGGAGACTACATACTGGTGCTATATGGTGGAGCTTCCAGACAGCTTCCCGAGACATCATATTGTCATGGTAAGGAGGAGAGGAGCTTTTTCTGATAGAGAACAGGGATGTTTCCCTTACCGCTAATCAGTGAAAGCTCAGGCAAGCTGTATCCACCTCCTTAGCCTCTGAAGGAGGTATTCCTCTGTTCTTTCAATCAGTATCCTGGATTTTTATTCTATGCTCCAAAGTCAGTCCTTGAGGTCCTCCATTTCCCCCAGGCTGCACCTTCCAGAGATACTTTCAGATGTATCAGTCACATGGCAGCTTCCCCATGGGTTGGTATCCACACACCCAGCCTTCCTCCATGGCTTACACCCTGATGGCAATGTCCATGGGGGTTCACCCTCTTATTAACTGCAGAATCAAAACCCTTCCCAGCAGGGTGGCAGGAGATGGAAATTTGTTGAAAGGAGCATTTCTCCTCTCTCTGTCTAGGCGGTGTCACAATAGGTACTATAGCAATTGCTTGTACGGAAAAGGAAAGTGTATTTCTTTTAATATGATATAGCAGTTAGAAACATTCCATCTGGATTTTCAGCTGAAAACATTTTCCTTCACTTCCTGTCTTCTACCATTGTATAGCACTGCTGATCATTGCTAAATGGCTTCCACATTCTGCATCAGACGTGGCTGCATTCCAGTGGTGTGTGAAGCAAGATATCTATATCATCTAAATCTGTATCTATATCTAGAGACAGTTTGCGAAATGTTTTGAGATACTGTATAGAAACACAGACTGCAAGGCAATTGGAACGTTAGGTAACTGTAGGGTCATCACCCGTTATTAATACTCACACCTTCTTCTCGGATCCATCTTTGCAGTATGAGCCAGTGATCACGGCAGGCAACGAAGCTATAGTCCATCATATGGAAGTCTTCCAGTGTGCTGCAGAATTTGACAGCTTTCCACATTACAATGGGCCCTGTGACTCGAAGATGAAACCTGACCGACTGAACTACTGCAGACATGTGCTTGCAGCATGGGCTATGGGAGCTCAGGTGTGCAAATGAGCATAGTGGTTCGTGCACTTATTCTCACGTTCATTCCAGGTGCTTTTCTTTTGCCCACCATTCCACTCATCTCACTTTCTTTCATCTTGGAGATGAATCAGAACCAAACCCTGGGATCATAAAACCCCAAACATTTCAGGGTGCTCAAAATCGGGATCTCAGTATTGGGATGTGGGATCATCTTTGTTTAATATCCCTCCTCCCACCCCCGAACACACAGACCTGTGAACCTCATGGATGGGCCAATCCTCAGCTGGTTCCACTGAAGTGGTCAGAGCTCTGCCGGTTTGTACCAGCTGAGGATCCTTCCTGTATGCATGCAGCATGAGAATGTTCTTCAAGAGGGCTGACACCTAGCCATTCACACAGCGATTTGGGATGGTGACCCTTGTTCCCAGCACACGAGAACAATTTACCTCTTGGATTCTTTCCTCTCTAGCTTTTTGTCCCGGATTCCACATTTTATCACAGTACAACCCCCTCACTTTCTCTCCTCCTACAGGCCTTCTACTATCCAGAAGAGGCAGGACTTGCCTTTGGAGGTCCGGGCTCCTCCAAATATTTACGACTCGAAGTTCACTACCACAACCCCCTGGTGTTCCAAGGTAAGCAATCCTTCCATTGTCCACCAGAGACTCCTGTGTGGGCCCAGACTCTCAAGCATGGCCTGGGGAAATTTCTGAACAGCAGCAGTAGCAACATCCATAAAAACTCTTCATCTAACTGCTCCTCAGGCGCCAATACACTGAGGCAACAGAGCCAAATGCTACCAGGCTGTTCTCTTGTTGGGAAGGCAGGGGGCATGGTGTCCTAACGTCCCAGTCTCATTCTTTGGGTAGGGAACCCATGTTTCCCCAGAGGCAGTTCTAGCTTCTTGTACCTGAGTATAACCCCCCAACTCAGAGAGAAGGATGCCAGCCTGCAGCCCAGACAGCATCATTTTAAATAGAGGCAGCTGAGGCAGAGATATGTCTGGATGGTAACTATTAGACAGGGGAACCTGCCAGGAAAGCAGATCCTACACTGACCCCTACAGAGCCTCATACCAATGAAGCATCCAAGAGGGGAAAGCAGACACCACAGCAGAGGGATGGCCCCCTCACTTTTACCACCTATTAGCTAGATTCCACTCTCTCTGCTTGGGCCAGCATAGAGCCCTGCGTTTTTAACCCAGCTGAAGCCAGGAAAAAGTGGAGATCTCAGACATGCCTGTGAGACGTCCAGCATTGTTTATAGATAGGAGAGGTTTGGCCTGGATCCCAGCCTCTCCAGCCTTGTCTGGCTGGCTCTGTGTTTTGCTTCCAATGAGCCCCGCACAGTGCGAACCCGCCCCGCGGTCTGGCACCTTTCAACCAGCCGGCCAGTTCAAGGGCTGCCATAGTCAGGGTGAGTGCCAAGGGACCTTTCGTGGACCAAGAAGCCTTGGCAGAGCTGTCGAATTTCTTCCGTCTTCACTATACCTGGCTCCAGGCAAAGCTATTTCTTCCTCAGTTTCCTGCCTGCAAGCTCCTGAGTCCATTTGAAAACCCTGCACACAGTTTCTGTAAAAGGCCGGCTATTCACTGCATCATGAGATTCATTTTCTTCACTTTCTCTTATTTGCTTTCTGCTGCACCCTGCTCTCTGCCCAGGCTTTCCCCCCAGGGGAATGTTTTTTCTGCACCTTTCCTCATAGCCTTTCTAAACTGAACCTGAAAAGCCAATAACACTGGAGCTTTCAGACAGCTATTTGCCTAACCAAATACAAAAAACCCAAGACAGACAGCCACTGAAGTAAGACTGCGGAACAACCTGTTAAGTCATTTTGGATTGCTTTACCTGAAACAGCTCCCAGCTAGACTGTCCTCATTATAAACAGGTATCCTGGCTTGTCATAAATAATAATAGCATAAATGGTTAATACTATGCACTTACTTTACCTTTCATTTGAGGAGCTAAAAATGCTCAGACAATTAATTTAGCCTTCCAACCCCTCAGTGAGGAAGGTCAGTGTTATTTCTTCCCATTTCACAGATGGGAAAACTGAGGCAGTGAGCAGTTAAATGACTTGCCCCAGAAGTCACACAGTGGCAGTGGCAGAAATAGACTCTAGGAGTAATGATTATTATTCTGGCTGAAGAAACATCAGAATGAGGCTATATATTCTTCTCCTCATACTCTAGATTACTTATATAGCCCTAACAAATTTATTTATCACATGAGCTTTGTTGTGATAAAATCCTACTTCGTCTGATGCCAAAGTGGGATTTTCTCCCACGAAAGCTCATGTGATAAATAGGCTTATGCTTATGCTTAAGCTCCCAGGCTTATGCCATAACCATCCTACCTTCTTGCAGGGAGTGAAAACATCTTCCTTTCCTAGGTTTGCAAACGCTTTGTCTTCCCACCACTGCTCACAAACACTGGGGCTGAAATTCAGTCCAGAGGGAGAAATCTGGGTGGGTGTGGGGAGTTATTTTAAAAATGAATAAATAGCATTTCTCGTTTGATAAGTTTGACAGTCGACACACTTTTTAAAAAAACCAACGCTCCACTAAATTGCTGAATTTCTTCGTTTACATAAATTCAAGTCACTTGATGAATATCCCAGTGTATTTTTAGGAGGCCAGAGCATATGTACTGCAGATCAACCACATCACATCCCAAGACTCAAGAAGCAACACCTCTAAAAATATGGAGCTTGCTCGTTTCGTTATTTTGACTGCTTTTTCCTTTTAAGCAATAACATCTCCCCATTTATTCTTATCTGCTTGATAAAGCCGACCCAGAGACAGACGCTCTCGGCCTTAACTAACCCAGCCTTTCCCTTTACAGCTCACACCTAAATAATGAACCAAGGGGGGAACAATTGGAGCTAACTTCGTTTTCGCATTTCAGAGAACCCAGGAGTCCTGACTTCGCTGTCATCTCCAGGTGACTGTGTGTCACAGAGGTGGGTTAGCATTGGCTCCATTCTCTTCCCTTCACCGTGTAGCTGTTTCCACTTGAGCCATCGAGTGGGACCTGAAGCATGAGCTTAAATGACTTGCGCTAGACAGAAGCAGGAAGCAACGTCTCAATCTCTTATGTGGCCCAGTCCCTGGAGGATGGGTTATATACCAATATCACTCCCTGACATGCTGGTGATTTGTTACGCTCCTACCACACAGCTGCCAATGTGGCTACAATTTTTGCTTTTCATTCCCCTTCTTGGAGAGAAACGGTCTTCATGGGGAAAGGATGCCTTGCTCCCATTTGGACAAAGCCATCCCAGAAAGGCTTCCTAAGAGATCTTCTATATTTTCAATCCGTTGAACCTCTCTTTCGACCTCTGCCTCTTGACCTTGCTAGCAAATCCACCATTGGGACCGTGCAATGCTTAGGGCTCGTCTACACTAGAAACGCTACGATGTGGTTGCCCAGCTGTAGCGTGTTGGGTGAAGACGCTCTATGCTGACGGGTGAGAGCTCTCCCATCAGCATAACAAAACCACCGCCGTGAGAGGTGGCAGCTCTCACAGAATCACAGAAACTGGAAAAGACCATGAGAGGTCATTGAGTCCCGTTCCCTGCACTCATGGCAGGGCCAAGTACTCCTTCCCCGCTTGGGGCGAAGGCCTGATCTACATGTAAAACATTTGCTGGTTTAGCAGCGTCGTTTCTGGGGTGTCATTTTTTTCATGACACCCCTATACTGACAAAACCCTAATGTACATGCAGGTCAGACCAGCAAAATAAAAATAAAAATAAATCCTAGGATGGTTTATTTTGTTCCAGGAACTGCTATAAATGAAATTGGCAAAAGCATTCTCTTCCAGTCTGAGCTGCAACTCCATTAGCAGGCACCTGCAAAGCTTCTCCAGTGTAGACAAGGCTTAGACCTGAGTGTGGCATCTCCTCACCAGCCATGCTCCCCTGCCTGCCAGGAGGGAAAAGGAATCATGAATCAAGGCTAGCTCCCTGCCTCACACAGATACTACTGGAGGGTTTTTCTAACAGAAGTGGCGAACGCAACCTGCTCCACATCTTCCCCAAACCCTGTTGCCTCACAAATGTCTTTCTTGTGGGCGCCGAGGAGCCAAAGACTACAGTCCCTTCCTGCTTTTCCCAGAGCCAAAACTCTTCCTGCAATCAAATCAGTTGGCAGAGGGTGAACAGAGGATCCACAAACCGACGGCCGTTGTGCAGTGACATTTCACTAAGGAAGCGCGACTCAAGATCTTCGCTGTTAATTACAGCCTGGGTGCGGAACATGTTACATCACAGTACAGAGCACACATTGCATAGCCCTTAATTTCCCTAGCCTCTTCCACCACCCCCAGCTGCCCACCAGGGAGTGAACAACCACACTCAGACACACACACACACCGTACCAAGGGCAATAGCCTTGGGCTTTGTAACTGTCAGGCAGTTAGAATAGATACAATCTCCCAAATTCCCCAGGCCAGTCTCAAAAGAATTCCCAGGCCTGTCTCTCTGGGGTCTTTGTCATTTGCTCACCCAAACAATAGGGCACGCAGAACTGACTACACTAATCATAGCCCCTAGCACATCCACAATGTCCCTCCCGGGGGAGGGATGGAAAAGGAACAGCAGGTGCTAATCACCCTGCTTCACACATTGTTGGAAGACACTTGCAGACCAGGACAGAAGGACATCAATGAATAAAAAGGAACTGCATGCATGCAAATCGGTAAAGGAAAAATTGGAGGTCCCCCCCCGGGGTGCTCTAACAGTAAGGAGAGCGTCTCTGGGTGATTCCGCTGAGTTCAGTCTGGAGCCGCCAGACATTTCGTAGAGCGTCTCTGGGTGATTCCGCTGAGTTCAGTCTGGAGCCGCCGGACATTTCGTAGAGCGTCTCTGGGTGATTC
>ML685804.1:9651604-9809008 GCA_007922175.1 Pelusios castaneus
ATTTCGTAGAGCGTCTCTGGGTGATTCCGCTGAGTTCAGTCTGGAGCCGCCGGACAGTTCTCAGGCTGGCTAAATTCATGTCAGTGGGGAATGCTGCTTTACTCACTTCTGGTGCCAGAAAGGGCTGCTCTGTTCTTCCTCCAAGCAATGAAATTACCGGAAGGCATGACAGTCATTTCATGAATTAATTTGTAACAAATCTGCTTGGAATGAGGGGGATGTTCAGAGCTGGTGCATGGCTGGGGAAGAAGTCAGGAAGAGTCTGGGGAAACGATGGCTTCAGATAGGTGCTGTGTTCCAGTCAAGGGCTGGAGAAGAAGAGAAGAGAGACACTTACCACTCCTGAACTGAGCTCCTTCCAGGGCATGTGCCAATGTCTCAAGCCCACCAAGGCAGAGACTGTGAATTCCTAATCCCAGGAACATTTATACGAAGTCCTACGGCTCTGTGTCTTTTGTGGAACAATCATATCCCTGGGGACTCTTTCCCCAGCTTATGAGAAGAGAGTGTTCTGGCTCAGCCACAGAGAGCCCCAGACACGGTCACAGAAAACATCTTTCTTTGTCAATAGCTAGCTAGAGACCAGGAGGCTGAAGCAGGCCCACATGGCAGTGAAGACCTCCCAAGAGAGCAAAGAAAATTTCAGGGACCTAGGAGCATTTGTGGGCTCTGGGCCTCTCCAAAATCCATTCCCAAGCATACTCCCACCTGCTGTGTTTTCTTGTGGGCCTCTAAAGACATTTCCATTTGATTCCCTCTTCTCTCAGGGCCCCAGGGATCTGTCAGTCCCTGGGTCGGTGACCTTTCTAGATGACCAGACATGTATTCAGAGACCATTTAGTCCAGTCTCTTGCTGCTGGTACAACTGCCTAGGGAGAGAAGGGAGTATAATAAGATTTTTAAAATAATAATAATAATAATAATAGTGCCCGGAAAGAATGCAGTCAGCCAATAAATAGAAGAACTGAGCTGCTTTCCTGAGGCTTAGTGCACTGAAGTTTAATTTTTCATGTCTGACATTTTCCCAAGCACAAATCTCTCTCCTACTGTGATTTGCCATGTGGCGTCATGACATGTCCTCTTACCTGGCCAGGTCGCCGTGATTCCTCGGGGATCCGCCTCTATTACACAGGCACGCTGAGACGCTATGATGCGGGCATCATGGAGCTGGGCCTGGTCTACACGCCGGTGATGGCCATCCCACCTGGGGAAACCAATTTCCTACTGACGGGATACTGCACGGATAAATGCACCCAAGTAGTGAGTATGTTAGGGCCTGGCACACAAGCTCTTCCAACTCAGTGGCACAAGATGTGTCTACACAGAGAGAGGACGGGTGCTTGTGTTTACTTGGATGAGATTATTATGTTTTAGAGATGAAATGGCCAGTAAGTAGCTATTGTCCCAGCACACCCAGAGGTCATATGCTGCTGTGCAATTCTTGGAAGAAAGTTAATCAGGAATGAGGCGCTCCACCTAACAATAGCATTTCCAAGGAAACTTTGTAATGTTGATGCGTGGATCTTTCCCACCCCCGGGGCACTATTCTTCTCCTATTCAGATAGAAGGACTAGGCGAGGTGGAAACAATCTGTTCAAGGCCACAGAGGCGATGACAGAGCAGGGACCAGAATTCACGGGTTCCCGGCTCCCAGACCGTACGTAGACTGCAGTGTTTTTAATATAAAAATGGTCCTTGACATGGGGTAGCAAAAAATGCATACAGGACTCTAAATATGTCCAAGTCCCATCCCAGCATCTGTAGTTAATCTATAATTGGCAGGAGACTGACAAGCAGTAACTTGATGGAGCAAAGGGTAACAAGTCTTTGTGCCCATATCTGAGCACTGTATAGGTTGACATCAAAGTTCCCATGGCAGAAGGGTGGATCACAGGATTCCCCCTCTTGGTGAAGCAGTTGTGTGTATGAGGTATTGCTGATCTCACTTCCTTATATTGGCTGCACTATCAGCAACCAATTCATTGCCTTATAAAAAGCTTGGGGACACTTGGATACAACAGAAACCGTATGTTCCCGCCTGCGCCACTCTGAACACTGTGGAGTTCAGTTATCAAAAATGCTGTTTAAAACCGGGACCAAGGAGCGTTCTCCAGATGTTCAGAAAATGCTGACAGCCCATTTGAAGTCAATTCTCCTTGACAGCCATCTGTTCAGTATCCTGGGTCTAAGAACCATTCCCTGACTGTCTAGGAAAACTTATTGCTGCTGTTTTAGCTCCTAGAAGGTGTACTTTTCCCTAAAGCAACACGAGTTACTTCCATTTTTAAGCCAGCTGAATATTGTACATTGCTTAGATGGACACCAGGAAAGAATACAGATCACACGCTAATTTATCTATCTATTGGGGGTTATGTTTCTCCCCTTTAAAAAGCCATCACCAAATTTAATGTAGTTGTGGTGGCACTCATGATATGCAAAATTTCACAAGGGGCAAGTCGATTTCCAGAAGAGATCACATCAAAGACCTGACAAGGAGGTAGGCAGAGGTTAGGGGAGAGAAAACCTCAAATGGGGGATTTTAATTTGAATGTGATGGGGACTGAGATCTGTACGAGGAATATCTCTCTGGTACGTTTTCTCAATTTCCACCGTGACGTCAAGAAAGTTTGAAATCATATGTTTAAAGGGCCTTCCCCTAAACCAACAGTTTGTTAGTGGGCAGCACAAACATAAGGAAGTCAACAGTTCCCAGCTAGGGCAGCTTCTGCTGAATTAGAAAGTGGTGGTGGGTAAATTGGTGCTTCACAAACTAATCTGCTGGCCCCGCAAAGGACATTTATTTGCAAGCTTCTAAGGCTATGTCTACACTTGAAAAGTTAAGTTGACTTTATAAAGTTGACTTAATAAGGTTGACTTTAAGTGGACCTTAATTAAGTCGACTTACCAGAAGTGGACTTAACTTTTCAAATGTAGATGTGGCCCCTTCTCAACGTTATTAAGTCGACTTAACGTTTTAAGTTGACTTAAAAAGGTCCACCTAGGCACTACTCCGCATCTCCACTGGCTTAGGTCGACTTAAGTGTTAGTTCGAATTAAAACGAGGTGTTATTAATTTGAACTAACTTTTCCTTAATTCGACTGAAGGAGCAGCTTAAGTCAAATTAAGGAAAGCCCAGTGTAGACGCGGAGTAAATTAAGTCGACTTAATTTGTAAGTGTAGATGCACCCTAAGAGATTCTAAAATCAAAGCTCTACTTTGAATTACTGGACACCATTCTGTCAACAGCCTGCTGCGTCCATTGAAGCCATGTTCTGTTCCTCAAGAGCACAGGGGACAGCCCTTTGGGAAAGAGGGAGTGAAGGTGGTTGATTTATTCATTCTTCACTAGTTCGGCACACACAAGCCAAGCTATTCCCACGGGATTGTTCTTCCAGGCTCTGCCCTCTACTGGGATCCACATCTTTGCCTCTCAGCTCCACACTCATCTGACGGGAAGAAAGGTGGTGACGGTTTTGTCCCGAGATGGGAGAGAAAGGGCAGTTGTGAATGCGGACAATCACTACAGTCCCCACTTTCAGGTACTTTCCTTTCCCCGTTGCCCCCATCTGCAAAGAAGCCTGCAATCATTCAATGGTCAGTCTTATTTCCTGCGCACGTTGGATTCAATGCTGCTCCTTACTAGACCCATCGATGCCCACCAGAAAGATTGGGTGGCCACGGGGGAACAGGTCCCATGTAACTCCAGTGGTGTTGTTTTTCTTCTTTTAGGAGATCCGCATGTTGAAGAAAGTGGTTTCTGTCTTCCCGGTGAGTGTCAGAAGCAACTCCAGCATCTCCCAAGCATCACTTAAATAGAAGGCCCAGGGGGAAGTTCTTTGGCCTATGTGATATGGGCAGTCCGACTACAGGATCATAATGAACCTATCTTGCCTTTAAAACCTCTGACTCCCTGACATTATGTTATCATATCTCCCAGGGTAATAAGGGAAACAGATAACCCTTAGACAGACAGGCTTTCTCACAGGGCTCCGTAGCCAAGCTAAGCACTTGCTAGGTAAAAATCCGCTCTGCATGGCACTGTTGGATATTGACGAGGTGGGCACCACTCACTTGGCATGCTCCATGGCATGAGAAGAACAACACGGATGATTAAAGGTCCGGAACCCTTGACTTACGAGGGAAGATTGGAAGAGCTGGGTTTGTTTAGTCTGGAAAAGAGGAGATGGAGAGGGGACATGATAACAGTTTTCAAGTTCCTAAAAGGTTGTCACGAGGAGGAAGGAGAAAAATTGTTCTCCTTAACCGCTGATGATAGGACAAGAAGCAATGGGCTTAAATTATAGCAAGGGAGATTTATGTTGGCCATTAGGAAAAAATTCCTGACTGTCAGGGAGATTAGCCACTGGAATAAGTTGCCTAGGCAGGTTGTGGAATCTCCATCATTGGAAGTTTTTAAGAGCAGGTTAGACAAGCACCTGTCAGAGATAGTTTAAGAGGGTACATGGTCCTGCCATGAGTGCAGGGGATGGGACTCAATGACTTCTCATGGTCCCTTCCAGTTTCTATGATTCTATGGAGGTAGCCACGGAGGGGACTGTGCTGAATTAGCCCATTTCCCTCCGCCAGCCTGGCTCACTCCCTTCCCAGCAAGCCTGCAGCACACAAACTCCACCCCTGGAAGACTCTCTGCCTCTAGGATCCAATGACCCAAGAGCCCCCCCGCTTCTGCAAAAGCAGCTCAGACTGAGCGTTTTCCATATGAGTGTAGCAGTAAAAAGACGTTCAACATTATTACTAAATAGAAACAATAGGAACCTCTTTGTCCGACAGCTGTTCTGGGGATCTCACAAGTACATTATCAGCAGAATGACTAGACAAAAGTTGGGCAAAATACACGTTTTTGGCAGGAACATTCACAGTAAAACATCACGTCTGCAGAAAGGTTCTGACCCGCTTCATCAATAAACCCAAAGGTGTTGACACAAAGCCTTTACGACTGTACCTGACCTGCTTGGGCACATTTGTCATTAGCCGCCTGTCTGCAGCTTTAGGCACTTAAAAACTGTTCAGAGTTGGGCTCTAAATGCCTTAGAAAAGAGGGAAGAAGAGGAAAATCTCACAGGGCGACGACTTGTACCTATCCCTTCGAAGAACATATGTTTAGCACATGGTTACTTATGCCAGGCCAGCAGTGTCCAAGGGAAACAGCTTGCCTGACATGTTATCTCAGCTGATGCAGGGAGGAAGGGGGAGACAGGGATACCCAGTTTGTATAAAAAAACCCCAGTGTTTCTGATATAACGCTGTAGCAATGTGTGCTTAAACACCCAGGGCGATGTCCTCGTAACAACCTGTACATACAACACAGAGGACAGGAACCAAGCGACTGTGGTAAGTGGGCATGTGTGTGAATGCGTGAGCACATCCATGTTTGCGTGTGTGCAAGAAAGGGAGAAACGGGTGGAAGGCAGGATTGCCTATAGTGCACAATTGGATCACGGGCATCAGTTTGAGTGCTACAGGCTGGATGAGTGCGTAAATGCCTTGCTGAATCGGGGCCTCTAACCATTTTGCCAAGGAACAGCGGGCGAGGAATGGGTGCTTTAGCCTTTTACGTCTTGTGATCAGACTCCTTAGGTGGCAAGTGAAAATGAATGTGGATTGTTCTAATTCCTATTACAAGCCACTAGCCCAATTTATTAAGCATCACTAAAGATGAGCAGAATTGCTAACAGGTCACATTATGTTCTAACATAGGCAGCAAGAGAGAGAATGCCAGCTAGGGACCAGAGCTGAACAGAGTTGACAGATTCCAGGAAGTCATGGATATCAGTCCCTGCTAAAGAGGAATAAGGACCAGATTAACAGAGGGTGCTCCAGATCAGAATGCTGTGGGGTGGGAGAGGATGCTGCTCTTTGGTTTAGAGGTTTGCATCTCTGGTTAAAATCACAGTGGGTTAATGTAATTCAGTTCCAAAAGGGTAGCCGAAAGTGCCACAGGACTCCTTGTTTGTAATTAATAAGGAGTTCTGCGGCACTTTTAAAGACTAACAAATGTATTTATTGCATGAACTTTCGTGGGAGAAAAATCCCACTTCATCAGATGAATGAAGTAGAAAGGATGAAGTGGGATTTTCTCCCACGAAAGCTTATGCGATAAATAAATTTGTTAGTCTTTATAAGTGCCACAGGACTCCCTGTTTGTTTCGCCGAACTAGAGTAACACGGCTACCGCTCTGGAATGTAATTAATATTGATTGCTACCTCTATTTGTATGGTACCTCTATATGGCATTTGTATGGCACCTCTGTATACACATCAGGGCTGAGTATGGCTAAATAGGAAAATTCTCCCCTACCAAATCAGGATGAAAAAAATCAAAATCTCAAAACGTCGTTTTGATTTTGATCTATTTTGTCCTTTGTTTTTTCCCCCTTTAAAATATACATATAAATTAAGCTAAAATTCTAAATGGAGAGTCATTTCAGACTGAAGAACCAAAACGTTTTGTTTCAAAATGTTGAAATGGGACATTTTTGACAATTTCAAAACTTTCCCCGCCCCGATCCTCCAGCATTTTTTGAGTTGAAATCAACTCTTCTTCATGAACAGTTTTTGTTCCCAATCAGATATTTTCAATGAAAAAAAATATTCCATAGAAAAATTTCCCACGCTACTCTGTCACTGAGTGTTTCCAGTGACCGTCATGGCAGCATTTTATGGCTGATGATGCACACGGTACGAGCAGAAACAGTAGCATCTTATCTTTGACTGGGCATCGAAATCTGCCCCAAGCTTTTTTCCCCTTCTTCTTTTAGGGCGGGTTTAGCATCACAGAAGAGATGTGTGTCAACTACGTACACTATTACCCCCAGACGCAGCTGGAGCTATGCAAGAGTGCTGTGGATTATGGCTACCTGCAAAGATATTTTAACCTCGTGAACAGGTACAGTGTCACTGCATGGCTCCTCCCGGGCCTGAGTGCTCGGAAAGCGGATGATTAGCAACAAGCTGTTTGCTAGTAAAACTAAAAATAGGTAACATCGTTGTTTAAAACCACAGAGGCAATGCTACGTGCATGCCAGCCAGGCTGTCTCAGGGGGAGCTGAGGAATGATTCATACTTAGGTGCTTTAGCACAAGCACAAATGCGGCTCCTTCCCTCCAGGAGGCACAAACAATCCCGTTTTTACAGGAAAGGTGCAGAAAGAATCCCTGGGAAGGGACATCTTGTCAATGAGGGGGCTTCTGGCAAGATACAGTGCATGGGGAAAATGCAAAAGCAATCTCAGTGGTCAATCTGTAGGGGGAACTTAATACAGAGCAGCAAATGGGAAACCCTCTCCAAGATATGAGGGGCACAGTCGTCTGGATGATCACAGTGGTCCCTTCTGGACTTGTAACCTATGATCTATATGACCTGTGAGGCCCTGAGGATGTCACATGAGCTGCAGCTGTGTGCTGATTGGGCTGTAAGCGGCCCGTAGGCTGCAGGTTGAGAACCATCAATCTATAGACCGTTGAAGGTCACTTATATTTCTGGCCACACATCCAGGGTCTTATATAACCCTCATCACCATAGGAGGCGAGCTCTGATCATGCGCCCTATACAGTATATAAAAACAAAGACATTCCCTGCTTCAAAGGCTATAATAGGAGCCTTGGTTGTATAAAGCGCCGAGTTGGTCCTGCGCTGTGCTGAGCCAGCACAGTTTTTAGTGAGTTAAGGATGCTCAGAACCTTTCAGAATCAGGCCCTAATCAAGGAGGAATTATCCCCGGACAGCATAGAAAAGGAATCAATACAACTTTGTCCTGTTGCATTAACTGGTATATCTCCCACATCAGGTTTAATGATGAGGAGATCTGCACGTGCCCACTGGCCTCGGTCACACAGCAATTTTCCTCCGTCCCTTGGAATGCATTCAACAGAGATGTTCTGAAATCTCTCTATGACTTTGCTCCAATCTCTATGCACTGTAATAAATCCTCAGCGGTTCGTTTCCCGGTACGTACAACCCCTTCCAAATAACACACCTGAAAGCGTAACCGAATGGTGAGTGGGTGAAAACAGCCCCTTTGCACTCAGCAGAGCCCAGCTACTCCCCGTGCACATGCAGCGTTGGAGGTACCGATGCTGGTGACGACAAAAAGTTTTGGGTCTCTGCTAACTTTGCAGAGTGCTGGTAGGAAATGGATTTCATTCTTTCTCGGGCTTCATCAAATTTCTTACTGAGGTTCTCTCAGGGATGCATAGGTAAAGCTCCAAAGGGGTAGCTGTGTTAGTCCAATTCAGCAAGGAGCCCTGTGGCACTTTTAAAGAGTACCAATTTATTTTTTGCATGAGCTTTCACGGGTGAAAATCCCACTTCATCAGAGCTTTGTGGAAAACTGTTTCAGAAAATGGGCTTTCGGCAGATATTGCCATTTGACCCGTGAAAGGTTTCTTACTGTCATTGATCCACAAGATGTAAAGAACTCAGCCTGACTCTACGATTCATCTGCATCTTTAGACACCTACATACTTTTAAAAATGGAGCCCTCAAAGTCCAGCATAAAATGGCTCTGTTAGAATTGGAAAAACATGCGAAGTGATGTGGCTCAGTATAAACACCTATGTAATCAAGATTCGTTTTATGTGCATAAGACCACTTCTAGAGTTACTTTGCAGAAGTAACCTTCCAACTAGAAATTCCTCCAGAAACAAGGGGGAATAAAGGGCTATTTTCAGGATGTTGGAGAAGTGTATTGGATTCCAGTAGAAGTAACCCATTGAACACAAACACCCAGTGAGCTCAGAAGACAAGAGGCAATGTGGGTTAGGGAGATAGTGCGCTGCACTGGGACCCAGGAGAGCTGGTTCCATCCGATCTTTGTTGCTAGGTGACTTTGTGCAGTCCCTTCCCCTCTGCATGCCTCAGTTTCCCCACCTGTGAAATGATAAATTGCTTTGAGATCTTGGAATGAAAAACACCATATTAAGGGATGGTGATGATGATCCGGATTGAGAGCAGTTTACCGTCTCAGATCAGCATCACTTCCCAACGTCCTGTTTTGTCAGGACAATAGAATTGCGGCCGATACTCAAAATTATTTTTGGAGCGGATGTAATCCAAAGCAGGGGAGAAACAGAAAACGGCTTCAAAAGGAGGAGCTTCAATTGCTAAAATGATCTTACTGGGAAAGTCTCCGTTTGAGCTGTCACGGGGCCTTCGTCAAACTCACTGGGCCAAATTCTGCTTTCAAGATGAAATTCTCCCTTGTGCAGAGGACCGAAAGCAGCACTATTTATGTCCCAGTTAAACCATAATTTGAGCAGTTAAGTGGCACACGGACCTAGTGCTAACAGTCCACATGGAGTGAATTTCACTTCCCGCTACTTCCCTCGAACCCGCTGGATTCAAAGGGGTTATATGAGGGCAGCTGGGAAGAGAATTTGAAATTAGCGAGGCGCTGGCACTAACGCAAAGCAGGTGATCTGGGGTCTAAAAGTAAATAAGAAAAGAAAACGACTCCAAACTTCCCCCTTCTTCTCTATTAGTTTTTTCAGCTGAGTGGGGTTTTAAGACATCTCATTTATTCCACAGAATTCCTGTCAAGCGAACACCAGTAGCGTCTAATTAGCCCCTTGCCTTTCTGCAGTTCAGTGAACCCACATCTGACTTGGTTTTCTGGAAGAACTCTGTGCTTTTAATTATTTAGTCAAATTAAAATCCCTCTCCTGCACAGAAGGTAGCTGAGGGTAACATCTGTGTGTTGTAGTAGCGCAGGAGAGGTTACTTTCCTCTGACATCCACTTCCACAAAAGCTTGTATTTATTTATTTCGATTTATATAGGACACAGGCACACACTGAAAAGAGCAGCTATTCTGATTGTCTAGACAGCCTTGATACAGCTTAAAATACAGCAAATAGCAGAAGAGGTTACCTATAAACACTGAGCTATATAAGCTAGAGCTGTGTGAAACTTTTTTTTTTTGCTCTCAAAATGCACATTCAGTTCAACAAACGCATGTCATAGTTAGGTATTGGAATCACCATATTCTTTCAACCATAAGAAAAAAAAATATATATCCAAAAATGTTTTAACATTTTGTTCCCATATTTTCTAAACAAAAAAATGTTTGGATTCAAAATGACTTGTCAAATTTTACATCTACGTTATTTAAAAAAGGTTAAAAAAACCCCCATAATGAGATAAAACATTTTGTTTGGGGTCGAACAAACCAGTTTGCTTGAACAGACATTAAATTTTTATTGACTTTTTTGTTTCGCTGCTGAACAATGAAAAATGATCATTTCAGGTCAGTCTGAAATGCATTCTTCAATTTTTTGGTGTGGCCACTTCCCCCCCCAAAATAGGTTATTTGCACAGCTCTAATATTGGCAGAACCATGCAGAGGCCAGAATTGGAATCCCAAATGGCGCTGTAGGCCAGGAGGGAGATATATTCACAGATCTCTGCTGGGTCCTAGACTGGAAAAGCAGGACTGCAGTCCAGGAATGAGACCTGGATATTGGGACAGGGACATGGTGCCTTTTCACACAGTCACTAGCCGATGCTGTCTCAGCCCCTCACTTTCATGAGCACTAAAGTCACACAACACTTGACAGTGTAAGAGATGCAGGGTGGCATGTTTGGGAAAAACCCATTTTTCTGCTTCCCCATTCATTTGCCATTCCAGTGCAGTTGCGTCCCATGACTATTTAAAGCCTCCAGATGAGATGGATGTCCTTCCACCTTGTATTTTAGATTATTCCTCTCCCTCTGCTCCCAGGAACGAACTGCAAAAGGCAGCCTGAATAATCACAGCCATTAGGGACAAATAATGGGCAACCGCGGTCATTAAAACAAACAAGAAGCCCTGTGGCACTTTTACCGACTAACAAATTTACTTGTCTCATGCGATAAATAAATGTGTTGGTCTTTAAAAGTGCCAGAGGACTCCTTGTTTGTTTTGCTGAACTAGACTAACACAGCTCCCCCTTTGGAACTTGTCAACACGGTCACTTATTAAAGTCACTTACTTATCCAAAGCAGGATGTGCAGCTGCACCACGGGACTCAACCATAAACCAAACTCACCTCCTTCGGGAGCAGGGATTGAGTCCACCCAATGCTCCAGCCATGGTGATGGGGGGAAATGACTATGAAACCACCCGTCCCCTTGGACTTCCACTAGGATTGTGTAGCAGGGTATGTTACAGGGGAGTAGAGTTAATGCTTCGTTCCAAATTGCTACTGAAACCGTAGAAAGCTCCTCAATTCCGACGTTGCCTTTATACACCGTGCAGATTTATATGCGGGGGTAAAGTGACAATGCAAAGCCATGGAGCGGAGAGGCCCTAGTACACACTCGGCTGCTCTCCTATTGCCTAAATTTAAACGATAATGATCTACCCAGCCGTGTAACGGTAACCCATGGAGACCGTACTTAGCCCGTCCACCCAGAAGCTGATTCGCAGAAACGGGCCGCGTTCTCAGAGACTGGATATGATCAGACCTACGGTCTGCGCTGGGCCTCCCTGGGTGCGCCCCACTGCTGACTGAACAACTTGGCCCTTCACGGCGGAGGTTGACTTCGCAGGCCCAGCTGTCCGTTCCTTTGCAGTCTGAGTGACTCTTTCTCTGTGTCTCATGTCAAGGCTCCGGGCTAAAGACTCTTGCCCTCAGAATCGCATATTTATTGCAATTCCTTAGTGCAATTCCTCTGAAGCCAATGCAATTACACCACTCGCTGTAGCTTAAAGGAGAAGGCAGCCCCCAGAATTCACTTTGTTTACCACCATGCAAGTACCCATGTTCTCCTTATTCTGTCTTTAGAACGGCCGGAATATAGTTTGTAATCGCACGCCATTTGTATGTTTTCCCCCTCTTTAAACTCAAGCGCTTCTGTTGCATTATCAGTGAAGAACACTCTCTCAAGGATCAATGTCTGCAATGCGGTAGCTGCCTGGGTGAGAGGAGAGCTGGTGGAAACAGGCGACCTTCGTTTTCCACAGGCAGCTATCCACAAAATGAGCTGTACAGCACAGCTCCCGAGGACAAGCTCAGGAGTCAAATGCTGCAGCAGGAAATCCAGTTCAGGCTGGCACCAGCCTTGGCTACCTCAGGGAGCTTTTCCTTGCAGAAGAAATATGGTGGGGCGGGGGGGATATTTTACTCCCATCCTCTCAGTCACAGAGAAGAGCAAACAGCTTTTTAAAAATCACAGGTCGGAACTGCACCTAACAGAGATAGGCTAACGGACACTTGCCGAGGCCCAGAGCACTGTAATGTATTGCAATGCCGAAACAGGAAAAGTCTGAAAGACCTTAAAAAATGAGAGAGAAACAAATCTCCGTCTCAGAGCCACCCTCCAGGACTTTGGAATGGGTGGGTTTCTGAGGCAGACCGATCTCTAACCTCACCCCTATATGTTCTTCGCATGAGCTTTCGTGGGAGAAAATCCCACTTCGTCAAAGCGTCTGACGAAGTGGGATTTTCTCCCACGAAAGCTGATGCGATAAATAAATCTGTTAGTCTTTAAAAGTGCCCCAGGACTCTGTTGTTTTTCTACAATAGACTAACACGGCTCTCCCTTTGGAATTCGCCTATATGTTCTTGTTATTATTTATCATTTGCCTTACCACAGCCTCTCGGAGCTTCAGCCACAGACCGCAACGTGGCTGTGCTGGGTGCTGTACAAAGACAGATCCCAAGAGCTCACGTGCTAACATCTAGCTCTCTCTGCAGGGTGAATGGGAGAAACAGCCTCTGCCAAGGATCACCGGGGTGCTGCCAGAACCAGCCCCAACCTGCCAGCCCACCCTAAAGCCTCTGCCCGCATCCCCAGCTCTTGTCAACCTGGGCAGGGTCAAGGCAGAGTGAATGCCCTGCAGACTGCCTCCCCCGATGCGGCGCCTTGCTACCGGGACAGGACACTCGGCCCACAGGGCTGTTTAGAATTTGGCTCAGCTTTTGGGATGCTGCGGCGGGCACCTGTCAAACGGGCTGTCCTGGCACTCAGAGGTGGCTTTTGGGGTTGGTGAAGCAGGGCCCTGAGTAGTAAGGGGCCCCGTTGCCTGCTTCACCTACCCCAAAAGTCGCATCTGCCTTGGTCAGCAGCAGGAGAAGGAATTGGGCTCAGGGGGCCAGGGCCATGGGGTGGGGAGCTAGGGCGGTGGGGGGGGGCTTTGCCTAGGGCCCCCAATAGCCGAAGGCTGCCTCTTCTGGCATTGGGATGTTCCACCACACAAAGGCTCTTGCTCAAGGCAGCCTGGGCTCCGCTCCTGAGTTGTTTGCATGCTGCAGGGGCCAGCGGGGTTATGCAAAGAACACTTCAAACACGTCCAGGGCCAGCTCTTGCGGGCTGCACCCAAATCTTTGGGAGAGGAAGGGGGGGAGGCAACACTTGTATAGAAACAGAACAAAAAGGTTCTCCTGTGGCACGGCACCACGAAAGCGGAGGCGTTCACAGGTCACCAGGCTGGCTGCAGTTCCAGCAAGCCCCTGGGGCAATGTGGGGAAGAACTCGCCTCTGCGTCATATACTCCAAAGGGTGATGAGCCCAGCTAGACAGGTGCTGTCCGGTGGGCTGATGGCAGGACCGGGAAATATTGAGCGCTAATTCCGGCTCTGAAGCTGACTCACTATGGGACCGCCACCTCTCTGCCTCGCTGTCCCCAGATGCGAGTAATCAATAGCTCAACACCTGCCTCGCAGGGGGCTCGGTAGGGCCAACTCGTTAACATTCTGCACACACTCCGAAGATGGCAAGTGCTATTATTAGTGAATTATTAGCAATGCCGGTGCTGAGTAATGCAGGCTGCCAACCCCCGGAATAATAATGCTCAAGATTTCCACTGTGCTTTGCAGCCAGGCACTCACCCTGCCCCCTCTCCCCCCAACCTTGCTGCTCCTGGCCAGTGCTATGTTATCAAGAGGGAAACTGAGGCACAGAGAGGGGAGCTGCACTGGCTTGGGTCAGAAGGCAGATGTGCTTGGCTCCTAGCCATGCATTGCTTCTTGGGCCAGTTAATGACAAGCCCTCTTTTTATCTGGAGCAGATGGCGTGGGCGCCACAGGCTGACAGAGGCTGACTTGACGCTGTCAGAGCCTCCTGACATTTGCAGCACAGGTCTGAGAATGTCACTAATAAGCCAGGGACAGGCACGCTCTCTTCCCCGACTCCTCCCCTGGCCACTCAGAGGGGATTATTCGCATTGGGACCAGGTGCCAAGGAACGGGAAGAAGTGACGCTTTCGAGGGTGGGGTTACAAGACGGGAGGACCTCTCTGCCTCTGACTGGGGGAGGACAAACGACTCCAGTAAACAGAGAAATATACATTGGCATGTGCCGCTAAGCCGGTAACAGGACCCAAGGGAGCGGCCAGAGCTTCAACTGGGGTCTGCCAGCAGCAGCTGAGGCTCTGGCCCAATGCCTGAAAACAACCAGAGGCTTCTGGGTCCTGTCCCCAACCCCAAATTGCCTTTTTGACTGAAGGAGAAATCCCCAGAGAAACCGAGAGAGGCCTGGACTAGTCAAGATATGACTAATTCCTCCCCGGCCACGGCAGCCCCATTAGCACAGCGCACAAACGGCTAAGCCCAGTCGACACTCGACCTATCGATATCGCTCCAGGCGGTGAAAACGTCAAGCTAGTGTGGTGAGATAGAAGTAGATCCCTTTCTAGGCACAGCGAGGTCGATGGAAGGGTTCCCTCTGCCGACTCACCCGCCGGCTGTTGGGGAGGTGGAGTCCTGACATGGACGGGAACGCCACTTCCGTCCGGGTAGGAATCCTCTGGTGCTGCAGACACACAGGCGCAGCGATGCTGTACTTACTGCTCTGGTGTAGACACGGCCTCAGGATATAAACGGAAATCGCAGGCCCAGCTGATCACACAGCAAGGGCACACCAGGCAAAGTCCAATCCGCTGTGGCAGAAGGGATGCTCGTGGACGTGTCTGGGCCACATTCAGTGGTGACATAAATCTAGCCTCCATAAATCGGGTCTCTTTAGGAAAGAGTGAAGGGACCTTAAAATAACGGCCCCTGCCCAGAGGCTTCCCTCGTGGTTTCAAGCTGGCAGAAGGTCTCTCTCCTGGGCCTGCTATCAGCCCCTGGAGCCGGGGAGTGGCCGTAGTGCACTGCCCAGCAGCTGTTCTCTGCTTCCAAACAGCCACAAGTAGCGGAGTGTGAATTAGCGCAGCCCTGAAGCTGCTCTAACTTACGCTAGAGGCCAGGCAGCCTCAGCATGGCCCCAGAGTACAGGGAGCACAAAGTTGACTCAAAAGGCCCCTTTAACCTTCCTCCATACCTGCCCTGAGTGCAAAGAGAACCAGGCTTGAGGTATTTGTTCAGCTGATCAGCAGCACTAATGTGCTGGATGCTTTCCGGTGCTTATATGCACTGAGGAAAAAGCCTCACCTCATTTCTCTCCCAAACATCGCTGCCTCCATTTACCCCCTTCCCCATGTCACATCCCGCCCGTGGGCACTGCAGGGTAATAGGACAAGTCTCTGCACTGTTGCACCACGGGCAGGTGAGGGACTAATGTCTAGAATCAAGGACCCATCCCTGAGGCTGTCCTGTGGCCACCTTCTCTATTCACACAACTGCAGGCAGGACCCTTGCCGCTTTCTTTCAGGGTACCACCCCTGGAGGGGCAATTTCCCACTAAGGAAACAGCTGGTGAGGGAGAGGTGGAGCATGGCTCTAACCCACAGCACTCAAGTCACAGTTAACTCCTTGGTGGCCACGTAACCACAGGGGGCTAATTAGCTCAAGCATCTTTGCTGGTTGCAATTATTTGGGGACTTGCATAGGGTCATCTCCCAGGTGGTCAGATGAAAGTGATCCTGTTGTGGAACGGTGCTGAATAAGCGTGCAATAGCCTTTTGCATCTGCTGGAGCTTCAGAGCAGAGGATAGTTCAACTGTCCAATGCCGTCATAAGTGGGGGACAGGGCCAGCTATGGATCGGTGGAGTGACCTGGAAAACGGGTGCCCAAGGTCCGCTGGTGTTCCCACAGAGCAAGGTCACCTGCAAGTCATGTGGGCCACAATGTAGCAGGAAGAGCCGCAAGTAGGAGAGCATGGGCTGAATTCTGAAGAGTTGTCCCTGTGTAAATCTGAGGCAGGAAAAATGTACCTGATAGAGAAGTACAAAGAGAATAAATGCTTGGAATTTCCGAAGCAAATCTGTCTCTTCCGGTCCTCACTGTCAAGTTCTGGGTCTGTGAGTGCAACAAAGCCCTGAAGCTCATCAGAGCTAGGGAGAAAAGCAACAAGAAAATCCCTGCATTGCATTTCGTCTCGGTAGTACAAGTGACTACCGCCCTATGCCAGTAATTGTGCGGGAGGCACCAGGATAGGCGACGAGAGGGGCCTGCTGGGAGCTGGATAACAAAGCGTGGGCTGGCAGGGCGGGATGCAGTGTGCACAGGGCCTGCAAGCTGGGAAGCCACTCCTGCTGCGGGGGATGATCAGGGTTAGCGCCTCCGGGGTGCCACATGAAGGAAAAGGGAGCTGAAAACAAAGTTTGGGGGCTGAACACGGCTTTTCCTTTGCACATCAGGAGACACCGCCTCGTATCTTGTGACCTCCGTGGCACTTTCGAAGCTGGATTGTGGCAGGTCCAGTGCAAGCAGGGTGTAAAGCCAGGGAAAGTTCCCTGTCTTGGCTGCCTCCCCCCCACCCCGGGTAAGCAGCAGCTCCCCACCACCCTGATGGATGCAGTGAGAGCTCCAATCCCCCGTTTCAATGTCCTTCCATCCCCACAGGCAGACGCTGGAGAGATGGCACAAAGAAACCATCCATCTCCTTTGAGAACTTATTTGCACACTGGATAGTGGAGCTGGGCCAACCGGGGCAGGTTTTCGATGGGTGGTGGGGGACACTGCCCTAGAGGCTGGGGGAATCTGGGCTGAGGCCTCCCCATTTTGCCCCAAGGCTGGAAGCCACAGGGGTGCTTTGGTGCCATGGATCTATGCGGGAGCCCTGGGAGGTTTCTCTCTCCACTTGCCCAGTTCAGAAACATCCTGGGCTCAGCACAGAGGCAGGAGATGCTGACAAACACCTGGAATGGGAGGCAGAGCTCAGCTGAGCGATCCCTGCTGCTGCTCCATCAATGAATGTGCATGCTGGCGGCCACTGAGAGTCATCGCTGGGAAGCGGCAAGCTTGGAACAGCCACACCGCAAACGTAGATCATCTTTACAGCAGAGCAGCTCTGCCATGATCTAAGAACGGGGGGGTGGGCCAGCAGCCTTTGGAGAAACCAGAAGCAGCTGTTGGGTGGGATGGTCCTGGTTCAGTGCAGTAAGGGCCATATTTACAGGCACTTTTCCAGCCTACTTGCCATCCGGACAAAGCAGACCCCTCTTGGATGTGGATTTGACTTAGTTATTTTGATTTGAATCATAACAGCAGCATTTAAAAAGGCACCTAGCCAAGGCTCTGCATGCCCTAACCACTTATTAATACCACAGGCGGTCTCAGCGGGTGGGCAGTGCAGGCAGCTGCCCAGGGCCCCGGGGGGAGGAGGGGCCCTGCACCGCCTCTGTGCTGCGTCTGCAGGGGCTGGGGACCTCCTGGCAGCCCTGGGAGGAGGCTGGCAGGGGGGGCCGCAGGGCCTACAGGGGGCTGGGAACCTGGTTACGACTCTGGCGGGGGGGGGGGGGGGAGGCGGCCCCAATGGGGATGAGGACAGCAGGGGAGCTGGGGGAGCCAGCGGGCAGCTCGGGTGAGGCTGGGGGCAGGGGGAAAAAGTCAAGGATGGGGCCCCCCCATCCTGCGTGGGAGGCCCCATCCTTGAGTTTTGCCCAGGCCCCCAGAATCCCTGATTAACACTACCCCAGGACCCCAGTGGTATTCGAAGCTGTGCCAAAAAGAACTCAGCCATCCTGACTTCTACCAAAGGGCCTCTTTCCCTCCCTCTCTTCATCGTTTTGCGAAGCCCCCTCCAAAATCGCAACTGACCGCCAGAGAGCGTAGCCCCCCAAAGTTGACAGGTGGCATTTGGATCTGGCATTTTAGCACAGACTCAGTTTTAGGAGCAAAGCTCTGGGTGGACCTTCCATTATAAGGTAACAACAAAGCAATGCAGGGAATGAAGCAAGCAGGATTTTCTTCTCTGCAGGATGACACTGATTTCATGGCACGCTGCAAAAAAGCACATGAATCTAGAGCAAAGATGATCTTTGAATGTGCTGGGATGATGGACGAGGACGAGGCAGAGGATGTCTCCATACGACACATACAACATTTGTGGATTCTCTTGGACATTGCCCGATGAAATATTTTTCCATCAGAAAATGACCTTTTGCCAAAATTGAAACTTCTTGCTGAAGCCTGTCAATTTAGTTGAGATTTCAGGTAAGAAAACCGAATGGAGTCTTTCGATAAGGTCAGACATTTTTGGAACAGATCATTTTGGTTTTCTCTTTCATTTTTTAAAATGTTATATTATAAAGTAAGACAGCAAGATCAGAATGAAACGTTTTGATTTCATAGAAATCTTTTGACCATCCCAAAACTCCCCCCCACACCCTGAATTTCATTGTGTAGGAAAATTTCAATCTCCTTTTGGTGAGTTGTTTTCATTCTGTTTCTGGCTGGAAAAAAAATCTGAAATTGTGGAATTTCCCATTAAACAGAAAATCAAATTTCCACCCAGCTCTAAAAGGCTCCAGATGGGTTTAACTTGGAAACTAGCTTCATTCTATCGATTCAGTAATCAGGGTTAGAGCCAACTAAATCTCCCAGCTGTGAGCATAGTGGGTTATTAAGACTCCCCACCTTGCAGAGCATTTCAGAACTGGCTGGCTAGGGTTTTGCAAAACCCACTCTGCCTGATAGTCTTATTTCAAAACAAGCGTCTCATTTTGTCCTGAAAAATCTGATCAGCGTGGAGCAATTTTGCATGGAGAATGCAAACAATTTACAGGTTTTCAAAATTCTAAAGCAGAAGGTTTCTTTCAGGAAGATACGACGGCTTTCTCTCTATCTGGCACATAACTAATCCCCAGTGTGGGGCTTAAGCACAGCATGGAGAGGAGCATACGTCTTCTGTCTTTCTTACATCTAACAGCTTCATTTTAAAGACACACTATCAAGGAATTTTCACAGATTTTAAAGCCAGTAGGAAACATTATGATCATCAGGTCTGCCCATTATTTTGGGTTTGTTTAGAAAGACGGGATGGGGTAGGGGGACAGAGAGATTGAAGTTTGCAAAAACATAATATTAACAGAAAATATTGTGAAAAATTCGGTTATATTTTAAAATGTCCAATAAAAACAAGGGATTGGAAGACTTAAACATTTTCCCTGTGGTGTGATTAAACCCCAATGGCTTGTGCTAGGTGCATGAGGACTAGAAGGTGAAACTGTCTATAAAGAGAAAGTGAAACTAATCAGTTCATTTTCACTAAAGTAGGTCATATGCAAGGTGCACGATCATTATTAGATAGTACTTACAACCCCCAACCCATTGCACTAGGTGCTCTACAAACAACAGTGAGATGGAATCCCTGCCCTGAAGAGTTTATCCCCATTTTACAGATGGGAACTGAGGCATAAAGAGATTAAGTGATTTCCCCAAGGACAGACAGGAAGTCTGTGGCAGAACTGGAATTTGAACCCAGCTCTCCAGAACTCCAAGCTAATGCCCTAATCATAAAGTCATCCTCCCCTTCTGTCCTAGAAGCACACAGAAAAAAGATAATTGGGTTTTAAACCCCTCTTTCAATAAGCTCAAGTGTTTCTGGTGTGTGAAATACAGGATTGTCCATCCCAAGTATCCAACTGATAGACAGACGCATTCACTGTAAATACATGAGCTAAAAGGTCGATACGAAAGATTCGATCAAACCAAGTTTATAAACAACAACTGCTTAATGGAAGGTTCCCCTCCCACCCCCACACTGTAGATTTTCATGCTGGTGAAAGCCGCTGGCTGCTCCACTCACGCGTATGATGGGCAAACATCTCGCAACTTATTCTGCTCTGTGACGGGCGGAGCTCTGCCAGCCCCATTCCAGGGGAACCCCACAGCTCTTTTGGCATGTAGTTTAAACCCTCCACTGCCCCGTCTCAGCCTTTACTTGTGTTATACGGGACGGCAGAGGAGTTCCTTCTGGCCTTAAAATCTATTAACTTAAAGCACAGTAATAAGCTTAATGAATGGGGAGAGGCCCCCTCGTTAGGTTGCTACCGTGGGGCAAAGAACTTCTTCTGCCGTGGTGAACTGAGCTGGCTGCCATTAGGCAAAGAGGGTATTTCTTACTGAGCCAACACCAGATAATTTCGTTCAACTCCCTGGTGCTCTCTTGGCTTGAGTGAACCCCGATGAGGAGGAGTGGGAGGTGGTGTCGACAGAACATCCCAGCACACGGCTGTTTTGCTCCCTTCTTTAAGGTTATGAGTCACCACCAGGGGAGAAGGCAGTTTCTCCCTCTTCTCACTCCCTGAGAACATCTCCCTAGAGAGGGGAGGCTGAAGGTTCCTGCGAAGCCCACATGCAAGACATGACTATTTTCTCCCCCTCTCTCTAGAAGTCTAGATCATTTCAGCAAGCTGCATGCTGGGAGGAGGTGAGAAGTCTTGTATGGTGCTGGGGGGCCATGCAGCCCTCGATCCTCCAGGAAAACATCCATTTGCTTCCAAACACCGTGTGCCAGGGGCGTCCTGCCTCAGATACAGCTCCGCTGGGCACCTGCAGTCAGGGCAAGATGCACAACAGCACCGGGAAGAGACGGAGCTTTATCTCCTGGCCACATGGGTCAGGGTTACCTGATATATGATTGCAGCAGCTGCTGTGACAATCACCATTCCCCATGCATGCTCTGCAACTCACAGGCCAATCTAACGCCCTCACCAGCACATGAGAGTCCCTTGCTCCTCCAGCCATGGGAGTGGCTGGGTTGACTTCAAGCCCTTCCAGAAGGCTGCAATCCCACACATTTTAAGGCCAGTTGTGCATTTTTTTTCAAGATGTACAAGGGGGCAGAAGGTAGAAGTATTAAGTCAAACACTTGATTGGACACCTTCCCTTGCCTTTTTTCTTTAAAGAGGTCCTCCTTTGTAAAGTAGGTGCACAGTGCAAGAACTCCAAGCAGGATGGAACAAGAGGTTGCATAAGTGAAGCAGTGGACTGATGAGTGCAGAATGAATGGGAAAGGCAAACAAATGGGCAGAAATCCCACTGGCTTCTGTGGGAGCAGAAATCTGGGTTCATTACGAGATGGCAATTCAATAGATGTCATTGCCATCCTTATAGCGACACCTGGCAATTAGATCTCACTTTACCTTCAAGGTAGGACAGAGAGTCAAAGAGAAAGGATGCGACTGGTCCAGGGTCACAATGCTCCTGGACCTAATCCACAAGACCATCCCACATGGTCTTGGGCTTGGCCATCTCCATCAGAGAAGAGTTTGGATCGTAACAGGGGAAAGGGTCCTTTATAAAGGCAGGAGGGAATTTACAGGGGTTAAATCTATGTTCTTAGCAAGTGGGTCAGGAACATACCCTCTGAGCTGGCGTTTAGAGCAAAGGATTTATCGTCTGTACAGTATTTGAGTCTGTGCAAAGGGCACAAAACATACAATCAACAGCCTGTATATAGCCAGGGTCAGTGCTGATGAGCACCTTCTTCTGCTGATGGCCTTGTTCACAGATCAACAGCGCAGATGTTGCCGTGTGAATGGGGCAGGTGGCTGAAAGGCGCATTCTTTATCCCAGTTGAAATGCGTACAAAGCTAAATGGGGATTATGCCTGGACGACGTTGCTTTGTAAACAAGTGAAGCTTTTAGGGAGAGTGGACTGGAATCATCCAAGCTTTCTCTTTAATGATTAGCAATCCACCTGCAGTGCATCTGCAATGAAAACTGTATCAGGTTGGTCCCAAATAAGCTCTGCTTCCCTGGAGGCTGCTACTGCTGTTGTCTGTCATCTCGTGGGTTAGATCCTGGATGAGTCACCACGTCAGTTACTCGCTTGGGGAAAGAAAGAGATGTCAAGGTGACCTCCTAGAACGTTTCAGCAGAGTCAAAGGGACTGATAGAGATGATAGGCCAAATGCAGCCCTGGTGGCTCTTTGAAGTCAATGGGGTTGACACCACAGAAGAATTTGGTCTTCATCGGCATGAGGCTAGGGACCTAGCAGAACTTGGCAAGGTCTCCCCCCATGCTACCCGTGGAATGGCCCTGATGAGAGTTTGATGGGAAATTCATCAAACACACAGAATTGGGCCGAAAGCTGAACCCTTTGTTCACATCTGTGAATTTCTGGAAATTCTCTTAGGATAGGTGGGAGAGTCCAAACTTCAGTTAGCCTTCCGTTTTTGTTCCCTTCAGTGCACGCTCTCCCTCTACACTTTTCTGTCAAGCTCCTGTAATTGCAATGGTAACACCTTTTCTGTCCTGTGTTTTGCAACATGCTGAGGAAAGAATGAGAGAGATGAAGGTGACTAGATGGCAAGGGAAGCACAGGGTGGCATTGTAGGCAGGCAGTCCAAAGAGAAATCCTTTAAGTTGCCTTAAACGACCAATGTTCTCACGTGTTGCAGGTTGTGTGGCGGTGCCGTGCCCCGGATCCCAGTGGAAGGAAGTGGATTCTATTTCTTACAGACACTGCCTCGGTCTCCTGTGGAAAGTCTTCTCATGTTGGCTTTGCATGGGGAGTGAGAATTTGACCCTTAGGCTATGTCTACACTGGCAGGTGAAGTCGACTTAAGGAGGCTTAAGTTGACTTAAACAAAGCCGTGTCCACACTAGGCTCTCATTAAGTTGACTTAAGAAATTCCTTAATGAAAGCTTATGTCAACTTAATAAGAACCGCCAGGTAGGTCGACTTAAGCCTGCTTAGGTCAACCTAACCCTTCTTTAGGTCGACCTAAGCCCAGTGTGGACGTTTAAGTCCATTTTGTTAAGTCAACCTAAAGGCAGTTAGGTCGACTTAACAAAGTGGACTTAGTCCATGTCCATGGACACCACTTTGTTAAGTCAACTTAATAAGGTTGATTTTAAGTCGACTTAAAGGTCGACCTTATTAAGTCAACTTAACAAAGTCGACCTAACTTTTTGTAGTGTAGACATAGCCTTTGATGTCTTCATGCCCTTGTAGTTTTGGAGACGATTAGTGAGAGGAACACGTGATCTATCATCAAAGGGGCAATGCTCACAAGAGCCCTGGAGGCTGGAAAGTGCATCAAGAGTAGAGGAACAGTGATAGATAAATGGGTGAGGAAGGGTAGCAAAATCTGCTCTTCATCAAAACCATTTATTTCAGTGGGTACCATATGTGACCTAGGTATGCTGCTCAGATGCCTGAGAGCTGTCCCAGTAGAGGAGATCTGCAAATGGTTTGGAGAGTACCCAGTACCATATTTTTCAGCACCTGTAGAGCTTTATTGTTTCCAATACAGTGAAAAGATCCGAGTCCCCAGGACAGAGTCAGAGAGAACGTGCAGCATTCTCCAGGCTCTAAGTAGACACAATGGCGTGGGCCTACAGTGAAGATAGATTTGTGGGTTTTGGAAGATGCCAATTCATTGGTGTAGCTGGGATGCTTTACCTTCATGATTTTGGACAGTCAGCTATTCATATCCATCTCCCTCCCTCAGCCTTTCACCAGCTCCGGTGCTTGATTCACACTCCAACCACAGTTCTCTTCATTGTCTCTCAATAGATCCCCTTCACTCTCTTGTTCTCCGGATCGAACGGTGTCTTCGTATGGGCTTGGGCCGGGAAGGTCACACCCATCCTCTCCAGCAAGTATTCACCATTCTTCACAAACTCCAGGGAGACCTGCGGTGGGGATAGGACAAAGACATCGATAAATGGGCTCCCCACATTTCTCTCCCACTTAGTTAAACAAGTGTGGCAGCATTGTACAGTCACGCCCCAGAACATTGCAGGGCACAGAGGGTGTATATGATGCGCACTATCAGGAGACCAGAATGGCTAAACCTGTCACCATTTGTTGGTTCCACTCCATTCGGGACTGATAATGTCCAGAGGCCATTACTGTCTCTCACCCATTTGGTGACCCTATAGTAATAGCTGATGTTCCCAACCCAGGACCCCTAGATCTCTTCTCCACAGCTCCTACCACCATGATGGATTGCACAGAAGACAAGGAGAAAGCACCCCTCCACCGCCCTGGAGATCCTGGTGCAAAGGAGGAACGCCTGGCTAGCACGGCACTGGCTGATGCGACGAGACGCTTGCATATTAAGTTGTGGGATCCGCTCAGAAGCATTTTCTGATAGATTGGCAAGTCCCCAGAGCCAGTGGGCACTAACATTATTTTACCTGGTGGTGCTGAGTGCCAAAACTCAGAGAGCTGCTGCCCAGTTAATACTTCATTGCTCTAGCAGTGAAGGGCTTTACTGCCTGGGATCCGTCAATAATTCAGGGCTGGAATTTTGGCTTCCAGGATATTCCTCTCTCCTCTGTTTTCTCATTCCCCTCTCCTGGCTTTCCCTACTGTTCACCTCTTCGGCCACTCCACGGGATTGTAACACGAGCGAGCAGCAGGAGCTTTGAGCCTCAGGTGAAAAGCTGCCCCCAGAGATAAGGAAAGTTTGGTGTATAGACACAGAAATACACACAGCCACCAACCCCTTGCTGAGCTCCATTTCTAGCACTGCCACAGAGTCATTGTGTGGCTATGAGCCAATCATTTCCTCCCGCTGAAGGCCAGTTTGACAACGAGAACAATAGTCTCTGCCTGGCAGAGAGATCTTTTGAGATCTTTGGATGAAAAGGTGTCATAGAGCTGCAGAATACTTATGTTACATGCATCTGTATAGTGGTAAAAAACCCTAAGATCCTGGCTTGTGTGCGTGCGCGTGTGTGC
The DNA here is from genome assembly GCA_007922175.1 of Pelusios castaneus. Taxonomy (NCBI): domain Eukaryota; kingdom Metazoa; phylum Chordata; order Testudines; family Pelomedusidae; genus Pelusios; species Pelusios castaneus. Next base: position 9,676,411 of record ML685804.1, read on the forward strand.
ATGCGCGTGTGTGCGTGTGCGTGCGCTGCCTGGAATCCGACCCGCTCTTGTGTCATGCACCCTATACTGCTACAAGCTATTGGAAAGTGGAACGGTTTGCACGTTGGGAGCCAGAAGCTATGGATTGTACCCTCACCTGCATCCGTGTGGTGCAGCACTGTGGATTTATTCCAGTCTGCACTGCAAAGTCGGGTGCGCACAGGATGCAGCAAAAGTGCCCCATAAACAGGCGCAGTCCACCTGGGAATTCATCGCTGTGCAACGCCCACAGGTTTGAGACAATCACCCGCAGGCTGAGCCAGGGTCCTTGACTAATGGAGTCCTATCTTGGCCAGTGACAAGAACCAGCACAGGGAGGCTCCGGTAGTGATTTCCAGCTCCTGATCGGCTGGGGCAGGGCTGAAGTGGCCTGAGGTTTGCCCTGTGATCTGTGAAGGGCATTGGCTGCTGCTGCTATTACATCCGACTGCAGATCTGAGAGTTATTTTTCTCCCCTGCAAATGTCAGTCTCTGGAGGGCACACTGAGCACAGGCATAATGGCTGGGGTAAGGGAGATGGGAAGAGCATTCAAGCAACCAAGTCTGGAGTGAGGAGCAAGAAACTGAGTCCCACATCGAACTTGAGTCCTTCACGCAGCAGGACACTAACCATCTCACTGGTCCCACAGCAGTGGCATGGGAAGAATCCAGCTAAAAGATCTCCTGCTTTCCCACTTGAGGGCAGTGGATCTGGGCTGGCATCCATCAGCGTGTCAAGCTGCAGAAGGCAAACACGCAAAGCTTCCCTCTTCTTCCCGCAGCGGCAATTACCATGTGAATCAGGCGGGAGTTATCACACCGAGCAGAGAGATTAAGACTGCACATTAACATCTGCTCGCTGAACTATGCCTTCCCGCAGGAGGCCTTCGAGCCTGCGCCGCCAACTGAAGGCAGCTCTTGCCACACAATGGAAGCTGGGAAGGTTGGGGGCCTGGAAAGAGAGACCACCTGTATGCTGTGCTTTTCTGATTGCCAGGCCGGATCACTTTAATTGGGGGTTAATGTAGCCTGACAAGGCCCTCGAGGACAGAGGAGGCAGAATTCTTACTGAGAATGACTCTGCTGCGACTGCCAAACTAAAGAAATCTTTATGGTGGGTGTTTGAATGGGGAGAGCTGAGCATCGGGCTTCCTGGTGGGGTCTATCTGAATGCTTGTTTCTCTCGCCATCTCTTTACACACAGGAGGGGGCCAATCCTCCCCTCACCTACTCCCACGCTGCCTCGTGGGCATCACTTAAGATCCCCAGGCTCGTTTCAGGAAGGAACGAGAAGGCTGATGGCGGGGAGAGAAATTACAGACAGGAGAAAACAGATTGAAAGAGGAAGAAAATGGAAGCCAGGTTAAATGACTAGAGCATCTCTTCTAGAGATGGGCCCAAGGTGAAATGGTTTATCAGAATCCCAGCGGCTGAATGCACTCTGGATCTGAACCAGGGCTCGCTTCGGTGACGGCTGCATCAGGGTGCACTTCTCAACGCAGCAGTAAACTCTGCTTTCTTTTCCACTCACTTTTCCTTGTGCTGGGAGAAGAACTGGCTGCTAAGGCAGAAAAAAAATCTTGCCTAAGGCAGCTCTCAAGAAAGCCTGCACGGTCTCAAGATCTGATAAAGAGGCAGCCAGACATCACTTTAAAGAGAAATGAGCAGCTCCTGAGACTCCTACCAGCTTCAAACCTGATGCTTAACTTACACCCACCAGAGATCTTAACTTGGGCCTTATCTTTGGCCTCTGAAAACAGATATTTCCCTATAATACCTTTTGTTGTTCTTGTTGCAAAAATTTGCAACAGTTGCTTGGGGTGCAATATATTTCCCCCATTTTCCGCACTAATGGTGAAAATTTGCACCAAGTGAACTGATGATTTTTGGCAAACATTCTTTTATAACCACCAGAGCATATATACCTGACTCCTTCTCCTTGAACTGGCAGCTGCGGCTAAATGAGTTTATTTGACCGGACAAATTTAGGTGTTGTGAAATTGTCAGAGCTTTACATAATATGATGGGTCAAAACGATGGGTCGTGACATGACGCTTGGAAGCAAGGAGAAAGGGAACAACACGTTAAAGGGTAATTGGTATATTTTCATCAGGACGACCTGAAAAATAAAATTGGCCAGTGGGCAGTTTCCAGTGCTGGCCTATGATTCGGAAGAGAGAGTGTCAATTCTCCACCAGAGACTCACTGGATGACCATAGACATGTTTACTAGCCACTCTGTACCTCAAGTTCCATCTGTATTTAGTTCCTTAAATAGGTGCTAACAGGATAAAAAACAGTGGTCAAATTCTGTTCTATTCATAGCTCTTCTGCCTCTGAAAACACTGGCAAGGAATGATGCATTGCAACTCATATTCTAGCTGGCACCTGACGTCAAGAAGGTCCTGAAATATAACTGAAAGTAGCTTGTCATTTTTTACAAGAATTTCCATTTTATTAATGGGACCCTTCTTGAAAATTGCAAGTCTTTGGGAATCCTTTATCTCAACTGATGCTTAAGTGGGCTACTTTAAAAACTACTCAAGAAGATGCATTTTCGTGGGATTTCTTTCATGTTCAGCTATGTCCCTTAGCTCCCAGCTAATAATATCCAATGCAGCATTTTCTCCATTCTCCATTCTAGCTGCTCTGTATTCCATAGAACTGTGCAATGTGGTTTCACACCAACATTGCAAGTTCCACTGTAATGGGATTAAAAGATAACTCCTGATGCAGCAGCTTTTTAAAATCTCTTGATTTACCAACTCTCATCCCTCTTTCTGTTGGAAGCATTCAGGCTCCTTTTAATGCTGCCTCTGTCACGGTCAGCAATGTTGGGGTAGAAAGAAGGAACAGATCTGAAAAGCAGCAATGTGAACTGACTCTACATATTTCCCACCAAGCCACTTCCTCTAGCTATTCCAAATTCTACACTGTATTTATTTGAAAGCTACAGCCCAGGCTCTTTAAAATTTCACCTTTTCTGTAGGGGACTTCCATTGGAGAACACTGAGTTCCTGTGTAAAAGAAACTACCATTCTACAGAATCGATGGAATGCAATGACTCAAGGATTATATCTTAATTCTGGGCATCTAGCAGGTATGTGGGACCATGTTCCTAAGTGTTTTCCCCACTTTCTCCTTTGTTAGTGATAACACAACTCCAAAGGCAATTCCTCATCAGGATCCCCCTTCTAATTCATAGGGAATGCAATGATTTCAAAGGACAGAGCACAGAGAAAGAAGAGAGCTATGGTTTCACCCTAGAGATATGATCCCACATTATTTGTTCACATCAATACATTGCCTTTACATCTCGGCACAGAGTCATCAGCCCATGGGGCCCAACCAGCAGGCATGAAACAGTGTGCTAGAATCTTCTTCCCCAAACTTTTTGGATGCTAAGTTTCCATCTGCTGTCCCATTACAAGATGCCAGAGAGAGAGGGAGGGAGAGGGAGAAAAATAGAGAGAGAGAGAAACGAAGAGAGATGTGGCTGGAAAGCCCTTTTCTAGGCTCAAGAGGGAAGGATATGCCATGTTGAGAAACAACAGGCAGGAGAAAGACATTGGTTCAGGGATAGGAGAGCAACTAACTGGACCATAAAATTGAATGGCTTAGGAGCCCAGCATGTTCATGGCCATAGGATTAAAAATCAAGGCGATCAAAGGTGAATTAAAACCAACCACCAATTTATGAGCTATTTTTTGCCCACTATATGTATGAGATTAAGTTGGTTCCTCAGGATTTTATCTTCAGCCCTCCTGCCCCAAAACTACTTCTTATAGATTTAATGATCTCCCTCTCTCTAGCACAGACATGGCTTCATTAGAGCCCTTTTATTTTATCTAACCATGAGGCTATTTGGATTAATGGCCTGCTGTGTTCCTATTGGGTAGAAGCTCCTAGGATCAAACTGGGGCTAATATATTGTTACAGTTAAATACATAGCTGCAGTTAATGTTCTAGCTTGCACCTGTAACTGAGTCTGGAGACAGCTATGCAAAAGAACAGCAGCAAGAAAAGAACACTAGCAAGAAAGCTGTTTGCTCTGATCTCTCACTCTTTGGAATCTCTTGGCTCTGTCTAATACAAGCTAAGAGCTTTGGGAAGGGGAGCCAGGACATCTTGCAATCCTTCAAGTCCCCAGATTAGTGTCCGCGCTCCCTCTTTAAAGATTATTGTGTGTAAGGTTTTAAAAAATAATGGTGTGCTCCCTCCCTCTGCAAATCTTCTGAGCCGGAGAATAACAAGCTGCATTCTCCACACTTGGATTTGAATTCTCCCTGCCTTCAAAGCCATGAATAATTCTGCCCCTTCCTCCCTATTTGTCCTTGTGTCTCTCTGCTTCATCTCCCCTGCCTCCTGTGCTCTGTCAGCCTCAACCCAGCATTTGTTTGATTCTCCAAGGCCTCCTCCTTCCAAGCTGCTCCCAAAATGTTTCTTGAGCTAGGCTATCACCCTCCCTCTACTCCTATCCCTCTTGATGACCCATCTCTACCCAGACACTGAGAACTAGAGCAGCCCCAGTAACTGATCTTTTTGGCATCATTTTTGGTTAATTAAAGTCAGAAAAAATTAGTTATGGGTCAAATGATTTTTTTTTCCCTGAAAGGAAATGTTTTGTTTCTTTTTTATATTTTTTTTCAATTGAAAAATATTTTAAAAACCAAAGGGAAGTGGATTTTGAAGGAAAAAGTCGTTTTGAATTGAAATGTTTTCTTTGGTGACTGTCCAAATGATGCATTTAAATTTGGAGAGGTGGGGGGGTATTATTGTTTAATCAAACAACTTGGCAAATTCCACACAAGGTCTTGAACTGGTTCAGTCAGCCCAAACATGCATTTGTCGGCAAAAAAAAGTTTTGACTGACAAACATCACCCAGCTCCACCTGCTATTACATCAGAATGGCTGCCGGGTAGTTTGGGGGCTTCTTACACAGCTTGAGATGATATAGGTGCCCAGGAGGAAGCATGTTCCCTGTACTCACTGGTCCTCCATCAGGATTCCGGATGTACCCGTAGGCAATGGTTTTGTTGATGGCAAATCCGAAGTCCGCCCTCCGGATGTGTCCGACCACTTTGCCGTTTCTCCAGATGGCCTCCAATCCAAACATAGGCAACTTCCTGCAGGACCCAGAGCAAAGCCGGCCTTTAGCAGAGAGCCGCTCAGCAGAGGAGCTTCCCCTGCCATTTTGGGGCTTTTGCAAAAGGCAGCGAATGGTGTAGACCACAGCAACGCATTGTGCAGTAGGCTCCTTGCGAGCTTCTGAAACATTGCTCAGTCCTGACAGATCACACACCCCGTGATTCCACTGCCTTCCACCTGAGTGCTGACCTCCAGCACGCTTCCGTTCCAGCCCTGGGCCCTACCCAGCTATTCCACTGCACCTCAGCCCCGACGTGTTATCCCAGGACAGCACCGCTTAGCCACGCACACCGCTCTGCCAGCGCGCCTCAGGCCTGATCTGCAAAATCCCCAGCTACTTTGGCTGGGACCAGGCAACCCCCTCATTTTCACACGACTCCCAGCTCCCACGGTCACCCGACAGGAAGGAGTTTGATCAGAGCAAACCACGGAAGGAGTTTGTGGCTGAGTTCCTCGTGGGAGGGTGGGGCAGAATCTTCTTTCGGATTAAAGTTGGATTACGAGCACGTGGGGGATGGAGACGGTTGCACGCAACGCACACAGGCAGCGTTCACCTATACAAAGCCGAGCCCAGGGACAGTGGTACTCACTCATCAATGGTGAAGCAGACGAGGCGCTGGAAGATGCCCGTTGCTTTCTGAGCCTCCAGAGCTTCCCGTCCAAGGAAGGGGATGTTGGACTTGAGTTTACAAGTGAAGGCCAGGCCCGCTTCTAGAGGGGTGTCATCAGAACGCAGATCCGCATGCCAGTGTCTGTACCCTGCAGAGAACAACAGTGCCACCCTGGGTCTCCCCATCTGTTCCCTCCTCTCTCCCCAGTCACAATAAGATCAGGGAGACCTTTTTTGTCAAATGGACATTCCTTGGGTCCATTTCCCACATTTTTTATGGCGTGGGGTGTTGATTTTTCAACTAAAGCCCGAATCTACAGGGCGGCAGGCCCTGTTTAGCAAAGCCCTTGGAGCTAGAATGCTGCTTTGATTTCTCTGCCCATCTGCAAAGGTGGGCCTGAAGTCTCCTAGAACAGGGGCTTGCTTTGGAGATTTCAGACGTTCTACTTCCCATTTGGCCAGGAGGGAGGTCTGAGAAGCCCCCACAGAAACAATGGGAGTTCCTCATTTCCCGTGAGGGAAGAATGACCACTTTAGTTTGTCACATTCCTTTTTTTGTAGCATACACCCTCAAAGTCTAACAATTTTTTAACCCATTGTGGAGGTGAGCCGGGAGCAAGAAATGCTTGGAACTTAATCCTGACTCAGAGTGAAGTTCTCCCAAAGGCAGACGGCCTTTCCTCGGAGGGAGAAAAGGGTTTCCCCTTTCCCAAAGCCTCCCCGCATGGCAGTAGATTTTTAGTGGACTCACCTAAGAGGGTTCGACTCTTCTGGAGCATCGATGGCTCAAAGTGACTCATGCCATCGGGGCAGAGTTCTTTCTAACAATCCTTTTCCCTCAGGCTCTTCCTGTTTTAACAGCTAAGAGAAGAAGCCAGGAGTCCTCTCCACACAGTGGAACAACACCTCACACCCCTCCCCTACTTTGTTTGTGGTCCCTAACTGGTGACCATCCACAAAGCTTAGCTGAAACATTCCCCTTAACTGTGTGACAACTGTTTATGGCCGGCTCAGTGAGGAGCCGGGGCACTCCAGCTGGCCACTTGTTACCAACCTTTTACAGGGGGGCATGCATGCTGGCTTGTCCCTGAAGCTGGAAAACCCCAGGCCATGGATGGAGGGGGAATAAGGTCACCTGGCTTCCATCTGGTTCACTGTGCAAAGCGTTGGGGGCAACTGGATCTCCCGGAAGGAGATAGATGTTATGGGGTCGGAGAGTTTAGAAGGAGTTTTGGCTGTGCATCAGAACTCCTGGGCGTTCAGTTGAACAAAGCTCATACTCAAACTTTCCAAGGCCTGCTCAAGACAAGGGTGGGAGGACAGATGGCAGGAAATCCACCATCTTTCTTTGCTTGCCTCACGTGTATGGTCCCCACCAGGTGACAGCAGAGTAACGCATGCTATTACAGCTGAAAGCAAGTTCGCCTGAGAAACCTTTCTCGATGCTGAGGGAGTCGATGGCTCTGTACCCGGCGTTGGTAATGCCATGCCTGGCCCCTGCCTTCATCACAGCCCGGTAAACCTGCACACAGTCTTCCCTGGGCACATGCAGCTCCCAGCCCATCTCCCCCACGAACGACAGCCTCATGGCTCGGACCTGTGAAACACAAGAGATCAAAATCACTGGATTTGTAGCTTCCTTTTATTCAAGGACTCTGGAGTGGAGCAGTGCGGTCCAGGGGTTAGCGCACAGGGCTGGGAGCCAAAAGATCTGTGTTCTGTTAATAGCTCTGCTAGCATCCTGCTGTGGGAATAGAGAGTCATTTATTATTCCATGCCTCGGTTTCCTCATCTGTACAACAGCACTTACACGCCTTTGAGACTGACAGGTGAAAAGAGCAAAATCCTATACTGATAACTTCTTGAGGAAATCTTCCGACAGCACTTCCTCAGAATAAAACTGGTTTCCTCCGATTTCTTTATTCTTCCTAGTTCTTTATTACTAGGCACATCTGTGCGAAACCAATATCTTTCTTTCTGTGTCTTTAGTTCGCCAGCTCCTCATGCTTATTGCTCCTGGAAGACATAATCTTTGGGTCAGGATGGCACAACTGCCCATCGAACAAACGAGTCCGAGCTCAGATCATGAATCTTTTGTTGCATCCCCTCCCAAGCAGCCTACCTTCAACACACAAAGCATATTCGTCAAATAACAGATCTGCTATTCTAACAAATACAGTGTCTGCTGTATCTCTTTGGCCGTTCACCAAACTGCAATCTATAAACCAAGCAAGGTTGGGTCTGTCCTGTTGGATAGGAAAATTCATCAGCAAATGGCTCTGGTGTTACCTTCAGCATTGGGCTTTGTGCCTGTCTAATGGCTAGTCTATATAAGAGGAAACAGCCTACTACAGCTGCCAGTGGAAGGAGTCAACCCTGAAGTGTTAGAGGCGCATGGTGAAGGGCCTAGGTTCAAATCCTACTGTTAACCCAGTCGAGGTTGGTATGTTGGCCTTTACAGGAGGCAAATTTCTGTCCTACAGCAATTCTCCCGCGAGGTGCTGTCGGGGACTGCTGCTGGAAGAGCCGTGTGTAAAAGGGAAACTCCATGACTCGCCATGTTGGAATGAACCAGGGGGAAGGTGCTGAGAAATGTATGCCTGTGCGCGTATCCCAACATTCTGGATGTGTTCTCAGTGCTACAAAAGAAGGGTTATTTTTGTGGGGGACGGTTGTTTTGCAGGAAGAATGGGGGAGTTTTCAAGCAGTTTAGAGAGAAATGTCAGGCAGGTGAACGCACGCCTTGCACGGGGAATCAATTTAACGTAAGATCAAAGTCACCTAGCAGCATTCCTGCTGGAGAAGGAAGTGTGCATTTGGGGCAGAAACTCAAGGGTAGCCCAGGTTATTCCCGCTGCATGTCAGGAACATTTTCAGGCAGCCAAGATTACAGAGAAAGGTCAAATTTTAGGTCAGTTTTGCTGTCAAATTATTTTGACAGCCTCTCCCTTTCTTGGCTCATGCATTTCCAAGGGCACCTCTGTTATTTATGTGTTGTCGTGGGGGTGGTGCATGGAAAGGGCAGCCTTTGAACAAGTCTTGTCTTTTCTAACAGTGATTCGTCTACCATGGGTTCCCCACTCTGTACAAGCTTTTTAACCAACGGTCCAGAAGCAGATTAAAGCCGGATGCATGCAGCTGGGGGGCAACTAAGGTTAGTGCACCGGCAAAGGGCTGTGAGCCAGGACCCCTAGGCTTGATTTGCCACTGTGAGACCCTGGACAAGTTGTACCACTCCATGCCTCAGTTTATCCATCTGAACGATTGGGTTAATGATTTCTTACTTACATCTTTGCGGTGTGATTTGAGCTCTGTGGATGAAAAACATTTGGCAAGAACAAAGGGACAAGTAAATTGACACAGCTTCCTGCTACCCCCATTTCACAGATGGGTAAATTGAGGCATAGAGAAGTGAACTGCTTTACCCATGGCCAAACAGTGAACTGATGGGATTGTGATGAACTGAACCTGGGAGCCCTGCTTCCCAGCCCTATCCTTCGATGAAGCCACAGCCATTTACAATCCCTGATGATCTGGCTCGAAGCATTACTTTTGTTGCCAAAATTAGCTCAAGGGGAGGAAATGTTGTGACTTCACCAGAATTACGCAAAGGAAGACAGCAAAGATGTTCAGTAAATTACAGTGATAAGTTTATGAGGTGGCTTGTCTTTTCCTCATCGTTTTTCTCTTTCCTCCTTTTGTGCAAAACCTGAAATAGGCAAGCCCTGTTCTCTCAATACTCAGCTCACAGGCAGAATTTATTAGGTGGGGTCTCTCTGTCTCAGAGGTGCTAGAACTTGGCTCTCCGTGTGCAGAGCCATTAGAACGGCCCCAGCCCAGCTGCACTTTCCCCTTGTGACTCTCAACCATATTCCATTTACTGGCGGACGAGCCCTCGGACACCTCCTTATTCTGTGTTCCCAAAGTTTTCCAGAGCGGCTGTGGCCAAACCCAGCTTGGACACCTTCCCCCAGCCTTTTCCCTTTAATCTTAGCTGCGTTACTCTTCGATTGCTACATTTGGTTTCAATTCTTTCTTCCTTTTCTTCAATTGTGGGACACTACCAGGCATTCCAGTGTGAACTCGCTTCCCCCCACCTGCCCAGGAGGTTGAGCCAACATAGATTCGCCCTTTGCTCTGCTCTGTCTTTGTTTCACCCAGTCGTCCTGGGTGAGGGGGCCACGTTGAGCTACACCATCTCTGACAGGTGGTTATCCAGCCTGTTCTTAAAAGCCTCCAAGGACAGGGATGCTACAATTGCCCTTGGTAACCTGTTCGAGTACTTAATTATCCTTCAAGTTAGGAAGTTTTTGCTAATATACAACCTAACTCTTTCTTGCTGCAAAATAATCAGGGGTCCACCAGCTCTGAGAGTAGACACCTGGTTTCCTTTTGTTGGACTCTGCTCCTCTTCTCTTTTGCAAGGCTAGATACTGTTCCAATGGATGTTTGTTTACGCTTACACCTGCAACCCTTCAACAAATCTGCCAGCTGTCTTGGTTGACGGAAAAACATGACTTCAGTACAAGCAGCAGAGGAAACGTCATCTAGATGTCCAGGGTGAGGTTGCAATGTTTTGGGCAATCGCTCTACTGTGTTCCAGAGGGGTGGCCGTGTTAGTCTAGTTCAGCAAAACAAACAAGGAGTCCTGGGGCGCTTTTAAAGACTAACACATGTATTTATCACAAGAGCTTTCGTGCTGACAAAGTAGGATTTTCTCCCAGGAAAGCTCATGCGATACATACATTTGTTTGTCTTTAAAAGTGCCACAGGACTCCTTGTTTGTTTTTCTCTCTACTATGGTGACAGATGCCTTAGGAATGCGATTATACAGAGACATGTATGGGGCTAGACAGACAGACAGTTTAAGGGAACCCTGGGGAAGTCAGTGTCAAGGGAATACATCAGGATGCCGAGTCAAGAATGACAAAGGGAGAACTGTACATCTGCAAGGAGCAAGCCCAGCTACGCTGTATCGGGAGGGACGTGTAGAGGATCTGAGAAGCTGATGGCAGGGAACATATTGGAGTCTCACACAGGAAATTGATCTCTCCACAGGCGCCACCGTTTGTTGCCAGTTGTCTTAGCCTAACAGGTTCAGAGCTACCCTAACGCCCTTTTTAGCCCCTTTTATGAAACACATGGGACAAGCACACAGCTGCCGGATTTTCCTTCTGTCTGATCGGTACACAATGCTCACAGCCCTCCCTAGACACGCCACAACAATGCAGAGAAACAAAGCTTGCTCTTCCTCTCCTTGCCCATCTGAGCCAGCCCGTTGGGTTCTAGCCAGACTGAGGCAGCACTCTGCAAACTTTATTTGCATCTCCTTCACCGTTCGCATCAAGAGCCACTGGCTCTGCACCAGCTTCAGAATTGGTTTGGGCCACGGGGCAGCCTTGAGTAGAAACATCTCAGGCAAACTGGGCAGAGTCCCTAGCGGAGGTTGATCCATAGCTCAATCAGAATGCAATCTCATCGCAGCCCTGCAGCTGATTTTCCCTATTGATTTTAGAGAACAAGATAGAGTGAGGCACACACAAAACTGGGTTATGCCGAGGTCAGCCTGCAGACTCCTGCTCCATAAGCTGCCTCAGCTCCCCGAGTTCTCAGCACATCCTCGCTATGCTGCTAGATCATGAAGGAAGAGGTCGGGAGTGAGGCTGAGATAAAAAAGAGACACCTATGGAAAGGTAGGTCAGTGGGAGGGCAGACAGAGGAACATTAAGACATTTCCACCCCTCTTTCAGTTTCATCTGGACATGGGAGTCATGCTTCCACCCCAGAGACAGCTTTGTTTCAATGGGGAGAAAGGGACAAAATAACTTCTATTTGCCCAGGGTCTGAACCTAAACGTTTTCTAGATCTTGTTGGTTTTTCAGCACCTCTGAACATCTGCATGACCTTCAGCTACCTGCTCAGCACCGCTCAGGGGAGTTCAGCATCTGGCATGATCTGGCCCAAAGCATGTTGGGAGCCTGCTGTATTGATGTAAGATACTACAAATGTTATGCAAAATACATCAGAACAGTTGACATCAGAGCAAATGCAGCTAAGAAAGCCATCTAGAAAGCAGAAAGGGTAATAGTGTCTTAAAAAACCATGTCAGTCCAGGCCAAAACTTTAGAATATAACAGACAAAAAGACGCAAAAATAGAGGCTACGCTGAGATGCTTAAAAAGCAGATGCATTGCAGCTAGATATGGTTTTAATTCACAGAGCTCTACCATATTGTTATCATGTCACTCTGTGTTGACCTAGAATTCTTCTGGTCTGCTGCCTCTAATGGACTCCAAAACATTCAGTTGCCTGGGTCCTACACCTTCCAAAGGACTCAGAAACCACCTAACGGTGTGTTGGGCCGAAGCAAATCTTACGTCTTAGCAGCAGAACAATTATGACTGGTCTAACAGCTTCTGCTGCCTGTTCTGTTTCACACCTGCGTTCTCACATACAGATATTTATCTGCTCAGTGTTCAGTCAACATAATGTGTCTTAATAAAGAATTAAATGGATTTAACTCTACCCAGGGCCTGTATCATTTGAAAAGTCTGCTTCCGGAACTAAAATGCTAGGCCCCCACTATGGAATTCACTAGCTAGCCAGCAGAGCTTGGAGACCTGGAGTCAAATACAATGTAAGTTCTTTGAGAGGAAGAATGATCCTGGTGGTTCAGATAAGGGGCTAGGACTCAGAAGGCCTGGGTTCAATTTGGAGTTTCCCACAGACCCCCTGTATGATCTTGGGCAAGTCACCTGATCTCTCTGTGCCTCAGTTCCCCAAATGTAAATTGGGGATAGAAGTTCCATCACTGGAAGCTCTTCTCATCACGGACCATCTCCTTATGCACAACACCTAGCACAATTGGGCTCCAATTTGGTTGGAGCCTCTACCTGCAACGGTGATAAAAATAATAATAAGTTACTGTGAGTTTTTCACCTTCCAAATCTAGTCTCTAGTGACCACTTATTCACATCACAGAGGCACTGTGCGGGTTGACCCAGCTCAGCCTGGCTGGCAGGTGTCTGACCGAGACAAGCTCAGGAACAGAAAGAGTAGGAAGAGCAATGGATCATGGCAGAGGTGCATGAGCAGAGCTGGGTGGGAAATCCAGGAGAAGGGTAAGCAAGTAGCAGAGCTACTGGGAGCACAGGACCGGGAGGGTAGAGATGTTTCACTGACCAGAGAGGAGGTCAACTGGCAGAACTTTTGAGGGATCTGGGCCTGGTGAAACTGTTCCAGGTCAAGAGAGAGGACAACTGACACATGAGGTCCTTCAAGGCGCTCTGAATGTCAAGATGGAGGCATGCCGGCGTATCTATGAGGGTTTGGAACGACGGCCTCCTCCGTGCCTGATCATAGCTAGTGCTACTTTGTGGCATCGGTGCTAAAATTTCCCATGCATCACATTTAAAAATACCAGGCGGAGGCCTTATAAACTTCGGATTACTCACATACTTGAGTCCCGTCAAACCTCTGGAACACAGCGACACACTTACAATTAGCAACCCAATGAGTGCGCCAAGGAAAGGAGCTGTCAGCGGCGCTCATCTGAGCCAGCTCTGGGGATGAGAATTTAGCATGACGGACTGCGGTAATCCAGATTAGGCGGATGAAATATTCATGCATCATAACGGAGGGCGATTATTTAAATGCGGCTTTTGAGGGGGGGAGTGATACCTAGGCAGCGAGTGGTGGTTACCGCCTTCCCCTGAGCAATGTGCCCAACTACCGTGTCCCTGGGCCAGTGGGAAACATTAGCAGAATGAATTACTTTCAAAAGCAACCAAGAGTTCCCTAAAATTCCTCTCAGTTTCCACAGACTAACACATCAGGCAGCCAAAATGCCATACTTCCATCCAGCAAATACCTGGGATAAGCAACACGTGAAGAAGAGCTCTTTGTACCTCGAAAGCTTGTCTCTCACCAACATAGAGTGAGAGTGAGTGTACTCTGCCTCCATTGGGGCTCAGAGGACCCCCTGCTTTATACAGTACTTCCCGGCTTTGGCAGTGGAGAGTTAATGAGTTATCAGAATTAGCTAGAAAAACTGACCTCTTCTGTTCCTTAATGACTCCATTTAAGCTCAATTGAATGTAGATCTTAATAAAAATCTGTTGCTATTTTACTAATTCACCTCAGGAGACACTTAATTATTACTTCAAACACTACAGCTCCTGCTGCTCTCTAAAACCAACATATTAAGGCTAACGAACTTCCACCGCCTCTCGGTGGAGAAGACCCAAGTTTGAAGAACCAGAATTGGCTGGACCATTTAATGATGAAATCTAGGCTCACCCCCAGCTAAAGGAAACATTCAGATTCCTTTACAAAGCCTGTCTGTTCTCTCCCCAATTGACACACCCCGTGAGGGTTAGATTGTCATCCTCTGCACTCTTTGCAAAGATGACCGGCTCCTGCTGCATTTATTATGAAGGGCATAGAAAGGTAGAGCGTATTAATAATCTTTCTCCAGGAACTGCAGAGGTCACTGGGTGGCACCGTTGGCTAAGTAGCCAAGGTTAACGGCCCGGTTGCTCACCACGGGCTGTCATTAGCAATCAGCGGCAGTGTAAGCAGAAACCGACTTGAATCAGTGGGTTCCAAGCAACTGAACCAGGCCAGGTAAAGTCAACAATGGAAGCCTTGGAACGGTAACCTCGTCCCTACACGTTTCAAACTGGACCCGCAGCAAATTCTAACCAGCAGTCAGACGTTCCAGGGGCTCCGCTGAGAGTGGTGGTGTCTCCCTCAGGATCTGTATGGACTCAAGGGCTTGGTTTAGCAGCTGCAGAATCGGAGCCTAAGTTTGTCCAGACTGATCTGCCCCCCTCTTCTTCAGCGCCACATTCCTTTCTATTAGCTACCCACCAAAATCAGTCGGTCAAAATGCAAGCATCTCAAACCTGAACCACGGCCTGGGTGGAGCCCCTGGGAGAAAAACGGGCTGGCTTTTTGTTCTGTGTTTGCAGCACCTAGCATCATCGGATCCTGATCTGCGACTTGCGCTCCTCCGTGGTACCTCAATACAAATAATATCTAGCAACCCTGCCTCTCTCCCTTCTTTCAGGCAAGCTGTTGACGGGAGCATTCTTCTGGTTCTTAAACAAACAGTAATATAATGCTGTAATTCGACGGAGCAGCACTTCCCTCCCCCCAACCTTTCTTGTGCGCTAACGGCACTTCTAAAACAAAAAACCAGAGTTTCATGTTGCTTTTAGATGCCTTAACCTGAGCACTAATAGAGCAGGGGCGGGGAGCAGGGCAGAAACACAAAAGGTACTGTGAATTTATTTCTGAGCTTCCTTACAATAGAATCACACGCACAGAGCCTGCCTGCCTTTAACCATTGTCTTGGAAGTGCAATGAAGCGTGAAGATTGGAAACTATTTATGAACACTCAGGATACGGAAAAGCTTTTGGCTCCATACAAATGTGTCACTAATTAGGCAACCGCAAGAGATTAAGGCACTGTGCAGCCAGCTACCGTATTCATCCCAGCAGGAGATGCTTGGGGCATGGACAGTTTATGGTTCATTTACCCAGCCTGTGTCACTGTATCATTGGCTTTGGGAACACGACAGACTTTCCATACCAGAGCAATTTCCGCATGAGAAAAGCTTAGCCCAGCTCCTTTCCTTTAAATCAGTTGGCATAATAACAGCTGGGGGGAACACGCGGGTCCCAGTCTAAGTGTTGAGGCAGGTGAATGTATCATACAAATTGCATCCAACCAAAAGCTGTGGGATGGCCTTTACTGGTTTCAGACAGTCTGACTAGCTAAGATACTTGTCCCCAGGCTGTATTCCTCCACACAGACCCACAGCAACAGCATGCGTGTGTGTGTAGGGCTATGTATTAGAGAAGTGGGCAAAGGGGAGCAGGCTTGAAATCACCAGCACAGATATATAGTACACTCATATATCTCACTACATTTTCCCCCAGATACCGTGACATCAGCCCTTCTTGCTGAGTTTCTGATATCACTAGCTCGTGTGGAGCCATAAAAGAGCACTACGCCCGTTACCGCTGAACCGTAAGCCAGAACTGTCGTTTATTTGGTTGGGTGGGCATTTGGTGAAAATCCACCCACTGCTAAAATCCAAAAGGGTGTGAATTTTTGATATTCTGAACGATGTATCATGTTGTACACATGCATGCACATGCACACCTGCACACACACACATGCGTAACCAATCAGCGGGCTCAGAAAGTCAGTATCTCAGCTGGAATTCTTCTTGCGCATGATCATTCCAGCTGATTTTGTTCAACAAATAATTGATCCGTGACCACCATCACAAAAGGGTATTTTTTTAAGACGCTGGGTCCAGTCCATCCAATCGGAAGTCGATGGAGTTACGTCAAGAAGGGATTTAGTTCAGTGTCTAACATTTCTACGCTGGGTTCTGTGTATAATGAATTCCTCCATTGCTTATGGCCCTTGAAAAAGTCCTATTAAATTCACGGTGAGAAGCAGAACTTGTACTATACCTTTCTCTGCCTGCTAACCGGCTCCTCCTTCCTCCTCCTGCATCTAGAAAGGTGGCAGGTTCACAAGTAACTACCACAGCCATGCATGCAAGATGTAAAGAGCATAAATTTACCCTTCATCGTTATCTCCATCCCCAGCACTCCCCAGGTGACCTAGGAGCTACGGAGGTCGGAACATCTAGGGATTTCATTTGGTTTCCCATTTCAGCTTGCACAGCTGATCATGTGTTCGGGCAGTCCTTTTAGGCAGAATCTCTCCCCACCAGCTCTGGCATTTGTCTCAGCAAATTGCCTTTGTCATCTTAAGTTAAGTTTTTAGCTTGTTTAGCTGATCAGGTTCTCAGAAGCTGTCGTGCACAAACACCAAGACAGTCAGTGGCGTTAGTCATTTTAATTAGCAATGAGGCCAAAGCCCAGATCTGAAGTCTGGAGCATGATGTTTGGAGCTCAAGCCCTGATCTAAATTTTGTAGTTAGCCTCTGGCTCTAGAAGGGGTTAGCTGGACAACCCAGACCCAAATAACTCCAAACATTGGGGCTGAGCCAAAACCTGGATCTTACTGCTCGAGCCCATGTTTGCTTTTATCCTGTATTCTTCAGGCAGAGAGTACACTTACCCTGCTTGACTTCAGTGGACATTCTGCCCACGTGAGTTAGGTTGCATTGTGGAACAGCCTGCCAAAATCAGCAGTGGGAAGCAATTGCAGGAATCATTTGAAAAGAAAGGCAAGCAAATACATGGAGGAAAACAAACATCTCATGAATTGGGTTGTGGGCCCAGACAGCGTTCCTGGCCTGTGCCAGGATAATGAACTTTACAGTGCGTCTCTCCCTCCACACTGAAGGGATTTGTGTAGATCCAAGAAGGACTCAGACACAAATAAAACCCCATAAGGGTCATCTGAACACATGGATCTTTATGTTTGCTTTTCAGAGATGCACGTGGCCGTCTTTGCAAACAACTGCATGTCTGTCGCATACTGGCCTGCTGAAGTCATGGCTGATCCTCCCGCTTCTGCTCGGTTCTTTATCTTTTTTTAATCAGTTCAGGCTCCTTTGCTTGAGATCAGGAGATTTTATTTCCTCTCTTCCACATCTGCTTGGTTACAATCCAGTTTCTTTTCTGCAAACACTTGGATGAATCTATAAGCCTCAGCTCTGGAGCCAGATTGCTTCCCAGGTTTTGCCGTCGCTGCTCTTGAGGATGCAGGAAACTTCACTCGAGAGCCACTGGCCAAGACAATGAGACAGATTCTGTCTCCTGCTCCAGCCCTTTACGCTGCTGACAGCATACTGGGGTCACACAGAGTCCCAACTTGCTAAGGGTGAATTCTCAAGTTCCTGGCTCAAGCATTGGTGTAGGGAGCATGGCAGGGATGGGAGGGGGCAGGCCCATAGACTATGGTGCCCGAGGGATTCCTGGTTGCACCACAGCACTTGGGCAACCCAGGATGGGAAATATTCCAACCCCTAGAGCACACCAGGGCAAAAAGGTGGCATAAAATGTTTATTCCCCCCACTGTCCAGGTTGCATCTTCTGTGCTGCCCCTCCAGGAGCCAATGAGTTTAATCAGAGGGTTCACAGGCACTGTAAGAGAGAGGATGGGACCCACAGATTCTCTCACTGGCTCTTGCTGGGTGCATTACGTGGCATCCTAGGTCTGCACGCTTAGCACTCCACCACCTTACATTCACACACGAACTGCAGGGCGGTCCCGGAGTACAAGAACCAAGGCTGTGCTTAGTCCCTGACCCTCCCTGTGATACCGGACCCACATGGCTGACCCTTCAGGACCCCAGCCCCGCCTCAGGGATCCTCAGCATGTCATCTTGTGGCAGAGCAAAGGAGGCTGAAAATGCCATGTAGTGGTCACCTCACAAAGAGCACCTCAAAGGGGGGAGGAGCGGGAGAGAGATGCCCCTGCTCCACATTTGCTCCAAGCCAGGCCTTCAGCCCAAGGCTCGAAAATGTCTCACGTCTGGCAGCTGTTTGGCTAGTCATTCCCCACCTTCCGGCCATGGGGCGGGGGAGGCAGTGAGGAAGGCCCAGCAATGGGCAGAGAAAGGAAATAGAAAGAGGAGTGAAGAGGGACAAGTGTAGAGAAGAGAGACACCGCTGGGAAAAGGGCGGCTTATATTTTGGTGGCCAGTGCTCCACACAGCAGTGCTGAGAAATATTCCCAGCGAACTGCACCTTCTGAGCACCACTCTCCACTCAGAAACGCCGCTATCCCCCGCAAGCCTCCACTTCAAGCCCTCGCATCCCTCCTACAAAATCTGGGATCCCCATCCCTGCAGGAAACCTCTGCTCACTGCTCAGCACCAACCCAGTCAGGCTTCTCGGTAACAGATTCAATGACAGCCGAAGAATCAGCACTTCTGTCTTAATTGCGTTAGCCACGCAGCTCCCGAAAGCTGCCTTGCTTTATTCAGCTAGCAGCGGCTTTGCTCTTCTTCTCAGTCAGATCTCGTCCTTAATTTTCCTGTCAGGCCAGTTTTATCACACACCCTGCCTGCATTTCAACACGCGTCGGAGATAGCCGAAAGTATCATTGACTTTATTCCATTTCCTACCCCTTCAGTGAAATCCCTTCAGCACGCCCGGGAGGGCCAACGAGTCCATTTAAAGACAAACCAAAGTCTAGGAGCTGGAAGCATTAAAAGAGCTGCACTTGGAAAGGGAAGGAGAGAAATAAAAGGTCAGGAAGGAACTGTGGCTCTGTGCCCATCTGGGACATTATTTACCAACACATTGTTAGACCCAGAGAGTGCGTCGGTGCGGTAACTTACTGGATTACATTCTCACCAGCAGAAGCTCCTTTTCACATTGTTTCTGCCTCTCTACATTAGTGGACTGCCCTGATGCAAATGCATCACTCTGTGAGCAGGTGTCAACCTCAAAACCCCAACTCCGAAGACTTCTGT
This sequence comes from Pelusios castaneus, assembly GCA_007922175.1. NCBI lineage: Eukaryota > Metazoa > Chordata > Testudines > Pelomedusidae > Pelusios > Pelusios castaneus. Next base: position 9,695,602 of record ML685804.1, read on the forward strand.
GAAAAGCCAGATCTGGATTGGATCTTTATGGCCGTATAGACCATACTGTGTTGTGTTCTGGGCACCAGGGTGCTGGGCACAGAGTTCCATGCCCTGTCTCAAGTTGCTCAATCAGCAAGAGGGAAAGACTCTAGTCAATGTAGATGCTTATATAACTCACCATAGTGCCCGAGTGTCGGGCCTCAAGCTGTGTGACTAACATCCATCATCACAAACAATTTGTTCCCTCTTCTGCCCTGGGGAGGACTGCATGCATGGTGGAGTGTTTTAGGAGGTTTTTTGGGGGAGTCTTTTTTAAAAAAATATGTCCACACCACTCTGTGTTTTAGATCAGAGAGGCCAGTCACAGGCATGCGCCAGGCACTTGAAGTGGATGGTGGGGAAGTTTCTGATGACTGCATTTGATGAAGTGGGTTGCAGCCCATGAAAGCTTACGCCTGAAGAAATCTGTTAGTCTGTAAACTGCCACAGGACTCTTGTTGATTAAGTGAATTAATCCCTTTGCTAGGACTGTGCGCAAGTCACACAACATAATAAATGCACCACATCAAGTCCTGATATCGATATTGGTTGAGGGCTGTACAAGTCCCACTCCGATGTTTGTGATAACCTAAACCTAGTTCACATCTAATCGTTCTCCGGTTTTACAAAGGGGGCTCCTGTGTGAAGTGAATTTCTTTACCGCCGGTCCTAGTCTCTAGCCCAGAAAGAGGGCTCATCTGTTTCTTTCACATAACTGTGGAAACACAAGTCAATGGCGTCAGCATGACGACTTATCGCATCAGACAGCTCCCAGCTTCTTCCCAGAGCTCAGACCATGCACTGCTAAGAAAAAGCTGTGTGGGCTGGAAGAGAATGCTGGGTACCGCCATGCAAATGAGAACATGGAGCACTGTGGAAAAGCATGCTGGGGGCCAACCAAAAAGATCTCGGTGTATCTGTCTGCAGATGGGACTGGCTATCAGTGTATGTAAGGGAGAGAGAGCCAGCCACATGTGTAAACAGATAAAGGGAGATCTTGGCTGGCCCTACACTATTGGGGTTCCTGTGCCCATCTGCAGTTCTTCATTGAATACAAAATGGGTGGGCTGTTTGTGCGTGTCTCTCACATGCACACACAACATATAGTGTACTTGTACCTAGGAATGACTCACTTATGGCCAGATCCAGATATTCTCCTTCACATGGTTCCTCCCTCCGCCAGCAAGCCCATTTCATTTCAATGCAGAGCAAAGCAGTACTCTGAAGCATCAGAATAGGTTCCTTTTGGGATATAAGAAAACTGCAGACGCGCACACCCTCCCACAAAGCTCATGTGTGTCTGGCCAGGCAGTCTGCTCCTCAGACAGCTCTAGCTTGGATTCCTGAGCTCCCCACTAGTCCCCAGAGTTTGCAATAGTTCCCAGTTCACACCCAAGCTCACACATCAGCACAGGTGAACAAGATAAACTGCAAATTTAGGCTTGGAGAACAATTCTCCCTGCCAGGCCTCAGGGTCATCCAGCAGGCCACAACCGAAGGAGCTGGAAGAAGGGATGGTGGCGGGCTGCCGGTACGGTGTGGGGAGGGTGGGGAAGAGAAATGTCCAAAAGCAATATACAGCTGCCATCCCCAAGAACATTTTAATGCTCTCTTTACATCTGGTTGTCTCCTAGAGGCATAGCGAGCTCCCCCGATCAACTCCCCCACACACGTGCGTTCAGTCCAGAACTGGAAACCAAAGCCAAGCTACAGGAAAAACAAATCAAACATGATGGCCTCGGTTCCAGAGCAGATCTGCTCAGCTTCCCCAGCGTACAGGTCCATAAATTCAAAAGCCAGAAGGGTCCGTTGTGCAAGTCTGACAGACCAGAGAACTTCCCCCAAATAATTCCTAGGAAACACATCTAATCTTGATTTAAAAATCGTCAGTCCACCACACCCTTGCTAAATTGCTCCATTGGCTAATTACTCTCCTGGTTAATAATGTACGCCTTGTTTCCCATCTGAATTTATCTAGCTTCAGACTCCAGCCTGGATCGTCTTATACCTTTCTCAACTAGATTGATTCCCCAGGTGGGTACTTATAGAAAATAATCAAATCAGCCTTTAATCCCCTCTCACCTGTGTCTCAGGGAGTCATCCAGATGTCACAAGGACTGAAAGGCGATTGGGTCTTAAGCTGGGGAGATACGATTAACTTCTTCAAACTCCCTTTACCTGGGGGCTGAGGTAGACTGTTGTTCCCCTTACATTTTGGGCAGCCTCCACAGAGGCCCAGGACTGAATGGGACATGAAGGGTGAAGGTGCGTGGCTGGCGCACATGCCACTTGCTGTGCTCTGCACGTACTGGGGGACGGGGGATTTCTCAGGCTCCATAAAGCCAATGCCATTAAAAAGCAACTTAACTCATTCCTGGATCCTGTCCCCCTAGAGCAACGCAAGCAACCCAGGTGAGGCAGGATGGCGTCTGACTGATCTTCTCTGTTAGGGGCAGAACTCTATCCCAGGCCAGACGACAATACAGGTATGTGACCTTCACTTCCCAACATCCTGATTCTCCTCTTACCTTCCTCCCCATCACACACACAGCACAAATCTGATTCACGTGGCTGCTGTTCTGGGAATCCCTGACTCCCAGACCTGCACGGAGGTGGGTGTACACCTGGGCGAGTGTGGGGCAAGTCAAGCGCCAGCCTTTATTTGTACAGCATCCTGCTCCCGTCCCTGCTCACGTGGCTGGATATGTGTGAGAGGTTCAGGCAATCAAAGTGCTTTGGTGCCCTCCCGTGAAAGGCCCTAGGCACACACAAGAGTGCCACCCAAGCACAAACACTAGAGACAGAATCATCCCCGTGCGAAGCAGTGGAAGGAGGGAGTGCTGGCCAAGGCTCCTACCGTGAATCCTGCTGCCTTCACCAGCTTGTGGGAGGAGAAGGGGAAGGCCTCGTTGCTGAGATCGGTGTCGAGAACCTCCTGAAGAACCGTGCGGCTGCAGGGAAAGAGGAGAAAACCCTGGTGAGAAGGAGGCTACAAGTCGGGACCTATAATTCACAGTTTATGCATGACACCCTGCGCCAGCTCACACAGAAGCGTCTGCCTCTGGCACGGGCCGGAAAGACAACTGCCCGTCTGCTTTGGAAGGAGAATCCACCCTGCTTTCCCCCTGATTTTCTTCTCGCCTACTTATTCTGTAACCGTCTCTGAGCTCTGTTGAAAAGGCAGACTGCAGCCTGCGTGGGGCTGCTATTTACTGACAGTGTCTGATCGCTGGCGACCTGCCCCTCTCCTCTTCACAACGCCTCAGAGAGCAGAAAAATGAAACTTCCTAACGTCCTTTTCAATCAGGCTCCATGGCGAAGCACTTGCTGTGAGAGACAGCACAGCCTCGCGGAGCGTAAGGGGAAGATGCACATTTCTATATATATCTTTGTGGTGTGGGCACAGGGCTGGGACCTCCTCCAGCCAAGCAGGCGGCTCATTGTGCAATGTCTGGGTGATTCACCACCAGCTCTCGACATGTTATCAGGAGCAGATATTTAATCACTCCTTCCACCAACCCATCAGCGCCACGAAGGGCAGCAGGAAAAGAAGGAACTTCTCCACTCAGAGTCAGAACACATCCCACCTCCCCAGAGAAACAGCAACGCCAGGAGAGGGGCCAGATTGCACTGACTGACACCCAGAAGTTCACTCAGCCCACAATATCTCTACCTGCATCATGATGGGCCTCAAACACCCACCTAGGGCTAATTTATTCAATGAGACTGATTATAAGATGTCCTCCTGCTCAGACCGTGGAATACTCTCCCCCGAGGCAATAGGACAAGACCCGTTCCACAGGGAATTTGGAAGCGAACTTGGCAATGGGCCTCAACAAACCCGCCGGGCTAGTTTAGTAAATGAGATGGGTTATAAGATGTTCTCCTGCACAACGCAGGCCAGAGGATTTCACCCAGTGAGTCCTGCGAGGTCTTTCCTTTCTCCAACGCCCATGACGTCTTTGGCAAAGGGAGGCGAGTCAGGGCCAATTCGAAACTCAGCACCATTAGGACGGGGCCCTGCCTACCCCATCTCACCGCTTCCCACGGGATGGGAGTGATAAAACCTATGCTCAACCCAAAGGGTGCCCATACTCACTACTGGCAGGGCGGGCACATGGGAGGGACCCACCCAGGGAACAGGGAAATGGGTGAGCGAGATCCCGTGCGTGGATAGTGTTTTCCCTGCTCTAACTAGGCTGGGGGTGGGGAGAGGGGCCCAGCACTGAGCATATTTGCGACATGGCAGCCTTGAGCACCGGGGGAAGCAGGGAACGGGCCTGGAAGGAAACCAACATGCGTGGAGTTGGGAGTCCACGTTGCCTGGGAAGCCGTCTCGTTGGGTGTCACTGGGGTTGGTTTCATTTCAAACAAGGCCGTGCTCCTAGCCAGGGGGCTAATGGGAGCACGGCTGAGTGGACCCAGTACAAAGAGTCAGTGCCGGGCCTGCGGGATGGAGCATTCGCCAAGCAGTGCAGAAGAAAGGTCTAAATATTGGATGCTTTGTGGTAGGGTTTAGCAGTAAAAATAGCACGGAGGAACTGGACGGCGGGAGCAGAGGCAGGTGCCTGGAGAACGTGGATGAGACCTTTCTGCTCCAGCGCTGGGCAATGCACTTGCTCATGGACTCCCTCGCCTCCTGCCTCTCTTCCACCCCAGCACTGGGAAGGGTCCCAGTACGCACCACTTAGCTCCCCCGTTTGCTATGGGATCAGCTGGGTCTGGGAGGGCATGCACGGCGAGAGAGTGGGAGAAGGAGACAGCTAGCTATCCAGGTACATTTAAGGGCCCCTCCCTACACAGATTACCTGCAGGGTACACAGGGAAGCCTCTGGAGCAACCCTTGGAAAGGGACTGGCCCAGTCAGAGCCCTGCTAGGGGGCGGGGTTGGCCCAATATCATTAGGCCTAAGAGCCGCATGGGCTGCAGCAGGCATGTCTTAGGGAACGCCAAGCTCCCTTTCTCTGAATGCCACTTGTGTCCCCAGAGCCTTTCATGGCATTTAGGAAATTGGGTTTCCAAGGCATGAGCGCAACAGCCTTTCACCTCCAGGCCCCTGACTTCCATCCCAAGTGATGAGCAATTTGGCTGGTGTAAATTCAGCACTGGTTAAACAGTGGCTTCTCAGGGGACCCTCGTCCCATCTCCTGCCTCCCCGTGCTTACCTGGCTGGCCCCTGAATGCTGATCATCCCCAGCTCCTCCGAGCAGTCCACCAGCTGGCACTGGAACTTCATGTCCTGCAGCACCGTGCTGATGTGCGACCAGTTGTGCTGAGCGACCGCTCCCCCAACAGCCAGGTAATAGCCATGCCCTGGAAGAACATCACCTGCCGATGAGCTGTGCAGACTGGGCTGCCATTGAGGGTGCAGGGATGGGCTGAGCTCGACAGGACTGGAGCTTTGAACTTGGCTCCATTCAGATGCTTCTCAGAACTGCTTGGTTCTGCAAATCCGGTCTGGGAGCCCTCACCACGGGGCAAACCACGCAGCCCTCACTCTGGCAAAGCTCCCCTTAAAGTCAATGGGCTCAACCCAGCAAGAGGCTGAGTGCCCTCAATCCGAATGTGAGTCGGTGGGAGGTGAGGGTCCCGCAGCACCTGGTGAGATCAGGCCCAATGGGAGTTTTCCTGCACCAGTAAAGTCTGAGAAAGCCAAGGGCCCGGGGATATCTTGTATCTTTCCTAAGTTCATTGCGCCTGCTTCCTGCACAACTAGAAGGGGTGGATCAACCAGCAAAACACAAATTGGTGAAATCCATGGAATTATGCTGATTTACATCAGCTGAGGATCTGGCTCATCTGCCTTGTCTCCACCACGAGGTTTTACCAGCATAGCTATGTCAGCTGGGGGGGGGGGGGGGAGAATCACCCCATTATCTGAGCCAGCTGTGCAGGTAAAACTTCCTGGTTCAGGAACAACTATGCCAGTGGAAGAGCGCTTCTGTCCCCAAAGCTAATGCTGTAGAGCAGTGGTTTTCAAAGTATGGATCAGGACCCAGTACTGGGTTGCGGACCCGCAGGTTCTGGGCTGTGGAGCCCCCTACCACGCTGCCGAAAGACTGGGATGCATTGCTCAAAGATGGAATTGTTGGGTCACAGGCATATATGGTTTTTTTCAACTGGGTCCTCAGAAAAAAAGTTTGAAAACCAGTGCTGTAGAGGGCCGGGTGTAGGACTCCTTCCGTTGGCTTACACCGCATCATCACTTGGGGGCTCTATTGGGGTAGCTGTACCGGTCGAGGCTCTTTAGCGCACCAAGCTCTCTGCGTATAAGGTCATGGAAATGGTACTTAACATTCGTACAAATGCAGGGCCTGATTCTCCAAGGCCCTGTATTCAGTGCAGTCATTTATGGCTGTGTAAGTGAGTGTCAGATGCTACCAGATTGGTCCGGTGGCTGTTCTCGAACCATTTTGCAGAAGCATAAATAGCTGAGCAAAGCGCAGGGCCGCCAGAGGCTCCAGGTAACATATGCAGGGTGTGTCGAGAATCCGGATTCAAAGAGATGGGCCAACTTACCGCCCAGGGAAGCTGCAGCCCCGTGGACCAGCATGAAGCAGGGCAACTTCAATGCGGGTGACGTGAGGGGAAATGCAAAGCTAGATGGGAATGAAAGGATTGCCCCATTCATCGCTGAATGGTTCCCACTAACACCACACCAACGTTACAGGATTAACGACGCTGAGGAGTCCACGGGGGCTATTCCATAGGGCACAGGGGGTTCAACATTTCTGCTGCAGTCAGGGGAATTGATAACACCGAGGGAAGGGGAAAAAAAACTCAGAGAAGGGATTTGGGAGTTGATTAATGCTCCACAATCGATCCTGCTGCCTCTACAAAGCCGCGCTCTAGTCATCTGTCATAACGCTAATAAGTGCAGCCACCTACTGTGATTGAAAAATAGATCTGCTTTTATTAAACTCCTCCATCACCCATCAAACACAGCAGCTCCCGGAGCTGCTTCCCCTCCTTCCTCAGGGTGTGCGTGGCACGCGTGTCTGTGTTTAGTGCCCTGGAAAGGGAGCGATGAATAGCACTGGCTGGAGCCAGGCGAAGCACAGACAGCAGTAGTGGAGATGTTCCCCACACGGCTCTGCAGACACCTCTCAGCTCTAGCCTGCAGTATTCCTGCCCTGCCCCTCCTAGAAATCTGCCATTGCACCTCAACCTTGACCTGCCAGGCCCCCATCTACTCCACTCGCAGAGCGCTCCCCCTACATGGCGGGATTTAAGACGAGGACACACGGGTTGTGAGCCAGCACCTTGTTTTCACTCTGGACCTGAGGCCCCGCTCCCTTCTCCTTGGGGGCATGCCACTCCAAGGAGTGTCTGGTTTTCTACCGAAGCAGCTGTATCATTAGCAAACAGAGACCCATTATTCTGAGGCAAAACCGTTCGGTGGAGCCATTGCAGACGGGCCCTCCACCACCCTGCAGTTTCCTAATTTCATTTTCTCCTCGCCCCCAGGCTGATTGCTCTGCTCCCTTCTAATTCCCCGTTATTGCGGCAGATAAGGGCTGCGGGAGAGGTTGCCACTGCCCACGAGCCACTCAGTGCAGCCGTGTCTGAAAGAAACCCAATAATGTCAATAAGCACCTGCTTGGTTTACAAGTGCCGGGGGGACAAAGAGAGCCCTAATCTGGTTACCTCAACTGACAGATGAAGAGGAGGAGGAGAACGAAAAGCCAGGTGGCGAGTATTAAGTGGTGCAATCATCCGGCCAATAGAAACAAGATTCCCGTCCAGATGTGATGGAAATCAAAGAGACACAGTCGAAGTTGGCAGGCCTCAAGCTGAACCCGCAGCAACTCTTCCCCCTTCAACACCGATCGAAATCTACTCGTCTTCCATGGAAGAAGCCACAGCATTGTTGCACTCCTGACCCCTCTGCGAGCTGGCCCCCCAGCCACAAGCAGAACCTGGGGCCTTCCCACCCAGCACCCCACAACCCATCCCGCTTCCAGCCAGGCAGTTTGTGCAGATGCGCTGGACGAGGTGGGTGCGGCTCTCAGCCTCTGTTGGCGGAGCCAGCTCGCGAAGGAGGAGCACAGGCGGCCAGCCCCACACAAGCTCAGTGCAGCCAGGTGCAAGGTGGCCTTCGCGGCTCTTGGGCATCAGAGGTGGACAGATTTCGGAGCAGCCTTGATGTGAACTGGGATTGCTCTGACTTACGCTGCCGGCAATGCTTGTCTCTATGGAGCCATCTAGCGCCACCGAGTAGCCAGGGGGCCGTGTGCTCCTCCCCACCTCTCCCAGCATTCACCTGATGCAGGGAGGTGACACAGGTTTGTTGCAGCCCTGAGAAGACCCTTGTGCCAGGGGTATTCCTCTGCCAGGAAAGCTGCAGGCTTTGTGGCCCTTTATGCCCTCAGATCTGGCCAGAGGGCCCAGAATCCAAGCTACTAGATGCAACATGACCCCTGGGAAGGTTTGCCACGCTTCTGACAGGCACCCCTTGTTGGAAGGTAGCCAGCACATCCAATCACAGCCCACGGCCCAATGCATTTGTGACTCTCCCTGGCCTGCAGGCCGCCTTGGGGGACCCAGTTGTGGATCACCCCTTTCAGGAAGGGCAGGAAATCCCATCAAGGTGGGTGGGAGTTGAGAGCAAGCTGCTCCCAGCAAAAAAGCAAGACATCGAGGGACAGCTGGTAATTTCAAAGGAGCGATGAGAGTTTACAGCCCTGAGGTCAAGGGAGCTAAGAGAACTTATAGCACCTGAGGACATGGCAGATGCTTAACAGAGCACAGCACCGCTACATGAGAGTTTGGGACAGGAAGTGAAGAAGGCTAAGTTGCACTTGAAACTGCAGGGGGAATATTAACACAGTTGAAACTGCCTGTCACCCCTAATATCTGCCAGGAGAACTTTTATGTCTCCAGCAAGTAAGAGAGTATTTCTGTTTTTAAACGCGCAGTGCTTTTACCTTCAAATGCTGGGGCCAGGGAAGAGCCCTGGGTTCCAGAGCTGATTTGACTGACGGTCAGATCGCTCTCGACACCGCCCCGTTTGTTTAACATGCACGTGTAAACGGTCTGTCCTGGAAACAGCAGGAGAAAGACATGCACTGAGGAGAAAAACCTTCCAATGGCATTTTGAGCAAACGCAATGTCTGAAAAACACAAAAATCTAACCAATCACTCATCTGTCTCCATGCACGTCATCCCAGCTCAATCAGACCCCCCTGCGCTCCACTTGATCTTGATATGCAACCCTCTGTGTTATTCAGGAGTCAGGCTTCTCCTGAGGGAGAAATAGCTAATCACACTGAATTACTTGATGAAGACAAAAGGGGACCAGAAAGGAGACCCACATAACTAAATTTTCCCTCATCTTGGAGACTGGGATTGGAAGCCATCTCTCTGGAAATTAAAGCGTTCATGAATTAATTCACAGCTCCTTCTGCTACCGAAGAATTTGGCCAAATTAGAAGAAGGTTGAACAGTGAACGAGGTGGGACGCCACCAGAGTCAGGACTTCCAAAGGAAAACAAGTGCCCAGAAGGTTAGCAAATGTCATTAGCCTTTTAGCTCCCAACTGAAGAATAAAAAGAAATACACCAAGAAAGGGTCAGATCCTCAGCATAGCTACACTGAAATCCACCTAGCCATGCCAATTTATGCCATCTGAGAATCTGGCCCTGAATCCCTCCACAGGTCACCTTCAAAGGCGAACTACTTTTGAACAAAGAATTACAGCTGAATGGGGCATTGCTTGAGTGACTTCAGGGATTCGGTTTACACTGGGGCAAAAGAGAACATATCCAGTCCCAAATGCATCATTCTTCCACTCCGATTAGTAGCAAATTCTCCACTGACATCATACTTGTTGTCCACTAGGTGTCATCACTACTTAGTCCAGCACTAATCTCAGCTGCACCTGATTCAGAAGTCATTGGGTTTACACCAGTGTAAAGAGGGCTGCATTCAGATCTCGAGAGAGGGCAGGGAAAACCTTCACTCTCAGCTGCTTCCTAACATCGCTAGGAAAGCAGTAATTTAAAAACTGACAGTTCGGGTCAAACAACATATGTTTTGATCAAATATATAATTTTATACGGTGGGTTTTTTGCACCAAGCTCAGCAGAAACATCAATAAAACTGGCATTTTGTAGCTGAAATAATATGGTTGAAGCGGTACCTGGTGACTTGCTAACATCAGCAGTAAACAGCCAGTCGGCTGCCTTCTTTGCTTCAGGCCCAACAAGGTAGAATTTGCCAAAATAAGACATGTCAAAGACAGCCAGCGCGTTTCTGCAGGTTAAGCATTCGTTTTTGATCTAAAAATGAAAGCACACCCAAGGTGAAGCCGCGCTTTCTTCTTCTCCTTCCACAAAAGGAGTCAAATTGAACCCATTTATGTAACAAGGCAAAAGAAACAAACAAAAAAAATGACGTGTGTCTTGCACCTGAACTTTCTGTAGCTTTTTAAAATGTTCCTTTAAAAACAGAAATTCAAATGTGGCCTTCTGGATAACAATACATCCTCCCCCCCCACTTATATCCTGCTTCTTACATCAGTGACTTGCCTTCTGCGTTGGTGTTCTCTTGTCAAATTTGTTTTTATTTCCCTCTAGAATTCATGTCCCAGCGGTGCTGGGTTAGACTGAATTCTGAACAGGGGAGCAATCATTTCACAGGGTTGCAACAATGACACACAGCAGGATCAGGGATGACTCTGCATTATAAGTGCTTGTTTTGGGGGGCTTATAAACTTGCCACTAGAAAAAAAATGGAGTCCTTTCCATGCATGGTCTCAGCCCCAAAACAACTTTTTCGTTGAGGAAGGCAACAATCAAATTCCATTCAGCCATTTATTTATTTTGAGGCTCCAAGCACATAATGAAGGTGTTTCTCAGGCTTTGAGACATTTGGGGAAATTGGGGATCGGTTTCAGTTTTTCCAAACCTCACCAGCTGGGTTTTGCAAGAACCGAAACAGCCACAGTGGTTTGGCACCTGGCCCCATCGATCTAACCCCGCCCCAGTCTACATGGAATGCGCGTATGGTTTTAAAATCAAGGGTTCTGCTCCCCCTAATGCTGCTTAGATACCTCAACAAAGAGTTCTTTTCAAACTCCCCTCTCCAGCCGCAGGTTTATCTGTCAAAGAGGAAACGGGTTGGCTGTGCCTGAAAAATGATAGCTTAGAAATAATCTGGCTGCAAGTGCCTAGAAAGCCGTGCACCTGGGCCCAGCATGACATTCTGAATCCAGGGGACTGGAGTCACTTCCAGCCTGAAAAATTGTGAGTCTTAAGCATTTAATACAGCACTCCAGTTACCCTTGGTGCCTGACAGAACATAAAACAAGACAGTCCTTCCTCCCAATTCCTTACAGTCCAACAAGCTCAGTTGGCTTTTTGCTGTCCTTCAACAGACTGGCAGGCACTTTCTACTCACAATGTTGTGATGAGGTGGGAAATCAAAGGTGTATTCATCCCCTAGCAGCTGGTTATAGAGGTAAGTGCCATGCGGCTTTCGGTCATAAGCACCATAATAGTCATAATCCAAAATCTGAAAACAAATGGGAAGGAGAGAAGGACAATGGAGAAAAATAACCAACAGTGTAATATTAAGGAAAGAGCAGAGGGGGTTGGACCAAGAGCTGGATTTGTGAGCTCCTCCAAAGAGATTTAGCCGTATCCCAGCCACAGCTGGAAAACAGCCCATTTGCCCCGTTAGATCTGGCTGCAAATGCACCCCACTCCTGACATAGGAAAGGGTTTTGATTTGAGGTTCTGATGTTAGAACATTTCACACAGAACATGCCCCCGGCAGGCGTGTGAACCCATACCTACGCAAAACAAAACCCCTCTTCGGTTCCCACCAGAGGCCTCCCTGAACAGATCTCCCCGGCTTTACCCCATGGCTAGAGCATGAGAAACAGTGGTGTGCTCACCGGAGCTGGGCCGCGTGGGTTAAACCAGCCAGGTCTCTCCCAGCCATGCCTCTCCTGGAACACGCAGCCTTGCTGGAGAAGCTCCTATGGGGGGGAGGAGGAGGAACGACACCAAAAAAAAGCTGTGTGTTAGAAACACTTGGGCATTGAACACTTGGTCCAGCTGGCCTCATCCACTTTTCAGGCTGTATTCCTTACTACATCAGCTAGCACTGGCTAAGGCCAAGCAGGGGATTTGGCAGGAAGCTGGCTTTGGCTCCCCCAATTCCATTCTCCTCCAGTCCTGGTGCAGGTTACAGCAATCTAAGTTGTTGGTTTGCAATGGTGGCTTATCTCAGAGGAAACTGCACAGCTCACCAGCACTTTCACTGCCCTGTGCAGCACCAGACACACAAGGAGAGTGCTGGTGGAAACTGCCCCTGGAGAATCCCTCCCAGACATTCTGATTTTCTCAGGACTGCTCTGAGAGCAGGAGATGCAAGAAAAGGTAAGAGTCGCACCAAAAAATTCACTCTGTGCACACAACCAGCACAAAGACTTCACCTGGACATCAGCCTCTCTGCATATGGGTGAATTTAAGCCTCTGTGAGTGAAGCACTGGGAAGAATCATAGCAGAAAGAATAGTGGAGTTCATTGATAAAGGCTTCTCACGAGCCGGTGAATAAACAACAACAGTGAGCGGATCTATCGGACCTGGACGAAATTCTATGGCGTCTGCTACACACGAGACCAGGTACCTTCTGGCCTTAAAACTGGTACAGACGGGCATTGGATTATTATAAAATGGCATGGGATTGTACAAAGTGCATCTTCTCCATCTTCTAGCGTCTGACGAAGTGAGATTTTCTCCCACGAAAGCTCATGCGATAAATAAATATATTAGTCTTTAAAATGCCACCAGACTCCTTGTTCGTTTTGGGGGAAATGAAGTTTCCCCCTATACCCAGGCAATTATTGGTTGGCTTAATGTTGTAAACGCAAAAAATATCTGCTTTAGTACAGCTAAATGGCCATGTCTACCTCTCAGAACAAAGAATGCCAGCCATGCTTTTCAATCAGAAAAAGATTGAGGGGTTGTGGTGGTAATCAGCTGAACATGGAGCTTCCCAGTGCAATGCTGTGGCCAAAAGAGCTAATGCGAGTCTGTGATGCATAAACAGGGGAATCTTGAGTAGGAACAGAGGGAGTATTTTGCCTCTATATTTGGCATGTGGTGCGACCACTGCTGGAATCCTGTGTCCGGATCGGGTGTCCACATTTCAAGGAAGATATTAATAAACTGGATCTGGTTCAGTGAGGAGCAATGAGAATGATTAAAGGACCAGTAAACATGCCTTATAATGATAGACTCAAGGAACTATTAGCTTAACAAAGACACGGTTATGGGGTGACTTGGTGGCAGTCTATAAGCACCTACATGGGGAAACAAATATTTAATTATGGGCTCTTCAATCGAGCAGAGAAAGGCATCACCTAGTCCGATGGCTGGTAGTTAAAGCTAGACAAATTCAGACGGGAAAGGAGGCATATATTTTTAACTGCGAGAATAATTAATTATTGGAACAATTGACCAAAGATCATGGTGGATTGTCCATCTCTGACAATTTTTAAATCGAGATGGGATGTTTTTCTGAAAGATCTGCTCTAGGAATTATTTGGGGCAGTTCTACGGCTTATGGTATACAGGACTGGCTGGTCACAACGGTCCCTTCTGGCCTTGGAATCCATAATACAGTCTAAAACTAGGACAGCTGGCATTCCTGATAAACCTTTTTCCTAGCTACTATCACTGTGGAAACTCTTAACATCCCTGTAAGAGGCAACTCCTTTTTTGAATCTGACAAAGTTCTTTGCCTTTGTTGTTATCATCATCATTTCAGTGTCTAACAGCTCCAGTCATGGACCAGAGCCCTATAGTGCTAGGTGCTGTACAAACACAGAACAAGACGACAGTTCCTGTCTCCTGGAGTTTGCAATCTAAATACCAGACAAGAAACAACAGAAGGGTACCGACAGATGGGCAGAATATAAGGAAAGGAAACAATGAGACAATATTGGTCAGGATGATAGGCAGTGATCTTGGCACACTAACAGCCATCAAATTATAATATAATAAAATCTTGTAGCAAGGAGTTCCCTAGGCTCCCTGTGCCAAAGTTTGCGTTATCTTACATTGATTGGTAATTGACTGATGATAATCACAAAGGCCAGATTTTCCTCAACATAAATTTCTAAAATAGTTGAAAATAATATTATTAAATATGTATTTGCTCTCTTTTTTGTTTCTTTTCCACTATCCCTCTCCCACCAAAAATACTCTACTCACAGTAATTACGTGAACCATCAGAATATTTTTGTTTTATGTTTATGTTCAAAAAGAACATTTATTGTTGAATATTTTAGAAATGATTCACGTCTATTTATAAAACACACATGTTTTGGAGCTCAGTGTATAAATACCAGGCTGTCAATCAAATGGGCATCACTTATTAGACTTTCTATTAAAAAGAAATTGCATTGTCAGTGACAGAAAACGAAGAACTTGACTGAAGAGTGGAGTGTGTGTGTCTATGAGGGGATTTCTGTACCACTGCTCAAGGTCCTGCCCTAGAGTAGGGGCAAACGGAGAGATGGAAATTAACAACAAGCTGAAACTGGCTCAGGAGGAAACTTGCTTTCTGGTTCCAACCCTGTTCACACTGTTGCAAAAGTAAATGGAGTCACTTCAGATGTACAGCAGTGTAAATGAGCCCTAGAAGCTGGGCCTTTGGCTGCTGAATTAGCCTGCAAGGCGGTGGGTGGGGTGGTGCTGAGCAATGGTAATCGCAGGTATGGTGTATGCAAGACACCTTTGAAAAATCACACCTCCTTTTTAGGACCTCAAATTGGAAAGTTTTGGCCTGAAGGGACTGGTTCAAGAGGACACATCAGCCAGCAGGAAGAGCAGCCAGTGGGCCTAACTCTAAAGATAGCTCCCTCCAGAAAACCACAGACCATTAAGCAACAAAGATTGACCAGCTGTCGGGGTATCTGCAAAACCTTTTCGGATGAGGCAGGGACCAGATGCAATCCCCGGAAAGTTCTCTCTATTTATAGATCCATAGATGTTAAGGTCAGAAGGGAGCAATACGGATCATCTAGTCTGACCTCCTGTACAGGCTCAGAACCTCCCCACCCTGTCCTGCAACAGACACCTGTTCTAGGACTGAGTCACTGAATTCCCCAAATCACGTTGTAAAGATTTCGAGGTACAGAGAAATCACCAGCGAGTGACTGATGCCCCACGCTACAGGGGAAGGCAAAAATTCCAGGGCCCCTGCCAATCTGCCTTGGGGGAAAATCCCCGCTTGATCCCAAATATGGCGATCAGCTAATCCCTGAGCATGTGGGCAAGACACCCAAAAGTGACTTCTCTGTACCAACTCAGAACTACTCCATCTAACATCTCAACACAACCCATTGGCACATTGACCACTCGTAGTCAAAGATCAGTTAATTGCCAAACGAGGCTATCCCATCACACCATCCCACCCAGGAATTTATCAAATTCATTTTCGAAGCCACTGCTCCCCTTGAAGGCTATTCCAGAACTTCACTCCTCTGATGTTAGAACCCTACAACTAATTTCAAGTCTAAACTTTCTCATGGCCAATTTATATACATTTGTTCTTGTACCCACATTGGCTTTGAACTTAAATAATTCCTCTCTCTCTCCATGGTATTTATCCATCTGATGTATTTATAGAGAGCAATCATCTCTCCCCTCAGCCTTCTTTTGGTGAGGCTAAACAAGCCAACCTCTGAGTCTCCTCTCATAAGCCAGGTTTTTGATTCTTTGGATCATCCATTTAATTGTCCAGCTTCACATTTTTAGGCTCCTCTGTACCTCAATGCCCCTCACCTCAGCCTGGTGAGCATCTCCAGGAACAGTCCATCATCAGCCCCATGCAAGGTATGAGACAGAAGAGAGAGACAAAAAAAATCAATGGCAGCTCTTGCGCTTCCCTCTTAGAATGGTCCTTCCTGAGCTTTGAAAGCTTTCAAAGTAAAGGATGTTCTCTGGCTCTGCCAGCCCAGCGTTTCCAAAGGATTTCTGAGTGACAGCTTGATAACAGAGCCCTGCAAACCGGGCTGCCGCTATCCGGCTATTAATACAGCGCCATCTGCTTACAAATGCCGTCCGCCCACACACTGCAGTCCCCAGGCGTCACTCAGCCAGGCTGGCTGGAGAGCCAGGAAGAGCAAGGACTGCTTTTTAAAGAGACTTCAACCACGGCTAAGAAGCGCTCCTGCAGTCCGAGTCGGAGACCGACAAGAACAGTGAGGATCCCACAACCCCACGACACCGTTTTGCACTCACCACGCAGGAGACCACGAGATCTGGTGGCCACTAGCACTTTTGGGCACAGTGCCCATGATTTCCAGGGAGCTGTGCCTGGTCACATGAACAAGAGATCAGATCCCATCCATCGCTCCATCAAGGACTGGCGAGCGGGCCCATTCTCAGCACATTTCACACAGATACCAAAGGCCGATACTTCGGGCCAGCATTTCCCAGAGGGGTTGGGCACCCACCTCGTGCAGGGGGTCTTTCCTCATGTTGCGCCCAGCCAGCGGCTCATCATAAGGGAAGACGACCGAGTAGTTCTTGGCATAAGACTCGTGGCTTCGCTCCCGGATCCAGCGATTGTTGGTGGTGAGAGAGCGATGAAACCTCCTGAAAAGGCAAAGAGAAGGCGACCTTCAGCGGAAAGCTCCCGGCCCTCGCTCTGAGGACCATGCGGCCTTACAGCAAAGGGAGAAAATTATTATTACCTGTATTACTGCACCCCCTGGAGCCTGTGGCTGAAATCACAGCCCAGGTGTGCTAGGTGCTGTACATACACATAGTAAAAGATCTGGAGAGCCTGACATCTGAATACACAAGAGAATATACCCTCTATGCAGGTACCGCCCTGACTGGTGGAGAGCTGGCACCAGTGCTCCACGCGGGCCCCGTTCCCAGTCTCCTGGAGTAGGGCGCCGGGGCAGGCTGTGGAGGGGCAATGAGAGGGAAGGGCGCAGGGGGATGGATCAGAACAGATTGCACCACAACTGTCCTCTGCATGCCAGGGCCCCCAAAGCTGACTGTCAGGTGCAGAGGGACGGGGGCCACACAAGCTGGTCACCTACAGCTCTGCCACACCCCTCAGCCTGCCGCCAAATGTTGCATGCTATTCCCCGCACCCAGTCACTCACACAGCTCCCTGCTTCTCCAGCCTCTCCCGACCCTCATCTTTGCCATTCCCCTCAGTTCTGAGCCACAAAACCCCCTTTATTTCAGTCCTGGCTTTTCCACAATTGCATCTCAGTCCTGAACACCCACAGCTCCCGCCTGTTCCAGTCCTACACCCACCGTCCAGCTCTGTCAATGGCGCTGGGCCGTGCCCCCCCCCCCCCATCTCACCCCTGCCAGGCCCTTCTTTCACAGACCTGCCAACTGATGACAATCATGCCTGGTGGTGTGTGTTTCTGGGAGGAAAGGGGGTGCGGAGTCACTAGAGTGAGGCCAAGAACTCGTTTTCTCACGAAGAGCTCAGACTGGTTAGCTCAGGTCTCCTGAGGCGATGGTCTAGTGGGTTAATCCCCTACTTCTGGCCGCACTTCGCCAGGCACCTTGGCTCTCTTCATAACCAAGCCCTTTCATCTCCCTTAGCATTTTCGGAAGGGACCGGGAAGCAGGAAAGAGACAGTGAGGAAGCCTCATTGGGGCCAGGAGGACAGAAAGGGCAGGAAGGGGTTTCATAGCTCTCTGTGCCCCTCTATCGGATATTGCACTGTAAGAAGAACATTTCCATGCCTTGAACATCCCTCAAGGACTGTGTGATTAGATGCTCACCCAGTGCCATGGTTCAGTTACCCCCGCAGCATATAACCCAGCCTGGTCCACCTGCACAACGCAAAAATGCCTTTTTCTCTTCTTCTCTCAGTCTCTACCAATGTGGGGGGCTGTCAGTTCTCCTCCCACAGCCAGAAAAAAAAAATCTGCCCAAATCCAAATGCGGTTTAATCAAGCCTCTTAGCAGGAAACACGCTACGCACCAAATTACAGCTGCTGTTGTGTGTGCACAAGAGCCCAGCTGGAGTCCGGTCCCTGAGAAGACGCATCACTTGAAGACTCTGTTCATTCCTTCAGAAGCATCTGGCACTGGCCGTGGTTGGAAGACAGGAGCGTGGAGTAGTTTGGACCATGGGTCTGATCCAGTTTGGTCATTCTTATGCAAGGAAAAGGGATGGGTGGGCTCTTCACATAATGGAGGAGGCATGGGGTCAATAGAAAATGCTGAGACCTCATTTAGGCCCCGTTAAGAAAATTTAAATCAACTCTCTCCCTTCCTTGTAAATCTGGGGGATAGATTCATAGACTTTAAGGCCAGAAAGGACCATTATGATCTTCTCTTCTGACGTCCGGCATGACACAGGACAGAGAACTTTGCCTAGTAATTTCTGGCTGAGCTACAGGAAGCTTTTAGGAAGACGTCACATGGCTGATAGGGTCAGTGGATTAACCAGTGATTAGAGTTGGCCAGGCTTTGCACTTCAATCTCTCTCTCACACATACACACATCAATATTAGCTGGTAAAACATTCTGAGCCAAGTGAAACATCTCCCTGTGTCTGAGGAATAGGAGCTGTCAGCCCATGAATAGAGTTTGACACGGAGATGCTGCCTTGGTGCTGTTTTATCTCACGTTCATCCTTTATAGAATGTTACTGAATTACAACATCCCTTATTTTGGGATGTTATACCAGCTGATTCCCCCAGATAATCAAAGTTCCCCAAAAGGCTGGAAGTGGGGCCTTTTACATACAGGTTGAAGAGAAGAACCTAACTTCTGCATTCTCCTCAAGGAGGCATTTCATGCCCGATCCACTAACAGGAGCCTTTCCCCGTCGGGCTGCACAAAGATGGCGAAGCCGAGCACCAGCATGTGGAGATAGTTAAACTTTCTGCCTGACATGTCCAAAGTCACGTAGCGAGTTAGTTACAACGCCTGGAATAGAATTCAACACTCCTCATTCACAAACCCATGCTCCAGCCCCCAGATAATCGGAACAATTCCTTCACACGTCATCTGGCCACCGGAATATCATCCTCATAAGGGAAAATAGGGAAGCTACTTAACCTGGGGGAGGGGCGGGGGGCTCTTTCAAAGGTCATTGTCAAAATCCTGTAAGGTTGATGCTTACTGCCCTGGATTCTCTCCACGCCATGCAGAATGCTCTGGTTCACGTCCTGATTACTGGTGCAAACCAGGGTAGCTCCTATCCACTCAATGCCCATTTATATCTGCTGAGGATTTGGCTCAGGTCTGAAAACAATCGGACATCTTTGCACCTGGAGTGGTCACATACAGCTGCACAGGATGGGCCTGATTATTCCTCACCTCATAGATCACACTGCCAGCTGGGCCAGGGCCCAGGGAGTACACAAGGGTGGTGTCATTTCACACGCCCTTTGTGCAGGTATAGAGCGACTGTGCTGGGTACCAGACAGTAATAAAAATCAGTCTCCACCCAGGGTACAAATGTATTCACCACATGAGTGTCCCCTCAGCTCAGAGCCACATGACCGACTTCGAGAGACGGGCCAGCTCTTTAGAGGAACGTTTCCAAGAAATTCCCTGACACGGTTTCTCAGCCTTTCCTTCCATTTTGCCCTCATTACCGCCAACTGTCAGATAGCATCAAAGCCGGGGGGCAGGAATGCCGAGAGTGGTGCAAGCTAGGCATAGGCCTCAAACCAGCTTCAAAAACGGGCTGTCGGTTCTGGGAGAAGATGCCTGTAATTAGGCGACTGGAAGCAGGGCCAGCAAGGGGAAAGTGCGACAAACTCTGGAGGGTGCATTTTTCAACTCTCCCCCCAGTCATTACAAGACCTGCCGCCCCCCACCGCAGTCCTAACCAGGCAGGGTGTGCGAATGCACATCGGCGCGCAAAGAAACACAGCTGTGTCTGAGCCTGGGCGATTCACTGGTAAAGAGTGTGGTGTGTGCCTCAAACTGCTGGTCTTTTGGAGGCTAAGCTCTGTCCAGTCCTGTAAAGGAGTTCTCACTTTAGCTCAGGTCCGTGCTGAGGCCCTAAAGGTCCTGGGTTCTGACCCTACTCAGATTAGGTATTGTTTGTTTCAATCTTTTTTACAGCCATCTTTAACGCCGTCACATTGGTATAAGTCCAGAGCAGTGTTTAATATACAGTGCCTGGGATCCAGTGGTCTCAAAAGTACTCTACAAAGGACAGCAAATAGCAATGTCTTAATTTTTGCAGAGGGGAAACTGAGGCACAGAACGGGGCTGTGAATTGGCCTAAAGTCACTCAACAGGGTAGTGCCAGAGTTGGGAATAGGGCCTCCTGAGTCCCACTCCAGTGCACTATCTAATGGGCCACACGATCTCCCTTAGCCTCACTGTCTTCTACAGATGAACTGTGGCTCTATATTGGATAAAGCGATATACTGGATGTACTCTAGACTGAAGAAAACAACTGAATTTGGGTCTTTGCCTTGCTTGAAGGTCCCTGCAGATCAAAGGGTGAGAGGGAGGCTAAGAATTCTCATCGGTTCTGTATCAAAGCAAATGGAAGAACCAGGGTACGTGAGACGCTGAATCACAGCATAGCCCAACTCATACTGTGTGTGCTCAAGCTGTACCATTCCCTGAGCTCACCTCTGTGCTGGGTGCTTAATATGCCGCACGGACCAAATTCGGCAGCCCCGATTTAAGCAGATTTATAGCAGTGTAACTGAGGGGCAGCACATGGGGGGAAATGGTATTTCAGCATAAGTTCTGCTCAACCTTTGGCAAGAGCTGGCCTACAAGAGCCTCTATCTGGCACAATGCTGTTCTAAACACAGCCCTGAAAAAGGAAAGAGCCATGAATATTCTCTACATTTTTCATCCAGTTTTCTCCCCAGACTGAAACAGACATAAAACCCCAAAGCATTTGAAATTTGTTGGCCATATTTTCACCTCTCAAACAAAAAACTCCTTGAAGGAATGTGCCACTTCAGCACAAGCTCAGATTATTATTAACAGAGACCTATAACTCACGGAGAATCACCACCCTCTTGCTTACCAATGGCACCTTTCCCATCCACCGTCTTTGGCAAGCAGGAGAATGTGTCTTGCAAAATTGCAGTGGGCTCCTTTCCAGTCCAAAGCCCCCAGGTCTGAGGAAAGGAAGCCAGAAATCAGGCAAGGCAGAATATAATTTAGTGGGCCATTTAAAACAATACTTTCGGCTCTCCCCTATCTCCACCATGTTCTTCACACACAGGAGATGGGAAACAGCAGATCAGAGCACAACAACAGAAAAAGGCTTTTAAACAAAAGGTTTGACCCTCTCTTTTCTCCGCTCTCGCCATCAATAGAATTTTTTAAAGGACTGAGAGGGGAACAGCATCTCCCCAGCACTCAGCTGAGGTTAACGCCTGGGTTTCCCTGTGGACCATGCTGCAGAGAGTGTCAGCCTCCTACGAGTCAGCTGGTGTGGTGAGGGGGTTGGGGAAGGAGACACTAACAGGTATAGCCCTTTGATGTGACTTCTGATAGCTATAGGGGATGTTATTACAGGGGAATAGCCCAGAGCTGAAACCCCTGCACGTCAGGAAATTTCAGATCCGGATCCAACACTTTACATCTGGCCTCTTGTTCTGCTGAGTAATGGGCTACACATCTTTGTACTTGGGGAAGTTCAGGGTGGTTTTGTAGCTCACTATCCTCCACTTATCACCTGTGTTAATTAGTGGTTAGCCTCAACCCAAAGACTTAGGACACGGGAGCCCCAGAGGCCAAGCAGACCTCTGGACAAGATACAACCCACTGGCGTGGGTAATAATCACGGTGATCAGGCAGGGCAGCTCTCTGGGACTTGGCCTTGCTTGGAGAGGTGGTACAGGGGCCTCAAAAGCCATTGTGGTCTGGTATGTCTCCATGAACCCCTTCGCACGTCACAGCTCTCCCACCAGCTGTCTTTCTTGAGCCCCCGCCCATTTGCCAGGGCAGCAAACAAGCGACCAAAGCACCGACCGCCGGCAGCACAAGTGAGCGCTTGAAAGAATATTTAAATGCGTGGGAAAGGGAGTTATTTACACAGCTGCAAATTCATAATAAAACCCCAGCAAGGATTGACACGGGGTTCCGAACCCCAAACAAACCAGCCAATGAGCTGGGGTCCAGCACTTCCCATCTGGCATAGATAGAAACCAACCGGGGGGCTGGGAAATCCAATATGCAATAAGAAACTCCACCCCAAGCCATTATGCGGCCCGGATCCCTATTTGGAAAACTGTGTTCTGCTTCCATCGCAGTTTCAGTTGGTTCTGTTATTAAGTGCTGTTCCCCCCAGAGGTCGCAATATGTCAGTGGTGGGTGAAATGACTGATAGATACCTATACACATGTGGGGCAAATTCATCCTGGGTGAAACTCTACCAAAGCCAACGGAGTTACATGTTTCACTGACATGTTTTTAAAGTGCCGGGGGGATCTGTCAAGATGAAAGTTTCTCGACTTGACGCTGCGTGTGCACTAAAACGGCATGATAATTAGACATGCAGGGGGCAATTGCCATAGCTGCTCTGGGCAACCCAAATCCCTTCATTACAATTGAAAATCTCAGCTGCCTTTACAGAGAGGAGATGAAGCTGCAAAGCTCAGATCTGGATTACAAACCCGGCGAAGCTTTTAGTGTGTGACCAGCTCCCCATATAATATTGCACCATGTTCTTGCCCAGCCCCATTGTCTCTATGACCTGTGAGCAGCCGGTTTCCTAAAGAGGTAGGAGCAGGCAGGTCATACGCTACAAATTACATCTTTCTGCTGCCGCGTGCTGGTAATACGATGAACTGATCTTTCCCCTGGTTCTGGCCTGGTCCAATGGATCTGAAGTGGGCCTGCCTTTTGATGCGACGTGATACAATGTTTGGTACCATGCCTTTAAAACAACAAACCCAATAAAGTATAATTGAAAAGGAAAAGGCAATTACAGAGCCAGCATCTGCCAATTCCAAACCTCATGGCCTATGTCCTGCTGGGGGAGGGTGGGTGGAGATAATTTTTTGCCAATTGAAATCTTCACCCCGATTATTAACTTAGAGGATTAGCCACTGCACTAATTGAACAACAACAAAACCCAGATGTAATTACCCTGTCTTCTCTCATCACCGCAATCTCCTTGTGTCTGACGGAAGCTATATGCACGAAAGCGCGAGGAGGAAAATGAGATAAACCCGACATGTAAATTCATTACAGATCCCCAGCGTAATTAATTCCAGCTCAGACAGACTAGCCCTGTGCACGTCAGCGTTGTCAGCCCAGGTTGGACTACAATCCGGCGTAGGCAAAACTGCCTTGTAACAATCACCCCAGGTTGGCTATCCAGCAGCATCTAGGAAATCAGCTCCCATTCATTCATCCAGTTCCGTGCCTCCATTTCCCTGATGGCTCAATTGAATTCAGTACGACAAGCTACAAACAAACCTCTTACTTTGCCCTTACAATTTTCCAGGGGCACTTGATGCCATTCAGGTATTTAATTGGCTGAACTGATTGGCCTGGGCTCTGGGGGTTTTTCGCCTTCCTCTGTAGCACAGGGCATGGCTCACCTTCCGGTGAATTCTCTGTATCTTAAAGTCCTTAAATCATGGTTTAAGGAGGTGAATAACTCAGTGATAGGTTGGTGGCCTATTGCTGGAGTGGGTGGGGGAGGTCTTGAGGCCTGCATTTTGCAGGAGGTCAGACTAGACGATCGTACTGGTCCCTTCTGATCTTAAAGTCTATGAGTCTATCTCAATTAGGCAGTCCCAGGGCACCTCCTGATTCCACTTCCTCCTTAAGCCTAATACAATGGGCTGGGGACATTAGGTTGGCAATCGTATTAATCGAGAGGAGCTCAGATGCTTCAATGCTGGGCACCAGCACAAATCCCAAAAGATGGACAATTCCTATGAAAAGGGGAAAGGGCCAGATCCACAGTGGGGATAAACTGGAGTATTATTAGCATTATTTTTTATGTGTATTGCAGTATCATCTAGAGGCCAGCGTATATATATAGGCCCTTTGGCATATAATACTGGCATAAACCAGCACTGCTCTGTTGAAGTCAATGGGGGACCTCCGCTGACTTCGCTAGAGCAATGCTGGTTTACGCAGCAGAGGCTCTGACCCAATGACATAATTAAAAGTAACAACACGCACATCTTCCTGGCTTGCTGTCTAAAGCGGGGGTCGGCAAAGGGCCGGCCTCTCCTCCCCAACCCTCAGTGGTGTGGTGACCCCCTCCACCGAAAGAGAAGTGGCCGCCACCTGAGAATTTGGCGGCGGTCACAACTGGAGTGCTCCCTCCTGCCCCACCATCCCCGAAAGAAGCCAACTGAAGCATCTTCTTTCAGCAGTGGAGGTGAGGTCCCCAGGCACGCCGTCAAGAGAAGCCATCCATAGCGGCTTTCGGTGGCAGAGCAGCAATTTTGGCAGCGTCGCAAGGGGCACCACATGCCACTCCGAATCAGCTTGCGTGCCACTCCTGGCACGTGTGCTGGGTGTTCCTGGCCCCTGGTCTCCAGACTCTCATCCTTGGCACCCTACTGCTTCCTCTTGTCTGGTTTTGATCCTCTCTTCTGGCATCACATCTGAACTCAAACCGTAAGTGCCTCGGGTCAGCAACAACACATCTCTTCTTGTCTGCATGCGGCGTGGAGGATGTGCTCCGAAGCAGTCAAGGATAATGAAGAAACGGACGATGCGTGTAAATGATGAGGCTGCTGCTCCCCAAATAAATAGAATAAAGCAGGCCAGGAGGAGACAGGGAGTGTCCCTCTGTCAAAGCACATACTGAAAACCTCCTTAAGAAAGGCTGCCGGAAGTGTCGCTTTCTAACTGGCTGGATTCCCCAACAACAAAATGGGAGAGAGAGGGAAGTGAATGGAGCTGAACCTTTCCCTCGTGTTCAGTCCCATGAGAATGCATTTCTCTGCCAAGCCAAATGAGTGTTGCAAACTTTTAACTGAGAAACAGCCACCTCTGTCAAAGGCAAGTACCATCCTCCCGGGGTGGCGATGACCATGTCCTCTTATGTAGCACTTTTCAGCAGTAGACCTCAAAGCACTTCACAAAGGACGTCAGTGTCTTCCTTCCCTTTTACAGATGAGGTGCCAAGAAGACGAACTGCCCGGCCAGCCAGCGGCAGAAGAACCCAGATCTCCTAAGTCTCAGCCAGTGTACTATTCACTGGGCTCTGCTGTCTCATGTGGCTCTCAGATTCCAAAGAGAAGAGCAATGGGGACATGTTACAAAGAACCTTTTGGCTCCTGTATATGCTACATTCCTTACTGTCTCCAAGTTAGACCATGCAAGCATTAGTGCAGATCTCAGAGTCCTAATCCATCAGCTGATGCAGCTCTAGGTGAGTTCAATCCACAGCCCGCTGGTCCAGAATGATCAGCCCAGCTGAGTCCTCTGAGGTCCCCTAGCTCTCTATTTATAGCTCTGCTAGGGAAGCCCTCTTCTACTGACCTGCCAAGCTGCTTTCCACCTGAATACGCACAGAGGGGAGGGAGCTGGGAAGAAACTGACCTCAAGCCAAACTAAGGAAGTCCCCTTGAGCAGGCTTTATCTTTCTGAAAGCTCTTACTTTACTTTGTGTAACTGAATATGAGTCTTAACCCTCCCCGCAAACACACACACACCACTTAGAAACCTTTGGCCAGAGAGAATCTGGCACTTTGGGCAATTACAGGCACAAATAGAAAGATTGGTGAATCCCTGACAGTCCCTGTCCACCCCAGCCCATTTAAATCTCCCTCCAGATGTGAGGTGTGCGTTTCTGTCTCTGCAGGAGCAGAGTACCACACAGCACATTGTCTTCCGGGTTTAAGAGAAACACACTCCTTGTGGGCACCTGGTCAGAAGGGTAACACACTCACATGGTAGATATGGGCTCAAGCCAGCATGTTCAGAACTGGGTTTCCAAACACCCCCAAATTAGGAGGTTTCTGGGATGGGGTCTTCGGTTACTAATACTAATGGGGCTATATGCAAGAACTAGATCCAGTTTTGAGGCTGGATTTCCATGGGGCTGCCAAGTCTCTCACAATAATGGGTCTCTT
Organism: Pelusios castaneus; assembly: GCA_007922175.1. Classification (NCBI taxonomy): domain Eukaryota; kingdom Metazoa; phylum Chordata; order Testudines; family Pelomedusidae; genus Pelusios; species Pelusios castaneus. Next base: position 9,721,666 of record ML685804.1, read on the forward strand.
CATTAAAGCTCTGGCAGTCACACCAACAGATGAGAACCGACTCCCCCTGCCGCTCTTTTTCTTTTTTTAAGAACAGTTTCTGGTTCAGAGGTACAAAGAAAAAGTTGAAGAGATGGTCCCAGAGCTTCCAGGCTCACAAGGCAAGGGGCAAAGAAAAAGAACCCTAAAAATAAGGATTTTTTTAAAAAATCTCACGATTTTGGAGATAACTGTGTAATTTGGGGGGGACTGACTCTTGATTTTTGAATGTCTGGGGCCTTCCCATACTATTTCAAACACCCCTAATACTAATGGGTGTTTGAATCATGGCTTTTTTATTTTGGATCCCTTTTTAATAATGACCACCAGTTGCCTGCCTCAGAACTGGGATCACTACAGAAGATGTTAGTGCTACTGCTGAAGGATGGCTTTGTGATTAAATGCCCTTGTGTGACATTCAAAAGACTAAGGTTCAATTCCCTGTTTGTCCCATCCTGCGTGTGGCACCTTGGGCAAGTAATGAAAGATCCCTTTAACTTCTGGTCCCCCTCTGAAATAGACTGAGTTTGGTGATGCGCCTCTCTTGCTGGGCACATACAGCGCCTACCACAGCAGAGTCCTCATTTTGGCTGCCGGCTGTCATAAGACAATAAATAACAAGGCGAACAATGTGAAATGCTGTCACCCTGGCACAATGGGACTGGATACGCAGCCGTCTCACCACCCCCAGCTCCCGCCCCCAAGAAAATCAGAACAAAACGCTTCACGTAAACTCCTTTAGAATTTACGCACGCTATCCAGCTGGAAGAGGTCCAGGATTGAGGTTGGGGTGAATACTAGCCTGATGTCATAGCCATACATATCCTTTTCAGGACGCCCGTGAATTATCCAGTGGGCCAGTTCCTTCCCGCAGCCTCCTCCGAGCATCATGCCTGGGCAAAAAGAAAAGAAGGAGAGGTCTGCAAGGGGAGTCAGAAAATCTGGGTTGGTTGCTTTGAGACCGATATGCATTCAAACGAGCCACTGATTTAACCAGAAATTCTGTTTGTGACATGAGGTCAAGATGGGAGCCACTTATGTCTCTAGCCAAGAGAACCCTTTCCTTGGCCCAATCCTCCCCCTCTGGGGACCCGATGGAGGCTTCTCTAGATAGGAGAAGGGGACTTTGGTTTGTTTTAGGTCTTGTCTTACCTGCACTGTTGAAGCCGCAGCCCAGGAAAAAGCCTCGGACTTCTGGTGCTTCTCCCATGAGGGGCTTATGGTCGGCCGTAAACGATTCTAGAAGACAGCAAAGATGACAGGGCCCATCAGCACCACCCTGACCAGCCGCAAGCTTCCACCCCATTTCAGAGACAGGTCCCATCTTTCAAAGGTGGGGTTTTCTGAGCGTTCTCCAGCATTAGCCTTAGTTCAACTCCCACTGAAGTCAGGGAGAACTGAGTTAGACCAACCCTGAGTGAGCCTGAAAAATTCTACGCCAAATGCCCGTCTCACTTGGACATCTCATGATGTAGAAGAAATTGCTGTTGTCCCTAAAACAACAGGGATCAAAGGAGACTACAGTTACCATGGAAATGAGCACCTATCCAAAGTCCATCCAGTCGAAATATTCCCATTGGCTGGGATGAGCTAGCTTTAGCTAGACAGAGACTGATGGGTACCAGAAGAGGCAGTGACTTTTCCAGAATTGTCTTCCCCTGCCCTTGGAGAACCCAGATACACTGTGAGGCAACCCCAATAACTTTCACTGGGGTGCTTAGACTTGAACAAACAACTAACATCGAATGTTACAGCCTATTTCAGCACTTGACTGAGGGAAAGGGGAGATAGCAGGTCTGGGAACAAGAAGGCCCTGTCGTTCAGCAAAAGGCATGCTTCAAGCTAAAGCCAAATTTCCACGTCAGCCACGCCGGAGTTTGGCGGAACATTCCCTTGCTCAAAAGACACCGCGTACATTTGGCCTTGAGGGGGCATGAGGTTTGCCACAGCACTAAGTCCTCAGGTTTGCACAGGAGATGTTCCAGTTCACCTTTTCACCAGCATTCAGCAGAAACTGGGCGTGCTTCTCAAAAGAGTGGGCAGGGGTGGGGGCAGAGATGATCGCAGAAGGCAGAGATGGAGACGCCCATTTTGATCATTGGCCTACAAGTTAGATCAGATCATAAATTCAATCTATGCCACTGCCAATGGTGGATTCTTCCCTCCTGGATGGTTTCCTGGTACGTTGTCCAGTCTAGGCCATATCCCCATTGATCCAGGTTGCACCACCTCAATAGGAGACCCGCCATTTTCTAGTCAAAAAGAATTCTACCTCTGCAGAGCTTCCCTAATAGTCAGTCTTCATTGTCCCTTTCTTTACCATATCCCTATTGATCCTGGTCCATCCCCCATTGGTGGTCTCCCGAACAATTCCTTGCTCTCGGAATATTCCCAGCACAGGCACCCTGGTGTCCATACATGGACCTAGCACTGGCCAAGAAGCATGTTGGTGGAGTTAGTGGCATCCTGGAAACTGGGGGCCCGGGAGGCTGAAGAACGACACTGCAGGTAGACAGAAGTTGGGCGCCTACACCCCAGATCCCACCAGCCCTCTTGAGTAATAGTAATGATACCTAACTCTCCTCTAGGGCTTTTCATCCACTGATCTCCAAATGCTCCATCGAGGAGGCCAGGATCGTTAGCCTCCTTTTACGGATAGGGAAATGGAGGCATTAGGGAGGGCAAGTGGCTTGCTTCAGCTCATCCAGCAGACCAGTAGCAGAACCGGGAAGAAGTTTTTGGAGTCCCCGTCCAGTGCTCTGCTTCCTGACTTCACACCTCCAATCCCCTCTGCCTGGCCAGCACAGAGAGGAATCTGGCGCAATGAAGAAGAAAAGGAGGAGATGAGGTCATGTAAATGGTACATGTGCCTCCGGTTCAGGTCCCTGCCCTTAAGATTTCCCCTGTAGCTTCCAGGGGTCAGGAGACCTCAGTGTTGGTCTGGCCCTGGATGCAAGCACAGGTATTTTCACAGCAAGGCTTTCGGCTGCACAGGCTGGAGGAAAGCCACAATGGGAATCTTTACCTATAAAAGGGCCCTTAGTAAAGCAGGATGACTCCTCTGATCTACACAATCAGCACATGCTCCAGGAGTTATTAATTCCTCCTAAATTATTATTTTAACAGCCATCTTTTCCTTGCTTCATCCCCCCAATGCAAGAGAGCTGTGTTGCTTCATTAGTTATCTTTCCTGGGGCTGGGGCAGGTTAAAATTTCTTTATTATTGTTATTTTCTTTTTATCCTAATCCATCTTTGCTGGTATGCTTCATGAATTTCATATAGATATTTTCTGATTAGCCTAATGGATTTCAGTGGAACAGCTGCCTAGAGCTCCTGTGCTAATGTCTCATTCTGCCAGCTCCCATTCCAGATACGGCTGTCAATCAGGATTCTAAAAAAATAAAATCCTCTGCTGGGTGGAGAAAAAAACTTCTTGCGCCACCAAGGGCTTTTTTTAAAACCTCTGACAGTTTGATGACTCAATTTGTCCATCCCGGGGGTCATAAGACCCTGGCTTTATGATCCATTAGGACTTTATTGCCCACCAAGCAATTTCCAGTTGGTTTAAGTTCTTCTCTCTCGTGCGAGAGAAAGGAGAAGGGGTTTGGGAAGAACCAGTGAATAAACTCTTTGGGCAGGGACCATCTTCTTATTCTGTGTCTATACAGCACCTAGCACCAGCGGGCTCAGGTCCAGGACTGTGGCTCCTAGATACTACCACAATGCAGATTCATAATGAATAATGAATTATATATTATGATTATTGTGTTGGTGCCTAGAGTCACTGTCCAAATACACAAAAATGTGGCCTGTTCCTCATAGAGTTTACCGTCTGATGTTCATCTTTGCATATACATACAAGGCCTTTCATCTGGAAGGATCCCAAAACACTTTGTAAATTCTGGAGTCTAGACCTGCAGCTCCTCTTTAGCTGCAAAGGGACTTGAGCACCTATCTCCCATGGGCTACCCCGAGAAAATCCCAGCCTGCAAACAGAATTTACTATAGCCCCCACTGCAATTGAACCATCTCTGGGGCAATACGTGTCCATTGTTCAGGGGTGCATGGAAGCACTACTCAGCAGTTGGGAACAGGAAAAGCCCAGGAATACTGCCTCCAACTGTAAAATATGGCAGGCAAAATGGGACCGTCTAAACTGAGAGGAAGCCCCGTCTCCATGACACACTTCCTTTTTAGAAAAATACTGCTGGATCTTATTGCCATACGTTCTTTGTTTTACAGCAAGTGCCTCCTAACAAAGATGTTGCAGATTTCGGTTCAAGGCTGATTCCTTCTCAATAAGCACCTTGACTATGTCTACACTGGTTAAGCTAAGTCAGCTCTGTTAAGTCGACTTAACGGAGCCTGTAGTGTAGACGTACCCATCCACACTGGCTTTAAGTCAACTTAATAAGGTCAACTTAAGCCTTAAGTCGACCTTCAGAGGTGGTGTTATTAAGTCGACTGAATGAAGCGCCCAGTGTGGACGCGGAGTTCTGGAGGTCGACTTAAGCGTCCTTAAGTCAACCTAAGGTGCCAGTGTAGACGCTCCCCTTGTGTCCAAGTACTGTCCGTATCTATGCCTAGCCTGTCTAGCTTGGGAGATGTGATGAGACTTCAGTTACAGGAGGAATGGCGGCAGACAGTTATTTGTACTGAATCTTCCCTTGGTCTTGCTTTTTCTACTTCTCCTCAAGACAAGCCTGAAACAGCATTTGGCCAGTCCTGAGCTCTGGGTGTGGCTTTGAATCCAGATCTGGATCTGAACTTTATGGCTACAGCTCACCTCTAATTTCTACACAGCTATTTAGAACCAAGTTTTTGACTTCACCAGAGCAGGCTGCCAGATACCCACAGCTCACTGAGCAAACAGGCCAGGCTATAAATCAAGGAATTAAAGGGGAGAAATCCGTAGTGGAATTAAAACCTAGGCCCACAGTTTGCCAAGTAGCTCCTCTACAGGGTAAGATAACGGATTAGCCATGACATGCAAAAATTCTTCCTCTGCTAATCCCTTACAAGCAAACGGAGCATTAGATGTTCATCCCCAGATTTGTCTGCTCTGTTCTGGGTTCTGCTCAACAACAATAATAATAAAGCACAAGAAATAGAAACGCAAAGCCCCTCTTTTCCAAACCCCAGATTGCCTACAAAGAAGTCGTCTCGTTGGGTACGTGAGGTTTGCTGTAACCCCGTGTACAATATGAGATATGACCATCCATTGACAGAGGGGAAAGACAAATGCAGCTTGACAACCTAACGCCTTGGACTGCAGAGGGAGTTTATCAGACCAATAGCATAGATATTTAGTACACTCTATGGCCCCAGCACCAAACACCTAACCAAGCTGTGGAGAGGGAACCAGGACAAAAAAAAATCAGAGATGAATGTTTGATGGAGACAGAATTCAGGATGGATGTTTATGCACTGGGTAAAAACAAGTCAACTGCTTTGAAGCCCTCATGGTCCTTCTTGGGTGAACTTGGTGTTGATACCCTGGACACAAAGCTGGGCATCTGTTGCCTGACTTTTCCTTGCAGAGCCCTGATGCCAGCTACCCACCTCATTCCTGACCTATAGCATTCTCAACTCCAGTTAAATTGAGTGGGAAACAGGTTTCTTGGCCCCATGGAAATTTTAGATATTCAAACATTTTCCCATCCCGAACCGGGCCAAAAAGCTGAACTCTCAACAATTTCATGAAGTAAAAATCCCTACGTGGTTTTTTTTTTTTTGTTCAGATCAATCAAAATCTTTTGTTTCAATCATTCAAAATGCCTCCTTTTAATGTTGACCTATCCTTCTTCTTTGAAAAACTTCTTTTACTCTAAATTGACCAACTTTCCAAAGACAAGTCGTTTCAATTAAAAAACCTGGAAGCTTTCTATTTCAAAAGTGTCAACACTTCCTGTTTCAACAATTTCAACCCCTCCCCCCTACTTTTTTTTAATCACAAATTTATCAAGTTGGGACAGTAACTGAAATTGACATGAACAGTTTCGGTTTCAATGAATTAGCATTTTGGAGGAAAAAATGGTTCGTTGAAAAAATGGGCTCCATACAAGTCTCCTATAATGCAAATTTAGGTCTAGCTAGGGGCTTGGAAATATGGAAAAGGAGAATCTGAATTCTATCCTTACGGCTACTAGGAAATTCCAGTTATGCAGAGTGATCAGTGAAATGACAAGCATGGGGGCCTACATGGCATGGATCCATTCCTGTGTGGATGACCCTTATAGCTGATAAAAAGTTTCCAGGCTACAGAAACCTCGTTAGCTGGGCTACGCTTGAGCTATCTGTTCTAGGAATGTTTAAACAGTGCTCTCCTACCTGAACCTCTTCCCCTGTTCGGCCCTATCAAGCCATGCCACCTTTTGTAAACTGGTTTCTTATGTTCTTGAGCTCTATGATTGCCCCACTCCTCAAACCCCGATCCCCAGGAGGCAAGTTGATCTGCAAAACTAAACGGGGGACAATCCTTTCTTATATAAAAGATTTACTGCGCAGTTCAAACAACACACATTTGCCATTTGTTTGTGCGTTCCAAATCCTCCGTGACTTGGCTTTCATGGATAGAATACATGTAAGTTTAAATCAAAAGTGTGTATGGGGAGGGAAGAGGGGAAGGATCATAGAGCCTTTAGAAATCATATTTATTGCATTACAAATATTATATAAAGAAGTTGGCTTCCTGCTGGATATCTGGCTTCCCCGAAGAGACTCACAGCTGTACTTACACCCTGATTTAATCAAAGCTGCGCTTCCCAAGGCCAAGGCATCTACCTTGTAAATGTCATGTTTTATCTGGTTAGGAGCAAGAGATGTGTCCTACTTTCTTATCGAGAGAGCGTGCAGCTCTGTCCCTGTGGGGATGGAGGGTTTTTCCTTTTAAATACTTCAGTGAAACAAGCAAAGGTCTTTATGGTGCAGACTTCTCTGGTAAATGCACAGGAGTCTTGAAATGGAACCTCCCGGGCTAGTCCTCAGACTGCTATTTAGCACTGCACTGTATCTCATTTCAGACTCAATACCTTTCTGTCCAAGCCACGCAGACACCAGTTCTAGAACTGCCAATTGTGCTGGATTGACAGAGCTGGTAGATCTTTTCCATCCTTAACGTCTAAGAATCCAGACATGCTGCCTAAACATGCCATATGGATATTTCCACCAAAAAGATAAGCAGTAAAATAGTGTTGACATTTAAGCGTTGTCACTAGTTTCCAGAGTGAACATCAGGCATGCTCTCAAACTGGGGCAACCAATGCCCCTCAGAGCCACATTTCTGCAGAAACTGAGCAGCTCCTTGTGGTCATGACAAGAAGAGACCGGCGATGAACTGGACTAAAAGCAAATTCATTTTAATTTGTACAAGGTTAGAGTTGAACCAAGGAAAGCAGACGTGAAAGGCTGCCAAAGTTTCTGATACATGGTGAAGGGTATGGCCTGAGTTATAGCCGTCCCATCCAGGGCTTGGCAGAAAGATGGTTAGCACTGAGTGCTGACGAGAAGACAGATCACGGGTGCAAGCTGCAGGGATGACCAAGAAGATGGGCTGGGCCAGCTGTTCTGAATTAAGCCATCCCCTTAGACACCATTACAGTGTTCCGAAAAGCCACGTCTAGCCGTGCCTCAGCAAGAGAGGAAGGCGCGATTGGAAAAAGTGTTCTCTGTGCAGTTCTCCAACCTTGGTTGTGCAAAGCCTTTTCTGAACCTTTCGTTGAAAACCCCCCAAGTTTGGGAAATTACTTCTGGTCTGGCCACGGGTGTAGGCATATCTTTGGACTTCTGGACACATGCATTTTGATGCTGGGCTGCTGGTCCCCAATCCCAACCACAGCTCAACACCCATTTTCTGCAAAGGAGACAGCAGGGGGGGGGCTCATTTCCAGAGGTGCTGAGAACCCACAGATCGGTTATCTTCAATCAGAGCCACAAGTGTTCAGCATCCCTGAAAATCTGGCCCTGCTGTATGTTACTTTTGACAGCTCATTCCCATGGACACAGTGATGCGCAGATAGCAGAAACCCTCCATCCAAACCCACCAGGCTATAGGGGCTGCGGCCGTGTGGTGCAAGGAATGCACCTAAATGCTGGGAGGCCTAAATGCTGGGAGCGAGACCCCCAGGACTCTGCCACTGACTTGCCGTAGGGCCCCTGGCAAGACATCTCATCCATGCCTCAGTGCCCTCTGCCAATGGTTGCCCCACTTCCAGGTCAAATATCCTGATTTACTCCTCCCTCTGTTTTACCCACACCCACACCCTTGGTTGTGAAGAAATAAATAGGTTTCACTTCTGCACCTGCCGTTTGGACAGGCCATGCAAGAGGGTGTGCAGAGGGAGTCGGCGGAGTTCACTGCCACTCCAGATCTGTCCTAGATGACCTTTTTCCTGAGCCGGGCCCACAAATCAAGCACCTCGCTGCTACAATAAGTCACCAAAGCTGAGAATGCAAAATAAATTCCACAAAATGCAGAAGCCAGCGTCTGAAAATCTGCCCTCTGGCACTCAAATCCAGTCGCAGCTAAATCAGTTGGAAATGTGGGTGACGTTACAGAGAACGCAGAAAAAGAAAATTCCTGGACTGTTTTCCTCCCTATAGCAGGGTTCCAGCACCACCTTCAGGAACCGGATATCACTGCAACCAATCCTGTGATGTTCTCAAGGCGCAGACAGAAGCATCCAGGCAGAGGTCATGTCACGTTGGTGTTCGCATGGCAGGATTGCATCACAAGTCGTACACAGCATTTCCCTAATCCGCTGCTCTCCTACCTCCAGAAAGCCCCATGGGATTGGTGGTGTTTAGAAATGCTACACCTGTCACAACCCATCAAAGGGCTTCTAAGAAATTCAACCAGCTTGAGATGTGGTGTGTACAGCGTAACAAAACGTCCTCAGCCAGGAGGACCGAATCTGAAAAGGTGCCCGGCGCACGTGGGACAGCTGTGATGTCCCGGGATTGTCTAACAGGCGGGGTGAATGGCCAGAGCATGAACCAACACTGAAATTTGGGGGCTCAGACTTCCCGTCCCACTGCCCCACCCACCTTGAAACGTACCTCTCAAAGATCATGACAAGCAGATCTGTGAGCTTTCTAAATCAGACCGGTGCAAGAAGCCCAATATCCATATTGCCTTAGTGCCCAGGCAAGGCAAACGTTGGCTCTAATTAGTGCTCCCCCAAGCTCTCTGAGGTGGCGCCTGGGCTGTGCCAAATTCTCTCCTGCCTTTGAGAACACTGAAGGAAACATTTCCATCTCAGCCTGGGCAGTCTAGAGCCCACCATGTGATAAAAGCAAGTGGCAAATGCGCACAGGTGAACTGCTCTGGGAAAAACAAGTTTGATCAACGCACCAAGATCATGGCAAGGAGAGATTTCTAGAGCCGTTCTCCACCCCATTGCTGTACAATCAACATGTTTTTAGGTTCTCGGCTTAGTTACAAGGTCTGATCCAAAGCCAGCAGATGTCAAGGGAGCCTTTTTCTTCATTTTCTTGGGCACTGGACCAGATCCTGGTTCCATCTCTTTTGCGAGTGTGCATGTGTGTGTGTCTTAAAAGAAAAGCCAAGGAAGACAGACATTTTATCCATTCCCAATTTGTCTCCTTGCGTGGGTGGGCAGGAAAAAGCAAAAGACTGATTCATACTAACCCTGCATATAAATATAATGATTGTTTGCTTCAAATTAGGAGAATACATATTAAAAAAACTCAGGGAACAAAACTGTATTGGAGTGCACCATTGAAATATTACCTGGCCCGCAGACAGTGGATTTAATTCCCGTTTTCTCCAGCACCGGCACTCTGTTTATTGCACCTTCAATATGTTGCATGAACACATCCCAGTCCAGATCAAAGAGGCCAAAGGCAAATTTATTAGATACCTGAAGGAAATAGGAGTCTAGTTACACAGAAGTTAAGTGAGAGAAGCCGTTTATTTTATAACAAGCGCTCCATTCTGACAGCCGCTTAGCGACTGCTCCCGGTAAGGTGCTGAGTAACCCTGAAATCAACAGGAACTGAGGGGACTCAGCACTTCTGAAAATCAGCCTCAAGGGATGAACGCCTGGCCCTGCTGAAGTCAGTGGCAGTTTGGACATTGATTAAGGCTCTCCAAAAACCAATGCACCCAAAATTAGAAGCTGGAAAGTTTAGTTTCACAGAATCCTAGACGATTTGGGTTGGAAGGGACCACAGGAGGTATCTAGTCCTATGGTCGGTTCAAAGCAGGCCCAACCCCAACGAAAGCACTCCAGCCAGTGGTCAGTCAATCCAGGCCTCAAAACCCTCTAAGGATGGAGATTCTACCACCTCCCTAGGTAACCCAGTCCAGCGCTTCACCTCCCTCCGAGTGACAAAGCTTTTCCCAATATTCAGCCTTGAGCTCCCCTACTGCAACCTGAGACCATTGCTCTTAGTTCTGTCGTCTGCCGCCCCTGAGAACAGCCCAGTCCACCCTCCCTGGAAACTCCCTTCAAGTAGTTGAAGACCGTTGTCAAATCCCCCCTCATTCTTCTCTTCTGCAGTTCATTCAGCCACTCCTCATAAGTCATGGGCGAGTCACATAATCTCTTCGTGTCTCGAATCCCCCTCTGAACAGGCAGGGTAATAACACTTTCCGACACCCAGTCTCTGTCGGGGCGACTCAGCACATCAGCTCTTTGGGCAGCACTATTTGGGAACAGTGCCTGGCACATCCAAGCCCTGATCATAGGTGCTGGAACTAAAGGTACCGTGAGGGCTATTACGCCTCCTGGCGTAAAGTGTTTTCCATCCTATACATGGTTTACACTTTAGTTCAATGGCTCTCAGCGCCCCCACTACAAAACCTGTTCCAGCCCCCAGACCTTGATCTTCGCCCTGGGGTCTCTGGCTGCTCCTGGGAGACAAATAATTTGGTGAGCCCATTTTCCAAAATGCCACTTTGCGAGGGAAGGCGGAGGGGGCGGGCCGAGCGGGTGACTTATTTCTACTTAGCGAATGACAAAGAAGTGCCCTTGTGCGAGGGGACTAGGAGATAGTTTGGAGGAGACAAATTCATACCCTAATGGGTGTCCTCTCACTGCAGGGTTCAGCACCCAGGTGGTCTGAGCAGCTAGACCGCAAAGCTCTGCCAAATTCCCACATCCTCACTGCTCCTGCACTCCCCCGGGCGTGCCGCTAAGACTCCTGAGGGCAAGACCCGTGAGCCACTTCTTCCCCAGTAAATTGTGAGAGAACTTGTCTGTCCTGGGCACGCAGTGGAGAACTCTCTCACCACCCAGCTGGTGTGGCTGTGTCCTCTCTGCAACGCAAGCAGCTTACCAGTGAAAACAGAACCTGGGTCTAACCCACATTCCCCGCCAGCCCGGGTTGAAAGCACCAGTTAAATCGGTGACAGGGCACTGTGTGTGTGTGGACAGGAGAGGTTTTAAAGGCAACACCTGAGGAAGGGTGCAGGTTAACACTGAAGAGAAGACGTCTCATGGGGCTAGATATAGGTCAGAGGCAAGAATCCCTGGCAGAACAGGGAATTGAATCTTGATCTCCCAACTCCTAGGCTAGCGCCCTAACCAGTGGGCCATCCTTCCTCTCCCATTCTGACTCACACTGCGTACAAGGTTCTTGTCTAGATCTAAGCCGGATCCAAACAGAAGGAGCTTTCAAATTCTACTGCACCCAGCTGAGTCTTAATGTAAAGTGTCTTCATCTTGTACTTTCCGGCACATTAACCAGAGAGCTAAGGAACTCATTTCGGAGCCTACTTTGTCAAAATGGCTTTCCTGGTGACGTGCTTGATTTCCTATGAAAACCACTCAGCACCACTCACCTCCTCCCAGAATATTGGGTTTGACTCATATCCGCCCACGGAAAGGGCATCGCCTTGGAGACGGAGATACACCGAGGCGTCATGATCGCGAACGTTCGGCATGCTCTGAAAACAGAGAAAGGAATGTCATCCAAAAGGGCCAGGAGGGAGGGAAGCAAACCTCACAGGCTGAGAGGAGCGTCTGCCCCAGGGCACCGTTCCATCAGTGCACCCAAGGCTGCATGGGTCGTCTGTCTTCTCACCTGCAGCTAGCCTGCTGGATGGCTACTGTGGAGGGTAATTCTAAACCTAAGAGCACAGGTGACCAATCTGTAATTATTCTCCAAATTGTTCCACTCCAGAAGAGTCTAAACCTGCTAGAAGCAATAGCGGCTCCTCCACATTTCCCCCAGAAAGAAAATCGCCTAGATCCGCCTCACTAAAAGGCAGTACACGCTCCGCTCCTCCCTGTGTCCCGCTGCAAGACCTGCCAGTGGTCAGAGCTCAGCGCCAGTTCTTAGGATGTGCTAGATCCACAGTGTGGCAGGAGTAAGAAGTAGGGTGACCAGATTTTATAGGAACAGTCCCAATACTCAGGGCTTTTACTTATATGGGCACCTATTGTCCCCCACCCCCTGTCCTGATTTTTCACCCTTGCTATCTGGTCACCCTAGTAAGAAGCCAGTTCTGGTAGTTCACTACCTGCCCCACTTCTGGCTCCCTGCTCCTGGGAATCCCACATTATTTAGAGCCCTCCCGCCAGCTCCCTGACCCATCGCCCTGTGCGGGGTTTATCCAACCTCCTCTGCCTCCCGCTGGCGCCTAACCCTAACCCTCCACACCCAAGGAAAATCCACCAATGACACAGATCACCAGGAAGAGCCATTGTCCCATCCAGCCCCAGCAGCCCAGTAAAGAAAACTGGTTTTGCTCAGGGGCAGAGATGGGTGGGACAGAGAAGCACTGCAGACCCCGGTTGGGTTTTGCTCTAAGCACCTGCATTTTTAAGCACCCCCCCGCCCCCATTTCTTTATTTAAAGGCACAGGCAGCCGGATCCTCAATTGTTCTTTTGGTGAGAGATTCAATCTTACGCCACAGGCCACACTGCCCCAAACAGCTGGCCAAACTTTGCCTGCAGTACCTAGTGTGACCCTGAGGGTCACAAGGGCTGGGCAGGATTTCTTTTAAAGCACCAACGCCTCTCTTTTTAGAAGGTCTGGTTTTGCAAAGAGATGGGAGAAAAGAATAGGCTGCGGCAGGTCACAGAAAATGAGTTTCAGCACCGGGCCCTTCCTAAGCCGCCTGCTTTGCACGGGCTGGAAGTGGCCCTACTCGACAGCACCACTCACACACCCGCAAAAGAGGATTAGCAGGAGACATCGCACAAGCAATGCACCGAGACACTCTCTCCGCACGCACAGCCCATGGGCAACTGCAGCGGCAGAACTGCAGATGCTGATATGATTAAATAGACTGAGTCTAATTCACTAAACAGATCTTCTGCATGTCCCAGGCCCAGAGCAAGAGCGTGAGCGACGTGTGGCTGAAATGCAAGCTGGTTTCTGTATTGATCGGAACAAGACTGAAGATCAGCCTCTCTAAAAACAACCCCAAATCTACCCGACCTCCACAAAACCGCAACGGAGTGCTTTTGAAAGCAGGCACTTGGGCATTCATTTGAAGAGAACAACAAAACCTAGCTCTGATCCTCAGTAGATCCCAAAGCACTTTGCAAAGGAAGTCACAGCAGCATTATCCTCATTTTAGAGCTGGGGAAATGGAGGCACGGAGACTTGCACCATGTCCCTGAGCAGCGGAGACAGGAATAGAACAGAGCTCTCCTGAGTGCCAGTCCAATGCATTATCTATTAGGTCACACTGAATTACCTGACGTATTTGTATAAAGCCTAGAGCAGTGGGGCACCAACCCTCTTGAGGCTCTCATCCCTCTGCAGACAACAAGGCATGAAATCAACAGGATGCACCGATTCAGCAGAGCTGCCGAAGGCGTTCTCAGGAAAAGAACTGGGAAGCAGGTGTGTTTTAATCCAATTTAAAAGGAAGAATAGTTTTTCTCTTACCCCACTCACACAGCAAGATGAAGCAGTCCAACAGCCCAGACATTAATACAGTGCAAAAGAATAAAATTGATTTTCTCTAACAATACAGCATGCAAATATTGAAGTGACACAGCTGGAATTATTGCAGGGTCTACTGTATTTTTCACTGATAAATTAACAGCAGTTAGCATTTCAATAAGAGACACTGTGTTTGGTGGAGAGGCCTCTAGCCTAGCAGTTAAGAGACCTCCGTTCTGTTCTCTGTCTCTGTTTCGGTTAGGTAACCCTGGGCAAGTCACTTGAGTTCTGTTTCCCCTTCTACTTTTCTCTATTTAAGTTATAAACCCTTCAGGGCGAGGACAGTCTCTCACTATGTGTTTATACAGTGCCTAGCACAGTGAGGCCCAATTTTGGTTCGGGCAGGTAGGTGCTACACCATATAAAATAGTATCAATACATGGGACTTTTCAAAATCAATGGCCAAGGAATCAATCTGTCGGGGGAAAAACCAAGTGGGTTGCATAGAAAATTTAATACAAAATTACTCTAAAAATCTACAGGCCATAAATTAATAGCTCCTTTTATACAGTTTTGCAAACTCTCTTACATAATTCTAAAGCATAGAAATGTTTGTGAAATTTTGTAGGATAGTTAGAAAGCTGTATCATTTTCCAGTCACTGCTGCAGGACTTTTCCAGAAAGGGTGCTTGCTAAAATGAACCACAGTTCCTCTGGGGTACCTGGATACCTTTATCAAATGTAAAATACCAGACACCCTAACAGTGTTTCTCAATTGCTTTAGCACCAGAGATCCTTTCTGCCTTCCTAAACTGTGTCAGGGAAATTTCAGGGGCTGGTGCTGGTCCACGGATTGATTGTTGAGAAACACTGTCCTAGGTCATTCTGTTATAAAAAGTGGGGAAACAAACAAAAGACGCCCTAGGTTAAAACATAATTTTATTTATTCATATTAAGTAGAATGATAGTAACTTAATAAAATACTTAATAATCCTATTGTTTGTATTTTAACAATGCATAGACGCCCCACTCATGGACCAGGACCCCAGTGTGCAAGGGAAGACAGTCTCTCGCATAGCGCACAGGACTGGGACTCAGAAAACTCGGGTGCTATTCCTGTCTCTACCATTGGCCTGCTGGCTGACCCAGGGCAAGTCACGTCAACTGTGTGTGCCTCAGTTTCCCTGTCATCATGATATCAATGTCCTCAGTAAAGTGCTTTGAGATCTACCGGTGCAGAGCTCTAGACAAGAGCGTGGCATTCTTAACGTTAAAAACAGGCGAACGACGCAGCAGCATTAAGGCCCTGATTCGGCAAAGCATATAGAAACATGTTTGGCTTTAAGCACAAGTATAAAATCAACTTCTGTTCAGCCCAGCACTTAGGCACATGCTTAAATCCCACTAAAGGCAGAGGGAGGATGACTCTCTCCTACCACGCTCGGGGTCTAAACTATGCCTCTGGCAGCTCCCCTGAAATTGGAGGGGTGGGATGGGATGGAACCGGCCTGTTTCTTCTAGGGCAGGTTGTGATATAGAGAGGCTCAATCTGAATTCTTACATTTGAAACCAGATCCAGAATCAGCTTCCAGGTATCCTAAATTCTGCCTAACAAACCAGGAGTCCTGTGGCACTTTTAAAGACTAACACGTTTATTTATCGCATGAGCTTTCATGGGAGAAAATCCCACTTCGTCAGATACTTGAAGATGGAGAACTTACAGAATGGGAGGAAAAATAAATGCAGGAAAGTGTATGACGCAGCATCAGGTCAGGCTGTAACAGCAAATCAGAATAGGTGTTGGGATTCAAACACTGGGGAACAGCATATAGAGGAAGGTGAGGTCAGATCACCTGTTGTAACAAGAAGAAAATCCGTAGTCCCTGTTTAACCCTGAGGCAAGGGAGTCGAATTTGCACATAAGTTCCAATTCTGCAGTTTCTCTTTGAAGCTGCGATTTGTTATTCATTTGTTTGAGCCCCGCTATTAACAAATCGTCAATGGGATGAGCAGGGAGATTGAAGTGTTCCCCTAAATTCTGTTAGTCTTGAAAAGGGCCACAGGATTGTGTTGTTTTTCGGCAATGGACTAACACGGCTCCCCCTCTGGAACCTAAATTCTGCCTGTCAGTCCTCCTTCTCAGCTGCCGATTGCTTGCGCTGCCAAAGAGAGACATCTAGCTGCAGGCGGAGGAAGGAACTCTGAAGTGGGCCATGGGTAAGATTTTGTCACAGTTATTTTTAGTAAATGTCACAGACAGGCTGAGGGCAATAAACAAAAATCCTCAGAAGCCAGTGACCTGTCTGTGACTTGTATGAAAAATACCATGGGGGCGACAGAGGCTGACTGAATCCCGAGGGGGGGTTGCAGCTTGGCTAGACATAACCCCACTGGCTGCACAGAAGACAGCAATCTGCCAGCATGGGCTGTATGAGCACACTGAAGATTTTGGGCACATACTCCCATGGCTATCCCAAGCTGAAGCCTGTTCTCTTCTGCGCTGTTTAGGTGCGTTAGCACCAGAAGCCACAGTCACACCTCAGACCGCAGCACAGACATACCCAGCGATTCACAGCTATTCTGCTTTCAGCGGCTATTCCTGCGAGCAGAACCTTACTCCACCTGAATGCCTGCAGATAACCACGTAAAAGGGTACATGGAGGCAAGCTAAGCTGAAGAGTGGATTTTATTAGCACAGTTATTCACGAATGTGTTGTTCAGGTATTCACCTAAAGAACATCTCCTGGAGAAAATGGGAACATGCTGCACACACCCTGACCCCTCTAGGAAAGGAAAGAAGGTTGGATGCGAAGGAGAAAAGAAAGCCTTTGTGATCATAGAAGGGTTTGTGAAAAGCAGAGGACCTGTCCAAATTCTGAATCAAGTCTCTTCCTGAAAGTACACCCAGCACCTGCCCATGGCTGATGGCAAATTCTCCTGTTAGAGAAGAAGAGCAATGAACTGACCTGAATGCCCTCTATCCGCTCTGTCACCACGTATGCATGATGCATAGCCACCAGGGGCACGCTGACTCCAGCCATCTGGCCCAGGGCTCGGGCCCACACCCCTGTTGTAAAAACAAACCATGTTCTTGTGAGTGACCACAGTCGACGCCTCAGGGCACTTCTGGGACCCACACCAGAAACCTGATGCGCCCCTGACGTGTGGAAACAGGGAATTAACGAGGACCCTTTGGTTCCATCTTACACACAATCAAACTGCATTCATCTGGCATCCTTCTCCTCCTTGAGCATGGCCAGGGTGACCAAGGATGCCCCACTCAAAGACTGGACAAAGTCTCCTAATCGCCGGGACAGCAAGAACCGCCATCCTTGTGAGATTACGCCAAGTGGCCGGGCTGTATCAATGTTGTTTTGATTTCCTACCTGCACAGTTCACCACACACGGAGTCTGGATGGTGCCATAGTCTGTTTCCACTGCAGCAACCCTTTGCACACCCAAGTCATCGGCTCTGACCTGAATGCCGGTTACTGGGCAGTTCTCTATTATCTGGAGACAGAGAAAGAGAAGCAGAGCGGCACGTTCCACTGGGGTTTGCATGTAAAGTGTTGAACTCATAACACCAAATGGGTAACCCAGACCTCCTGAGGAGAATCTGGGGAATAACACAGAGTTAGTTCCTTGGCAATTTTGAAAAGTAAATATCTCAGATCGGACTGAAAAATGAACATTTTCAACAGCTGGAGAAAGCTGAAAAGATTTCCATTTCAGATCGAAGGAAATGTTTTGAGTCTGACCATTTCTGAATTTTTTAAAAATTAAATTCAAGGAGATTTGGAAACAAAAAGTCATTTCAAGCCGAAAAATCAAAACACATCTTTCAAAGACATTGAAACCAAATGATTTGATGGGATGGGGGTGAAGGGGTGGGGAGATAAACAATGAATCGAAACCAACACAAATTTGCAAAATGTTCTGGCTGAAAAATTGTGCTTAGCTCTAATCTGGAGACTCAGACCACTGGCTTCAGCCCAAGGCTCTCCTCCCCAGTGGGGAAGGTTTAATTCAGACACGGGTCTGTCTTTTTCCCCCCACTTCCAGAAAAAGTATTCCCATCACTTCAAGGGTATTAAATTTCGTTTGGGGCTCAAACTACCTGTAAGTGGCCTTTTACGGCCATTTTAAACCTCAGAGAATGATTATAATTTATTTGTATTGTAGTAACCTGTAGGAGTCCCAGTCATCGACCAGGACCTGATGGTGCTAGGTGCTGTACAAACACAGAACCAAACGCTGGCCCCTGCACCAATGAGCTTGCTCTATTTTACCCCTCACTAACACCCTGCTTAACATGATGTAGCTGTTTTGAAGTCTCACTCCCTTTATTTCCCCTCCTTTTCACTTTCCCGCCTCTTATGGCTCCATGTCAAAGCCACCCTCTCTTTAGCTGGCAAGACACGACTGGGAGCCCCTTCCAAGTCAGTCGGCACGGCACCCTAATCTGCCAACAGGGATGCTGCTAAACAGAAGAAGACAACGGTGAAAGAGATCTGGACTTCAGCTGGGAATGGTGGAGGCTGGGGATAACAGGACACAACGGATCGGGCGCCGGAGGGGTGGAGGATGGAGTGCATAAGAGAAAACATCCGGCTGAATTTGGGAGTTGTGAAAAGATAGAAGGCTCAGACAGACACCCAAATAGGCAACAGTCAATTACCGAAGCACCTCTGGCGGTAGCTGCCCTGGCGAGTGTAGTACAGGTGCCTGCAGGATCCATGGTACCATCCTTGGGGACATAAAGTGTGCCATAGAGGTCATCCACGTTCATCAGCGGGTACAGCTCCTTGGTTTCTGCAGGGGACAGGACGTAGGATTCCACGCCATAGACCTTACCCAGCTGCGAAGGAGACGCCAGAGCAGAGGCGTTAATGCAGACAAGACCGCGCTGTGTGGGGTACCTCTGCACACGAACAACAGGGGCACCCGTGGGACCCAAATTCCTGTGTGCAAACCTAGCTACGTGCGTGATGCGCCACCTGCTTTCTGGTGGATTCCCAAAACGCAGAACCTGGTGGGCCTACAAAGGCGCTAATAGACTCTCTGAAAGGATATGACCCTATCTTTACACAAGCAGGGAACATGTGGAACTGTATACAGTGGGGAGCAGATGGGTTGGATTTTGCAAAGGCCAGACCAGGGATGCATGAGATCCTGGGACCTTACCCATGTCCCCAGAGCTGGGTACGGTGGAGAGAGATTTAAAACAAATGATTCTGCTTTCGCTCCCTCTAACGCTCATGTGCCCGTTAGAGTGGATCAGGTTCCCGGAGAAACATCCAGAGGAGAAGAGATAAGGCCAAAGTCTGTCCAACAATGCTCTCCTTTTGATAAAGCTTTTCCCTCATAACCAGAACATTCACATCATTCCTCTACAGCCAATACTCCCTGAAAAATAGCTGCCCCAGCGAGAACTTTCAATAACCCACTAAAGGAGAAGAGCAAAGACACAAAGTAGTCCATTAGGGACGTCGCTACTGCCCATCTGTTTTGCATAGGAGGTGATCAGAGTCCACAGTGATGGGCGAAAACATAAAACCCTCAGGCAGCTAGAACCCTAGTCGGCTAATGGGTAGCGCCAGCCCTGATTCAGTGAGCGAGAAGGGTCGCAGGAGAGGATGAAATTCCCACTTACAGACATAAGTCGTTTGTATTCATCCAGCCGCTGCTTGTTGGAGGCGATGAAGAGCCCGCCGTTCTGAATCCACCCTGTGTGCAGACCCGTCTCCTCCTCCAGATCTCGGCTCACCACGTTGCGAGTATGGGCCAGCAGCTCCACTTCCACGTCACTCGGACGCAGCTGCCACAGCAGACCTGGGAAAACCACAGAAATCCCAGTAGAGTCGGGCATCATCACCCTGTTCTCCACCCTACCTTACAAGGCAAGGAGACAGACAGAGGTCAACGCTGAGAACTGGACAAGAGGCGTTTTAGCAACAACGTTCCTGGCCTAGATGTAACCCATGCTGTGGCTTGCTGGCGTCCTCCAGTGGCTGGACCACATAAAGGTCTTCAGTTGCCACCACTTACAGATCTCTTCTCTCACATGGTGGAGGCACGTGCTTTCAGATTCAGAGGTCCAGGGTTCAATTCCTACTGCTGACGACCTGCTCAGTGGCCGCGTGTAACAAGTCTCTTCAGTCACTAAACCCACAGCCGAGGCATTATTAGTACTGTGACACAAATTTGGTGTCCTCACAACCTGTATACACCCTGCAAAAGCCATCGCCAGATCTGGCTTTGTGGGATATCTCAGGAGATAATCCACAGACCCACGGAGACTGCATCAGCCTCTCACCCCAAACAGTGGCCCCTCCAAGCCGGGACGGGTGTGCACCAGTAGGAGCTGACTCTGCTCCTGTCTCGTGGATAGCAGATGTTGGACCCCACAGCACAAGGCTGGGTCCTTCAAACAATAGAGGAAGAGAAGCCGCAGTTGCTCCCACAATCTCCATATCCCGTCCTGTGCTGTGTTGGGGTGTACAAATTCTGTAGCGTAGCAGCTACAAAGAGTCTCACGGGTGGAACGCTTAATTCCCTACCGGTGACCAGCAACAGCCAGGCTAAAAAGCCATGGGTCAGCAACGTGGACCAGATCTGCCCGAGGAAGGCCCAGCAGCGTGTCACAAGGAGTGTGGGTTCAGACTGCCGGGCAACAGAAAAAGGTGTATTTTTCCTCTCCACCCTACAAAGTGAGGAGAAGGCCAGACTCCTGGGGCCCCATATCGGCAGGTCTTGAAGACATGATTATAAAGGGTTAAAGAGTAGCCAGCCGAGGCCGGGGAGACCGGATCTTCAAGGGCCACAACCACCCCTTAGACAAGAGGAGAAGGAACAGACCCTTTCCCAGATTCCAAGGAGGCCTCACCCCCATACAGGTGGCAAGGCTGAAGAGCCACAGCCCTGGGGGTGCTGAGTCTTCCCACATGGAGCTGAGCATCCACAGCTCACACTGACATTTCTGGGAGCGGAGAGCTGCTCAGCACCCAACAGGATGTGGCTTCAAAAGCCTCTCTTGGCAGCTCTAATCAGAAGCCTCTGCTTCGTTGTTCAAAGATTGCTCCGCACAGTCTTGCTCACCAGCCGTGTGCCAGGTGGTCCCTGAGGTCAGACGGTCTCTTTCCAGTAAGACCACGTTGCTCAGCCCCATCCTAGCCAGGTGATAGACAGTCTGACATCCCAAGCTGCCTCCGCCCACCACCACCACGTCTGCTGATTTCGGAAGCAGCCTGGTCAACCCTTTGCCTTGAGGGCTTTCTTCCTTCAGCGTCTTCTGGTAAGGGACGCTCTTCTCTGCCGTCTGGCCTGCCATACTGCTGAAGCACCTGAGGTGGGTGTTTCTCCCAGAGGCTGGTATCCGGCGGGAGGCAGCTGTTCGGAACACAGAGCTCAGGTAGGCCATGGTGACCTGGAATTCAAAAGACAAACCTTCATTGGAACGAGCAAAGATCTCACCGTGCACTCGCAGGACGGGAGTCCACACTGGAAGGATTTACTCTTTGGATGGCTGTAGTACCCGAGTTCCAAAGGGGTGGCCGTGTTAGTCTAGGTCAGCAAAACAAACAAGAAGTCTGGTGGCACTTTTAAAGACTAATACATTTATTTATTGCATGAGCTTTCGTGGGAGAAAATCCCACTTCTTCAGACGCTGTAAGTTCCCCGTCTTCAAAGCATCTGACGAAGTGGGATTTTCTCCCACGAAAGCTCTTGCAATAAATAAATCTGTTAGTCTTTAAAACAAGTGCCGCAGGACTCCTTGTTTGTAGTACCTGAGAATCCCAGTCATGGGTCAGGACAATGGGGCTGTACCAACGCAGAATAAAATGAGGGTCCCTGCCCCATACTCTGCTACAGCATGTAATTTCAGGTCACAAATGGTTTTGGAGGAAGGTGGGGCACTGGGAGAGGGATGGGAAAGAGAATCACATGGCATCTCCCTGGCCCCACATCCTTAAAACTTTAATATCCATCTTCCCTCCACCTTGTCTTTAACCACGTGAACAGTCACTAACTTCAGGAAAAAGCTACAGAAGGTATTGAAACATGGGTGTGCATCGAGGAAAAGCTTCCAATTAAATATATACCCCCTGAAAAACTGCTGCTGTGTAAAACAAACACTATTGTGGTATCCTGAAGAATCAACTTTTTATTTGACTGAGGTTTGGTAACTGTACAGGACTAAAGGACTGAGAACTTCTAAGGCTTATGACTATTTCTCACATACAAGAGTAGCCCCCAAAACAAACAAACTTTTAAAGCCTAACAAATGTATTTATTGCGCTTTAGGGCAGAGCAGGGGACCGTCTCTTTGGTTTGTGTTTGTACAGCACTGAGCACAGCAGGTCCTGATCTACACCCAGGGCTTCTGAGCGTGATGGTAATACAAACAGTAACTAATAATAATTTGGTTGCATTCGGGGCCGCGAGGAGACAACAAAAGGGATGGACTTTGCATCTATATGAGAAACATTGGAATCCCTACCACTGTGGTCACAAAAGGCAGGTGAAGTGCGGCAGAAACAGATCTGGAACCCATTGTCGGGAGAAATTTCCAGTCCTCTCTTCTGCCCCCAAACACATGCATCTGTCTGCCCAGTCTGTCTACTCAGGCTGGGGCCTGACATGAGGATCCAGCCCTAGATGCAGGTTTGGGTGTGTTATTTTATGTCTGAAGTGTGCACCTCCTCTCCCCCTTCCTTTCAGTCTTGCTCTGAGCACATGTGTCCTCATGGCTTGTGCAGACTCAGCAGGGCGAAGGAATTCCTCGCCAGGGAATCTCAGGTCACTGTTTCTGCAGCACAGACCTGAGACCCCAGCTAGCAGATCCCTGCTCCCTTGCTCACTAAGCAAAAAAGTTTCGGTCCGCTCTGTGCTGTATGACCTGCAGCTAATTGGTTTGCAGGCAGCTTCTCCCTGGTCCTCTGTCATGGGGTGGGGGAAGGGTCCATATTCGGGTCTCAGCCCCACAAGAAATTCTCCCCTCTGCCACCACGTTTCACAAAAAATCCAACTGCACGAAAGCCTTGGGCGGAAACAACCCTGACAGCCCTGGTCGCAAGCCCTGCTCCTAAGATGTGGAAAAGCCCAGACTCACCGCAGCCTGAAAGCTTTCCTTTCATTTAAGGCATGAGCTCATCTCTGAGCCAGTCCAAGGGACCCTTTCGCTGGCCAGACACAGCCCTCCCCGTTGGGATTTCCCGTCTCCTAGGCCGGCTCGGTTTTCCTTGCCAGCAGCGTGGGCTGGCTGATCAAAACACGCTGCTGTCCAAAGGAGCTCGGTTCTTTTACCTGTTCAGACGGCGGCCAGATGGCTTTCTTCAGACACTCTCCTTCTGCCTCTCACGCGCCTCAGCCGCAGAACCAATAATTAACACTTGGGAGAATTGGAGCCAGATTTCAATCCCCACTGCTGCTGGCCAGTTACAACTGTTCCCAGAGTCTCGAGGTTAGTGCAATGTACACTGGCTTCCCTGATAAGAGATCGTTCCTCAGCCAGCCTCATCGCCCGGACCAGGGGTACTGCCCTGTCGCTCATTAGCAGAGACGAAGCTGAAAGAATCACAGATGCTAGAGATGGAGAAGCCCTGTTAACTCACCCAGTCTCCCTTCCTTCCGCTCAAGGCATGGTACAAAGCGAAGAGCCCAGATGGGAACTGACTCCACAGCCTCCCGTCTAGGAGGCTGGCGGCTCTCCCCTGGACTGTGTCAGCTCTAAGCCATCTGTCATGGCCATCAAGGGAATCCAGTAAATAAGCAAAACGTCTGAACATGCGACCCAATTTTCCTTGTGCCCCGAACACATCAGCAGAGTAAAAACCAGACAGGATTGGAGCTTTAACTGGAATTGAGTCTGGACTGCTCTATCCAAAGCTGGGTTTGAAGCCCAAACTTGTTGCGGTTTTCTTCACACCACTTTATTTAGAACATTTTTCCCAACCAGAAGATTATTATTTATGTTACAGTACTGCCGAGCGTCCCCTAATGAAATCAGGGGCCTTAGGACGGAGTACAGACACACTGTATATGCTGGCTGGGGTGGGGGGTGCCTCTTACTGTCTCAACAAAGAGAGGCAACAAAGGCTTAAAGAAATTATTTATCCCAAGTCACAGAGCAGAGCGGGAAATTGAGCCCGGCGCTCCTTGCTCCACATTTAGGGCTTTCCGGCAATCCGGGCGCCGGACCCCCTTAAGCGCAACACAGCATTTACCATGAGCTTCAGTTTCCAGGCCTTTGTATGGCTTCTCCCCAGCTCAGCACTTGAGTTGTGTCAGTTGTCAAATCTGCCTTAACAGGGGTCAGCAACGCCCAACACACGTGCTGAGCGTGGCACGGGAGCCGATTCCCAGCGACACACGGAGCCCTCTGCCGCCGAAAGCCACTCTGAGGAATCGGTCCGCAGGCACGCCACTGAAAGCCGCTTCCCTCTCCAGCCATGGCTGCCATCGAATTTTCAAGCAGCCGCTGCTTTTTCGGCAAAGGGGGGCTACCAGCACTGAATGAGGTTCGAGGAGGAGGGGCCGGCAAAGATTGCCGAACCGTCTGTCCGACTGACCAGCGTTCCTTGTTACTGCATTTCTAAGAGAAATACGAAACCCACTCCTTCCACACAGCCTCGCCATGAACAAGACATTCGATCCAAACAACAATCAGGGATGCAAATGAGTGACTCTTGCTTCATGCTTTCGGTGCTTGCTTTCATGGGGCGGTTTTTGTTCGGCACAGGCAAAGCTCAGGGCTGAATTATTTTTGTAATTAGAGACGCATCGGACAGTGTCGAATATCCCGGCTACAGCTACACTGCATGTATTTGTAATCAGCATATACCTGTCAGGTGGATTTAGAAGTGATTTCACGTTGGAGATGATGCAACCTGGGGCACGTTACAACCGCTGAGGATGTTCATCACCTGTAAAGCAGATCTAGGGGCCGGTGGTTAACAGACGTGACTCTGGTGGTGCCTGGATTGCACAGTTACTCTCGGCCATTGTTATCATGAGTAAAACCGCCCTGATGGCCCAATAGTGCGTATTCTTTTGGGACGCTGGCTCATGTAGGAAGGACCTAAGCCAGGCCGTTGGTTCCCACGTTCCACACGTAGATTATGTACCGATAGTGTGCACTGGAAATGCACTGCTGATGGAGAAATGACATTTTCTCGGAGAACCGGCTGGTGTTTTCTAACTCACGTAAAATCTTGTGGCTAACGCACATACGAATTAATTACGCAGCAAAATTGCAGCTCACACCGAGCAAGGACCCCGAAGCTGGAAACCCGTGGCCATTTTATTGCCGCCAGACCTTGGCATCAAGACTGCACAAAGCTCCTGCCTTGGTGTCCCTGTGCGTTGCACCAGCGGTTTGGGAAGCTGCTCCTGTGCGTTGCACTAGTGGTTTGGGTGTGTGTCTAGATTGCAAGCAGCTTCACATCTCCCCCGTCAGCCGAAGGGCACAGGAGTGGCTTCAGAATCCTTGGGCAAATTACTTGGCCTCCCTCTGCAGTTTCCCATCTCTAAAAGGTGGGTCACAACAGCCCCTGTTGTATTGTGATTTGAGATCTCCGGCGAAGAGCTATAGGAGGTATCCCTGAGATCCGCTCAGTGCTGAGCTCTGGCTCTCTCATTTGGGGAAGGCCACAGGGCAATATGTGGCCAAGATTTCCAGTGTCTCCGTACTATTCAGCGGCAGGCTGGTTCTGCTTGCACTCATGGTCGGCCTGTGGTGCTCACATGTGTACACTGTGCATTGCCTGCCAAGAGCTGGAGAGGGAGGCAGCCGCACGCTGGTGTCTGACTGGCTCAGAGAGGCAGCGGGGGTGTGTCAGAGGCAGAGCAAAGGGGAGGCAGGGACACGCTTCGTCAGCAGCTTGGCAGGTCAGGCTGGTGCAGCCCAGCTGACTCCCGTGACAACTTTGGTGCACCGAGAGATCACTCTGTTTAGAGGAGGGCCCCGGAGTTTGCTGATCACGGGCTGATTGAAGGGACAGAGGACATAACCAGCTGCATCTGGTGGCTTATTAGAAGAGGCAGCATTTCCAGCAGCCGGGCTCCTTTTAGCTGCTCTTGCTCCCGTTTCAAGGGAAGAGCTACTGCCAGGTGTCTCTTTATAGCTCAGGCGGTGTTGCACGAAGGTTTAATTGCCTCTGCATTGATCAAGGAATGTGTAAAACTACTCTGTCCCCCTTGGCCTCAGGCTTCCTCCTCTATATCTGAAACTCCCAGAGAAATTAGGAAAAACTTTCTCACTAGGAGGGCGGTGAAGCATTGGAATGGGTTACCTTGGGAGGTGGTAGAATCTCCATCTTTGGAGATTTTTAAGGCTCGGTTAGACAAAACCCTGGCTGGGGTGATTTAGGGGGAGTGGTCCTGCTTTTTAGCAGGGGGTTGGGCTAGATGACCTCGTGAGGTCCCTTCCAGCCCTATTATTCTATGAATCAGATGTCTGCCTCCTTCCCCCTTTAAACTGCAGTCGGTAACTCACTGTTCTCAGCAGTGCTAACCAGCCAGTCAGCCGTTACATTTCCCCCTTTCCCTCCCCATTCTCTAAAACAGCGCCATTGTCCTCACCTAGCTACTCACACAGACTTCGTCACAGCCAGGACCCCCACATGGGGGTTAAAAGGGCACACGTTGCCAGGGCCGAGAGTGGCCCAGCGCCAGCTGCAACCCCCATTACCAGGGGGCCCGTGTTACAAGTTTATACCGGGCCCGAAAAAAATCATGTCTGAGCTCTGGCCGCAGCCCTATGAATGCTAAGTGCTTCCTGGAGTTGAAGGACTTGGTCTCTTCCTTCCCTGCCGCTGAACAGCCCATGTTGGGGTGCAAGAGGATTGGTGCCGGACGTCTAAGAACAAGAGTCCAGTTGTGGGAAAGCTGGAGAAGTAGGTTTCGCATCAACCATCTCTCAGCCTCAGTCTGGGGCTGGTGAATATTCTGCCTGTACTCTGCTTCTGGTGCCCAAGTCTCCTTGGTGAGAAGTCCACGAATGAGTTTGGGGCTCTAGTAAGGAGCGAGCTATGGGAATAGCTTCTCCTTGTCAAGTGATGGGGCAGGCGCCAGTTCTCTGCTCTCCCAGGGCACTGCCTGTTTGGTTTGGGCTGTCCATCTACAGCACTGATGTTGTAGGAGTCTCGATTCAGCTTGGGATTATGGCAGACTGATGCCAGAAGGGAAAGATCAAGGCTGCACATGATAGAAGCTCTGCGGGAAAGTTCTGATGGCCAGTGCTGACCATAACAATGGGTGACAATAGCTGGGGAGCAGGTTTGGCTAAGGGGGCTGGAATGTTCCCCATGGGGGGGGGTCACATTTCAAGCCATCTGGACCACTAAGGGCAACTTTCTGAAACAGCTCCGTAACTTTAGTGAGGAAGAGCAACGTTATCAATGTACATTATATTGCCACAAGCAAGTTCTCCCAGCTTACGCGGGGGGAGAGTGAAAGGCTGGAGTGTCAAAGAGAAGAGAGGAGGACACTACGGCTCGGATCCATTTAATAAACACTTCATTATTAATTAAATGATATGGCACTTGATAGTGAAATCTTGCGTCCCCCCTCTCCGGTGAACAGGCCCGTCCTGTAGAAAAGCCTGTCTCCGACACAGCTGCCTTAGGATTTTTACAGCTATGGAGAATGCGGTTGGTCAACTGGGATTTCAGCATCCAACTTTCTGCATTCACTAACGACCGTGCAGAATTATGACTCATCCCACACATGTATCTTCGTTCGGTGCATAAAAGCCTATCCAGGCAAAACCTGCAATGCCGTTGGCCTAATGGACTGACTGCTTAGCAGAATCTCAAAGCAGCAAGAAATTCTACAGGATCGTACTATCGATGCGTCTGTATTTTTAATTTGCAAAGAAAATGAAAACAGCTGCTGGGTGGTGAGGTGATCGGCTAGCAAGTGTGAAAAATTGGGACCAAAATGTGGGTGGGAAATAGGGCGTCTATAAAAGAAAAAGTCCTGAATATCAGGACTGTCCCTATAAAATCAGGACATCTAGTCACTCTACTAGGTGGACAAGGAAAAGGTTAATTGTATAAAGCATAGCTGGCTTTAAAAAAAGAAGGGGGGGGGGGGGAAAGGTATTGGTTGTTTCATTGGAAAACATGGAGTATCCAAAGCCATAATAGTAAGGATTACAAAAAAAATACTAATAAAAGTTCTCGAAGGGATACGAACTCATGTTCCAGGGCGTAAGCAGCCAATCTCAAGCTACTGGTCAGGAATAAACGTCACTCTGGACAGATTCTCTCATGCCGGCCTGGAGCAGGGGTCTAGCACCTGCTGAAGCAGCGAGGGCCGGCCGCTGTTGGAAAAAAGAAACTGGAATTGGTGGAGCATGGGTCAGAGCCATTCCTACATTCCCAAAGCAAACATTTTGAAACAGTCCAACACGAAACGGACTTTCTTATGCAGAAAAGAATGTATGTTTATTTGCAGTAAAAACCAGCAGAATTACACTTCATTTCTGTTATGGGATTTACTCTGACATGCTGTAACTTAGAAAGATCTGGGAAAACCACATGCAAGAAGGGTTCCTAAGTAGCAGCTAAAGTTTCTGTTCCAGCATTACAAGCTACTTCAAATGATTTCCAAATTCCCAGCTATAAACTATTCCATAAACCAACTTTTTATCTTACACATCCTCCACTCACCCCCTTTAGCCCAATTAGTGCAAAGGAAAAAAATCAAGGAATTTACATATTATTTTCCAACATATCCCATTACAATTTTGAAAGTTTTGCAATGAACTAAAATATATATACAATTTTCTCACCATCATAAAAAACATTTCCCTTTCTTATTCACAGATATATATCATGGCAATTGGCTGAATAATTAATTACAAACAAGAAGAATCTTTTTAAACAAGTTTCTTACAACAGTAAACACAAAAAGAGAGATTTTCTGAGGAATGTTTTGTTTTTTCTGAGAGTGAGTAGGGGGAAGCCATTCATGGAAATATGCAGATCCTGGATATATTACATAGTTTGGGAACTGGCAATGTTACTATTTATGCTACATGAGAGAACAAAGGTGGTTCCAGTGACATGGGATGCATACATTTTTTATGAGAGTTAACCTCATGATATAAAAATGTTTTTTTAAACAACAGAAATTTTAAACAGGGTCATCTGAGCCTTAACAAATGTCCAAGGCATAAATGAACCATCTTGAATCTTCTTCACTCTGATCCATTTTTGGTGGGTCTTCTATACCCAAATTCTGCCCACAGATGCTACAGAAGGTAGAACCTGTCCCTCTGGCCTATATTTAGTGACTAGTGATGGCTGGGTGCCAAGCTTGTGATTCTTCCCCACTCCATGCCCCCGAGAGCAGATACTCAGCATTTTTTTGGAACTCCAGCCCCTCGAAGGCATCTCAAGATGGGCA
Source organism: Pelusios castaneus (assembly GCA_007922175.1). Lineage (NCBI taxonomy): Eukaryota > Metazoa > Chordata > Testudines > Pelomedusidae > Pelusios > Pelusios castaneus. The sequence continues at coordinate 9,750,963 of ML685804.1, forward strand.
CCAAAAATCATGAGTTAGCTTTGAGAAGCTTAGCCTGTAGGCTGGGATTCTCAAAGAAGCCTATTGGATGTGGGGGCCCAATACCCCATTCCTTTCAGTGGGAGCTAAGCCTGCACCTCCCTTATGGTTTATCTACATGGGGACACTCCAGAAAATTAATCTGAATTACCTAAGGGGGTGCATTTACAATGGATTAGATAAAGTGCAGTAAGCCCCAGTGTGGATGCTCACCTGGAATTAAAGTGTCCTTAGCTGAACTCCAGTACAACTTAATTTCCAACATAAAAGTAAACTGGACCAAACTGGGGCCGCTTTAGTTCCGAAGAAGAGCATCCACACGAAGATTCAATGCAGTTTATCTAATCTTCTTTAAAAAATGAGTTTGGATTAATTTTCTCGAGTGTCCCCTTAGAAAAAAACTCAACCTCCTTTTACCTTCCCTTCACCAAAGCTCTGCCTCGTTTCCTTTCAATATTGGCAGGCTGCAATGATGAAAGTTAAAAGGTACAGAGGTCGCAGGCAACCAAGAAGACTGAACGGGAATAGGATAGCACCAGCCAGTAGCCTTTAACAAAACCATCTGACTGCTTTGTTCTTCCCACCAAAAATGGCATAGAAGGAACCACCCCTCTGCTGCATGCAAATTGCAATGCGAAACAGACTGCCAGGGTGCTTAGACATTTGAACAGCAGGTATCCGGCTTAGTCGATCGTAGCTTAATTTGTATACAGCTAAATTAAAAACATTTTCTAATCAATACAGTGCAACATGGGCGTCTCACTGGCAGCTTTGGCATGAGGAAGAATCTGCCACTGGGGAGCTGGTGCCGATCAGGACAAAACTCAGGAGAACATAAAACCCCAACGCCAACATGAGAACAAGCAGCAAAGCGATTAAGTTTGCACCTTGTCGCCAAAGAGCAATTTCCTTTCAAAGGTAATTTGTTTTCCTTTTCGCTCAGTAAACAGAATTCTCCTTTCGGCTTTAACAGCTCAATTTGGCAGCGACAACCCTGCTGTTACTCCAGAGATTGTACTTGGAGCATTTGCAGAATGGGTAGGTGCTGTTCCTTTATTTATCCATCAGAAGATGTGGGGCTGTAGTTCTGTAAAGGAGCGCAGCCATAACCACTCAGTTTGGTGCATGCCCGATGTCCATTATTCCTCTGGATTTACAACAGTGCAAATGAGAGCAGAATCTGGCCCAGAGTCTCAAAGCCCAGTAGCAAAGTCCCAAGGCAGCTGGACTGCTGTAAAACGTGAGAGATGGGAGCAGCGACCCAAAAGCGTACGTGGGGCTTGGAAGTGGGGCAAGGCGGAGTTGTTCCTTGACGTGGATGCATGTTGGTTTTAAATATGCACTTTGGAAGGAAATGTTAGCACGTGACCTATGGGCAGCATCTGGCTGAAGTCACTTGAAACTGATTCCACTGGACAATTCTGCAATTCATAGAAAACGGTCACAACTTGGAAACCAAGAGACAGAGAAGTCCATTATTCACGACAATGCAATGATGAAAAAGAAAGTGAGGGGGCAACAGAGAATTCTTCCTTATTGGCTACGGGGGGATGGAAGGAGGGTGTGAGGGGAAGACGTGGGGCGTAACCGAAAGGTGCTGGTAGTCAGGGGAAAGAGAGACCCTTTTACAAGATATTATTCAGATAATGAGGGATTGAGGCTCTGGCCCTTATTTGGGTGAGTTACCCCACTGAGGTCGATGAGGCAAATGCATATAATGGCGGCACAAATCGGCTGTTAGTCTGGCAGGGGTTTATGTATTCTGGTTAGGAACAGGAAAGGTAAGCTGTGAACAGTGCACGCGCTGGAGCAATTATCGGATTGCCATCCAACACGTCAATGACTTCCAGACACTCTTCCCAGGGAAGGCACATGCCATGGCTCGGGAACACGGCCAGACATCCTGATACAGGTGTGAGAGACCCAGCAACAGGCTGCCCTCTCTACCCTGAGCAAGTCCAGTGGGACCAAGAGAATGGACCGGCGTTGAGAAATTCAAACTCTCTCCTGCAGCGTGGGGCCTCTGTGTCCAGAGTTTGACTTCACACCCATCTCTCTCTTCAAAAACTCATTCCTGGTTTACAGCTGAAATCTGAAATGCACCCTCCATCTTCCGGCCAGTTCCAGGGGGGCTTTCAAAACACCCGCTGTGAGATGGTTGCATGAAGGGGCTGAGCACAGTTGCTGTGAGCACAGTCTGTTGAACGTGACTCTCCCAGGGGCACCCCCAATACATACAGCCACACGCACACCGACACCCACACAAAACAGAGGATTGATTGGAAAACAATTCACAATAGGCTTCTTGTTGCTGTTAATACTGGAGGCTTTTTGATTGTGTCTCATTCAGAGCCCTGGGCATTGGGCCCACTGTGCACAGTCCGCAGCGGCTTTTACTGGACGCTTGGCGATTTCTGCCAGAGATCTAGTCCTCATTACACTCCCTCCTCCTCCACGTAGGTCGAAGGAAACCAACCAATCTGCAGCAAAAGTGAAAAGATGAGCAGAATCTGGCTGTGCAAAGAGACACCCCTCTCCCCAAACTGAGCAGAGACTCGCTTTTCTTGTCGAATGGTCTCCATTACCCCAACATTTATGTCGCCTGGTCCTGCATCCACATGTGTGATAGCACACGCCCAGCTACATGGGATTGAGACTAATCCGGGTGGACGAGCCCTCAGTTTCCCAGCACGGTCCAGCAATCAGAACACGGAATGCAGCATTTCGATACCTTACTTCTCTTTCTGACTTTGCTACTGATTTTATCTGTATGAGCTGGGACAAGTCATGTATCCTCCATGCCTCAGTTTCCCCCATGACTAAAAACAGAACATAAACCGCCCCACAGAGGGCTGTTCTGTGGGTTAACGCAGAGCATCTGCAGAGCTTGAGGGGAGGCACTTTAAAGAAAGCGCATGCCTGTGATCAGCATCATTGGACTGGATTAGAGTCCCTGGGGGCTTCCTGGGCCACGACTGCTTGTACTCAGTCCAACAGCTAATGTCTGCGATCCTGAGCCATGGACTGTCAGAGCCATTCTTGTGCAAATTCCCAGCATAAAGGAGATCAGCTCCAAGTACCATAATTTCTTTCCGGATCTCTGTGCTCATCTCCATTTCAATGGCACGGCCAGGCACAGCGCTTCTGAAAGGCTGTAGTTGGGGAAGTACGCTTACAGCTCCAGCCAAAGACCGCCTCCATCAGAAGGAGGAACTGGGACACTGCACAGTAAAGGGAAGCAAGCTGGAGAAATCCATTGCTTTCCCAGGCAGGAATCCAACAGCAGGGCTGGGAACCAGCTTTCTCAAAGTCTTTACTATGTGCCCAACCTTTAGCTGATGCACACACATCTCTCTTTCTTTGCCACGGGGAAAGGTTCTGGCAGGGGTAGGGTAGTGGGGAAAGGCTTTGGCGCCTCTAGCTATGGCTTCCCTTGGCCAGAGTCTTTTGTTGACACACTGCAGTGTGGACACGGCCTGCTTTCCAGTGCAGTGTGTAGCTAGCCATACAAGATACTGCAGTCGAAAATGGGTTTTATAACAGGGCTCACAGTAAGGCAGTGTGGGAGTCAGGAAATGCTGGGCTCTAATCCCAGTGGTGTCACCTATTCACTGCCACCTTAGTCAAGTCACTTTCCTCGTCTGTCTCAGTCTTCCCCATCTATAAAATGGGGCTAATAATACTTACGCATCCACTTCATGAGGATTAATTAGTAGAGCTGTTTGAAAAACAGGAAAAGGCAATAATGCTTCCCTCACCCCCCTTCCTTTTCTTTTTTAAAATAAAATTCTATTTAAAAATTTGAAATTTGAAAAATTCTGAGTCATGTTACTAGGGAGTCATCAACATCTGAAGACACCTAGTGCTATGAAAAGGCCAAGCGATATTTTTTAACTATAGGGGGGGGCCCCCCCCCCAGCTCCCCACTAGTTACTCTTCCATTTGTTTCTCCTTTCCACCATCCTTGGTCCCCACCTATCCTGTTGTAGATTTTCACCACGTCGCCCTCTCGCAAAGAGAGTTCTCGCATGTCCCGTGCTGCGAAGTTGTAGCGTGCCACCGCTGTCCCTACGACTGGAGGTGTGACCACTGCGGGTGGACACGAAAAGTGAATTAGAGGCCTGCACAGCAGTGTGAGACCATCTGAAGCCTGGGAAAAGCTAGACCGTGTTCAACCTGGGTTTCTACTGGAGTCCTCATTTCCGTTGAAAGAACGGGGCAGAAAACAGCTCGGTGGACTAAGAACGTCAATTAAATATCAAGGTGACTTTATTTTAATCCTTCCGCCATGTGTGCATTGGAATTGCAGGATTAGATCAGATTTCCAAGGCTAGGTTTTCCACTATCAACATCTCACTGGTCTCCTAATGTGTCTCACTCAGTGGCACCCCCCAGTAGTTAGTGGATACAAACCCATGAAGGATACCCTGGAAGGAGACTGACTATTGTATTTATATCTCCTTGGCAGGTGTTGCTATAGGTGATTGGGCCAAGGAATATCTCTATGGAAAGGGGAAAGTGGGATAAAAGCGAAGGTTTTATAGCACCAAAGAAAAATAAAGGGAACAAGAAAAATCTATTTCAAAGTGATTCCTATCATTTCCACTTGTTGCTTTACTGCTCTGACATCCAATGGGCCCCCAAAAGCCATTTCTATTTAAACCACTCTTACTATTAGCAGTCGGGATTAGACACGAGGCTAGAGTCTCTCAATGGCACCGAGATAAATCACAGAGCAAGGACCAACCACCTGGTGTCCTCTTTCTGACAGTGGCCGAAAGAGGTGCTTGAGTGAAAAGGCTCCTATATGGGACATCATTTTTTAGCAACATCCTAGCAACCAGGAATCTCTTCCTGATCCTAGCTGATAATCAGTTTACGCTGAGACATCTACACTATCAGCAGAGCTGCGGATGCTGTTCTTATTAAGCTCTAATCCTTTTTAGAAACTGCACTCCTCTATTAAGTTTAGGAAGACCAGAAATTGGTCATCAGCTCACAGCATGCAAGTGGCAGTCCATTACTAACATCTTTCCTGGGCCTGGGAATTGAACAGCACCAGGATGGAGGAAATGGTGCAGATCTCAGTTCTTCAGGCCAGGAAAGATATGGGAAGTGTACCCCCTGGATTCTCTGCAGGTTATACAGGCAGTTAGGAGAAGGAATATGGGATTCTAGGGGTGATCACACTCTTGCCATAACAGGCAAGCAAAGAGGCAAAAAGATATATTTTTTTAAGTTTACAAAAATGTTTTTTTATTTCTGGTTTGTTTCTATGAACTCGCCCAGTTGAAAAGGTGTTTTACATGTTAAATGTTTCACAAACCGAGGTTGAACGGGATTTGGAGGAGGAAGCTTTGCCCAGGTTTTCAGCTCTGAGGGTGTAAGAAGATGTGAATGGTGACAAGGACAGCATATACATGTGCTCGTTCGGCTAGGTAAGGGTGTCAGGCTGGAGAACAGAGTGTGACTCATGAAACCTTTGAACTCTTCCACCAGCAGCGTGCTCAGAGCTGATGTTTTGTATCAATCTCATTCACTTGCAGGGTTCAGATTTCACAGACAAGCTCTTTGGGGAAGGAATATATATTTTTAAGTTACGGATTGTCTAGCGCAATGGAGCCCCAGATCCAAGTCTGAGGGCTCAACACAAAGAGACACTGTCAGCCTACATTTGGCCCAAAATGTCTATCTTGAAAAATGCTTTTTTTTACAACGCTAAGACCAATAAGAATGTCTCCATGTGCTTTTAGAAATCCCAGTGCAGCCAGCATCTTTTAACCCATCTGCCTGGGGTGTTTGGAACAGAGCTCTGCAGGAGTAAGAGCTCAACTTAATTTTTACTGTCCAAGCTGATGAAAATGCTAAACGTTAAAGGCACAAACAGTGAGAAGCAATTGGGTTCTAAATGCCTTTTTCGCTTCTGATCCTTCAAAGTGATGCTGGAAACACGGGAGAAGAAGGACGCACCCTGGAGCTGACATGTTTCAAAGAACACAATATTTACTTCAACATTTTCTAGGGAATTCCATCATGTTCTGACATCAAGGAGCCTCCCAACTGCCCCAATCATGACGCTACTGAGCATGCTCAGACATTAGAGCTCAAAGGCGACTGGAAATGGACGTTGTTTTGTTAGAGCAAGGAAAAACGTCTGAAAACGATGTGATGCCAACGTTCCATTCTACGAGACAGACAGGAGAATTGGGTCAAGCTTGAAGTACATCACGAGATCCCAATCCACTAGATTTAATTTTTTTTTTCTCTCCTCACTCCTTTTCTCAATAATCCACAGTGTTTTCTTATTTGGTGTCTTGCATTGTTCTGTTTCCCAGATTCTGCCCCCAGCTGACACCTCACAGGAGGGTCAAATACCTTAGTGGAACTTTTTATATAGATGGGGTGGGATGGCAGTGGAAGGGGTCCCCACTGCAGATGGCTTTCAAGCTGAGGCCGTTTATGTCATGTCAAAGAGCCGGCAGAGACCCTGCTGCCCTGGGGATGGCCAGTAGATGGTGCTTTCCTCTCAACAGAAGCCATGATATACCTGACCAGAAAGGAGTGGAGGAATTCTGAGAAGAAAAGTTGAGGCCCTGAGGACTGAGAAAAGAAAAGTTGTAGGAAGCACAGGAAGCTGCAAAGAGGTTAGAAACAGAGGCAGAAGAACAAGAATTAAAAAGGAAATTAAAACTTCACAATGCATTAAAGGCTTGGCAAAACACATGCAACCTCAGCTGTGCCTCTGTGAAGTTAGGAAAAGGTCTGGGAGGACTTGGGATAGAAATGCATAGTCAAAATGCAATGGGCCAGAGTCTTCCCCGCTTATACTGGTGGAAATCAGGAGTGAGTCCATTGAAGTCAATGGGCCCAATTCTCCTCTGGTGTTTGCTGGTGAAAATCGGGAGCAGATTGCCATTGAAAAAACCAGGCAGAAAAAGTTGAATATTTTTGGTTTGGAAACTTTTGTCTGATGGAAAATGCCTTTCTGACCAAAATGAAAACTTCTGCCAAAAAAAAAAAAAAAATCACTTTTCATTGAAATTTTTTGTTTTTCAAAGGCAAAAAAAAAAATGTTAGTTTTTGTGGGTAAAAATATATTTCCTCTTTTTCTGGGGGGAGGGAGGGAGAGAGAGAAAAAAATGTTTTGTTTTTGCTTAAATCACCAAAAGAAAAGTTTATAAAACTTTTTGAAAAAAAATTGAGGAAAAAATTTGTTTTCAATCAAAAAATGAAATCTTTCACAGGGATTTTCTTTTGTAATTTAAAATGTACATTTGTTTGGGAATTTTGCATGCAATGTATTTACAATGGTTTTGATTAACAGAATTTAAGTATATAAGTGACATCAGAATCAACCTAATAAAACTGACACATGGAAGCTTTATAGATAGATAAGAGACAGCCTTATGTCTAAGATACGAAACAAATTCTTCTCTTCATGCCAATTGGCTTCTGTCACTGGCTATTTATTTACAGCAAAGGATTTGAAATTTCTCACAGTGAAGATGTTAACCTGAGATTTTTTGACACTGGATGATTAAGCTATTTACAGCAATATGGGCCTAATCCTGCCATGTGCTAAGCACTCTCCACCCCTCAACTCAGCATGAACGGGTTTTGCATCTTGCAAACTGTGGCCAGATCATTATCCTATTTGGAGAACAGGTGAAGGGGTGACTCACCAACCCCCGCCCCCTCTCCCCCACCCCAAGAGTTACAGCCAGTAAGGGAATAATATTTGGAACAAGAAATCAAATGAAATTAACAAAGAGAAACTCTCCAGCTGGGCTTTCTCATAGACTCATAGACTTTAAGGTCAGAAGGGACCAGTACGATCATCTAGTCTGACCTCCTGCAAAATGCAGGCCTCAAGACCTCACCCACCCACTCCAGCAATAGGCCACCAACCTATCACTGAGTTATTTACCTCCTTAAATCATGATTTAAGGACTTAAGATACAGAGAATTCACCGGTAGGTGAGCCATGCCCTGTGCTACAGAGGAAGGCAAAAAACCCCCAGAGCCCAGGCCAATCAGCCCTGAGGGAAAATTCCTTCCCGACCCCAAATATGGCGATCAGTTAAACCCTGAGCATGTGGGCAAGGCCTTTTTAAAGGCATCTCCCCACAAAAGCCTCTCTGCAATCAACCTGAGAGCTCTTCCTTTCAGCATCTGGGCAGGAAAGGCTGGCGAGCTTGAACCCATGTGTTTGACAAGGAGCATGGCTAATTCAGACACATGTTCAGGGTTCAAGCCCCGTGCTGGGCACATTCCTTTCCGGAGGCTAAATGATCTGACAAACTCTCTTAGCCTTCAGAACCCCCTTTGTTCCCTTGAGACCTGACAGAGCTCCTACATCTAACACACAGGTATCTCCTAAAAGAGGAATCAGAGGGGTGGTTGTATAGGAAATATCTGGACGGTTGTAGATGCAATTCAGTCCCCTAGGACTAGGCAAGCTGGGTTTTACCTGGGGAGCGAGTGAAGGTTCTGGAGGTAGAACGTTCCCGGGATTTGTATGGATACTTTAATGTTGTATCCAGCTGTTTAAAACTCTCCTTCAGTGAATGGATCTGGTAGTAGTCGACCAGTTCCTAGAGAGAACACATTGGGTACACGTGACCACCACTGAGCTCAGCACGGCTCCTGGAAAACCAGTCGCGCACACAGTCAGAAAAGCAGATTCAAAGACATACCAGAAGGCTTTCGAATTTTTTGGCTTCCGTGATGTGAATCCAGTTGTCTTTCTCCACCACCTTAATGTGCTTCACTTCCTCGTTAAACCTGTGACAACAATTGCAGCAGATTCAGAAACACCCCGATCCTTGCGCTGCAGCTTCTGCCATGCTGCGTGTTAGCAGGCAGAACTCTGCTTCCTACAGACGCTTTCTGAACACCACCTGGGTCTCAACCCCCTGGCCTGAGCAGCTTTTCAGCTGGGGAATCTAAAGCACAGAGATGAAGTGACCAAGGGAGCCAAGATCAGATCTGGGAAGAGAACTCAGCAGCAGAGGTGGAGATTGTGGTAACTCTGTCTCCCTTATAATTTTTAGCCCAGTGCTCAGAGTACTCACTGGGGATGCAGGAAACCCAGGTTCAATTCCCCATCTGTCTGACGTACAGCAAGGATCTGAATGAGGGCATCCTCTATTGCAGGGGATGCTCTACCAATGAGCTACGGGGTAGTCTGGGGTGGGTGTCTCAGTTTCCCCTGCTGAAGCTGTTCCATTGTGTATGAATAATTCAATATGAGATCACGTACCAACCATTCTGAATGGTGACGATATGCCAGATGGCTATGTAACCATGTGCCAGACCCGTCAATAATGCCTTTCCTTTAAATGCTGATACTTTAAACATGGGGCTGATTAAACAGTCCAGTACCAATCTCTAACCAACACTTCATCTGTGTGTGATCTTTTACTCCACAGCTGTTGCTTATGGGGATCATCTACAAAGACAAACCCAGCAAGGACTAGATGATCTCCTCCTACAAATGAGTCTTAAAACATATGTCTCCAAGTTGGTGAGTGAGTGGGACTTCACTGCACGTCATTTCAAAACTGAAAGGGAAAAGGAAGCATCTTCTACAGATAACTCACCTGCTGTCAGGCAATCAGGCTGTCATTAAAATCACAAGTTTTCCTTAGATGCAGAACCAGAGGGAGGCAGAGTTGACCCGTCCAACGTGGTAATTTCACACCCAGGTGATTCCAGCTCAATGCCTCACGCTAGGTACTCAGCAGTCACTTTACTGCCGTAGCTGAGCACCAATAACAGACACACATTGCTATACTCACTTAATACTGAGGGCAAAGCGCTCGGCCTCTGCTGGTCTCTCTCGAATCAGGTACGTCCCGCTCACATGTGACTTCAGCAGGTTGTCCGTCTGCTGTCTCTCCATGTTCCCTGCAAACCTAAAGGAACTTCCCTGTTAGGTGCTGACTGAAGGACTGTCTGGTAGCAGGATCTCTCCTGACATTCCTGTGCTTTGAACTGAGCCTTGGTCAAAAAGTCTTCAGTCATCATCCGCACTGGCTGGCATGGCTCCCTAACTGAAAGGGGCAGGGATCAGTTCTCTTCCCTGACTTTAACAGGAGATCACGACCACTCATTACACCAACAGTGGACTTTTTATAAACTCATGACGGCATTGGTGTCTCCTGATCTTCTCCACAGAGCCTGTTGGGATGGGAAGAAGCTTCAAAGGGGAGCAGCCTGTCTGCTGAAATTGGGCACAGAAATACCGTGGGTCACCCAGACCTGGCACAGAACTCAACTATCAGCAAGATTCCTGTAAGGTTACTACAAATGTGGCCTGAATTCCTATCGAAATCTGTGGGCGCTGAGGGAGCTCAGCACTTAGCAAGGTATGGGAGCTGAAGCACGTCAACAATGAGTGCTTTTGAAAACCCCACCTTCAGCCTCCAAGTGTCTTCTTAAAAGGAAACCCGTTTAACTCTCAATGCGGTTCACTTCGAACTCCTGCTCCCAGGATTTAGAGCTAATCATCTGGTAGGTCATTGCCTCCTGGGGGCAGGGACTTGGGGCAGGGAGGAACCTTCAAAGGTACGAATGCAAGCTTGGTGCCCACCTTTCAATGGGCGTTTGGCACCGAACTATCCTTTGACAATCTCCTTTCTGTGAGTTGTACAGCAGTAAGGATGGAGACTGCATGCCAGCAGGACAAAAGATTTCAGATGTGGGTGAAGTCCACAGCATGAATACTTGGGAGGGGACTTCCTTGATTTACCAAGATATCCAGGAACTTCAGTAATTTTAATTTAAGGTAATATTTTTTAAAGTGAAAGATTTAAAACCCATGCTTTAATAACAAAAATCCATTTGTAAAGGTCGAGGAGGGGAAGTGTGATGAAGAGACAAAGGGGGTCTGATCAAACTCTTTGTAAGTAGACCAAAAAAAAGTGAGCAGAGAGATCTAAATGACATCTTTGTAAGTTAACAGATAAGATTTAATGTTGCAAAGTGAAGCCTTCTTGGAAGTCTTTTGTTTTTATATTGTTTCTAGAAAGCCACCTTCCTTGGGAACCAGTCGCTGGGTGAATAGGTCTTAGTGAAGTTCCTGGGGTTAAGTTAGACTCATGACAGCAAAGAGCCAATACAAATGGACATATGAAGTAAGGGCAAGTGAAGTACCAGCTTCTCCTGCAAATATCTGCCAGGCCCTACAATAACTTCCAACACCTCCCTCCTGAGCAGGCACTGTCAATCAAGGCCAAATCCACAGCAGACAAAGTAGAGTGAGATCAACGCATGCATCTCCCATTTGTGCTCTGATCCAAAGCCTGTTGCAGTCAACGTAAAAGGACTTCCGTCGATTTCAGCTGACTCTGGGTCAGGCTCTGAAGTTGGGAGTCAGAAGTGAAATGCTAATGCACTAACTAACTACGCCCCCTCGGTCCTGTTTGTCTGAAAGGCTCATGGCTCCTGTACATCAACAATGGATTGGGAGGGGTGGGGAGGGGGAGGATGGGGGAGCTTCCAAAGCACATTCATAATGTATTACACAGCAGATTTATGACAGAAGTAATCAAATTGAAAAGCAAATCCAATACATCTTTATGCCTGTAGGAAAGCATTTCTATAGGAACGTTCGATTTAAGGGCTGACTCACCAAGGGCACACGGTGTAGTCTATTTCTCTCGAAGGAGGCCGGCTGTTGGGAGGCTAGAGCAAAGAGAACATTGCTTATTACTGCGGAGCAGAGATCCTAATTAGGTTATAGATCATCTCTGATCTGCTCCTCTGGACAGGAGCGTTTTTATGTGCCAAGCGTTTTATGAGCGATTGGCCTCGGAGTCAGCGGAAGAGTGTTATAATCAACTGCTTCTCTCTTTTGCGCACACATGCAAAACCAGCCGTGTCAAGTGGATTGGGTATTTTGATTTATCTGACTCTTTTGCGGTTTACCTGTGGCTACATACTGCAGCGTGGTGCTATGCAAGACAGGGAAAGGCTCCGGCGAGCAGGTAGAGAGCTGCGTAGCTTACGTTCCCTAAGGTTCCAATGTGCCTTTGCTCTACTCATCTAAGCAAGCCCCCCTCCCCGCCCAATCCAAACTGCTGTTTATAGCCTATAAATAATTCAAAGCTTTTAGAACTCGTTAACAACCAAACACCACTCAGCCTTTCTCAAGGGCAATCTCAAAGCACCTGGCAGTGCTGGGTCAGCGTGGCCCCCCGTGCTGTAGATGGGAGACACTGAAGCCCACAGCGGTGAGCAAACTTGCCCAAGCAAGCTAGAGATGGTGCTAGGAAGAAAACCAAGCCCTCCAGACTCCCTATGCAGCGAAGTGCTCTGCCCGCTAGACCACACTGTATCGCCCACCGCCTGAAAATATCCCCCTTCCACATCCCCAACCCCTGCTTTTGTGTCTGTTAAAGTTTCCGGATAATATTTTTCTCAGTCAACGCACAAAGGGAAGGAGCAGGGAGACAGATGAATTGTCGGCAGTAACCCTCGACCCACGTCGGCCCCATGGCCGCACAGCCTGCAGCCTCAGAAGCAGCAAGCCAGGGAACTGGCTCCTGGGTCAGTCCATGGCCAAGCACATCACTGTTTATTGCCGCCAGTATTTAAGCGGGGGAGTGAGGGAAGGGAGAGAGTATTTGCAGGGTTAAAGCACGACTAAGAAAATGCATTTACTGCAGCAGTGAAAGATGAGTAACATGTTGCAAGGGATTTGGCCATACTCCGGGAAAACGTGCCAGAATTGGTGCACAGATTGACAATGGCTGAGGTGGGGTTTGTGAATGAAGACCCTGGATTTGGAAAGAAGCCTCAGCTGGAAGGTTATGCACTGGTTTCTGGCTGTCGCACGTGCCCGTGCTAAAATACTCATTAAATGCAAACGTAAAAGGTGCAAGGACAAGAAGCTGGGAAAGCGCTCTAGGAGTTCGGGAAGGTGGAAGCAAAGTGCACGTTACGTTAAGGGAAGCACACAACACGCATGAGACATCTGCAGCTGCTGTGCGGTGTGAGCAGAGAATTCACTTACACAAAGCCCACAGAAGTCAATGGAAAGATCAAGCCTCTAAACCCAACATGGGCCAAATTTAGGATCTGAACTGAACAACCAATAACAGGCTCCCCTTATTGCAGAAGAGTTAATGATCTCTCCTCATCCCGTCCTTTCATGACTGTTAGCAAACAGCTGCCGAGCACTAGCTCAGTTATGGTTAATTGGCAGAAAAAGACAAGTTGTATTAATAGATGGGACATCGTTTGGTTACACGTCAACGCGACCCACCGCAAGTCTTCAAGACGGAGCCACTGTTAAGGAACAATGCACCATCAAAAGTCATTCTTTGGGCCTGCTCAAGCGACACAGCCATGGTTCACATTTTAAGTGAAATAATTTGCAGATTCCATCTACTGTCCCCTGCTGACTTTGATTCTCCTGCAGAAACTTCCCCCAACACACTGTTCAGTCCTCTACACTCATTCGCCTGCGCCAGGCCTGCAGGCAAAACTCACACTCAGGAGGTGCTACCTATAACTCTCGAAGGCCTAGCTGGAGGTCCCAGACAAAGCAGCGTGTGAAATTAGGCTCTGGAGAAAGGCATCCATCCAAGCCTTCGCCATGTGATGAACTTTCCCACTTGAAGCATGAACATTCATCCACCTCAAACAAAATGCTGACAGCAAGGAACACAGTTCCAAACAGCAGGTTACACCAGTTACTTCCAGAGTGACTCTCTTACAATAAGCAGAGACATTTCAGCTTCATGCTGGTGTCCACACTGGTGATTTAAGTTGTCTTGTTTTATGAGATGGACCCCAAGGCAACCCCTGGAATCTGAGCATGTCCAAGCTTGGAGGTGTTGGGATCAGGTCTGGTTTTATGTGCTTACCCTAGCATCCACAGGACAGGGCTTCACCGATGAGCTGGGAAAATAACCAGACTTCTTGGTCTGTATTAACCTCCCCTGTAAATAAATAAAGATTAATATCAGCACTGTGCCAAAGAAATTGGACACGTTGCTCCAGTTTCAGAGAAGTGCGTATGATGTGTCTCTCTGACACAAGGTGAAAATATGCCTCTGAGCTAGGCCTCACCAAATCAATATTTCTGATCGTCATGGCAACCAGTTTTAGTAGCCTGTCACCTAGCTCCACTGCAGAAATGGAATGAAGGAGCGCCCTTTGGTGACCAAAAGTAAAATTGTTGGCACCTAGCTGTGAGCCAATTTTGTCCACCCCTGCTCTGAGCATTTACTTGGACAATGACTTGCAAACTCCAGCAAATAAAAGCAGTAAGGCGTAAAGAAATAAATAAGAGAACTATATGATGATACAGTAGTTCTTGTGTAAGGTCTTTTGCACATAACCGAAGAACAACATCACTCACCTCCCACCACTGCGAATCCGGGTCTCCTCTTAGCAGTTCTATCACATCCCCAGTCTGAAATGTTAACACTGGCTTCCCTGGGTGAGCTGGATTGCCATGGTAATTCTGAACTGCCACCATTTTAGGACCTAGAAAGATGGAAATGCTCAGATTCGTAAGATAAGAAGAACAGAACCTATTGTTACTACAAGACCATCTTGTGAGCCATTAAACATTAGTGACCAGGATTTGCGCACGTAGCTCATTAATGCTCATGGCATGGCACCTAGATTTGCTCAAGATAAATGGTTAACTAGAGAGAGTCTGGCAAGCTAAAACACTGGCGACAGGTAAAGATGGGTCCAAATGAATCCCAGCTGCAAACTCCGGGCAAAAGATTGCACCAGCACTGTAATTTCAGACAAGCTTTAGTTGAGCAACAACAAGCCGCTCATGAATGATCACGGTTGAGTGATAAAGTGTGGGATCTCTGAGGGGAATAAAAGTTAAGCCTTCAACACCCAGTAGATGTTGATGATATTTGGGACTGACAGTCTCAGCCAATATCTGTTGGTGTTGTGAATGATCACGTTAAATATTCCTCCATGACTGCATTCAGCCTATAATATTTGTCTTAGCTCCCTTTTCACAACTGCTTTTCCCTCACCCTCCAGCTAATGAGAGCCACATGCGCATGCTCAAAAATTTCAGGGTACCAGCTTGGATTAGGAGGACTTTCTCCCCAGGACTGGCTTTCCTTTAAGTGAAAGAGGCACAAAAGGGAGCTGGGTCTTTTCTTGCAAGGTGGAGCATTCAGGACTTTCCCAATGACTGAGGCTGCAGTAATCTCGAACATGGGAAAATAGAACAGGGACCAGAGTGAATAACGATCCCAACAGAAGGTAACACTAGGAGTTATAGAGTGAGTTATCTCAACCACATACCACCACATTTACGTGGCCCTCGGTGCCGTATTATCTGAGCACCTTCCGATTGTTAACGTCTTTATCATTACTATCCCTGGGAGGAGAAAGGGCAGTAGGGTTATCCCCTATGTACACGTGGGAACTGAGAGGATAAGTGACTGGACCAAGGTCATGCAGGAAGCCTGTCGTGAAGCAGGGACTTGAACCTGGGTTCCCAAGTCCTAAGCTAGTGCTTGGACCACTGGACTCCTCCTCTCTCAGCCATAGCTGTGAGGGCAAATGTCCACGGGCAGTTAGGAGGAGCCAAGTCTCCCAGCTTCTTAGGACTTGCCTACATAAAGTTTTGCTGCTTCAAATACAGCCATGTCTGTCCTTCAAATGGCACTTCAGTGTAAAGACTTAGGCTGTAGTGTAGACACAACCTATGTCGCTCGGGGGGTGAATATTCCACCCCTCTGAGTGACGCAAGTCGCACCTACATAACCAGCAGTGTGGACGGCGCCGTGTCAGCTGGGGAGCGTCTCCTGCTAGCATCATTCCTGCAGCTCGCAGGGATGGTTTTCTTATGCCACTATTGACACAGTGTCTTCACCAGAAAGCCTGGGAGGGTTCTCCTACCCGTGTGGTTAATCCACTTCCCCACAAGGCGGCAGCTGGGTGACGGAAGAATTCTTTCCGTCCCATAGTGCTGTGTACAATGAGAGCAGGTCGCTGAACTGTATCTCCCAGGGTGTGGATTCTTCACCCCCTGAGCGCTGTAGTTTGGCTGACGCCACTTTCCAGTGCAGACCAGCCCTCTGCTGGTGCTGCTGAGACAGTAAAAACCCCCAAACCCTAGCGTGGATGCAGCTGTACCGCTTTAACAGTGCGTATATTGGTGTGAGCCGCCTTCATGACAGCGTAACTGGGGGGTTTGAGTATCAGAACTTTGCTGGCAAAAAATCACCTTCCAAGCAACAAACCAGCGTAACTGAACGAGAGACCAGGTGTAAAAACTGTACGACAGCCCTTTCCAAAGTTTGCTGTCATCCAGCTCTTTGAACCAGAAGCCGGTGCTGCCTCTTCTACCTTACCCACTTACAAACCAGCACCACGGTGACCCTTACCAGCTCCTGTATTTAATGAGTCCTGCAAAGAGAGTGAAAACAGATTTTGCTCTTAGTAAAACTTATTGCAGTTGAATGGATTTAAAAAGATACAACATAACACCCTGAATAATCTCTGCTCTTGATTACAACAGTGACTGCTGGACTCAATTGAGTAAGGAGTCTATCATGCCATATCTACCTCTAATTCTTCAATTCAGGGACAGGGAAATTTCCATTCTCTGTATGAGGTACCTTCACCATTGGGCAGGAAAATACTGAGGTGACAATTCAGCCCGCCGCCCCCAAGCCCTCAGTCTTCGATAGTCTAGAAGGCAGAGTCACTGCAGCCTTGTGAATTAGCACATCTGAGAGTGGTCACCACAAACAACAGGTGAGGTCCCATTTTATTCTAAAATGAAGGACATCTGTCAGCAGGACTTATCCTGCAAGGGGCTCGGATCCCTTAAATCCCACTGAAGTGAAAGGAAATTTGGGGTGCTCAGCTCCCTGTAGGGTCAGGTCCCTATAACGATGCAACATGGGCGGTGACTGCGGGGGGCTTTCCCCAAAGCCCACACTGCCTATGGGGCCAGCTGAAAGCTCACAGCCATAATGCAATCTGGATTAGTGACCCACAGATGTTCCCATGGCAGGTGCCTGACAGGGAATTAAAAGGGAACAGGAGAACTGCTAAACAAACGTACCTGGTCGGCCGGAGAACCTGAAAATAAATGTTAAAATAATAGGTTAATTTAGGGCAAACAACCCTTTGCTTCGCATGGCTCTCTACTCCACAGAGCAACTCAAGTGACTGCAGCACCTCATCGCCTTGAGAGACGGGACCCACAAACCTGAGACACTACAGACCTGCTCCGACAGCCACTGACGTCAACAGGAACCTTTGCACCCACATCACTAGGCTTGGATCAAGCCCTAATTGCACCCAGCTCCACCAATACAACTCAGGCTTGCAAACAACTTGGTCGCAACAAACACATCCTGAGGTGCACCCGGCGGATTTGTGCCAGATTGAGTATGTGGTGGGGCTTTGAGGGTGGGAGAGAAAGAGCAGTGTGTGGTTACATGGCCCAAAAGTCCATCAGAAATTAGACCAGGACCAGCATCCCCTCAACCACCTTGCAAACATTAAATATTCTACCCCATGGAGCCATCCACACAGGTTTTCTCTTTAATGAACAAAAAAATTGTGGATTGCATTTTGCACAGAAGAGAAAAGCACTTTTGACTCTCAGACCATTCCCAGGCAGCCGAGCCCTTTTAAAAACAGAACGTCAAAAGACTTACTGATCTTGCAGGGCGGAATAATTTCCAAGCATTCTTTATGAGCACCTGTACCACATTTCATGCAAAGATAGCCCTGGTAGAAAGTTCCTCTGTGAAAAGAGAAATTGGAAATTTACAATCTTTCTTCATTCCAGGAACCGCCTTGATATTCCTCCCACATTACCTGTTTGTTTTACTTCTTGCACTATCATTTATTCTGTAAACTTGTTACTGTTTGTTTTGCTAGAGATGAACATTTGTGGGAGGTGCCAGATGGATAATCCTTCAATTTATCCAGCCATTAGAGCACTATAAAACAAATGTGCCTCTGTTCTCATCTGGTAGGACCATAGCTAGGGAGATGATGGGAGCTCAGCCTTCTTGTTCATTCATTCCTCACCTTTTAGACTGAGGATGGCTCATGTGGATGAATTTGTGCCAGAGACAATGGTGACTTCTGCAATGTGGGCATTTGTCCTTTAGGAAGTGGACACCAACTCATTTCACATAGGGCACCCAGACTCAGCAGACTCTAACCTGGCAGTTCAAGATGGTGACTTAGCAGGGAGTGGTCTTCCTATCCCTTTACCATCCCCCTACGAAAGCTACACCTTTATGAAAGGCCAACCTGATGAAAGCTCTGTTTCCCTGTTGAGCTTTCTGTATCTGCAGAAGGCTGTACAGCTGCAGCCATAGTGTTGGGCTAAAATCTCAGCCACTGAACATACTGTTTTCAAGCAGGGAAGGTCCAATTCATTCAGTAGAACTCCCAAGGAGTCTGAAATCCAACAATAAGTTTTGGTGGTTTTGTGCAGAGAAGGATTAAGGAAAGGTACCAAAATAATCAGTGGGAACACATGAACAAACCAGGAGTGTGTATCATTGTGTGTAAGAAGAACCCACCTCTCCTATAGAATTCATATAGACAAATCTACACCTGGCATGAATTTATACTGCCATTAATGGGAATCACGCTGGTAGGACGTCACACCTTTGCTGTAGTTCAACGCTAAAAGAAATGTGCTTCATTTTACAAACAAGGAATCCTGTGGGACTTTCAAAGACTAACACATTTATTTTGTAAGACTCCTGGGATTTATTCCCAACTCTGCCACGTACATTCCTGACATTAGGCAAATCACTTTACCTTACTGTTCCTCAGTTTTCTCATCCGTGGAGATAACAGGATTTTGCCAACCTCAAGAGGCAGAAATGGGGTGAAGAAGGTTTTTGAAGCCTAACAAATTGCCTGTGATGTGCTTTTAAATTCACTCTATGAAATCCATAGTCTAAATACAAAGACCTATTACTAAATAGCTGGTTTTTGTTAGTGAGCAGATCACGAGCCTGCAGGACTTTATGGAAAAACCCACATGGGTACAGCTTTTATCTGAAGGCATAGTGCTGATTGCTTTAGCTTAGGGGTCTCAAACATGCGGAGTTACCTCCACTGGCTGGGAGCCGGCAGCCTCCCGCCTAGGGTCCTGCTGTCGACTGAGCTGAGCTCGGCATCAGCAGCGCTTCTGGGACAGGCCGCACCGCATCTCCTGCCCCCCGCCCCCAGGAGCATCATCAGCCACTGCTGGGGAGGAGCCAACTGCCACCCGGGAGCTGCGCCACTCACCAGAGAGCCCCGGGTCTGGGACAAGGCTCAGGTGCGGGGGCTCAAAGGAGGGCGGTCTGGGGGTGTGGGGAGGGTTCATGGGGGCTTTGTGCTGCTGGGGGAGCTCCAGGGGGTCCCTGGGAGGGGGGCCTCTGCCTGACCCATTTCCTGCCTGGTCCCGGCGTGCAGCTGGGAAACGGGCTGTGGCTGCTTGCCTCCCCTCCAGGCTTTCTTTCTTTCTTTCTTTCTTTCTTTCTTTCTTTCTTTCTTTCTCTTCCCTTCCTTCTCTTTTTTTCTCTCTTCCTTCCTTCTCTCTTTCTCTTCCTTCCTTTCTCTTTCTTCTCTCCTTTTTAAAAAAAAAACTTTAAAAAATTTAATTTTAATTAAAAACCTTTCTAAAAATTAAATGTCAATTAAAAATTCATTCAAATTCAATTAATTAAACCCAATTAATTAACTTTATTTACAATGACTTTGAATTTAATTAATTAATTTTAATTTACTTTTAATTAATTAATTAAATAAACTGGTGACCCTATTGTATCAAAAGGTTTCAGTGATGCGGCCCTATCCTATATCCTAGTCCTCCTGGGGCCCTCATGGTGATTGGAGTTTGAGGCCCCTGCTTTAGCTATTACGTGTTCTTGATGTTCCAGCCAATCCAGGGGAATTGCCCATGGAGAGATTTTCTGGATACCATAGAAAGACCAGCAGCGTAATGGATACCATTCTATATGCACAAGGAGTTTCTTAATGCAACATTTGTTGAGCTAACGATAATTTTACTTGCCATTTGGTAGGCGAGGCAATAAGAGGCTCCCCTGGGCATCTGATAGCTTTAGCAGACAGTCCCCGCATGCAAGATTTATCTATAGCCTCAGGCCAGCGTTCCCTTCTCCTTGCTGCACAAAGGATTCTGTCTCCCGTCAATCAGCGGGTATAAATATCTGGCTTTCTCACAGCAATGGGGAAAAGGTATGGACTTTTAGCTCCTGCAGCTACTAGGCTATCCTCATGATTATGGTCATTTACGTGGTACAGCAGAGGTGAACTGGAAGTCTGGGAGCTAGGTCTGAATTGAGGACAGAAGAGAGGAAAGGAAAAGAATGACAAAAGAGGGAAGAAAAACAGCAGATTCATTTTAGATGTTGTGACCCTGTATCTTTATCTTTTCAGCCTACGTGCTATATTTTCCATTTCATTCATCTGACAAAGTGGGACTGTGCCCAAGAAAGCTCATGAGATAAATACATTTGTTAGTCTTTAAGAGTGACACAGGACTCCTCGTTTGTTTTGCTGAAATAGACTAATACGGCCCCCCTCTGGAATTTTAGATGTTGAAAACATCTAGCCAAAGGGCTGTGAAGTGTGGATTTTAAGACCCAAAGAGCTCACACACGGCAGTCTCCCATCATTGTGTTCCCATGAAATGTGTCTGGGGGACTCGCTGTGGTTAATCCAGATGCCCCCAGAGGACGGAAGGCTATGCAGAATTCAGGTCTGGGGATGCGGAACAGTCCAAAGAACTCCTGGTTACAGCAGTTTTAGATTAGCCTGCCTGCGATGTCGTTACAGTAGTGGGGTTTCAGGTAAGCGGACTGCCCCCAGTGTGGGAATACAGCCGGGCTTGGTGCGGATTAATGAGTTAAAATCTACAGTTCAACTGCAACCACAAATCGGGAGAGCTGGGAGATGCCCATGGGCTGACCTGCTCCGTGCAGGGAGTGGCTGAGTGGGGGTGGATGTGATACTGCACAGCTCACACCCTGGCTTGTGACATGAGGGCACGGTCTGTGGAAACGGCTTAGGCTGGAATTCCCATTGACTTCTAATAGGTCTTGGGCACCTGGCTGCCCACTGTATCTTTGAAACTCTCCTCTTTTGTGGGCCAGAGTGAAGTGTAGAATCAAGCTGGCTCCAGCTTAGGGTCAGAGAAGGGAGGGGCAAATGCTGGACTGACATCACTTTAGCATCAGGCGGGTGTGTGCATGAAATACTGGTAAACCCGCAGCCTGTTCCCACCCAGTAACGCGAGTATTGTTCTCCAGGGTCAGGGTGAAGGGGCTTCTCGCATGGGATTCTGTGCCACCATTCACAGCTAGAGCCCTACAATCAGATACCTGAAGAATAATTAAAAACACAGCAGCGGCCACTCTGCTTTCAAATTCTTCATTCAGCCTGAGACACCGCAGCTGACAACAGGTAAGTCAGAGAATCTCCGATGCCTCACCCCTCCCACCTCACGTCTTTTCTCAGCCAGGCGAAGGAGCAAGGAAATAATGACCCTCTGAATGGGCGGGTTTAAAAAGTTTTCATCTAAAGGGGCCAGAAGAGCCCGGCTCACCTTAAAAACATCTTGCAGGCTCTGCAGTTGGTCGTCTTTTCAAACGTGTACATTTGGAAGTTGTGGTGATTCGCGTTGGCTTTTTCTGGCTTAATGTTGGACCTAATTACAAAGAGGGGAAAACGAAACAGACAATCGCCCAAAGTTGGATCAACCTGCCCTCCTCAGACTGTCTGAGTTCTATGCTTGCCGCTACTGTCTGGATTTCAGTCCAAGTTTGGAAACCACACAGCATGGTAAAAGACCTTGCACAAGAGCTAGAGAGTCATTTGGGGTGAGCTTTTGGGAGGGTGTGGGGTCTTTGACTGTCATTGAGCCTGTCTTTTCCCCCTAAGTCAGTCAGTAATTAGGATTCCCCACTGTGGAGAGGGCTCGTATGGAACCAATGCACCATGTAAGTCCTCAGAATAGGGCTTCAATAGGTTGCACGGCCCTGGTGGTGTTTGGTCAAATACACACTCGGTGTTCCATGCCATACGTTTCCTCCCAAGGTGGCCATTTCCCCCACTCCTGAATGGTTTGGTTTGATGCTGTCACATCAGGCCTAGACCCTGAAAGCCCTTTGCACAGGGAACTCCTATGGAAGTCAATCAGGGTTGCAGAGCAAAGGCCCGGGCTTTGAGAACTGGCAACTGATGTGACGAGGCCGCGTTTCGTTAGCGGTAATTGCATGCACCCACAGCCGATATTTGCAGAGAAGTTTCAAATGCTCACATCGCCATCTCAAACTGTTCCATCCACTTCCTCTTCATGTCTTCTGTCTTGCAGAAGAACTGGAAGCCCTGCTTTCCTTGAAGGTGAATTAGGTAGAATCCATAGGACCACTGCAACAAAAGAGAAATGATCAGATGCTGGTTTTCTCCCTCGCCTCTTTGTGCTGAATGCTTAAGCAACGACACCCTGGAGGGACTAATTCAGGTCCATTTGTAAACTCTCTTACTGTGTTCCCTTTACTTGCCTCTGTGATGATTATGGACCTTCCTGATGATAAACATAGGGGAATGTTGCAAAGCTTAGCTTTGTATCTCTATTGTACATTGCAACAAGTGACTTAATGGTTGATTCTGGTGCACACCATTGCCAACCAGAATTTCATGGCAGCAGACAGGTGAGAACCGAAATCTTGCTGCTCTGAAAGCTCAGGTCCCTGCCTTTAAAGCTAATGGAAACTCTCCATTCATCTTCAGCAATATAGGGCCTCTGACACACATCCAGCCTGCCCTGCAGAAGGCAGTGGTGCACATACATACTAGTCAGTTCATTAAAATATTAACAGAAAATAAAGTGGATCTTCCGATTGCTTACCATTTTCCCATGAGACTAGAAAGCATAAGAAAGCAAAGTGGAAATACATTTCATTAAAACACAAGGCTAGGAATCTCTCAATACCAAAGCCGCCCATTATTTTCCAAATAGCACAACAGCTCCTTCTTGCTATCTTGTACATTGTCCCATAGTGTCTGGGGTGGCCACAGCTGCTACGCTATGGAGTTTACTTAGATGCAGATCTTCCCTTCTGTCATCACTAAAGCCCAAAAGCAGGCATGGTTCCTCTAATGGAGGAAGTCAGGTTTGAAGTGTTCCCAATGCAAAAATACTGCAATACCTGTGCTAATCCTGAAAAATAAACACTGTTTCTACAGTCTGCTGAGGGACAGGTCCAAGAAGCTACAAAGATCCCACCAGACTAAGGCTTCCACCGAGACCTTTGGGTTGGCCATTTTTAAAGAGACAGCATTCTCCCCTGGGACGTTTCAATTCTAGTAATGAGATTGCCGTGCAGTACTTGGGCTCTTCTGAAAACACATAGTTATAAACCTGGCTTCCCAGCCCACATTTCCGCTCACAATCACAACACAGGAGCTGGTGCTTCAGAGCATGAGAGCAGGGCAGCTTCCTCCATTATAGTCAAGTCATTCTAACTTTCTGAGGGCTATTTTACAGGTCAGAGAACCCAGCTCAGCCTCTCATTTCTAAATTTTTTCAAGGCTGCCCTGAAATGTAAGGGTTGAGTGGGCAGATTTCACAAGTACTAATTCCGTTTTAAATGTCCAGTGGGAGGGGATGCCCAAGGACTTATGGTTGTGAAATACCATACGAATGGTTATGAAAAGCTGCCAAAGATTGCTAAGCTAGTTCCATGTTCTGTTCACCTACCTTCTTAATGTCCTTATTGTTCATGGGATCATCAGTCATCTTATGGAAAAGCAGCTCGATTATTTCTTTCAACTCATAATTGTATCCTTTCCTTTTACAGACGATCACCACTTTATCAAACAAAAATAAATACCTGCCGGAAACCAAACACAAGAGCTGATCATATACACCTTTCCCAGAAAGCTCTGTAGAGGTCATTCCCCAATCAGGGAAGTTACACATTGGTAACTGTATAATGATTTAATGTTCAAGGCACTTGGCACCCATGCGATTTTATGTAATGACCAAATTAATATGGATGAAATGTCTGGGAACATGGGATCAAATGCCATTCTCATGTAACTCATCTGACTACAAGGCCACAGACCATCTTATTGGGCAAGGGACTGGGTTAAAAACAACCTGAAAGTTAATTTTATTTATTTGGAAAATCTTCAGAACAACTGTTCTTTTTATAAGAAAAAGGTTGGAACTGTGTGTTGATAGAGCTCTCAGATGGTTTTTTAAGTTTTCATGTACATGTCATGCAGTGAGAAGACATTTCAGTTTTACTTCCTGGGGAGAGCACCCAAGAGCTGTTGTATATTTCAGTTGTAGGTACCATCCAGCAAACATACAGTACACTGTAATCATGCAGGTAAAACTCTCCCAGCTCTGTTCGAGACACCTGAAATCAGCCACTGATTAGCATGCACAATCCCTTCAATAGGGATGCAGCTTTATTTTATTCTGCAGGAAAAAAAGACAGGGTTTCCCTTGGAGTGTCATCTCTGTATACTCAAGATCAATTTAAGCCACTTTCACCTAACTACGTGTTCTATAATTCCACAGTTGGCAATGAATCTAAACTGGAAGATAGAAGTCTGAGTCGTGTTAGTCCCCCAAACAATGAGACGTAAGTAACAAAACATAACTTAAGCATTTCACTGTGGATGAAACTTGTGAACTCTAGAATTGCCTTTTTTTTTTATGATTTAATACCTGACTTGAAAGCTTCTGCTTCTGGGCATTGTGGGATATATGCCTAGGGCCTGAGGACAACCACTGGATGTGAACACCCTTTATACTTTGGGAGAGTGCTACGCAGCATCCAAACCTGGTGTAGACATGAATCTCACAGTTTGCCCACCACCTCCTTAAAATGGGCCACAAGTGGTTTACACACCAAATAGGTGGGAGGCAGAGAGCTGAATTCATACTGAGGTCTGACTTCTGATCTCTAGAAGATCAAGACCCTTTGAACTTAGCCTGGCCGTGCACTATAAAATGTACAGTAGGAAAAATCCTGCATTGGCAGAAGGAGGGAGTGAATGATCTATGACCTCTTCTGTGTAATGAAACACCTGCAAGGTAGGTTATCAGAAATGGGAACTGAACCTGCGACCTCTGCACCTAAAAGCAGGACTTCTACTTTCCAAGCTTAAATACCCAGCTCTATTGGCTCAAAAGCTGTAGCAGATACATAAACCTCTATATGCTTCAGTCACTAGACGGGGACAGAGAGTCACACTGTCCACATTTTGACATCACGTTCCAGAGGGGGAGCCGTGTTAGTTTACTGCAGAAAAACAAAAAGCTGTGGCACTTGTAAAGACTAACAGATTTATTTATCGCATGAGCTTTCATGGGAGAAAATCCCACTTCGTCAGATGCTTTGAAGATGGGAAATTTACAGAATGGGAGGAAATTAAATGCAGGGGAGTGTATGACATAGGATCAGGTAACAGCAAAATCAAAATAGATATTAGGATTCAAACAGTGGGGAACAGCACATAGAGGAAGGTGAGGTCAAGTCACATATTTGACAAGTTCTGAAGAGGGAGCCGTGTTAGTCTAGTTCAGCAAAACAAACAAGGAGTCCTGTGGCACTTATAAAAACTAGCAAATTTATTTATTGACAAACTTCCCTGCATTTATTTTTCCTCCCATTCCGTAAGTTCTCCATCTTCAGGCATCTGACAAAGTGGGATTTTCTCCCACGAAAGCTCACGCGATAAATCATTTTGTTAGTCTTTAGAAGTGCCACAGGACTCCTTGTTTGTTTTACTGTCTATGTGGAGGCTACACACACACATCCTGGCCAGGGAACTTCATTCTGAATCTCACAAGCCTGCTCAAATTCTTATACCAGCCACTATTTGTAAGGCAATGCTCCTGGGGGGGTTGGCATGAGCTGGGACTGATCACATGACCTATGGATCTAAACCCACTCAGATGTCAAGCCGTGTTAGAGCCCTGGGTGCACAGCAAAAAGGGACCCTGTGCTGCGCATAGCAGGTTCGAATGGTGTTTCTTGTCATTTGGTTATCGGGGAGACTGTTGTCTGTTCTCATCATCCGGCTCCTTGTTCCTTCATTCACTCACCGGTCCTGCTTCGTGTGATTCACTATCGAGCGGACTTTCAGTTCACCGTCTATCTTTGGCCTCCCAAATTCTTCCAGCTTCCCTTGCTGTGGGTAGCAAAATGCATGTTAGACTTGAAGCAATGAGAGGTTTTTATTTCTGAAGTGCTCTGAACACAAGACGTCTCTGAATATTGCACAAAACAAAGAAACAAGTAACATATTTCCCAAAAAGCAGTAAAGCCCTTCCTCTGCCACCAACCCCCAACCCCAGCTTGGTCTCCAAAATGGGCCCATAAGCAAAGGAAAATCCTACCACTCACCAACAGGCCTGCCAAACATGAAACCCAAAACTCAATCACCCCACCAGTAATGTTAGCTGTGATGGACTTGAATTCACAGAGGGAAAACATTCCAGGCACAGTGAATGGAGAATCATAGACTCGTAGAAGAGTAGGGTTGGAAGGGACATCAGAAGGTCATCTAGTCCAAACCTGATCAAAGCAGGTCTAACTCTAACTAAATCATCCCATCTTGGGCTTTGTCAAGCCAAGACTTAAAAATCACTAAGGATGGAGATTCCACCACTTCCTTAGGTATCCCATTCCAGTGCTTCACCTCCCTCTAGTTAAAAAGTTTTTCCTAATATCCAACTTTAACCTCCTGCACTGCAACTTGAGACCACTGAGAAGGCACACTCAGGTAGAATTATACTATGGGGTCTATCTTGAGTGGCAGAGGTTCATATAAACGGTATCACCTAAAGCCAGATGGAATTCCATTTGGTGACAGTTACCATAGAAGACAAGCCAAGAAGTGGGGTAGGATCCCAATTAAGGGGAGGCTAGAGTTTGGGTTTGATAAGTCAAGGCGAAGATCTGGGTGCAAAGGTTTAACAGTCAACTAATTATTGCAAGATGTCCACTCTGGATGGCAGAAATAGCGTGAGATCAGCTACTCTTACGAGCTTTTCTCCTGAAACCGCACTGGTACCAGAACACAGAACTCTCAGTGTTGGCTCCCATCTGGAATCAAAACCACCGGGTTGGGGCAGATTCTGAGACTAGAAACCTGGATATCTCAGAGCCCCCAGGCATTTGCAAATGCCACCCCATTGCACTGTTATTGAGTGATATGAAACACTCCACATACAGAGTGCTCTTTTTTATTTAAAAAATTTTGAAGCATCACCGCTGATCAGAAAAATACCTATTTTATACCACTATGTGTGTAACCTGTGGTTATTTCACTGCTGAGCTGCATGGGTTGTGTATACACAATGAGAATAAATCCATAGCTTCCAATACAGAGAAACTAAATTAAACACGGAGCAGAGCGTGCGTGAGATCGATTTAAAGAAAGAAATGACAGCTTTGCTAACATTTCATCTTCTGCATGTCACACCAGCTCTCAGACTGCAGCAGGGAAAAGCAGAGGCTTAAAGCACTGTCCGCATTCCAATTTTTATAGAGTATCACATTTCTCATACTGATCATGGAGTATGGCGACTGTTCCAATCCAAACCTAAGAGCTGGAAAGGCCCCTCATCCCAATTAGGAGTTTTCTCAGGTTTCTCTTGGAAACTACGGATTCTGTCACAGTCTGTTAAATAATCATCTATTAAAGTGTACCCTTACTCAGACAGACTCAGGATAACACAGAAAGGTATGCCGTACATTTACTCAGCTCCCACTGACATCAGGTGCAATTCAGTAGATCAGATGGTTTGAAAGATAAGATGTTATTCATGGTATCTTGTCCATATTTTTGGAGCGGTGCGCTCAGGAATATATTACTTGTGCTGTTCTCTCCCTTGCATGCCAGCTATGCTGTTGTTCATTAAAATATTTATTCATCTCTCTCGATCCGCGTAACAAAAACACTTTAAACAAGAGCAGTGTGAGGTGCAAGAGTTTGTTTTCAGAAAAAGGACAGTCCCCCAAAGTTAGTGCCATACAAAAATAAAGTATGGGAAATCCTTTCAATGGAAAATACAGCAGAAAGCCTCACATCAGGATCAAGTACATTTTATAATATATGGGTTCCATTTTGGGGATTTGACCAGTGGTTGACCAAGTACCAATGGGTCTTTTAAAAGTAACAAGTACAGGTGATGACTAAAATTTAACATTTGTTTGGCGAGACCACAGATGGAACATGGGAGATAAGAAAGAAGATTCTGAAACTCACCAAGTTTTCTATAGACTTCTGAAATTCACGAATTTTCTTTAAAGTCTCTTTGTCTCTCTTGACTTCATTTATGTACATGGCCAAGTCCTTAAGAGAAAAGCAAATGTTGATTCAGCCTTTCTGTTTCCTTTCTAATCAAGAATCCTTAAAAAACAAACAAAAAAGACCTCCACACTACTCGACTTCAGGAGTCACTTCAGAAAGTGACGCTATCAGCCGCTCTGCGGGAATCAAACCACCATCTAGCGTGCTGGCTGCGGCAGAGAAAACACAAATCTGAGAACTCAGAACTAGCTCAACACTTTTCTGCTGGATTTAGAACAAGAGTCGGTCAATTAAAATTGAGCAAGCAGGCCACCCAAGCACGTATGGTATCACTGCCTATAATCTCTGCATCAGTACACTGCTCACACATCAAAAATGCTTTGTGCTCTGTCTGCTGTATCATTCAACCCTTCAGAGACTCCTTAAGTGTCTCGGCCCAAACATTCCCCATGTGCCCTTCTATGAATTATCTTGCATGTGCAGCAGTTATTCAACTAGACAGATGCTGCAACTCTATTGCTGAACAGAAGAGGGCAGTACATGAAATTAGCATTAGAAAATGACTGACTTACATAGCACAGTTCTTACTTTAATTCCGTTGCTATTTGACCTGACTTTCCACTTCTACCTATCCTTCCCCTTTGAGAAGTGGCAGAAAGCCCTTTGTTTTCTTTTTCTCCTCCATTCCTGCTGTATGCTGTCCACCCCTTTTTCTTTCAACTCCTTCACCCTCGTGTTCGTGCAAAAGGCATATGCCAGTCATGGTTCCTAACATTGTACCTCTGCCCATCCTCTGTCTACACACTAACTAAACAGACAATAAGCTACTCTGGACAAGGACCTTGTTTAAATTTGCTCCTTAATTGCTTGACCTTTTTTGGTATTATGGCCCCAATCCAGCAAACAGCTTAAAACATTTCAGTACTCCCGTTTACTTCCATGTGACTTACTCACATGATTAACTTAAGCAAATACATACGTGCTTTGCTGGTTCAGGGCTTCTTGAAGCAACATCAGTGGAGTTCTTTGAAAGGTAAAGCATCTTGCAGAAAAGCTACAGGAGCCCTGAACACACATGACCTCTAACATCACAACTGCAAATTGTTAAGAGATTAGTAAAAGAATTCTCCTAAAACAAGGGAAACTTTAGTGGAACTCTTTCTGTGCTGAAAATACAGTCAGAGTGTGTCTCTGCATTGCTGAGATTGCATTTCTCCTGGTTATTACACTGTCCAGCCAAATTCCCCTGCTACCTGAATTCTGACCCAGAGCAGAGAGAAAGCCTTCTCTAACCCTTCCACCACACTAGTGTCTTACTACATCTTTAGGTGCTTTTAAAATATATTTATGGCCTGATATCTAGGCTCCCATGTCTCTTTCCCTCAACAACAGTTCTTGTCCTCTTGGATTAAATCCAAACAACACAGAATTTTTCGAGACATCGCCTCTGGTGCAAACTTTCCACAGCTTTCCAACGTAAGAAGGATTAATCAGAGATGATAATCGTAATCCTAAGTGACAATACTTATATAACATCACACGATACCCATTTAAAATAGAATCATAGAATCATAGGGTTGGAAGGGACTTCACGAGGTCATCTAGTCCAACCCCCTGTTAAAAAGGAGGACCACTCCCACTAAATCACCCCAGCCAGGGTTTTATCTAATGTCAGTAACTGTTCGGAAGGGAAAAAAAGATAAAGTAACCAGGTGAAGTAAAATTCCCCTGCATG
This sequence comes from Pelusios castaneus, assembly GCA_007922175.1. Lineage (NCBI taxonomy): Eukaryota > Metazoa > Chordata > Testudines > Pelomedusidae > Pelusios > Pelusios castaneus. The sequence continues at coordinate 9,781,045 of ML685804.1, forward strand.
TCAAAGTAATCTGAGACCTCTTCCCCCAGCACTCTCATTTGCTTCCCTCTATGGAAGATGCCATCTTGCACATGTGGGAAAAGCACAGCTGTGAGATCTACAGACAATCATCAGCTTGACAGGATGTGCAAAAGAGGCCCATTCAAAAGTAACAAGCATTAAAGCAACCCCTATGTTGCACGCAGTGATCTGCATGAAACATTGTGCATCCAAGTGATGGAATCTTACACATGTCGAACACCTACATGTGCAAAACTCACATAAATGCCACTGCCTTGTGTAAATCCTGCTGTTAGCTCGTGCAAATTACCGTGTGTGGAAAATCAGAAGTGAAGTGGAAGCCTTTGGGAAAACTCAGCTCTAGGCTTGATTGTCTAGATTTCTAAACAGTTTCTCATCACTGGAGCACAGGAATGCTAGAATGGTCTGGCTAATGAACAAGGCTGGAATCTAGATAAAATAAACCATTTGAAAACTAATAGATTTTCATACCCATTGAAATAAAATTCTGCTGCTTTCTATGTCCGTGGCAAGTATGGCACCATTTGAGTCAAACCTATACCCTCATGATGGAGTGAAAAGGGAAGCAGACTATCTTGTCTGATGGCTACTGGCAGCTTCATGAAGAAAACACTGAGCCTTTCACACAGCCAGGATTTATCATTATTAGTGTTGCAGAGCACCTTATTTAACAAAACCTGAGCTCTTCAAAAAACACAACCATCAAAGGAATTAAATAGTGGAAGAACAGAATCATGCAATGCATGAAAACATCTCTGTGATTCCTTTTGTCAACTATCTCTATATTTGATACTTCACTAGCCACGAAGCGCATTTTTCATGTGGGGGAGTTCCGGCTATCAGATGGAACAGCTCACACCACCATGCAGGGCATGTCTACTCTGCAGCCAGGGTCAACCGGAGCCAAAGCAAAAACCAACGACCCAGTGCAGCAAGTCTCAGAGCTTGGCTCTACTGACTCAGGCTCATGCGACGGGGCTAAAAATAGCAATGCAGATATTCGGGATCAGGCTGGAACCAGGACTCTGAAACCAACAAGGGGGGTGCATCTTAGACCATGGGCTCCAGCCTTAGCCAGAATCTCCACACTGCTGCTTGTAGCCCTGTAGTGTGAGCCTGAAACAGGAGAGCCAGGCTCTGAGTCGTGGTTTTTGCAGGGTAGACATGCTCTCAGACACTGAAAGGTGTGGGTGGAAGAGGAACACGTCACTGCTTTTCTCTCTCTCCCTATATTAGGAAAAGGTCTCCTTCCAATTCAAGCCTCCTTCCCCCACTGAAGTCCTTGGTCACCATCCTGGGTTATATTAAGGATTTCTCTGTCTGTCCATGGCTCTCAGTAGTTCCTCCAATCCCACCCATACATTGGTTGAAGTTTCCAGCACAGTGGCTGAAATCTCAGGGTTAATATTCAAAACAGGTCAGGCTCTGACCCAGTGCAGACGCCCATCGACTTCAACAAGCTTAGATCAGGCCCAACATCCTAATAGGAACCGAACTGTTCACCCTTTATACATTTGAGGATTTTAGGCACTATGACCTTGATTCAACAAGCACTTACACACGTGCCTGACCTAGACCATGCGAGTGATCTCATCAATGTGGAGGTAGGCATCGCTAAGTTCCCCAGAGTCAGAGCCCCTGCGCCTTATTCTGGAAGGTGCCGGGCAACCTTAACCCCCATCGACTACGGCAGGAGCTGAAGGCAATAGCATGCAACAGCCTTGGGCACCACCGATGTAAATCTTTATCCTTGCAGTAGGAAAACAAACCCACAAATTGTCAATGAACAGTTGGTCAGGAATGTACAAAGCCACAGACAGGGAGTCAAAGGCAGCATTCAGATAATTTGCACTTCAGAAAGAAGGGATGGAGAAAACTACTTCGGTGCTAATCCACGAGTTTAGCTTTGTGATGTAAGAGAGTCAATGTAGGCAAGTGCCTGTTTAAACAAAGACCTCGGGTGTAAGTGAGGCTCACTCAAAAGCAGAGACGGCAAATCACTGATTACTCAACTGCTGCCAATCTTTGTCCTCTACTTGCCAGCACTAGTCACGTCATGAACTTGAAAATTCTCTCGGCCAAACCCCACAGACCCTTCTTTTTAGAATGACTATGCTTGGAATCTGCTTTCGAGCCCCAAGACCCATGTGTGTTTGAGATGGAAAATCCCAACCGTGGGATGGGAAGCAATGGATTAGATTGCAAAGTCCTTCAAGCAACCTTCATCTTCCAGTGAGCTACATGCCGGCTCTAGATGCAGTGGCTAGCAGGGAGAATGACTAAAACGGTCACTGAACTTATGTAAGTCCTAGGAAATGCAGTGTCATTAGAAAAAAGCTGACCCTCGGAGGCAGAAAACAAATATCATGACCTCAGAACAGAGAGGACAGCTCAGTGGCGAGCTTCCTGTGGTCACGAACAGGCTGATTCTGGTCTGAGTTACATGGCTGAAAAATCAGACTCTGCAGAAAATTTTGACAAAAATGAATTTGTTTGTTTTTTTGTAAGTTCTCATATTTGAGGGGGTTTCACCGTTTTCATTGAAAACCTCAATGTTTTGAAAAACACGGAAATCTCTATTTTGTGGACAAGCCACTTTCCATTAACAAACAAACAAACAAAAAGAAGCAAATAAAAAACCACCACCCAACCACCTCCCCCCCCAACATTTGGATGGAAAATTCCCAACCCACTCCAGCTCAGTGGTATTCGGATCTGGATTTACAGTGCGTATCCATCTGTGCCCCATGCAGACACAGTACACAATCGCACCAAGAGGGATACATTTCCACAACACTGGTGTACATGTGAACTAATGCCACTCATATCAATGGAGTTGCTCCAGATTCACACTGGTGAAAGTGAGAGTGGAATTTGTCATAGTACGTCTACATACAATGGTTAGCAACCAACTCCAGCTTCCTCATGCTTTGGAGAAGAGATTGTGGTGGCTCCTATGCATTTGTTGTGAACTGACTTCTAATAGCAACTCGTATACACACGCATGCCCTAAAGGGACAGATCATCCTCCTCCACTCTGACGTGCTGCACTTTTCCCAGGGAAGCTTTTTCTATATATAATTGACCCCACCCCACCCCGCACTTTCCTCAGGTAGAAGTATTCCATCTGAGTAGGGCTACCCGTCTCTCACCTGCAGTTTTTGCAAAGAAAATAAGAAGCATGTGCATGGAATCTTAATATCCCGAAGCTGAGCTATCCGAAATGGTAGCGCCTGTATTCTTCCAAGCATTGCTCTCTTTGAAGAAGTGAGTTATGTGTTTGTACAGTGTCTATTGCAACAGGGCACTGAGCTCTTGATGTATTATATTGCAGATAATAGCAGCCCAGACCCTGATTTCTCTCCATCATTGCAGCCTAAAGCTCCCAGCATCTATCAATTCCCTGCATCACTCCTCTCCTACCTGCATGGCTTCCAAAGCTTCCTTGAGTTGTTGCTTTTCTGGCCGATCAGACGAATGGCTGAGAAGCTCCTGCAAAAAAATATTGCGAGTGACTTAGTAAAGTTTCACACACTGCTGCTCCCATCCCGTACGAGTGCATCCTCCAAGCCATATTACTGCACGCCACTGTGAACATCTAGCAGTGACGCCATGGCAGGCAGGCAGCAGCTATAATTGTAAGGAGAAGAACCAACAAAGCTGTTGGTGCTCAGTGGATCTGTTACTTGGAGCTAACGGGAGGAATTTCACACATAATCAGATTATATGAAAGCTTAGTTTATATTCATTAACTGCCTCTTGTGGCTAACTAGTGCAGAATTGCCCTTGGTCATTGTACTTTTAAAAATGGCACAAATATTACATTGCACTAAGTAGCTGTAATAATTATTTCATTTGAAGAAAGAAAAATCCTTCACTCTGTTTTGTAAACAGATTCCATTTGCTACGGGATAAGCCCAGGGCTGTTACAGCAAGAATGGCAACTGCAAGGCAGCGTTGATGTTGAAGCACTTACTTTTAATAGGAGATGATACTTCAAGACCCTTTGCATTGGTACCACCAACAGATCTTGCAATTTAAACTTCCCATCCTGAACCTTTAATGTGCATTCCTAAAAATCAAATCAAATAATTGAAGAGCTGGAGGAAAAAAAATCTTGCTAAAGCTGCTTTGTTTTGCTTCTGTAAACTCTCAAAGCACAATGCGTCATTATTTCCTATTTTTGTCAGTAGGGCGCTGGGATTGGGACAAAATCCCAGTTTCATGATGTGCCTCCTGTCACTTCCACTCCTGCAGCGTGGAGCAGTTGGGGCTGCTCTGCATGTGGAGACCTAGGTTTCAGACCCCTCTTCCCAGGCAGGGAACAGGCGCGCTGTGAGCAGAGTGCCCGGCTTCCCGGAGAGTGTGTTGCGCTGTGTTTCAGAATGCTCAAGCAGTGACCGCTCCAGCTGATTTAGGGCAGCACTTGGCGGTTCTGATGGGAACCTTACCCAGTCCTCAGAGGGGGAGTAGTGACTGGGACATCGAGAAGGGTGGCCCCAAATCCACTCAAGAGAGAGGGACCAGCTAGAAAGAGAGAGAGTCTCCCTTATTTTAGATCCCATTAAACTGGTCTGATGCAATGTGCTTTGGGACTATGCAGAGAGGGGCTCTCTGCTAACAAGTGGAAACGGATGAACAGCCAGAGCACAGCAGCAGTTCCTTGGTACTGGGCCTGATCTGGACCGTACGATTTTGATGCGAGACCCGAAGGGGGGTAGAGGGGTGTTTAATAAGCGACTCACTCCACCATCACACCGCTGCACTCGCACTCTGAATCAAAGGGTAGTTGTGGACAATCACATACCGTTTCGTGACAGCCCCGCAAATTGAGATTAACAGCACAAATGAAGCAGGAATGAGAGCTGGAAATAACTAGCAGCCAAGCAGCCTGTTCCTTCTGGAGCGTCACTGCTGTGAGAAGTCTCTGGATCAGACCCTATTTACACTGGTTCCACACATTCGAGAGGAAGGGTGGTTCAGTGGTTAGAGCAATACCCTGGCACGTGGAAGGCCTGGATTCAATTCCTTGCACTGTCGGGGGGGATCCTTACGTAATCTTGGGCATGTCACTTAGTCTGCGTCTTAGCTCCTCATCTGTGAAATGACCTCTTCTACCTCAGCAGAGCATTGCGAGGATAGATACACCAAGAATGGTGAAATGCTCAGATGCTACCCTATTGGGTCCAGAGAATTACCTAGACCAGCTCGATAGATCATCCTGAAGCTGTTAGCCCATGGGATCCAGATTACTAAGAAAGTAAGAAGAAAATGGAGTGGGTGCTCTTTCTGTCCTAGCACCGAGGAACTCTTTGGACACACAACACAGCAGCTAGAACAATTCAGTACCCATCCCCTGTTCAGGGTATGTTGACTTCAATGAAGGTTGTAACAGTTTGGGCCAGAGCTGGATTTGGTCCAAAATCTCTGCTCAAGGAAGACAAAACTGGAACATCAGAGGAAGGGCTGGGATGGCCCAGTCAAGGAGCTACTAGGGCTGTATATGGAAGTCTGGGCAGAGCCTGCCCACAATGTACCTGGATCCAGCTACAGCAGCACAAAGAAATGCAACACATCTGTCAGGAATTCAGCACAAAAGACCTAGGCCTCTGATCCAAACCCACTGGCGTCAATGTCCACTGGCTTTGGATCAGGCCCATAACTATAGGTTTCATCTTACTGGGGCGGAGCTGTCATGGAGGTGACTTTCTCAGGCACGGGGGCTGAGTGGAGGGCTGACTGTTAACAGATGAAGCCCCATGATGATTTTGAGCAGCAAAGTACGAGCAAGTTGCAGATGGGCTTTGTGGTGGGAATGACAGAATACGTGGGAAACCTGTCATAAATTTTGCCTGGGCTACTCCAGTTCATGCCAAAGGACACACTAATGATTTAAGCAATCTTTGCTCACCAATCCCCTTGTGCTGCACCAGAATCAGTCCCCAATTCCTTCCCTCCCACGTGCATTAAAGCTTTTTAAGGACAATTTCCCAAAATTCATTCAATCGCAGCAGCAATTACTAAACCTAACAACTAGTAAATCTCACAAGGGAGGCAGAACGCAAATGAACTATTGGACTGAACGCCCAGTGCCTCATCCCAGTCTCCCCCACATCCGCTTACCTCAATTTTTTGCCTAACGTCATCTTTGTTTGCAATGAGACCATTCAGAGTATTTTGGGCACACTCCATATGGCTGCAGTACTCGCCATAAATCAATAGCCTGGAGAGGATTTAATCAGAAACATTTGCTGGCGGTTATTAATCATCATAAAAAAATATGGGAAAGTGCAGAGCAGCTAGTTCCTCATATAACCACTTAACGTATTAACACTTCTATACTGCGCCACTTTTTAACATTGAAACACTTTGAAGTTTTCAGAGAAGTGTGTTCACATCTGTGGCGGAATTCAGCCACCAAAATTAGGCTGGTGGGGAGTGGAAGGGACTTTTCAGTTAATCTGCCCTGCCATTACTCAAAGTACCATGGCTCATTTCTCAACCGTCAGGTCCCAGAGCCCTGGGAGAATTCTAGCACTGGCCTGCAACCTCCCTAAATCCAAGTTTGCTTGGGTAAGATCAAATGTGAAGGTACAATTATATGCTGCTCCAGACTGCGGTGAAATTCCTCTTGTAGGGGAAGAGGATCTGGGATAACTTTTCAACTGGAAAAGAAAAACCATTAATTTTTCCTATTTCCACAGACTGAGAAGCTCCAGTAGAGGGCATCTACTTATCCTCTGTGCTGCAATTTCTCAAATAGCATGTTCTGAGATTTGCATTTTCCTTTCTTTTTTCTGAAAACACCCCCGCCCCTCCTTTTTTTAAAAAAAGTAACTTTCTGAGCAGAAATGGGGGGCTCAAAACTCTGGATCGGAACACATCAGAACTTCGGGAAAGTTTGCCTTTTAATCCAGATCCCAACTTCCTGCCAAGTGCTCCTTTCTATAGTGAGCTGTACTGAAGTCCCACAGGTCAATGAAACTGGAGTGGAATGATGATAACTTATTGGATAGTACAACTCATGCAATGGTTATTAAATTATTATTTCTATTATAGGAGCTTAGGAGCCCTGTCACGGACCAGGACCTCATTATGTTAGAACACAGAACAAAAAGCTAGCCCCTTCTGCTCAGAATTTACACCCTGTGGCTCAAGTCTATCCGCGGGTCAGATTCTTTTTTTAAAAAGTCTGTTTCAAGAAGGAGCATTAAAGCAAATCAGTAAAGCTGTCTACAGGAAGACCCTCCTTAATATTATGAACTGGCTCCATCACTGGTAAGTAACTACAGCCCACACTCCCATGTATCTTACCCAATGATCTCAATAAAAATTTCACTGCCCACGTAGTAAATGGAGCTACCGGGGCTGTATGCCCAATGGCATCATTAGTGCATCTTGACTCCCGGAGCACCACTCACACTGTGTTGCTTCCCCGAAAACTGTACCCTTAGAGATCTCTGAGGCAGTGAGGCTACAAAGCCGGTGAGCTGGGCATGCCAAGAATAAAAGCCATGGATGCTGTCGAAGGCACAGAAATGAATGGAGGGGCAACCTGTATTTCAAGTCTGCCTTGTCTTCTACAGCTTCTCCCTCCCAAAATGCCATTTCCCCTCATTTTCCTTTCAGTTAATCCACTTCCCACCTTTCATCCGAGATAGCTTGATCTTTAAGCAATAATCCTTAAGAAGCATATTTGGGTAGGTTCTGATCATTACTGTACCTTTCCCTCTCCAATCATAATGGCACCTTTCCTCCCAGCTGTGTGTTACATGCCGTTTACTCAAACTGGACATTTTTAGAGGGGTTTAGCGCGTTGAACTCTGAACCAAAGAGAGGCTCTGGAGGGTAGACATGAAGGTAAATGGTGCGTGCACACCACAAATCCTGTTCGCACACCACTCAGTGCAGTGGCTGCTACGCAGTGAATGGAGAGTTTTCTTCAGATTACAAGATAGGCAGCGGTCTCCTCAATGTCTTAATAGGCTTTTCCCGTTCCAATCATTTCTCACTTCCTGCGTACACTGGGTTAGCGCTGCAATTTGCAAAACCAGATCATGCGCCACATTAACCCAACAAAACAACCTAGATCTCAGAAGGCTCAAAGGTAAAACAAAGACCTTTGAGTCATTTCTCTAATGTGGCTCAAATCACACCCTACCAGTGCCATAAAACTCTGTCACAGCAGCGAGGTGGCTGGTGTTTTAACATCCCTGCTCATAAACTGACCTGTGCTGTCTCTGTCTGCACTTCCCCATTTGTCTGTCTATCCATCTTGTTTTATATGCTGATTGTAAGTACTTTGGGGCAGGGACATCTTATTTGGGTCTGTGTTTGTGCAGCACCTAGCACGATGGGATTGTGGTCCATGACTAACACTCTTAGATGCCATAGTAATACTAATAAATAATGGTTTCCAAACCACAAGTGATTACAATTTGATGACCCAACCAACACCATGTTCATTCACCGCTTTCCTTTAAAGATCCCCAGGCACTTATAAATATTAATTAAGCCTCCCAGAACTTCTGTGAAGTAGGCAAATATTATCCATGTTTTACAAAACAGAAGCAAAGTGACCTGCCCGAGTTCATAGAGCAAGTCAGTTGTAGCAGGGCTGGATAATACAAGATATGACTCCTCAATTTCAGTCCAGACATTTAGTCACTGTGTGATGTTCCTCCCCTTCTCACAAAGTGCTCAGAAGAGACCCAGAAACTGTTATTTGCATTGCCATAAAAAACTAGATGCCTCAAATGAGATGAGGGCCCCGGTACTTGGTGCTGTGCAGACACAAAGAGAGAACCCCTGCCATGAAGAAGATCTTACGGTGTAAACAGACAAGACAGAAAAAAGGTGAAGTTAATATTACCTTCCTTTTACAGAGGAGGAGCTGAAGCACAAAGAAATAAGGCCCTGATACTGCAAAAACACATGCAGCTGGCAAATCAGGGGTACACGAGTGGTCTCATCAAATGACTCTTTGCCTAAGGTCATGCTGTTTTATATGAATGGCTTGGCGACTTTCTGGGCAGGTGAGGCTGAGAACAGAGTTGGGATATTAGCAATATATAGAGCTGGAAACTGACAGTGATTTTCAAAACCAGAGTCAGATGCAAAGAATCAAGATTTACTGTGGATTTTTTTTTTACCCTCAATCCCATTAATCCTGTATGTTTCCCCCCTCCCACAGACTTTTTAGACTTTAAGTGTATTACAGATGGGTAAGACTGGACATATCTGCAGCCACATAGCGCAACTCATCCATTACTTCAGAGACCTGTCACATGCTAGGGAAGATCCCAGTATCTCTGACCTAATGCCAGTGTGTAAATCTGCGATTCTTAAACCCAACCGAGTAATTGAATGGAGAGATTTATGGAACTCCCAACACCTGATGAAGCTGCAGCCAATACCGATTATTCTTCTGGTTTTTTCCCTTAACAACGTCTCAACATGTGCACTAATATGTTGCTGGTTTAAAAGGGGTTCTAAGAACATAAATTTAAATCTCCACCAGACAGTTGAGATTTACAAGCTGTTTCAGTTTATAAAAAATCCACAGTGCACAGGAGGCTGGGGATGCGTGGAAGTGGGGGGGGGGGGGAAGGCAGGAGTAGATGGGATGTATTGAGCGGCACTGGTACATAATAAAGGGAGGGTGCTCCTATGTCCAAGGCATTGGAACAGGATTCCAGACAGCAGGTTAGTTCCCTGGCTTCACCTGTGGGCACGTCTACACAGCAAAGAAAAGGCCAAGGAGTCAAGTCCCTGAGCTCAGGTTGCAGGGCTAAAAACAGTTGTGTTGACACTCCCACTTAAGCTGGAACCTGGGCTTTGAAACCCCGCACAGGGAGGGTGGTCTCAGGGTGAAGGCTGCAGCCTAGGCAGGAACGTCTGCCCTGCTATTTTTAGCCCTGTGAGTCCAAGTCAATTGACTCATGTTCTTAGACCTCAGGGGGTGGGTTTTTCTTTTCAGTGTAGACAAAATCCCCGAGTCCCCCTGTGACACTGGATTAGTCACCTCAGCTCTCTGTGCCTCAGTTCTGCATCTGTACAATGGGGGGAATTAATACTTACTAGACTACAAGTTCTCTGAGGTAGGGATTATCTTGCAGTATGCGTGTGTACAGTGCCTCGCGCAATGGGACCCTTATCTCTAGGTGACAGTGTAATAAATAAATACACAAACAAATAAATAAATACACTGGACTGGGTTGTAAGACACCAAGATCAGAGAGAAAGTCCCAATCCCTCCTACTCTCCTGTGAAACTGCCATCTGAAAACTAAATTCTGGAAGCACTAAATCAAAGGCTCGTTCCATTTTGTCCCTAGTCTTCCATCAGTGTGGAGACTTCACCTCCTCTCCGCTCGCACAAAAGAAAGACTGCAATTGTTCTTCCCAGTACATTCCACTTCCCCCACCCCAGCCCGACTGGCCATTAAATCAGTAACACAGCTCAGCTCATACATAATGCAGCACCTTAAACCGCTTCTCTGATTCTCTGTTTGTGATAGGCTCTTTGCTGGGCGTGTTTTTGGGCTCAGTGGCATTAAGACGTTACATTAACCCGCTCAGCTGCTGCAAGCAGCGCTGGTGTTCCAAGGGAGGGCAGAAATTCAGAGCCAGAGCTGAAAGACAAGAAGCACAGCAGGGGTTTTCCCTTCTTCTCGGTACCTCGTGCTGTGGTTGGGTCCATGAACAAGCCCACAATTAGAGGAGCTCTGAGAGGAGGCATTTTGAGCCTCTCCTGTTGAACAACCCCCAGCCTCCCCTCCGCCATCCATCAGCTCATCGCAGTAAAGTTCCTGCTCTCCGACTGATGAGCAGGATGCACACTGTCCAATTTCCACAGCTCCCTTTATTTCTGAATAAGCGCAGGAAGATACCTCCCCAGTAGTGAAAGGGAGACTGAGCGCTGCTTGAATCTATTGCTCACAAAATTTCTCACCAGCAAACTTTACATTTCAGCTGGCACCCTCTGATTCTAACCCAGCGTTTCCCACCCGGTGGGCCATGGCACGTGGTGTGCCCTCGGGCCTGAGCAGGTGTGCCATGGAATTTCTTGAAAAACAACCCAGAGTTCGGGACTGGCTCATGAATATTCATGAGTTCATTTAGAGACTATATGGCAGCGTGCCTCAAAATAATTAAAGCTATCAAGGTGTGCAACAGCAGAGAAAAGGCTGGGAGCCACCGTTCTAACCCAGCAGATTTGATCTTGGTTCATCTGTCTACCTACAGAATTTCCACAGGGCCATATCATCCAAACCCCAGTAGTGTATGTCCAGCCACCCAGCAATGAAAATGAACCACAGTATCAAACAACACTTGGCTTTTTGCTCTCAAGGATCTCTGTGCACTTTACACAGAGTAATGGAGGTTGCCTCACATCCACGGGGGGAGGCTGTGCCGGCATTCAGAGCCGGGTGAAATCTTTTCACACCATCCACATCCCCTGGTCAACCCATGTTCTATCTTAGAGCATTTCACCTTTTAAACCATCCTTCCCCAAAACTGGCCTCTGGATACACACGTGCTGGAATCCTGCTGGCCCCACTTCTCTTGATTCAGCAGGCCAGGATTTCACTCACACAGAATTGGAAATGCCACCTCACTCTATTTAAAAGCACATTTCAGTGGCCTGTGCGAGCGGTTTTAATACATCAATAACATAGCGAGTCCATAGTGAATATCAGTGCATTACGTAGAGGGCACATGGGTTAACAATGAAGCTATTCAAAAGGAAAATCTTCAATTCTCTTCTTGGAACAGGGGCTCTCGCACGGAACTTGCTCTCCTGGGGGAGAAAAGCCTCAAGGAGCATAGCTGTGTGGGTGAAACAAAGTTCTTATGGCTCCACCTGTTCTCATGAAACACACCTTGAAAACTTCTGGCGGGCGCTCCCTCCTTACCTCAGCACCACTGACCCTAGCAGAGAGGTTCCCACCAGTTATTCTGGGAACTGTAGTTCCTACAGTTTTGAGAGAGAATCTGATTGTTAAGTTATTGGAGTGGGCCTCACAAGTGTGGGGTTCAATTCCTGGCTCTGCCACAGGCTCCCTGTGTGACCTTGGGCAAATCACTTAATCTCTCCATGCCTTAGTTTCCCCCATCTGTGAATGAAGGCAATGCTTCCTTCCCATCGTGTGTGTGTGTGTGTGTGTGTGTGTGTGTGTGTGTGTGTGTGTGTGAGAGAGAGAGAGAGAGAGAGAGAGAGGGTGGCACCTGGCACAATGGCCTCTAAGTTCTACCCTAATACAAATAATAAAATAATGTACTGAGCAAGAATTCCTGGCAGCAAATTCCCAACCATGGTATATGCTAACGCCATCAGCCTGGAACAGAAGATAAAGTTACTCAAGTGGGCAACACCTCTGCATAGACATCAAAGGCCCAACGCTAGACAGAAACGAGATGAAGAATGCCACACTTCTATAGATCAGTAAGCCTTGGAAGAGGGAACATGCACTAACCAGAGCTGGCATTTCCTGTGAATGAAGGTGGGGAGCCCCTGTGGAGGAGGAGGAGGAAGCTACAATGGCAAACGGACTCACACAGAATAAAAGATAAGTAGCTTACACAATTCAATATACATAAATCTTATGAGGCTTAGGATAAAAGTAAAGGAAGGGGATATGCTTTCAGATGTCATCTGCTAGTGTCCCTCAGAAGGAGAATGACTTTAAGGTTATATGGGAGGAAAAAATACATCATAGACCTTTGGCAGGGTGAAAACCCAAACCCCAGACAAGACACAGCTGTTCTGCTTTGAACATTAACAACTGGAGCCTTTCATAAGGGATCAGCAAGGCCAGATTCTGAACATCATGTGCAGTGCTGGTTGCTGTATTGAAAAGAATAGATAGCTAGAGGATCAGCAGTAACGGCCACCAGAATGACATAGGAACATGGTGGTTTGGGGTGTTAAGGAAGGCTATGGAAAAAAAAATGTTGATCACAGACAAATTTCAGTGGTTGATCTAACAACCTTCTGAGGAGCAGGAGTGGGGGACTAAACCTGGTCGCTCTGTTCTCTCACTGGAACCTCCATCCAGGCTTCTCCTCATTGCACAAATCCACCACACTCAATGTTCAGATTTCAAAGCATGTTCCCTAGCACAAAGAGTTCACCATGTGCAAACAGCAGCAGGTAATCAGTGTGTATTTGTTTTACTGTGAGGGTACCACGTTAGAAAGAGATGCTGATGATATGGACTTTCTTCATAGCAGCAAGTCAGTGTCTCAAAACCGGGACTCCTTTATTGAGCAGGCAAAAGGGAAAGGAACTCTTTTCTTATCCCCTAATCAGAAACTGACATAGTTTGCTTTGTCCCTTGTCTGCAAGTTTGCACTTCCAATTTTTCACATTGCAAGGTGCTGAGGAACTGTGAATCTTCAGAAGAAATGAGTGGCATTCAAGTTTCGCTCTCTGTCCTGTGGTTTCTCTCCTCTCTCACTGTCACATGCCTCAGGCGAACTGCAAATCTGACCAGAATGCACTGCCCTCTGGTGCGGTCAGGAAAAGCTAGATCTCCAAAGGCTGCAAAAGAGCAAACACTACCCAAACTGTAAAGCACTTATCGACTTTCTGCAACAAAACCCGCTCTCTTCCAAAAGAAAAAAACCCAGCTTTCAGACACGGTTAAGAAGTGCTGTGCTTGACCCATTTTTAACATCTCTCAAGGCTTGTGACAAAAAACCATCAGCAATTGGCATTTCACTACTTGGCGCTTCATGGGGCATATGCCGGAGAAGGGGCTTCTAATAGTTTAAATTTCCAGAGGGGTAGCTGTGTTAGTCTGTGTACAGCAAAAAACAATGAGAGTCCTGTGGCACCTTATAGACTAACATGCATCTGATGAAGTGGGTTATAGCCCACGAAAGCTTATGCCGAAGAAAATCTGTTAGTCTATAAGGTGCCACAGGACTCTCGTTGTTTTTTTCTAATAGTTTAATTACTCCTTTGAAGCAGGTTGGTTGAAATAACCTGGCATGAAGAGTAATTAATTCTGCGAGTTAGTTAGCATAGCCATTGTGTGTGTGTGGCGGGGGGGGGGAGGTTGGGAGAAGATAAAAACAAGCATTTCATTTGCAGCTTCTGTATCATACTGATGCTAGAAAGAAATAGCCTCCAGTCATGCTGACTCAGATCCCCTCGGTAGAGAAGCTAACTCAAAGTTGAGTCCATGGACTGAGCCACTGGCCAGCAAAATGCAGTCCGGAGGGAGAGGGGCATCAAAGAGGCACAGAGAGAAAGTGGCTAGTTAGAGTCAAACAATAGGGGCAGAACTTGGAGCAGAACCCAAGTCTCCTCAGTCCCATTTAGCCCAGTATCCTCTCCTCAACAGTGGTTGGCACCAGATGCTTCAGAGGGAATGAAGAGAACAAGGCAGTTACTGAGCGGTCCATCCCGTCGTCTGGTCCCAGCTTCTGGCACTCAGAGCTTTAGGGAAACACAGAGTATGGGGTTGCCTCCCTGACAATTTGGCTTATAGCCACTGAAGGAGCTGTCCTCCAGGATCTTCTCTCCTTCTTTTTGGAAGCCTGTTACGCTGGATGCCAGGGGAAGCTCTAAAGGCCAGGAGTGTCCCAGTCTGCCAGTATGTTCTGTGAAGAAGTTCTTCCTTACGTTTGTTTTAAACACGCTGCCTATTAATTTCATTGTGTAACCTCTGGTTCTTTTCTTATGTGAAGGGGTAAATCACACTGCCCTGTTCACGTGCTTCACACCAGTCAAGGTTTTATAGACCTCTCTCATATCCCTCCCCAGTCATCTAAGATGAATGCCCCCAGTCTTTTTAACCTCTTCTCACATGGAAAGAGTTCCATGTCCTTCTCTGAACTGTTCTCCTCCAAATCTAATACATCTTTTCTGAGATGGGGTGAGCAAAATTGTCTGCAGTATCCAAGGTGTGGATTTATACAGTGGCACCCTGATACTAATTATGACTATCTCATTATCTAGCCCTTTCCTGATGGTTCCTAAAATTCTGTTAACCTTTTTTTTTTAACGGCTGCTGCACTATTGAGTGGATGTTCTCAGGGAACTATCCACAGTAACACCAAGATCTTTTTCTTGGTAATAACTAATTCAGACCACATCACTTTTTACGTATACTTAGGATTATGTTTTCTAACGTGAGTTTCTTTGCATTTATCAGCATTAAATTTCATCTGCCATTTTCTTTCACTGTCACCCAATTTTGTGTAATCCCTTTGCAACTCCTCTAAGTCAGCTTTGAACTTAACTATCTTGAATAATCTTGGATTGTCTGCAAAACTTTGCCATCTCATTGTTTACCAACATTTCCTGATGATTTATGAATATACTGAACAGTCCCATTATAGAGCCTAGAGGGACCCCACTATTTACATCCCTCCACAGTAAGTACTGTATTCTTACCCTTTGCTTCCTGCCTTTTACCAGCTATGATCCATGAGAAGACCTTCCCTCTTACATTATGACTGCTCACTTTACTTAGGAGCCTTTGTGAAAGGCTTTCTGGAAGTCCAAGTACACTATAAAATTACTGGATCACCCTTGTCCATGTTTCAGATTAATTCAGTTGTATTTCTGGAAGGTTTTAGGCTCTTTAGAAAAAGGTTATTTGGAAACTCGTTTTAAAAATGGGTTGGCAAATTCACAGGTATGCAGATGCAGCAGCACAAAACTACCTCACCTCTGCCACGCTCTAATTCCTCAATTTACAGCAGCAAATATTTATTTATAAGACCATTCACACCCCCGGCCTCTAAGCTCCTCAGGTGAGAGTGTGAGCAAAGTCTAAACCTAACAAAAGCAACGCAGTCCAGGACTTTCCAGAAAGAGGTTGCAAAAACCTCTGAGCAAATCCATTCCCGGTATACTGTGGAAAGTCAAGGCATACTATGTTAAGTCAAGGCAAGTTTATGGATTGATGGACAGGGTACCATGGCTCCTAGATCTCCTGGTAGTACCATACCTGACTAACTTCCCAGAACATGAAATCCTGGAGTATGCTGCTTTTCTGCAGATAAGTCAGGTATTTCTGAGACACCCTCTTATACAGCATTTCCTAGAAGGCGAGCCCTTTCTTGGGAGTTCTGTTTTCTGAGACTTGCTTGAATGAGTGCCTTTTGTGACCCTCATGGGGGAGAAGAGACCAGATATGGTTGAGGAATCATCCCAAAACAGGATCCTTTACTGAGACTGCTGGACACAGACCCAGCCCAGGGTTCTCATGCTCTTCAGCTCCCAGACTAATTCAACATGTGGAGCCTCCTGTCACCGCACATCCTGTTCCTAAATCCTGGCCTGAACAACACAGCCAAGAAGTGCTCTGAACATGATACAGGAATCCTTAAGCACGAGCCAAACCAGGAATTAGGAGATACAAAAGATACAAGTAACCTTCAGGAGCTTTTTTTTTTTTTTAATTGTTTTGCATTCTTTTCTTGAACAACTATATTTTTAATCCCCAAACATTTACTTTCTAAAAGCAGCATCATGAATGATAGACTGACTGTATCTGCCCTTATGGTTGGTTATTAATGCAGAAGGTACCTCTGGAGTTACAGACTTCTGAAAGGCTTTTCCACGTCTAGACATTGGTTGAATCACACAGCAATAACAGCCTGGCATTATTCCACAATAAATCAGGCCTTTGATTATTATGAAACATATTATTAAGACTTTCATTAACCTTATCTGCATGTTCCTAGTCCTCCGGTTTGTAGCTGCCAAAACTCAGACTCCTCTTTGCAACTTAATCTAGGCTTTGAATCTATTAATCCTCCCCTAGCTGCAGGATGGCAGCAGCACCAGATGGATGAGAGAACAGCCGCTTTGATCTACCAGACCGAGGTGCCCTCTGTAGACAAAAGAAATAATTCTGCAAGGGTGCAGCATGCCCCTAACTCTCATTGATCTTTGCATCCCACAGGAGGAGACTCCAGTTAAACACTCTTGAAGGTAAGGTACGATTCTGCCTCTGTGACATTACAGGCTCTCATCTTTATTCTCCTATGGGTGTTACAGATGAACTCAGGAGCTGCATGAGCTTCAGTCCCTAGGACATCCAAACCAGGCCACAGCACAGTGAGGTCGTGGAAAAGTTCAGCCAACTCTGCCTTTGAATGCAGCTGGTGCCTCTCCCTGTCTTGGCCCTACAATACGCACATAGGTTTAGCAAATATGAGGATAGCTTCAGTCATGCTGTATGGCCAGGATCAAGGGGATATCATTGGGTATGGGAAGAAAACAGTTATAGACAATCTACCCAACATGGTGTTCCCCTGGAGGCTACTAATCCCAATGCCATCATGTCCTTTGTGGCAGGTCTGGCACACTAGGGCAGAATGAGTTTTCACCCATACCTATCAAAGTTCCTGTGTGCAAGTGGTCACTAGCCTATCATTCACTCTGCAGCCCAGGGGCTCTGGAAGGACACCGAAAGGAGCAGAACACGAACTTGGTTGGAAGAAGAGCCCCTGCATTGATAGAACAGGCCTCTTTCCTAAGTGCACGCTCTTTCCCATCATTCCACCATTTACCTCTGGCCCAAAATCCTGCTGGGCAACAGCCAAGTGTGAGAAATGCAGTGTCCTCTTTCAGTCCCTTTCCTGTCTATCCTGGGGAATAAAACTAATCAAAGCAGGGTCTTAACAACATCTGAGTGTGATGGGTTAGTAGAGGACATCTGGCTTCTTGGTTTGTCAATATTGGTGTTTTTCTTTTCAATATTCTTCACCCTCAGATTATGCCCTGTAATTAGCGATGCTCGATCAGGACTTTGTTGTCAAAATTAGAGCTCCCTGTGGCTATGTCCATCCTTACAAAAGCTAGTCCGAATTAGTTCATTCCAACTAACTAATTCGAATTAATTTTAGTTAGTTCGAATTAACGTGGCCCCACTAGAATGCTAGTTCGAACTAGCCATGGCCATGCAGGGCACTTGCTTAGTTTGAATTAATCAGTTGCATGAAGGTCAATCTGCCGATTAGTTCGAACTAAGCAGTTAGTTCAAACTAATCTGGCCACATTGACTTAATTCGAACTAACTATTTCGAATTAAGAGTTCGCTCCAACTAAGCAATCGAATTTATTAGTTTGAATTAAGCAAGCCCTTAATTCGAACTAATGAAAGTCTAGTGTGGCCAAGGCTTAAGTTAGCTCGAATAAAGCTTCCTTAATGCGAACTAACTTGCAACATAGCCTGTACGTTGCTTTTGTCTTTCATTCCTTTTACCTTTCTTTGAATTCTAGGAAAACTTTCGCCAAGCTGCTTCCTCCAGACATCATAGAGACATCGATGGCTCTGAGGAAATTGAAGTGCACTTTAATTAGGTCCTAAAACAAAGAAAAAAATCAATACATTAAAAAACCCAAACTCAATTAATGTGCACGCAGGGAAAGTGTTTCGTTAATCCACATGCATTTCTTGAAGAAACCCTGTAGCCATTTTATGTCTAAACTTAAGCTGTGTAACACTTCCTCCACCAACAGGAGTGGTTTTCCCATGGGTGTAGGATCTACCTTCCTGAGAGGCCACAGCTAAGCAAACAGAATTCTTCCATCAACCTAACACTGGCTACACCAGGGGCCAGGTCAGCATAGCTATGGCTCTCAGGGTTGTACATTTTTCACTCTTCTGCGAGAAGCCGCCATGCTGATATGAGTTACCAATGTAGACCGGCCCTTTGCCTATTAACCGTTTTAACGTAAATGACTCCAGTGAGAGAGATCCCCAAATCACCATAAATACTAGGGGGCAATTAGGTTAGAAGGTTCTACAGTGATAAATGCATTGTGCAGACTTTGCGTAGTGCTGGGGGATTGCTCCCACTAGACCTGGTAAAGGGAGCTCAGCATGCACAGAAAAAGATCTGTTCATACTCAGTTCCCTTTACTAGGTCTAGTGGAAGCAGTCCCCCAGCACTACGCAAAGTCCACACAATGCAGCCTTGTGAAACAGAGCGAGAAGGTGGAGGGGAAGAAATGACTGTATCGAATGTGACTTTCTTCTGAACAAATGCATCTGGTCGCTTTTGGATAGGAAAACTCAGCTGCTTCGTGGCAGTAATCTGTGCTGCTGCTCCCACCACGTGCCAGCAGGAAGCAAGAGCCTCCTACACTCCTGCAGAGTAAACAAGCCTTCCAGGTACACCGCCAGGAGATGCTGATGAGCCCTGGAGTCTCCATTAACTAGGTTCAGGCTGTTCTCCCATGCTGCCAGCTGGCTGATCCACCGGCTGTCTTTGTATGAGCCAGCATGGGGGGAAGGAGCCATTCATCATCTTGTCATCCCAGATGGCACTTCGGTGATAAGATGGTGGCCGCCTGGCACAGGAGGAAGATCTAGCCATATGTGGAGGATCAAGGCAGAGCAATAGGTCAGATAATTTACTGCCTCTCCTGGGACTACCTGAGAAAGTGGTGGGAGGCGCGGGGAGGGGAGCAACCAGAGACTAATGTCTGTAGGTCAAACACCAAAAAATCGGAACGGGATTGTAAACCAGTTCTGGGAAGTAAGCTGAACATGGAATTACCCTTTGACTTCCATGGGAGAGCTGCATGGGTCTGAAGAGGCCCAGTATGAGGACTTGGCAGGCCTTCTCCTAGCCTTCTGGCCAGGGGTGAATCTTCAACCGCTAAGCATCTAACAGAACTGGGCCCTGTACCACCTCGCTGTACACAGGGGAAAGCTTCAGATACTGGATTATGGCATCGCTGCGGGATCACAGTGGAGGAGAATCCAGGCTGTGGGTGTTCACATGCAGAACAACTAGTGTTTATATAGCACTTTTCAGCCATGGATCTCAGAACATTTTTTGCAGGAAAGCAATGCCATTATTCCCAAAGTACAGAGGGGGACTGAGCCAAAAGGAGGTGACGTGACCAACCCAAGTTCTCCAAGCAGGCCTGCTGCAGAGCCGGGGAGAAAAGCTAAATCTCCCAAGTACCTACTAACAGAGGTGGCCTTTGGCTATTGGGGGCTGTAGGCAAAGACCCATTGTGGGGCCACCTATAAGCCCGCAAGGACCCCCTATAGGCCCACGGGGCCTTGTCTGTGGCCCCGCTTTCTCTGCCCCCAGGCGCACGTCTAGAGCCGCAAGCAATAAGGAGACCTATCACCTGCTTCGCCTACCCCAAAAGCCGCCTCTGTCCACTAACCACACTGCCTGTTCCTGAATGTAGGGAAGTTGTTTAAAACAGACACGTGCAGAACAAACCCAGAGAGTAAATAAAAACACTGTCAAATCATTTCCTTGTTGTAAAATTGTCTCTTTGTCTGAACTTTTACACAATACCTAAGTGCCACTTGAGTATTAAAGGACCCAATCCAAAGCCCATTCCAGTTATGCGGCCCATAATGACTGAAAGAACATGGACTAAAAGCAATGGATTTTACATGAAATCTGAGTGCTTTTTCTTAAACAGGATGAAGCATAAACTGCATCTGGGAGAAGCAAAGATTTAACCAACAGTGTTTAGACTCTTACCTCCAAATTGATAAAAATAGATTCCATCTCTTGTGGAGTCAGTACCAGCTTTAATGGATTCATATAGTTCTGTAAGAGGGAAAGGGAAAATGTAGTGAAATAAATGAGCAAAGGTAGTAAGTTCCTACCTAAAATTGTTCAGTTGATTGAATTTTCAGGGGCGTGGGACGTTGGTGTATTTGCACTCTTGCTAAGGTTTAAAACCGACCAGACCTTTTCTAAAACCATCCTGCTGCCTAGGCAAGCATCAATCGGCCTGCTTTGCTGTGCTCATCTCTGCAGGTCCTCAGCTGGACCCTGTGGGAGGACACAAATGTCTTGTATGATGGCCGGGTTGTCAAGTACATGAACAAGATTTCACGTGAACTAAAAGCCAGGCTGCAAAACCAGACAGTCCAATCAGAAAGGCTGGGGTGTTGTAGAGAAAGGTCTGAGCTGTAATGCAGTTACTGTAAATGAACCGTACACTCTCACTCTGTGGACTAAGTCACTGTTTCCCAAACTGGGGGTTCTGACCCAAAAGGGTGTTGCAATCTATTGTAGGGGGGCTATGTGGCTGGAGAGCAGCAGCTGCTGGCCAGGTGCCCAGCTTTGAAGGCAGGTTACTGCCGGCACCAGCACAACAGTAAGGAACAGTAAGGAACGGGAGAGGAGAGCCGTCACCTTCTTCAGGTGACAAGATCATCGCAGCCTGAAAGATTTTCAATGGGGGACCCAGCAAAAAACATTTGAGAACCCTGGACTCAGTTGCAGTTGCCCCTTTAAACATTAGCCATCTGGAGGGGGCGGGGGAGCACAATTAATGGGCATTAATGAGGAAATCTGCATCATTCACAGCTAAAGAACACATAGACACAATACACCTTACTACAGGATCTTAGTCCCAGAGGAGAAAAATCTACTGAGCTTTGACAAGCTCACATAGTTCATACCATGGCAATCATTTAACCCTTCCTCTGTGCTGAGATACAAGGTTAATAGTTGTTTTCAAAGACCAGGTAATATATACTGCAAAGCTTTTCTTTTAGAAAGTTTGGAATCCTCTTTAATTGTGCCGTTCTCTTGCAGAGATTCTTTGCCAGGAAGATTTTTAAATGAGAAAGGAACATTTTAAAGGGAAAGAAAACAAAGTAGAAATGATAGCTGGAATTTTTTTTTTTTAATTCTACTCATCTGTAATCAGTCACTGAGGGGGGAAATAAATCCAACCTACAGTGGGATGCAGTGCATCTTTCTGTCGCTGACGTGTTCATTCTTTTAAAAGAGAGACAGGAACTATAATTCATCAAAACCAATTAAAACCCATGAATGCATCCAGTGAAACGTTACTTTTAATTCAATTAGTTTCAATGACAAATCAACATGGCGTCAGCACTTTCAAGAACTGCCTGGAATAAATAGGTTCTTTCATATTATTCAGTGGTGATCAAAGAGTGATAAGACATCTACAAAAATGAGTCTTATCTTAGAGACGGCCATGTAAGAATTAAGTGCCTCTTACTGCTGAGTTTGAAGTGTGAGTATATATTAGTATTAAATACGCAGTGACCAGATAAAATGGGCTCCTGTGCATTAGCGTACCCAGCATGGATTTACGATTGAATGCCCCTCTCCCGGCTTCCTTCACAACCACCTAGTATTAAAGAGCTCTAGTAGCAAGAACTAATCCAGCAAGAGTAATGCGAGATCAAATACAACCTGAAGCTGTTGACATGAAATGTAGTGATATAAAAGAAGGCCGGCTCTCACCTTTTCTATGTCTTCCAGTGTTTTGTAATATTTGGCCTCGGTTTCCTGAATTTCTAGCAAACAACAATTTCTTTTGTCATCTTCTGTCATTCCCATTTTCTAGAGAAATAAAACGAGGCATGCTTGAGTGTCCTTAGAGCATTTCAGTCTGCTTCCTTAGAGTGGATCTTTAATGTATCATTCAGTGATCGCAACCTCCCAACTAACAGAAGCTCAGGACATCAGAAACCAAATTTTCAGGCAGGGATCCATTTCTGTCTGCAAAATGTTGGGTAAAATCCTGGCTTCACTAAAATTAATGGCAAAAGTCCCATTGGGTTTAATTTCACCCTTTGCATGTACTATGCAAAGAGGTCTCTAACCAAAAGATATTGGTCCAAAAAAAAAAAAAAAGTTGTGTGTGAGGGAGGGGGAGTTTGGTTGTGTCCCCCCCTTTGTTTGCTTGTGTAAAGGTCACAAGTGCCTAAATGGGTCATAGGGGGTACACTGGTCTCGTATGGATCCTCTCCCAGTGTTGCCAACTCTCAGGATTTTATCCTGACTCTCATAATATCTGATGTCTTTCTTAAAGCTGAAACTCCGGGACTCATGTGATTATCTGAGAATCTCAGCTTTCATTTTTCTAGAAAAGTTATATCTTAGCTCTTGTGATTGTATAGAAAAACTAGAAAATGTGACCCCCCCTAAAGGCTAAAAAAACCCCAAGGCAAATAAAAAAAAACCAAATGTATTTTTTAAATCTCATGATTTGTTGATAGGAACTTGAGCCATGATTTTTGCATGTGTGTGGTTAATCAGTATCAACTCTGCAATAAGGGTGAATACCACTCTCTGTACACCCAACACAATCCATAGCAAAGAGTTTAAGACAATATATTGGCCAGACAGAAACCAAACTCTTTTAGTCACTCTCTCCTACTTACCTGCATATATCTAATCTGAAGCATGCAGAAATACAAGCAAAACCAATTAACATTATTATGCACTTGATATTACAAACTATCTTTTTTCTTTTTTTCTTTTTTTTTTAATGTCCCCCAATTTCACTCAATACTTAGATGAAAGTACAGGCCACTACTGTAAAATAAAGAACTTAATGCTTTTGCTAAGGAGAAGGAAGGGACTTCATTCAGACACTGGATGGAGAATCTTTCACTCTCTTTGGTAGTTTCTTCCCATGGTTACCCACCCTCACTGATACAAACAGGTGCCTTATTTCTAAATATGTGCCCAGAATTCATCTGGCTTTAACTTCCAGCCACTGACTGTTGTTATGCCGCCAGATTAAAGAGCTCTTTTCTACTTGGCAAGACACATATCCACCCTCATCAAACCACTCAGTGAGCTTCTTTTAGCCAAACCAATCAGACTGACCTCCTTGGGATCGCTGCACTCCCATGGCAAGTATCCCAGCCTGAGTCCACAGATTTGTGTTTGTGGGGCCTGCAGTAGCTTTCTAAAAACAGCTATGGTGATGTGGATCGGGTTCTCGGGTCGCAGGGAGCAGGGCCTGGAGCATTCTGCTTAAGAGTCCAAGCCTCAATGTCAAAGCAAGGTCTGCCCAGCTATTTTTAGCATGCTAACGCATGCCCTGATAACACGAGTCTGGGGACCTGGGCTGGAAGGCTTGCACCCAGGTGCCATGCAGTGTCTCCCTGTGAGATACTTTGTCAGCATCTTAAACAGCTGTTAAAATTTTCCTTGAGAACAATCCACTTTTTTTAAGGGGGCCCCTGGAAATATGGCTGTGTTGCCTGAAGGTCATTTTTAGGGCGGCCAGGATGTTTATTCTCCTTGCTTTAAGATCCAACTGGTTGCCACCTTACATGGTGGAGGCTGCTCAACTGAGACCAGATTTTCAAAAAAAACCTTCTGTGTGCTGAGTGCTTTTGAAAACCTAGTTCCAGCTGGGAGTGCTGAACCCCACCAAAAATTCCAGCCTAAATGCAGCTGGGGACAAGCCAGGGTTTGCATCGACTCAGTTAATTGCACGTTAGCCCCTAGTTCTCATTAGTTTAATTCCTGCAAATTCCATCTTAATCTAGGAAACTGCATCAGTGAGGCTGAGCCTCTTCCATCAGCACGCTGTTCTCAAAGGGATGGTGACAGGCCAAGATCTCCATTTGTGCCAATCCAGAAAGGAACATGAGAAAGTCACGGCAAAACATCATAACTCACATATGAGAAAAACAGCACTTTTACAACATCAATTGGATTATAAACATTCCAATATCCCACCTTCCTTGGTGTCATTGGAAAGCTTTAAAAATAAATCTCTCACTTGTTGCATCTACTTCAAAACCAAATAACCCTCTCACAAGGGCAAAATCCTGCTTGGGAATAACAGTGTGCAGGGATGTATATCTAAAGCTGGCTGGCGTATTGTTATTGACATCTTCATATTTTACCAGCATGCATTAGCTTGAAAGCAGTAAGCAGTTACATCAAAGATACCCAGGGAAGGGAAATGGTTTATTGGATTTCTAAATCAAAGGCTAAAGCTTTTATTAATCAGCCATTAATAACAATATTCAGGACAGCATAAAAAAACCACAAGGTTGTAAATATTAAATATTCAGAATGGGATCTGAAAAACACTGAACTAATCCCAGGATTTTAGGAGAAGTCCTGCACAGATTGCTTCCAAACATCTGGGGGAAACGCTCAAGTTTTCCCTCATTTTAACCTTGCCTGCACCAGGGAATTCTACCAAAAAATCCCACTAGCAGCCTCAGTGGAAGCCCTTTTGCAGACACGACTCCTGCAGCTGGATGTCCTAGGTTACATCTACACTATGTGTGTGATTTCCAGATTGGGTAGACACACTCACGCTAGCTCTCATCAAGCTAGCACACTAAAACAGTAGTGTCACCGCGGTCGCATGAGCCACGGCAGCACAGGCTAGCTGCCCTGAGTACAACCCGCCTGACGCCATGCGTATGTACTGGGGGCAGCTAATCTGGGCCGTTGCTGCCTGTGCCGAGGTCACGGCACCGACACTATTATTTTTAGTGCACTAGCTCAGATGAGAGCTGGCACGAGTGTCTCTGTGCAAGCTGGGAATCACAGCCCTAGCTCATAGCGTAGACATAGCACCAGTGAGAATTGCTTTATCACACTGCTTAGCATGCAGGTGACCTCAGAGTTCACTTATTCTGCAGTCAGGCCCTGACCCTTGGGATTGCTGAGCCCCTTCATTTACTGCTGCCTTAGCTACTGGGACAACCTCCCACCGCTGGGCCTTCAGAAACTCTGCCTCTGATCCCAAGTGAACTAGCAGGAACTGCATCGAAGACAATGGAGTTACACCACATACAGAACTGGGGAGAGATCAGAGTTCATGTGCCCACAGACCAGCTTGCATCACAGGCCCTCTCTGCCACCTGCAGCAATCTGCAACTCATCATTCCAGGTCTCACCAAGAATTGCAATTGACCAATGAACGTCTCCATTTATCCTGCTCTCTCCCAGAGCTACGAATCTTGTCAGCTGTCGTGTGCAGCCATAAGACAGTAATTAGAATCTACACGGATCCCCTGGGAGGAAGAACTTCACATGAAAGACAAAAAGTTTGGATGCTCATGCTCCGATGAAGAGTTCTAGTGACATGTTGCACCAGCAGAAACAACTCCATCTGTCGTACATGTGGCGCGTCAAACCATTTAGCTGGGAAAAGAACCTCCTTGGGCTTTTCCTTTTTCATGCTACTAGTTGTTCGGCAGTATGCTCCAGGAGCATTCTGGGTAATGCACGGCTTGGTTCCTCGACCACACAGACTTTGCACGCAGCGTAAATGCTCCAGGGGAGAAATTCTCCACCACGCAGAGGAGTCTAGGCAGCACTTTATTTCTTCAAAATAGGACTCAAGTGGGATTTAAGTGGTACAGCAGCCTCATCCCAAAGCCCTCTGCACAGGGGAGAATTTCATTCCTAAAAGATTGCAGGAAAAGCTTGGCATCACAGACAATAGGACCTGAGACAAAGTCCACTGACGTCAACATGAGCCTCTCCATTGGTGTCCATAGGCCTGTAGAGCCTAGAGCCCAAAGCCTAGATTCTCAGCCCTGTGAGAGCC
Source organism: Pelusios castaneus (assembly GCA_007922175.1). Taxonomy (NCBI): domain Eukaryota; kingdom Metazoa; phylum Chordata; order Testudines; family Pelomedusidae; genus Pelusios; species Pelusios castaneus. The sequence continues at coordinate 9,807,376 of ML685804.1, forward strand.
AACTAATGGATTTGGCTGCCCAAATTCTCATTAAAATTAATGAAGGGAGCCAGACACAAAACCCTCCTAGGCAGCTTTTAAAACCTCAGCCTTAAAATCTACCTACTCTGGTATCTCTTAAGAGGCAGAGTAAAAATACCCAAGAGAAAAACGAGGTCTTCCTTGCAAACATCTGTCAGCCCTTGCATGGACCTAGAAATACCTACAGCACGTGAGGCTAATTGCGCAGTGATCTGTTCCCTTGCTCGCCTTAGAAAGGGACGAAGTGACACACGCTGCTTTGGCTCAGTGATGACCTCCTCTTTTTACACTTCCTTTGCAATTGGGCCTCCTTAGAACTTCTTTCCTCCCATTCTTTCAATGACAGCTCCGTGGAAAGCCTTTGAGAAACCCTAGAGACGTAGCTCTATCACTCTCTTTGCCCATCCCCAGTCCCTCCCCACGCCCATTTCCGAGGAATGCTCAAACATGTTTGAGATTATTATCTTGCATTGGTGGTGTGGCTTCCCCCCCCTCCCTTCAAGACATTATATTTAAACGCATAATTTGTTACCATGGGTTGTTGAACTTCCACTTTGATGATATCTTCGTAGATATCATCGCCTTCATCTTCACAGGGGACACAATCATAAATATCCTCCCCCAGATCATGTTCACTGAAAGGCAAATAAGATGATTAGAAATACAGGGAATACATTCACTCTAGGTAGGTTATGGAAGTGAGCTGAAGCCCCCGGTAAAGAATGGAGATTGGCTGGGGGAGAAGAGGGAAAGCCCCAAACACTTCAATGTCCTCATTTCTCTTTCCTGTTTTGTATTAAGGAGGTACGTCTTTTTTTGTATCAGCTACTGCACCATGATTTCACCTCGAAGCCTCCCACTCACACACTGGAATGATGCAAGAGCTGAGGAAGAGCGGCCATCATCACAAGGCAACATGGTCTAGTGGATAAGAAACTGCTGTACGTGGGAGTCAGGAGCTCTGGCTCTATTGGGCAGCTCACTTGACTTCTCTCTGTGCCTTTATTTCCCTCCTCCCCTTTGCCTGTCTTCTCTATTAGATTGGGACCTTTTCACAGCAGGGATCATCTCTCTCTGAGTGTTTGTGATTTTAGCTGGGACCCTTAACTGCAGCATAACACCCCCGTAAGCTTACACGAGTGCCTAAGGTACACTGTGTGAAACGCCACGGCTGTATCATTTCTAACAGGCAAGTCGATTTCAAACATCAAAGGAAACTAGTTTCCACCCTGGCCCCAGGGATTGGAGATGTTCATATCACAGCACTTTATTTATTCACAGTGGGTCGTCCTGCCAACATCCCGAGAGGTTCACTGGTTCATCCGTCCGACTTGGATCAGTCAGCACTCTGGCCTCAGGTCTTAGGGCCCAACTAGGCAGATGGGGCAGAACTGAAGTCCCACTGGGACTCAGGTCCAAGCCCTGCCCATTGCAGTGTGGATGCAGCTCAAGCCACAGACCCAAGTCAGAAGGTCTGCACAGTGCAATGTGGATCAAGCATCTCTAAACCCAGGTTTCCAACGCAAGATAATGCTCACGCATAGGTTTGGGAACACTGAGCACAAACCTGTCCAGCACAGATCTGGGCTTAGTGTGCCATGCAGACATCCCC
>ML685804.1:9819008-9979574 GCA_007922175.1 Pelusios castaneus
GCGAAAGCTCATGCGATTAATAAATCTGTTAGTCTTTAAAAGTGCCACAAGACGCTTTTGTCTTTCTACGCAATAAAGTAGGTTTTCCCAGAAGTACCCTCAGTCCTCAGTGACCAGATATAGAGTGCTTCTCCCTCCTTCGTTCAGACTGGAACAGTCTTTTGTTTCTATCCATAGACAACCCCAACTCCTGTCTTGTACTAATGGGGTTTTTACACCTTCAAGGGGGTTCAATTGTTTGCCGTTGCCATTGATGGGTTTCCATTAAAAGTCTTGAACTGAGCAAGGCTAAACAATTGAGCCTTGCATTACATCACCAGCTAAACAGGGAGGGGTGACAATTCCCCTTATGGGCCGGTTTTCAGACGCATTACTTCCCAGGGACTAATGTTTACTCCAAGTCCATAAAGCCTATTTTCAATATCAATATATTATTCCCTAAATATTACCCTATGTACATCCCACAATGATTATGAACCTTGACAAGCTATAAGCTTTCTGTAGACACCTAAAGATGTTACTCTTTACAGATTAATATGCTGTAAAACATGTGTTGGTGAAGTGGGTTTGTCAGGACTGAAATAAAAGTTTTTTGTAAAGAACTGGGGATTTTTTGCTAAGAAGCCTCTATGTCATGGGACCTAATGGAAAAGAGGACTATGGTTCCTCCGGCTTTAGCTACTCTAGCACTTTAGTTGATTACAGGTCGCTGTAAGGTCTGTAATGTAGAAACAGCCTTAGTGACGTCATTGGTTTTGAAAATTTGAACTCCTGGTCTATAAACGTGATCTCTTTATTGAAAGATTTTTGAGCCACCTTATAAAAAACATGTAGCAAGTGTATGAGTCTCTACTCCAGAAGATACAGTTCTCTGGTCTATAAAATGTGTATTTAAAAAATAAATAAATAAATAAAAACCTAGCAAGAGGTTATAATTTTCTATTAAATTTTATTGGCCTTTTTGTAAAGCTGTGGCTTCCCTGCCTGCAATCCTGGGATGTGAACAGAAGGAAACGTTTTGTCCAGGTTTTAGCATCTGTCAAAGCAGCTGATTGAAAATGTATGTTTGGAGAAAGAAGCTGCAAACCAAGGAAAGAGAGACTGAAACTGACAACTCTTTGGAAGGACATTCTTGGATAACATACGGACAGAATTTTAGGTGTATAGTAATTTTTAAAACGTTGTATAAAATCTAATATTAATAGAAAAATTGTAAGAGGACTTTTCCTTTAAAAAAGTAAACGGAATGATTTCACCATTCCTTCTGAGGTTCTAGCAAACTCACACATCCTGATTTCATTGTAGTCTAATCACTAGTGATAGCCCCCGTTGCTCTACGGTTTAAAATCGTGACATTATTTTAAATGGGTCTTTATTTGCCTTCTGCTTTTTGAACCTTTAGTGATCACTTTTCCCACCCTTTTCTCTGCAACCAGAAGAGCTAGAAATGTACTATTTTTAAATAAAAGCTGAGATTCTCATGTAATCACCTGACTCTTTAAGAAGACCCATCCAAATACTGCAAGACTTGTCCTAAAATCATGACAGCTGGCACCACTGAAAGTGAAACTGACCAGAAAAATGTGTGAATTTCCACAGTATTCACCTCACTCCAGTGGGCCCCAAAAATGCTTTCCACGGTATCTCCCCCTTCCCAGGTAAGAGCCTCACAGAGACACAGGTACGAGCAGTGACTCCCCAGGAAATGCTTCATTAGAAGCACCTGATGGAGAGTCCAGCCCTGCTTCTGTTTAGGCTGGCACGAAGCTCCGACTGGCTCTGAAGGCACCTGCAGGATGTGCGCTGCCCTGATAGAAACATTCGCACCTTTCAGGGCCGGTGGCTGTAAGTGCTGGAGCATGGCACCAACTCAGCGGGCGTGATTACAGACCCTGGAATGGCCTGGAGACAATCAACTTTCCTGCTTAACCTCTGCTTGCCTGCTACAGCTGGTAACATGGAGGAACAGGCGGACAGGCCAGGAGAGTTGGGGGAGTGAAGATTTGACAGTTTTACCCAGTATGGAGGACTGTGCTGCGGGTGCTGGTTTCCTGCTTTGAAGAGGCTTCTCATCAGCCTGCCTGTTTGCGGCATGGGGGATACTCGCACCGAAGGGTCAAGTCTGTCCTGTTATTTTCTTTACTAACACATGTTTTGAAGGACACTTTTTTTCTCCCACCTTTCCTGGTTAAGCAAAAGGGAGAGCTACAGGATTATACAGTAAATGCTACAGAATCCTGTTCACTTCACCCGTATTAAATTCTGCTGGGCATTTCCATACAGGCTGTTCTAGAAGAGCCACTATCACTGCGAGTCTCTCACAACATCCAAGGAAGACATTTGGGATCCAAATTCAGCCCACAGAACAATAAGCTTTTTCTGAGCAGAGCAAAGCCCGTTGGCAAATCCATCCTTGGTGTGGCTGCACCAGCCTCAGTGGAGTTCACACCGTCAAGCAAACAAACAAAACTTAGCCGCCCGATGGTCAGCATCCAGGGTCACCTTCTCTGAAAGTCTTTTAATGCTTTCCAGTGTACTGCAAGAAGTCAGCTGCGCTCAACACATCAACACTACTCTGTTTAAAGAGGGGTAAATGGTAAAAACTGTTATACCTTTTAATGCCTGGAGCAAAACCACATTTGGGGGGGGGTGCGTGTGCATGTCTCAAAAGCGTACCATACAATATCCCAAATGACAAGCTGAAATGTGCTATTCTGGCCACAGGCCCTTTCTGGGCTGGGCTGGGAGATGTAAAACGATCATTAAACTGTTACTAGGAAACCGAAACTGACATTCTGCCCAGGGTACATCGTATGTCCTTGTTAATTCGCAGGGGGACAGGGCGGGAGTGAGGCGGGCCGGACGGAAAGGAGCCATACAATCCTCTCCCCTGTTTGGATCTGCTCTTTTCCTGGCATCAGGGAGCCGGCTACTCCAGTGTTTTCACTCAGTGCCATGGGAACAGAGAAACACCATGCACACGGTCAACGCCTGCATGGCACAAACCTAGAAAGAATTCATGCATGGGTGTGATTGCCAGGTCAGGTGACAGGCGTGGGATGTTGGCTCCCAAATCCTACTGATATTTAAAGGGAACTGGGCACCTAACTTCCGTAGGCTCCATCCAAAATCCCATTCACCTCTCTAAATGCGTCTTTCGTTGTCGTCCTCTAATCTCCTTTTCACGTTTTCTCCTTCTCACAAACTCTCCCCACTCCTTGTGCATCCCTCCCTCCTTCAGATCTTCGCACTGTTTGGAGCTTTGACCGGTGTAATGAGTCAGAACTGACTTATCTGTCTAACCGTAACCCGCATTCACACGTACAGCTCCGTTGGCTTTACTGAGATTCTCACACGAGTAGAGGGCACCGTGATTCGACACAGACTGCAACCTCCGTGCACCAGGGACTGTGCCTTTCTTTGCACAGGCCCCAAAACAAAGGGACCACTCCGAAAATCGTGACTTAGTGATAGTAAGTCAAGCAGAGAGCCAGCTTCCACGTACAGCCACAGCTCTGCTACTCCAAGCATTAGCTGCACTTTAGCAGGGACCTGCATGAAACAAGTGTCCAATAGGAATTAGATTTAGAGCAACAAACTCGCATCAGATTTGTCTCAGTGAACACATATAAGTAAATGTGAGTTAATGCACTCTGCCACCAACCCCACAGCACTTGTGCTGGGGGACAGGGATGGAAAGATAGGGCTAGTAGCTGCAGAAGTTTTGATAATGTCCCTTTAAGCTTTTGAATGAATGAAATTACACTGTGCAGAGGCATTTTCAATGTCTGTCCTGAAAGGGCCACAGCTAGTGATTTTTTATTATTTATCTGAGGACCGAGTTGCAAAGTTCAGATCCAGGTTTTGCACGCTGCACTCCCCAAATTCTAGGGGTGTCCGAGTTTGGTCATCTGGCTCATTTACAGGGAGGGACCAGACACAGAATTTGGTTGTACATCTGAACTTCAGTATTCAGGTGTCAGATCTCAGGCCCATCTGCTCAGAGAAACAGCAGAATCGAGTGCAGCGTTTCCCAACCAATGTGGGCGTGTCTCCTCCAGCACGCAATGCCACCTTCCAGCTGTAGAACCCTAAGCTCTTTGGGGCAGGGACTGTTACACCCTATCTAGGTCAATGGGGGCAATTGATCTCAGTAGGGCTCTGTAGACACTATCTTAATGCCAGTACCAACATCATCAAACCGACCTCTTTGAACACTAGTGTTTCTGAGCAACATATATGTCTGCATCAGGATGGCCAAGTGGTTGAGATCTGTTAAGACTGAGGTCTCTTCTTCAAGTGTGGGGTCAAATTCTACTTGAGAAACAATGTTCCTCTTTAAAACTACAGTGCGCTCCTACTTAGGTGCAGTAATTTCAGGACCACCCAGTGACTACATTCCTTGCACATCTGTGGAATACTCACGCACCTTCTCTGGTTCGAAACATTTTGTGCCAAGTTTTCCCACATGTACTTTAGAACTGGTTAGGGGAAAAAACAAAACAAAGCAATGGACCAAATCTCCTAAGTATCAGGACATTGCTCTTTTCAAAAGGGAGCATACAAAAATAAGTGTTTCTTTGGGCTCCAGTTCATCATCAAGATTGCCAAGTTCTGCAGCCAGACAATGGGAAATGAACCAGAACACTAACATACAGTGCAGTCCCGTGAAACCAGAATGGGGCTACTGGATTCCTATGAGTATAAAAGGACTGTGCCATAACAGGATGGGATACAGCACAGCAGGTGTACCATACAGAAGCTTTTGGCTGATGTAAAGAGGACAAGGATCAATTGGTTTCATAAATCTAATGAGACAAACTAAGCAGAATGGGTTTAAGAGTCGGGAGAGAAAATTCAGGTGAAGAGGTAAGTAAAACTTTAGAACTATAAGAAAGGTTACAGCCATCTAGGTAGGCTATGATATGGCCATCTGCAGATATATTCAGTGCTAGACCAGACAGCCATCTCTCAGAGGTTATTTCAGAATCATCAAATCAAGCGAGCCATGATAAAAGGGCAAGGGGCGTTCAAGTGCCATGAGTAACTAGCGGTCTCAGCAAAGAGTGCCCAAGGATTCTTTGATTTTTATCAGCAAGTTCTGGTGCAACAGACCATCGTGTTATCACCCGCATCTGGATCAATGCTGGATGACAGCTCACCCTCCATCATTTTCAGTGGCCTTTTCCCCACAAACTCTTCACTGATCTGGCCTCTCTGGAGCAGGCTGAAATATTTATCATCACAGGACTTCATAGGAAACTGCACAGTAGAGGAAAATGAACCCCACCCCCAGCATTGAGCTTGCACTATTTAAACTCACTGGACCTTGCCATCTGCCCCATTCTACTGGCTTTCTGCATCAGCCATCTGGCTAACTGAAAAGAAAACCCAGGGGGTGGAAGCAGGAAACTCAGCAACCTTTGCCTCCCTAAAAGATTTGGTTTTTCTTATCCTCCTTTTCAATGATCAGTACAATTTTTATGAACTGTCGTTACAAATAATTCTCTCTCTTGATCTTATGCATGTACTGTCCCCGTCGCTCCAGCAGGCAATCTGGTGTGTTATAAATATTACTCCGGAACCTCAAATCTGAAAGTAAATTTGTGTGCATTAAGGCATGAACATTCTTTACACACGCAAGTTTCCCTGTTGGCAAATGCGACTTGCATTGAAAGAAAAACCTGTTTGCGCAATGCATGTAACCACATTGTCACGGGTCGATTGATTTATATCGGTCAGGGATTTTTCTTTTGCCACAGGATGTGAGTGTTACTCGTACAGTAATTACAGTAACAGTGAGACAATTCTATGGCCATTGAGTTGTCAGTATGTTGCAAGCCCTGGCTTCTCAGAACTTTGTAGAGAAAATGCGACTGCAACTCAGATCCTCTTGCTGTGCAAAAGCACAAGATTTTATCATAAAAGCTAAAAGATGAAAAGCTGAAAATTCGCAGAACATAAGTGCTGAAAAATTTTGATTTGGAAATCTCAAAATACTTCAACGTTTTTTATCAAAATTTGACATTCCAGAAATTGACATTTTTATTTTTGTTTATTTAACTGACCTGAAAGTTTTTGTTTCAGGTCAATTCAGCATTGAATCACATTCTTCACAGTGGTGCATTGCCTCATGGGACTTGTAGTTTGGGAGCTGGACACACCATTCTCGTCTATGGCACCGCCAGCTAGACTACATCTCCCATGATGCACCCAGATTCACGTATTTCCCATGATGAACTACACAGCTTGGTCAGAGGGAAATCCTCATTGCATTGTGGGACATGTAGTTCTCTGAAGTGCCTGGCTCTGGGAGAGAAAGGGAGATTGAACTACAACTCCTGTGAGGCAACTTCCTAATGTGGAAACACACTGTAATTTTTTTAACTGCTTTGAAACTAAACATTTTGAATAAGTTCATCAAAATGAAATATTCTGATTTAGGTCAAACTAAATACTTTGTATGGACAAAATTGAAATTTTCTCGTGACAAATTTTGATTTTGTGGAAACTGCATTTTTGGTCAGAAAATATTTCTGATGGAACTGGCCCACCCAGCTCTACTTCTAACCCTCCCAAATACGTAAATGAACATGTGGGCCAAATCCTGCTCATTTCACTCACACGAGTTGTAGCCCTAAAATCCTGGGCTTATTGCAATTAATGGGAGCTTTTCCATTAACTTCAACGGGGCCCTGATTTCACCCAACGGGACCGTTCAGCCCATGTACGTATCGATGTGTCGAAATATTAGTTCCAAAGGGGTGGCCATGTTAGTCTAGGTCAGCAAAAACAAACAAGGAGTCCTGGGGCACTTTGACAAAGTGGGGTTTTCTCCCATGAAAGCTCATGTGATAAATAAATGTGTTAGTCTTTAAAACTGCCACAGGACTCCTTGTTTCTAAATATTAGCGTTGTCCCATTATCCCTCATGCAGTTCCACTTATGTACACGAGAGGCATTAAGGGCGGGATTTTCAAAAGCACTCAGCATTAGCCTAACTCCACTTCCCTTTAATGACAAAACTCATTTATTCCAGTGGAAGCAGTTTATTTACGAAGCATACAAATACTCTATGTTACATTCCTCTTCAGTGGCTATCCATCACTGGCTGATGTTAACAAGGATAATTTGGCTCCATTACTGATGGACGTTTTGGCCGCGATACCCAGAGCAGAGCTAGAACGTGTTTTTAAAATAGCTAAGAGAAGGAAAATAATCAGTCCAATTACTTGCAGCAGAACCATGTCTTTGTAGGTAACAGTGAGGAAACAGCAGCAAAAAGCAACGAAAGATTTACAAAGTAGATAAGATTGTTTAATGCTGTTTCATTGTTCAGTAACAGCTGTACTTCTTAGAACTGGATCCTTTTACAGCTGCTGTGAAAAACCTTTTCTTAACACCTACCATGTTTAAGGATGTGCTCTTACTTTCCCATGAATGCTGGATCCTAAATGATATCAAGACAAAGAGGTTGGGCTCATGAATGACTTCTTTATTTAGCTTTTGGGAGACCGGGAGCAACATAAGAAAGTTTTCTCATGCTTTCCTGGACTTGCAGAATTACTGCACAGTGTCTGGTGTTGTACATCTCAAATGAAAGTCTCCTTGTGGAAGACAGAGAACAAGAGACCACTAGGAATGGATTGTGCTGCCCTAGCCTGCACATCAGCTGGAGGTGACGTGACCAGTTTGGGTACATGTGCTGGATTTGACTGATGGGATTATATTTGGGCAGCTAGCCTGAGCCATTGGCGGTGCTGCTATTTAGAGCACTCTAGCTCAATCAAATCTAGTGCACATACATCTATGGTGCTGGAAATCACACTCCCCACTACAATGCAGCTGTATCCCATATGAATAATCTAGTTTTCTGTCCCTAGGAATCTACTGAGCTCAAATTCTAATGAGTTCCTTAGACATTGCAGTACATTTTACAAAATTGGGTATGTCTCTGGGAGCTCCTATATGATATACACAAAGCTGAAGAACATAAACTCCTAGTAGAGGGAGTGTAAAACACCAACAGACTTTGGGAACTGAATTATTATTATTAGCAGCAGCATATGGGTCCTTCTCCAATGGATCTGAACACCCACAAACTTTGTGGCCTGGATCTCAAGGGGAGGAGAGAAATGTGGGGTTAAAAGATGCAAAGAAGATGGACCAGACGGAGAGGAGCCTTACTTCCACTGAAAGACAATGGGAATTACTTTTGAAAACGAGTCAGGCTATCAAGTCATGAAGGCACTTCAGAAAAGTTTGCCCTTGATCTCTCTGTATCTCAGTTCCCACTTCGTAAAATGGGACTAAGGTACTTCTTATCTCATAGGTGTGCTGTGAGAATAAAATCTAGCCGTTACTCACATAGCATGGCAATAGGAGTTATAAAAGAACACATACAGATGGAAAGGAACAGCCACATCCTAGAAGCTACAGAGATCAGCAGCAAAGTAGTTAAAAAAAATTGAGACATTCAGCATATTAACCTGTTCCTTGTTATACAGCACACTGGGCTGAATATGTTTATTTTAAGAAAAATATTGCCTGCCTACACTGTCTGGATTGGAGCCAGCTACAATAGCTCTGATCAGTTTCACAAACACCAGGAATTCACACAAGTGTATCTCCCAATTAAACACGTGCATATGGGTGAGAATTGGGGATATAAAAACCCAATATTCAATTGATTTGAGGAACATTTGGAGAGGGAAAGTATTATTTCTGAAAGGATCCCTTTCAAGTTAAAATTTATTAAATTATCACTGCTAGGACCAGACCACAAGTCAGGGTCTCAAATATACTCCATTCCATATAACAATAATGTATGATTTATTTTTGCAATAACTGAAGCCATAAGGAACTCATTGGATTAAGGAGCTCTATTATTTATGTTGCAGAACAATAATATTTAACTGTCTAAAGCCATATATCCACCCATGCAAGTCTTTTCCCTCCCCGTCCCCCACCTGACATGGATTGCACATTATTCAAATCCTCCTCACCCCACTGAAGTCAATGGGAATTTCACCATCAACTTCAGTCAGGCCACTCTCCATGATTTGGTTCAAGGTTGTTTAAAAGTCTTCAATATTGTCACAACAGCAGAAACACATACACACACAACAAAGATAAAGATAGAAACAGATACCCTAAAGGCATTCCATAACACACCATGCGATCAGATATATGCCCCATTAATCATGTGTTTGAAGCCCTAAAAAGACTGGTTGACATTTTCAGTGTAGCCTAAGGGAATTAGGCACCAACTGTCATATAAACAGTACCCATCGACGCCTGTGAAAATTCCAATTTAGATGAACACGCTATTATTGAACTAGAAGATCAGCATCCAAAGAAACGCATCTCCAGTCACAAAGAGTGAAAATCACCTATTAGGGAGCTACAAAGCTAGGAATCCCACAAACACTTCCCGAAAGGCACTAGCCAGGGACTTTGGGGACCAGCTTTTGAAACAGGCCTGTATGACCTCCAGCAATCCATTCCATCTCTCTGTGACTCAGTCCCCCATCTGTAAATCGGGACTTTAATACTTCCTTTCTCCTTGCCTTGTCTATTTAGACTCTCTCTCCAGTATACGCACAGTAAGGATTTTGTTCAGTGTCTCTAGTAAAAAGTCTCACTGTCCCCTCTCTCCTGTTTCCCCCTGGACTCTGTTACTTCTAAAACAAAAGATAGAGAAAACGTATGTCCATCTCTCCCGTGTCTGACCTTCTCGACTCTATGCTCAGGGACTGTGTATTTTGGCAAACTGTATAGTGCTGAGTACATTGCTGGGATTAAGCAGTCCACACGACATACAATTTCCAGAATTATGCTCTGCACAAGACCTTCTTGTGTGGATTATCTACTGCTCTGTAATCTCCAAACTACCTGCTGCTCTCATCAGCAGGAGACTGTTAGAGACAACGTACTCACTACTCCCTACTCAGACAATCAGGGGAATCACATACAACCTCTGTGTATTTAAAATGGGATTTTGAGTTATGGGAGGAATCGTCATAGACTTAGCCTCCAATCACGTCCCATTGAGCACTGTTAAAATTGATGTCTCCCAGTGTTCTACAGGCTGGGGAGGGAGGGAGAAGAAGCCAGACTATTGCAACAGCACAAAAATTTCTTGGCTAGAACCTCACCGAGGCAAGCCCAGATTCAGCTGTCATATTTGATCATTCCTTGCTAAAACTGATACGCAACTTTCTGTTAGTTTTAAATTGTTAGTCTTTAAAAGTGTCCCCAGACTCCTTGTTTGATTTGCTGAACGAGACTAACACAGTCACCCCTCTGAAACTTTCTGTTCGTTTGTTTTATGCAGAGACACTTACTCCGCCAGTTCCTCCAAGCTCCGATAGACGTCATCATCATTCTGTGTGGTCTCCTCTGAAGGGAAGGGTCTGGAAGAAAAGAGAGAAAATATGTTATTAGCAATGCTGACCTCTTGCATGTACAATCACCATTTGCTGCAGCCCTTGTCAATTCAGATCAGCACATCATATCAAGGAGGGGTTGCTTTGAAACAAAAACATTAATCAATATTACACTTATTTCTATTGCCTATGGGGCTGATGTGTGCATCAGCTTCTGATAGATCTCATCTCAGTTTCATCATAGGTTCAAGGCTGTGGCTATAGTAGGAAATTAGGTCCTGCGGGAGGAGGACATCATGGAGACCCATTAACTAGTGCAGAGTTAAACACGACTGCAGTCAGTGGAGACACAGACAAGACAGATTTCTCATGGTAGCCGCAGGATTCCAACAAGGTTTCTCCACAACCAAACGTCAGGCGTGACTTCTCCCCATCTACAAGGGTTTCAGAGTCATGGTTAACATTGTGTTAGTTCATGTGATTCTCTGAGGCTCCGTCTAACACGATCCAATTTCCTGTTGAAAATGAGACCCCTGGCACCTACAACGATACATGCATCTGTGATTACAGAGAAAGGTTTCGTGGGCGCTCTGGATCTCTAGGCCATCTTGGAGTAAGAATTAAAGATACATTGCTAGAACAGGGTAGCTAACTCATGCTCTCTAAAACCTTAACGTAGACAAAGCAGAGGCATCAACAAAACGAAGTTTCTTTTTCTTTTTTCGCTGGGAAGCACAGCCAGACTCTATGCTTGATCCTCTGGGGTCTTCCATCTCATGTCGTCATTGATACCTGACAGCAACCAGGCTAAAAAACTCTCAACTCTCCTTTCCCGAACTCTGGTGAGTGCATTTTCATTGCAGCAATTTTTGTGTTATATTGTGATGTGTTGTATTGCGACAGCTGCCAGGCAGGGGCGGTCTTAGTGAATTCAGGGCCCTGGGCAAAAGTCAAGGATGGATCCCCAACAGCGCGCTCAGCTCTGCCGCTGGCCCTCCCGCCGGCCCCCCGGCCAATGCCACTCTGCCCCCAGGAGTGGAGCGTCCTCCCAGCGTGGGCCCTGGACAAATGCCCAGGCTGCCCCAAAGCTAAGACCGCCTATGCTCCCAGGAGCCTCAGTCTTGAACCAAAACTCCATTGTGCTAGCTGCCGTACAAACAGACCTTTGGTTTTGCAAACACAATTTTAAATCCACTGTGGCCATGCTTAGCAGAGGTGGGAACTGACTACAGTACAAGATGCAGGGAGCGGGAGAATCAAGCAGGGGTGCTGAGGCAGCTGCAGCACCGTCTGAAGTGGTTTCCATCATATCCAGGTTTTGTTCAGTGGCTTTCAGCACCCCCAAGTATAACAGCTGTTCGAACACCACTGGAATCAGGTCCAGTGTACGGGTGCACATCTCACTAGAGTTACCGCACGGAATTGCTCCAGCCATGGTGGCTTCCAGCTGCATTGAACAGACTGTCTTCAAGTACAATCCTAGTGAAAAATGGTCTTCTTTACTTAACCTAATAACAGTCCACTCACTTCAAGAAGTTAAAAACCCTGCAGGTGGGTGAAATGAGCACCAAAAAAGAAGGTGGGGGTGAGGGGGGAGGGAGAGGGTTGATTAAAAGAGCAAAGAAATAATTCCTTGGCTCACTCTGAAGCAATAATCAAGTAATATATGGAGGAGAGGAAAAGTACTGCTTTAATTAAACCCAATGTATTATTGCTGGCACAGGTCTCAGTGGGCTAATGTGCTGGTAGGGAGAAAGCCTCTAGTTAATAAGGAGTCCGTGTAGAAAGCCGTGCCCATCTTCCATAGTAAGGCTTGCACTTCATGCCAGATGGCCACGCTGCGATTCCCCAGACTGCAATCGCAATGACCTTTGCTCAGAGCTGGCTGGATGAAACTAAATAAAAGCAGAGGGATCTCAAAGCCAATCTGTTCCCCCTTGTTGTCTCCGGCACTGCTGTCAACAGAAATTACAGCAGAGGGAGTGCAGGAATGAAAAGAGAGCAGGAATAAGACGCACGGAAAGGATCCATGAACTCAGAGTGCACGTGGTAGCGGACTTTTTCATAGCACCATCCGGCTGACAGCGATGCTGCATCTAAGGATTATGTTATGGGTGAGCAAAATTGAATACAGGTGAACTTTTAACCACACCCAAGTGTAATTTCCTCCTCCAGTTTCAGGATAGATTGATTCACATGAAAGATTAATACGTGGGCCAGCTAGCCCCAGATTTTGCTATTCTTGGATCAGTTTGCTAGGACTAACCCGTCTCCTGCCTTGCCTCACTTCTCTCCTCCCTTGATGATCGCATCAGACCGTGTAAGTGTTTCTTAACAGGGCTCAAATCTGCAGTTAGTTTGGTTCAAAATAATACAACACCAAGGCACTGAACCAAAAAGGGAATGGATCACCGCTGCCCGCTGAGCTGCAGAAATTGGCTCAAACTGGGTAAATGGTACCATGTGCTGTGAGGTTTTCATTCATGATGTAAACACATAGGAACTTAAGTACATTGTTTGAGAGAACGACTTCTACCTGCTCACAAAGAAGCAACCATGGAGCCTGAGAATGGTGGGTGGGACAAAAAGAAGGTGCCAAAGTTGCCAATACTCATGATTTTATTACAAGTTGTGGGACATTTGTGATTATAATTTCTAGCTCTCGTGGTTGCAGAGAAATGCCTGAAAACATGAAGCAAATGAGCCCTAAAAACTCAGAAGCCAGAAGACAAAGAAAAAGAACCTTTAGTGCATTATCTTATCTTAGAAATCTGATTTTTAGAGCCAGATTCATGGTTTTTGAACACTTGCGGCTGGCAATAGCGAGAGTCTGCAGTTTTCATTTTATCAGCTCATATGAGTGTGCATTTCTTGTCTCCTGTTGCACCCCAGGGGTCAGTGACTAATACAAAAGACACGTGAACCTCAGACAAATCAATTCAGTGCAAGTCGCCAGCTACTAATGCTCTTGGCTAAGAATATCATGAAAACTGACATCACGTTCTGCTTGAGACAACGAAAACAGAGGAGGTTAAGAAAGCGGGTCCTTGTGCCGCATGGCTAGACTGATTTCCAGGGAGGGAAATGTGTCTGTCCCTGCACAATGTGGAGCACAGAATTAACATATGCAGGGTGCAAAGGTCACGCATGATGCCTATGTAGAAGTGAAGCTCCACTAGTGCTCTCAATGGCTATGTCTTCACTAGAAAAAGTTAGCTTGACTTTCTTAAGTTGACTTAATAAGGTCGGTTTTAAGTCGACTTAACAAAGTGGACTAACTTGGATATTAGGAAAAACTTTCTCACTAGGAGGGTGGTGAAGCATTGGAATAGGTTACCTAGGGAGGTGGTAGAATCTCCATCTTTGGAGATTTTTAAGGCCCGGTTAGACAAAACCCTGGCTGGGGTGATTTAGTGGGAGTGGTCCTGCTTTTTAGCAGGGGGTTGGACTAGATGACCTCGTGAGGTCCCTTCCAGCCCTATGATTCTATGACTTAGCTTTCTGTCGACTTAGTCCACTTTGTTAAGTCAACCTAACCACCCTTAAGTCAACTTAAGGGTTACTCCATATCCACACCGTCCTTAAGTTGACTTAAGGAGTCGACTTAAGGGTTAAGTCGATCTAATGAGTGGTAGTTATAAAGTCGACTTAAGGAATTTCTTAAGTTGACTTAATGAAAGCCTAGGGTTGATGTAGCTTAATTTAAGTCGACTTAAGCCTCCTTCAGTCGACTTAAATTGCCAGTGTAGATGTAGCCAATGGGACCTAGGTAGTGAATGATTCCAATGCTGGCCTTCTGCACAAAGGTAAATTTGACTAGTTGAGGAAAAACCTCTACAGAAGCCATAACCATATTTAACTCCCTTGCTGGGATGCTGTGAGGCTTAACATCTCTTTAAGTGCTTTGAGGGCCTAGGCAAGGTGCTAAAGACCCACAGCTATTTAACACCATTAAATGTTTATTGTACCTTTGAATCCTCAACAATTGAAATCTTAAAACTTAATAGACACCAAACAAAAATCAAGAAAACCGGTCAATCAATCCCATAGTACCTCACTGCATCCTGGCCACCTCCTTTCATTTGCATAAAGACTGCCTGAGAACAGAAATTCTAACAGTGCTACTGTGCGAGAAGATACAGCACCAGACTAGGAATCCGGACACCTGGACTCCATTCTCCGCTGTCACTTGCTCTCTGGTCAAGACATTTAACATCTCCTGACTTGGTTTCCTCATCTGAAAAAATGGGAATAATGAGATTGAAACAGGCTGGCAGTTTACTCGAAACAGCTCACTCTTCTAGCAAGTGTTGATCCTACTGGCTCAGTGTAGAAATTTCTGTATTAGGCCACAGGGACATAAAGGAGGTGAGACTGTCTACAATGGGGGCGAGATGCATGGGCTGAACGGTCCTGAGGGAGGACCCCACAGAACAACCAATCTTTGACAGAAGATTTAAGCTAATCTTTATTTTACTTATTGTTAATACCCCAATGGGTAAGCTTTGATTTTCCATGTTGTGCATCTCTACAAAGCAGGCTGGAAAAGAATCTGGCTCCTCCATCAAGTGCCTTGAGACCCAAAGACAGAATGTGCTACTTAGATTGCAAGCTCTTCTGGACAGGGCCCTTGTTCACATACGTACTCTCGTAGCACAGGGTTGGTGTAGCAGGAACAACAACCCACACTCACCATGCTGCTTGACTGGAAATAAATAAAAAATAAAGGAACAATGAATGGCCATTTTTGTTTTAAATGATGCTTGTTTAGAAAGAGCACTGAAACCGATCCACCACGATGCACGTCTTTCGTCTTTTAAATGCAACTTTTGCTTTTAATTTCCCAAACTGTTTGCTTCCTTCTCCACTGTTCAGCCTGGCAGGAAGCAAGGAGGTAAAATAGTCATTAAGAATAGTAAAAGTCACACGTTTCCAACTGGATATCTAGGCTATACGTTCAGTCAATTCCTGTGACACCACCCCTACCTCCGAAAAGGCTGTGGCTAAGGAAATGGCAAAGAGAAAAACATGTTCATATTTTTAGGAGAAGTTTTTACAGACTACAGTGTTACATGCTCTTTCACCTTGTCTGGGAAAAACAGAAAAGTAAAAGGCAGGTATGGGACTCAGATCCATTCTCTCTGCAGCACCAGCTGCTCCAAGGATACCTGCAGAAACAAAGAGTGCAATTCAAGGGGAAACCACAATGAGGAGGAGATTGTAAAAATAATCTTTAGAGACTGGAGAGGAAGGATGGTTGTTATGGTTAAGGCTGGAATTTGGGAGATCTTGATTCTGGTCTCAGCTCGGTCACTGACTCTCTGTGTAACCTACGGCTAGTTCCCAAGGCTCCGATCCTGCAGCACACAAGCAGATTCATCCTCATTTGATGATTTCCGGGGGGGGAATGCAGCAATCAATTGCAGGAACAGGGCTTTACTCTTTGTGCTGCATTTTCCTCATCTATACAATAGGAACAACAGTCCTTCCTCTCTCTCACCCTTTGTCTGCCTCGTCAGTTTGCATTGTAAGCTCTCTGGGACAGGGACTCTCTCTCCCTGTTTGGTACAAAGGGGACTTGATCTCAACTGGGGCCTTTAGCAGCACTTTAATACCAATTTATTATTGTTATTATTAATAAGCTAAGTCTCTAAAACTTCTCCCTATTTTATATTCAATTTTATATTCACTTTGCACAGGAAAAAAAGTACATTTCTGCATCACATGAGATGATAAGAAGAAACCATCCTCTAGGGAAGAAATTTTTTGCTAACATTTTTCACAGCAGTTTCTTTCTGCAGATTCAGAGTTTGGTGACATGATTTCCTCGTATGCACTGTTTATCTGAGCCAAGATGTTTGGGCTTTTATTTAGTTTATCTACTAGTCCACCACCGTGCTATCAGACCAAAATTGATAATTAGTCATAGGCATTAAAGAGTCATCTCAGTCACTGCTTACCAAGCCAATACAGTCTCGTTCCCTCTAACCTACTTACTTTTACTTCCATAGGAGCAGGACTGAACCCAACACACAGCCAGCTGCATCATAAAAACTGTGGGGCAGATTCTGTCATTAGCAAATTATAGAAGAAAGCTGACTCAGTAGGACAAGAACCTAGGACTTGGAAGAACCCAGGTTCACCTTCCGGCCTGTGTAATCTTGGGCAAGGCATTCAGTCTCTGTGCCTCCATTCCCCCACCTGTACAATGTCATGCTGTTAGGGACTCAGACCTCACAGCAGTGGATGCCACTGACACACCTAAGATAGATGAGCGAAGTATGAATCAAATGGGTCAACTGCTAACCAAGATTTTTTTGAAGCAGTTCACGCAGACAAACACACATTAATGAACATGCTAAAATGGAGATGGGCTCTCAGCAACACTACATGATGGGAACCTTTGCTGAGTCCCAGCCTTTGAAAAACGAAGCCAAGTGAAGTACATACATCAGTGCTGTTCATTCAGTTCTTACAGCACTTTCTTGTTTTCCCTGCTTTCCATTAGATCACCTTCCAGGGACATTTGATCAGGTTCCCTTCCATAAGAGCTCATGTCTTGTCTCTTGGAACTAAGTTTTCCACTTGAGCTAGCTGGAGTAACAGATTTTATGTCTCCGGGAAGAGAGAGAGTCCATCTCTCTTTTGTGTCCCAGGATGATACAGGGTCAATGCTACACTACAAAAAACCACACTATGTGAACTTTTAACCTAACCATTCTTGGCTAACACATCCAGTCTGGGGGTTAGTTTTTGGTTAACATTTGTATTTAGATACACTGAGATGGCGTCTTATTTGGCATTAGTCCATAGGATGCTGTATTGTGTTTTCTATGATATTGGGATCAACGTTGCTCTAATACAAAGAGAGGACTGAATCATAAAGTTCAGATCCAGCTGTGAACTCCCCTGAAGTTAAAAAAGGTGTTCACAACTAGAGCAGCAATTTGGGCCTGTCTATATTTAATTATTTGGGCTCACTTTTTCCCTTCCCCTTTCCTTAAAGGGCACTAAAAGCTAACAATTTCCCTGAGGGCAAGAACCCTTAAAATTGCCATGCATTAAAAGTTCAGAGTCGATATCAGAGGTGCGCACACCCTGCAAAGATCTTCAAAGCAACCTTGGAGAGCTAGAGCCGTGACCCCACTGAAATTCAAAAGGAGGTGTACCCCTCACTCCCTCTGAAGATTCCAGGCCAAATCCTAACAGGAAACCAGGCAAAGCCCTGTTAGGTCCCTCCTTATCTGCAGTGAATGAATGTATTCAGTTACCAGCAATCAAAGTACGGGTTCAGAGAAAGCAAAGGTTGGCGGCTTGCTATTCACCAAGCACCAAGTCAGCTCTCTCACAATAAGCCGCAGGCACTAGAAAGGAATGCTGGTAAGCGCTGGGAATATCAGCGGTCCAAAGACGGACACCTTGTCTGTTTCCTGCCTTAGTGGCTCAGGAGATACAGTGGGGAGTCACGTCATTCTGATTACTAACTCCTTCCAAAACATACTTAGATTCCAGGATGATTTGAGCAGCCACGACCTATTTCTGTAGCTGTATCCTATGAAGGCAGCTTGAAATGAAGCTTTCAGACAGCACAAGACATTAGGGCCTCATTCTACCTTCTCACTAGCGGAAATTGGTCCCAATTTAAACTCACGTATGTGAAAGTGACAGGCTTTTAGGATGTGATTTTCAAAAGCTCCCAATGGTTTGAAATGAGACTTTTGCATCTCTCTCTCTCTCTCTCTCTCTCTCTCAGGCCTCTGAAAACCCCCACTTGACTTCCTTAATCTTGTGGTTTGTGAGCGGTCAATTATTAAAACCATGTCAGAAATTAAATGAGCGAGAAAAGCAAAGCAGCAACAGATGAGGCATTTTAAGGCCAGATAATTCATGACCTATCAGGCACTTGCATAGAACAGTCAGATGGGTTTGGGAGGAAACTCTTCTAAACAGCAGCCCTGGAACAAGGATCTGAGTCTCTTTCTTTCCAAAGCTCCAAGACTGCAATGAATAGCTAGCACAAGAAGATAAAGAAATAATAATACATCAACCTAAAAAGAAGGGGGTAAGAATTGTTTTCTCATTCCATACAAGGGGAAACTAAAGCAGAGAGAGATTAAATGGCATGCTCGAGGCACAGCTGGGAATAGAAATCAGGTCCCATGATTCCCACTCCAATGTCTATTCTATTCTATTTTATTCTAAAACCACCCTCCTCACCATAATGTTTGAGTGCTTTCAAGCTGTGCATTAAGCAATGTGACTAATAACATCTGTTATGGGTGGTTTCTGCTTTCTTCCTTCCTGGGGGAGAACTGCGTGGACACTGGAGTGTTTTGGTGATTTTTATTCTTTTAAATACACACAGATGAATGTGGACAACTAAAAGAAGGCAGGTCGGGGGTCAGAGAACTACACCTAGCACTTGAAGCAGAAGGTGGGGAAGTTTGTGATGGCTCTTAATCCCTCGAGTAGTTTTTTGCACAATCTCAGACTAGCTCCCAGGAATGCTCTCCCTCCTGCACAGATGTGCATCACCCTTTCCAGAGATAACAATATCTCTTCTTTTACATTATAAAAATAAGCGTCATTTCCTACTTAATCACCCCTAAAAAGCACCTGTTGACCAGTATCTTCCCAAGCAACCTGTAAGCCTTCAGAGCAGCTAGACCTTGATCCCAACTGCATTGAAGTCAATGGCAGAACTCCAAGCAGCTTCAAGAGTTTCTGGAACAAACTCCTGCAGAATTAATATAATAAATCTCCCAGAGTAAGTTTCTTAACAGACAAAAACGACAGCGTTCAGCACTGTGCCATTTCCAGAGATCAAAGAACAAACCACAAGATTAAGGGAGTCAAGTGGGGTTTTTCAGAGGCCTGAGAGAGAGAGAGAGAGAGAGAGAGAGAGAGAGAGAGAGAGAGAGAGAGAGGTGCTAACGTCCCATTTCAAACCATTGGGAGCTTTTGGGTGTGTGCATTTAATAATCGAAGAGGGGTAGCAGCCAAGCAACACAGTGTTCTGTATCCATCCGAATGGACTGGGACATAGGGGATGCAACTCTCTCTCACTCACACAGAGCGAGCCGTGTTAATCTAGTTCAGTAAAACAAATGAGTCCTGTGGCAGTTTTAAATTTGTTAGTCTTTAAAAGTGCCACAGGACTCCTCGTTTGTTTTTTTGTGAGAGAGAGAGCACGGTTATGGGTGTGTGTGCACACGCAATATACACTCCAATATCCTTATACAGCCAGGGTACTAATCCCCTCAAAGCCCAGGGTGATTTGAGTGATTGGTTGGGTTTTTTCCATTTAGGTGACTCATCAAATATTAATTTATTGGACCCCGGTGTGTCATAGTGGTCATAGGATTATTTCTACATTTGCTTCTGAGTTGTCTAAGTTCCAGGACAACAGTGTGTCACATGCACACAAGCCCTCTGACCCAGAAAATAGCCTAAGTGTTTCATAAGATCAGAGGCTTACTCAGCATTGAAGGTCAAGAGTGCTCATTTTCTGCTATAATAGTTGTTTTTAAAAGAGAACATCTCTCCACGTCCTTAACAAATCGCTCTGTTTCTCTCCCTCTTTTTGCAGACCAAACATGATCATTTAGCTATTTTTAGGACAAACCCCCTTCAAGTTGGGCAGGGTTTGAAACATTCTGAAGAAACTTGCACACCACCACCGAAAGGGAAGGTGCAACGCCATGCCACCTCACAAATTGACCCTCACTTTAAAAATTGCACCTTCAGTATAAGCTTTTTTGTGCCAGACCATCAGCCAGCCTGACTGGACACAGCTCCACCGGCTCCAAGAAAGGGAGGCGGATTTACAAAAGAAAAAAGATCTGGCCTTTTGCGGCCAATAGATCGTTTTCAGCACACCCTTGTTGCTTATTGGCTTTGAGCCATTGTCACATCTGTGTGTGACTGGGGGAAGCAGCTGTAGTGTGCGAACGCAGATGGAGGTTATTCTAAATGCTAACTGGGAATACGGAGACTGGCTTCCAGAAAGTGCAACTTTTCAAGGCACGTAAGTACTTGCCGACTTCCCAAACAAGCAGCTTCTGATGCCGCAGCCTGATTGGCCGAGATGGAACTCCAGGGCAGGACTTATAATAAATATCGTCTATAAAAAATAAGTACATTCACAGATGTCGCAACATGCGGACATCAGTTTTTGTGACGAAGAGTTTCTACTCCACCCAGCCAGTCCTAGACAAGCATTTGCTGCCTATATGGCACACTTGCTGAAGGTCACTTTTTAGTCAGCACCTTTTATTTCGCCTGCATCTGCCCAGCCTTTCTGGGATTTAAGGGTCTAGATGTTTCATGGGTAGCCATAGATCCAGTCAAGAAACCAGATGGGGTTTGATTGGTTGATATTAAATACTTCCTATGGATTGTAAAATACTCACCCTATAAATTAAAAATATATACATTTGTTTTATACCCAGGTTCCCTGGAACACAAAGGGTATGCCTACAATGCCATTAAACACCTGCGATTTGCCCATGTCAGCTGACTCGGGTTGCAGGATGACAATATTGTGGGGTAGATGTTTCGGCTCTGGGTCATTCCCCTCTCATGAGCCCGAGACAGCTGACACAAGCCTGCCGCTGGCATTTAATCGCAGTGTGGACATACCCTTAGTATCCTGGCTGCCTACTCTTGAAGGACTGTCTTAAATGCCTGTGAAGGATTTATATGTTTTTAATCTCAGAACACATTTCTCGTCAGGAAGCACTGTTATCTCAGATATCTGGAACTGTCAAAACAGCCAGGTTTTTATCACCTTTCCTCTTCCTACACAGTGATCAGTTATTCCCTAAACATGAGCTCTTCTCCCCCCGACCATCCCATTACACCTTTACTGTCGGTCATTTGTCATTCTTGACTATGGCTTCCAAAAACTTCAATGGACCTCGTGGGATCACACAGAAATGTAATCCCGTTAGGCATATCAAAAAAAACTCAGGCCATTTCACAGTGCATTCAAGCATGATTGAAGACGCACTCATCGCTGGCTTCAGTGGGACTGGAAAGTGAGTAAGTCAACACTGAATGCATAAAGCTCCTCTGATGATAATGCAGTGGTGAGAGTGCGGCCTATAAATCAAGAGCCGTCATTCTCTTACTAGTTGTACTTCTGACCTGTACAAACACCGGGTGAATCACTTCACCTTTCTATGCCTCAGCTGCCCCATCTAGGAACTGGACTAACAATACTGACTCCCCAGTGTAAAATGCTTTGAGGCAGAAGAGAAACACCATAGAAATGCCAAAGAGCAGCTTTATTAAAAAGTAGAATAGAGTAAGTGCTTTGCGCAGCGCAAAGATGGAAAACTCTGCATTTAATTAAAATCAGTTACATTACTCATCTCTCAAAAGAAACGCCTCACACTGTGCAAACTTTCTGAGGGCTGCATTGAACAATTACGATTTCCTTTTACTGGCAGTCTGGGTGTCAGATAACTTACCATTGAGCGTTTGAGTTCAAGAGATCTGCTGAGGCAATTGTACGCTATGCAAGAAGATATCCCAGGATCATAGTTACATCATCTCTGGATACGTCTACACTGCACACTTCCTTTGGCAGCATGCAGGAGCCTCACTCAGGTAGCCCTCTCCAGCATGGATATAAACAGCAGTATAGACAATGAGGCATGACTCAGGTGGGTAGAGAGAGACCCTGCATGCTGCCCTACTCATCCGAGCTGTACCTCCCTGTCTGAACTGCTATTTTAGCAACGTAGCATCCTGCCACCACGGGGAAAAAAAACTCTGGCAGCTGACGCTTCTCCTCAGTGCCTCCTCCCCGCCACAGCCTTTCACTGACCCACAGAGCCACACACTGCGGCGTGAGCACAGCCTGATTCTCGCTGCACGTTCCCTAAATGCCGCCACAGTGCAGACTAAGCCTCAGTGTACTCTACTGCGCCAGTGTTTAGCTATCTACCCGGGTTTATCTTCAACTCTGATCTGAAGCGACTGATCCTAGAGATGACAAGAGAGAGGAGTACAACAGCTCATCTATTTTTACGTTACAACATGTTATCACGTGTAAGGAAAAAAGTTTGACACACAGTCATTTAGCTGTAAAATGTGGTGCAGCTTTCTCTTCACTTCAGTTCAGCTGTGACAGTAACAGATGGATACAATCTTACTGGGAACCTCTCTCCTTTAAAGGAACAGTCTTCTTCACCGCATTAACCCTGCAATCACCACAAACAATTTGGCTGGGGCCTCCGATCCAAAAGGGAACCGGGCTTGAAAATGCCACCACCTTTATCTGATGGAGCACTGTACTGTGAATGGTCTTATCTGACCTGCTGCCCAGTCTGGCTTCTTGGCGGTCGACTGCTGGGAGAGAACTATGTTTAGAGAGCAGAAAGAAAAGGAAAAAACCCAGCAAAATCTATGCTGTGCAATTTCCACCTCTAGCCAGTTTGCTGCAGTGGGGAATGATGTCTCATTGGTTCCAGTACCACCTCGGACCTGCGGAAAGGCTGGTTTAGTTCTTTGCTGTGCACAGACCCCCAGTGTGAGCGTGGCGTGGTCCCTCTGTGTCTGTAAAATGCAGAGAACAGGACTGTCATGCCTTAGGGGGGTGGCGTGAGGATAAATACATTTAACAGCTGGGAGAGGCTCAGACACTACGGTGAGGGAGACTGTATGAGTCCTTAAGACATCTAGGTACACATGTGAGTTTCGACACGTCTGCCAGTACACACTGCCCCCCCATCTCTCCCCCAGGAAGAAAGGGATAACAGTTGGGGTTGTGTGGCATGAACACTTGGAGCACCACACAGCCCCCTCCCAGCTCCAAGGTCGGTATCACCATTTTACAGATGGGGAAGCCTCGACAGAGGGAGTCAGCAGGAGAGCCAGGGGGAGAATTTGGGAGTTCCTGGTCCTCAGAAATGACCCCTCCCCATGATGTTGGGCTTCTTTTCACTGCAGCATTCACTCGAGGGATCACGTGAGTGGTGCCCCTAAGCTAACTGCCTCCCACACACAAAACCCCCTACCCAAGTCAGGTGACACTTTAAACTCCCAGGGCCAAGGGGTGGGAAAGTCCACTGAAGCTTGGTGCTACGGATGCGTGAGCTAAGAATACAATAGGGATGCAGCTATGGGCAACAGTTCGAGTCAGCAGCGGCTGATCCAATCACTCTGCGTAGCTTTTCAGTGTGGCCACTCTCACTTGCATTAGCGCCAGTGGAATAATTCAAGCTAATGCTGCACGGAAGACGTGCCTATTTGGAGAGGTCCTTCCTGAGACATAACCTGAGGAGTGAAAAACTGAATGAAGTACTTCCGTAGTAACAGAGGACAGAACAAGGAGCAATGGTTTCAAGCTGCATCTGGGGAGGTCGAGGTTGGATATTAGGAAAAACTTTCTCACTAGGAGGGTGGTGAAGCATTGGAATGGGTTACCTAGGGAGGTGGTGGAATCTCCGTCTTTGGAGATATTTAAGGACCAGTTAGACAAACCCCTGGTTGGGATGATTTAGTGGGAGTGGTCCTGCTTTTAGCAGGGGGTTGGACTAGATGACCTCATGAGGTCCCTTCCAGCCCTAAGATTCTATGAGTCAGAGAAGTGAAAAACTGAATGAAGGACTTCAGGCTAGGGCCACTTCACAGAGAAAGGTCTCATCTACAAACACATCCATATATGTCATGATGTGCGCACATGCCTGTTTCTTCTACATTTGCATATGATGGCCATTTTGGACAATACACTGAGAACTCAACCAAGGGCCAGCAGAGCTAACAGTACAAGTTGTTACAACTTCATTTAAAGAATCAAAGCTCTGGAGCTCTGGCTGAAGCAGACACTAAGCTGTAGATCAGGCACAGGGAAGGGCCTGATAGCAGGAGCTGGATGGTGTATCTTTTCCTAAAGGGAAGAGCAACATTCTGAGCTGAAACACACCAACCCTCTTGAGTTTGAGAAAATCAGAAAGACAAACCAAGCCACAGGCCAGGTAATTTCTCCTAAACAGATCATCTATATTATTGTTGTTCATTATTTGTACTGAGGCTTAAACTGAGAATTAGATAAGTTCATGAAAGATAGGTCCAATTAGCCAAGATGGTCAAGGACATAGCCCCACGGTCTAGGTATGTCTAAACCTGTGACTTTCAGAAACGTGGACTGGATGACGAGATGGATCAGTCAAGAATTGACCTGTTCTGTTCATTCCCTATAGCATCTTGCACTGACTGCTGTCAAAGACAACTTAGCTAGATGGACCATTGTTCTGACCCAGTATGGCCATTCTCACGTGTTTAGATACTTTATTGTCGTAATCAATGGCCACCGAATGCACTTCCAAAGAGATTCAACACAACTGCGTCCACATCCTCTGCTTCTCAAACTCTTGTAGTCAATTCTGAGATAGGTTTTGATACTCTAAAGGACTTGGAGGAAAGGGGTCAGATCTGGGGTCACATGACCTCAAGGCTGGAGAAGACCGACACATTGGGAGAGGCGGATTCTGGGAAGGGTGCACTTTCTCCATGTGATCTTGCTGCCTCCCAACTTTCAATTCAGGAGCTGGTACCATTCTAACAACAATAGATTTTTCAGCAGCTTTCTCATCCTCTGGGATGAATCCAGCAGAAAAGAACCAGAGAGGGTTGGAGTCAGAAAGGGAGCTGTCCTCTCTGAATGGGCAGCTGGCGTGATTCCCAAACCAGTGTGGGTGTCACTGCCAAATTCCTGGGGGGATAAAACAAATCAATGCAGAGTTTTCCAGCTGCATAAGTTCTCTTCAGGCATATCGGCATCTGGATCTGACATTTTCCAGACTTCAGGACAGTCAAATCCAGGAGTTCGACTCTGGCCAAACGGCAGCCAGGGACCTGCAGTGATCTAACCTTTTCTAACGTTCAGTAGTAGTTTGCATCGGGGGGGTTGGTTCAACTCTTCAGCATGGATAGAAAACATGGTCCGTATTTTGAGCTGGTCCCTTCCTTTTCTTCTGTGTGTTGTATCCCCTTGGAATGTTTCTGCTTCTTCAGCAAGACCTAGGCCATTAGGTTCCTTGGGCCAGAAGACAGTTGTAAGACCTGAGGGCCAGATCCTCAGCTGATGTGAAATGCCATAGCTCCATAGAGTCCAGTGACTGAAATGAAGGTATGATGACTTAAGAAACAGATACTCCGCTGACGTTCTGTCTTGATGAGAGAGTCTATTCGGTGTTTCATAGCACTCTAGCATTTGTCCCTTTGGACTTTCCCTCAGGTTTGCAGAGGTAACATCAAGTCTTTATACAAAATGTGGGATCTGTTACTCTTTGCAGCATCAATATGACTGTGTGCACAGGGTGATGAACAAGGACCACATCCATTCAGTGCAAGCATACGTCAAAGCAATACGTGGCCTTAGTTTAAAGGAGTTTTAACACGCTAGTCTTTCACTCCAGGAGACAAGCTCAGCTTGGATCCCAAGAGGTGTAGGTGGCCATCAAATCTTAAGATCCGGTTTATCCTGTTGGGTACTGAATTGAAAAAAGTGGGGAAAGAAAGTGTCTTTGGGAGAGATGGCTTTACAAAGGTCAGTTCCAGGATGGAACCTCCCGTGTGAAAATGTCATGACCCCAGAGTGCAGCCCCTGGGCTTGTCTGTACTGAATATGGTAAAACACAGCCTGGTTTGAGTACAAAATAACACCTGACTTTTCAATCTCTTTGCTCTTCCACTCCTGCCCGCTGGTACCTATCCATAATAAGCTCCCATGAAGGAAGTCATTACACACATCCACTATTCGTAGTGTACTAATTTTGAGTATATAAGTGACAGAAAGCTGCTGCCCTCTAGCCTGGTCGACAGATGGGATATGGGAGTTACTGCCATCCGCAGGTAAAAATCTTCTTTAGGCTCAGGCAGCAGGGGCGTGAATTTTTGAAGATGAAGGAGCAGGATTTTAGTCCCAGCTACTCAGGAGCATGAGAAAGATTCATACAGTAACCATGTGTGCTTGCAGGATATGGATTCATTCCACAACCTTCTAAACCCATTTTTTAGTAATATTTAACAATGCCCAATGGATCCACACTAGCATTATATCGCTATAATGGGCATAGGTAATTACTGAGAGTCCGATGAAAGCGAATAAAATGCTCCTAGTAAAACAAACCCTCTATCCCATTAGTACCTCCTCCTCAGAATCACTGCTTGCAGACGTTCTCAAACTGAATCACGAGGGACTAATTGCTTGTCAGAGTCACTTTTGGCTAGAGCTGCATCCTGAGTTGAGCTACCATCCCTTGGGGTGAAGGGACTAGAGGCCAAAGGCAAACAGCATGAGGCCTGCATCACACAAGAGAACTTTTCCAATTCCATGTAAAATATTTTCCCTTATTCTCCCATCTCCTCTCTAGGAGGGGGAGTGGAAGTGATTTTTTCTTGGTTAATTATGTTAGGGCTGGTCTGTGGGGGCCTGCTGTTTGGATTTACAGGAGCTGAGTTTTGCTGGCAGGAACACAAACTTCTGTTTCTAATATCGATCCCACATCAAATGTAAGGCTGCTCCCATCCAGTATTTGGGTTCAGACAAACACAAACAGGGAGCGTGATGCACAACTCTGGATTTAATCCCTGAATCAACAAACAAAGTGTGAAGTATTCTGATTCAGACCTTCTTCAGTCCAACAGATAAAGTATTGGACTGGGACCAAAGTATCTAGGCCAGTGGTTCTGAACCAGGGGTGTGTGTGTCCCTGATGGTACATACAGGTCTTCCAGGACTACAACTCATCGAGATATTTGCCTAGTTTTACAACAAGCTACATAAAAAGTACTCACAGAGTCAGTACGAACTAAAATTTCATACACACAATGACTTTTTTATACGGCTCTATATACTACACACTGAAATGTAAGTACAGTATTTATATTCCAATCGATTTATTTTAGATTTCTATGGAGAAAGTAAGCCATTTTTCAGGAACTGTGTTCTGTGACATTTTTGCATTTGTCTGATTTTGTAAGCAAGTTGTTCTCAAGTGAGGTCAACCTTGGGGGTACGCAAAACTAATCAGAGTCCTGAAAGGAGTACAGCAGTCGGGAAAGGTTGAGAACCACTGAACTAGACTCTATTCCCAGCTGTGCAATCTTGGTTAAGCTACTAAATCTCCCTGGTGACTTTGTTTCCTTCACCATCCTATTGTGTCTCTCCTCTAACTGGAGACTGAGAGTGCTTCAGGGCAGGAATTATCTCCTGAAATGAACCTTTCACCCACCCCTAGTTTGGCGACATAAAAAAAATATCAAATATTTGTTCCGCTCCAGTCCTGAGTGTCTTTTGAGAAATCCCCACCCTGGAGAGAGGGAAGCACCTGGCTGTGTTTCCTCTGGGTTTGATGAAAAATCAGGACAGGCACGTGCCAAGATAGGTGACACTCTTGGGGCTCATCTAGTGAAAAATCAGAGACACCAGCCCTGTTTACTGGATGGGCAAGTCAGGGCAGCTGCCTACTTAGCCTTCCACCGTCCCCTTTTTTCCAAACATTGTAATACACATGAATGCTGCTCCCTCCCCACACCAGGAGAGGAGTCCTAGAAGGTTATCCCTTGAACAGTACGGGCAGGCTGAGGGGAGGGACCCACAACACCTCCTTCCCCCAAACTCATTGGAGTTATCTGCAGGGTCCTTAGCAAAGACACTCACGTGAAGCCAAAGCGTCGGCTCTTGCTCAGGCTGCTAACAGATCCCCCATGCCGGGGCAGTTTGTTAAAGGCAGAGGCTGCGGGATGTAAAATCTTGTCAGTTGGACTTTGGTTTTGCTCCAGAAGGTGGTTGGCAGAGCAGCCCCACTAGAGCAAAATCTCCAGAGTTCGGGTGATTCAGGTGCAAGACCTGGAACTGGCCCATCTTTGATTGCAGAGGCCAATTAATGAGTAGGCATTATGGGCACCGGGTATTCTAGCCTTCCCCCCCGCCATCCGCTGCTGCTGCACCCTGCCCTTCCCCGCCCAGGCAGGGGCAGTAGCTCTTCTCGCCCTTGCTCGGCCTCCCACAAACAAAGCGGGGCTGGAAGGGGGGCCAAGCTAGCCATTGTTTCAGAACTTCTACATCTGACCCGACATCTGGTGCTCTGGGGCAGATGGGGCTATGCGTGGCTGGGGCTGTCAGTGGCCGGGACTCTGGGGCCGTCCAATCAGGACTCCCAGTGGGGCTCCTCCAGCTGCAGTGGGGGAGCAGAGCAATTCTGGGCGGCAGTGAGGAAGGGGAATGGGAGAGGCATGGCTTTAGATGGAAGGGGCATGGCAATGGGTTAGCCTCCCCTAACGGGTGGTTCACCCGCTGCCCGCAGTAGGCACGTCCATTTTTACAGCGTTCCCTTAAAGAGAGTGGGCAGCATCCTTCTCAGTGACCGCGGAGGGCCCCAAATGCGATTAAACAGGTGCAGTTCTGCAATGGAAGCAGGCAGCAGCATCAGAGCCAATAACACCAGGGTTCCTCGCCGCCTCGCTGCATTCTGCAGATCTTTGCTCCCGACACACCGGGGCTTGGCAGCGCCTGGGGATAGCGCAGAAGTTATTGGAGGCTGAAGTAAGAACTGTGATCTGTTGCTGCGTAGTTTCCTTTCCTCATTGAGTGGAGGCAGAGCAGCAGAGGGGGGCCTGAGAGATGGAGAGGGGAGGTTTCCATCTTCCCAGCCTTCCACGCATCACAACCCCGCTACTCAGAATGGGAACAGGAGAAGGACGTTGCACTGTGTGAATCACAGCACATGGGTGTAAGCCTGGCTAGGAGGAGCCTGTTTTGTCCCACTGACAGCCCTCTATTGTCAGCTCCCCCTGCCAGAGAGATTTTTGTCACAACACCCTGTGCTGGGCAAAGAAGAAGTAACAAAGAACACAGGATTTCACCGGAACACCATGAGCCTTTACAAAGATGGTGACACATCGTTAGGTAATGACAGTTTCAAGGACTGGAGCGTAACAAGGCAATTTTTCATGGCTTGGGGGTCAACGGCATCTTCTGCTACAGCAAACGACTGCAGCTGTAACAAAAGAAAAGGAACACACTCTTCAGGGCTCACACCTGAAGCAACATTAGCCTGATCTGAGCTAGCTGCCATTAGAGGAGGTTCAAAAGGGTTTTGTATCCCATTCCTTTATTGCCACTCTTCCGTTTCTGGTGTTCACGGCTGGAATACGCCAGCATGCCCATGAGTGCAGCAGGGGATAAATCAAGGAAGAGATGTATTGATTTGGTATTTTGCTTGACTTTACTTGTGCCCGGAGCTTCCTACCTCCTGCAAACTCTAAAACAAAAGTAGAGGTCAGAGCATTCACCCTTCTGTTTTAGAGACAGGGGATGGATTTTCCAAAGCTCCTACTGAGCTGGGAGCACCAAGCCAATGTGACGTCAATGGGGCTTCCAGTTCTGAGCCATTTTCACAGGGAGGCCCAATCCCACACACTGCACTTCAATGGAAATCTTTTCATTTCCGTGTCTAGGAACTGGTGCCGTGCCACCCAGGCGAGATCCAAAGCCACCTCACAGGCAGCACAGAAGTAAATCTTTCCTTCCCCCTCACAAGTCACGTTCTGCAGGTGGGAAAGCGGAGGCGTGGTGGCTTTGAAGCTGACAGAGTCACCGTTAGGTTCCTAATACACATCCACATTTAGAGAAACAAGGTGATTGATGCCCGGAAGTTCCTATGCATGTGTGGGGCCCTGCCAGGAAACGAACCCCAGCCGTCCACTCTCCCAGGGCTGCTCTAAACCATGCACCCCATTTGCTGGCATACAACGCAGGGCATCCATGCTGCTGGTCTACAGTGCCTTCTCCAGGCCCATTCATCTCTCCCTTGGGAACAAATGCATCCCCTCAGCAACAAGCTGCATGCTTCCCTGGGGCAATACACTCCCGATACACTGCCAAGGCTTTGTCTTCATTGCTTCTAAAGTGATGCAGGGTTTTTGTTTGGTAACCTCAGGGCAGCCTGTGTTTCTGAGCTATCCAGAGGCAAAAACAAAGGAAAACAGGCCCTTCACTTTTCCCGCAAGCGAAACTTGCCAAGACAAACTCCAGGTGGGGGTTCAGCGCAGGCCTCGGCAAGTTTACTTTGCGGTAAAACTAACATGCCTTATCTCGAAGTTCTGCCTCCGGATTGCTCACACACTGTGACCCTGAGGCAAAAAAATCCAGCTCTGTAGCAGCTGAAAGAAAAGCCTCAAGAAAGATCAGAATCCAGAGCTAGTTCCCCAAAGCAAGTCCACACAAGCATCCATTCTCTTTCCCTCCGCCAAAGCAGGGTCAGCGCCCTGCCATCATGACTTGGCCAGAGGGGCCGAGCGCCCTCACTCTGCAAGCAGGTCTTGGCAAAATAAGATCCCCCCACTCCTCCTCCATTTGCTAGCAGTGGGATTTCAAAAAAGAAAGAAATATATTTTATTAGCTAGTGTTGTTGCACAGTCACTTCAGGGGTTTCAGATCCCACATAAGGGATTTACTTTCAGGGAGGGCTCTTTGAACACGCTAACTGCTTTATATTTTCAAATAGATGCACTGCACACACTCATTAAAAATGGATGAGGCAGCATGAACCATTATTTCTACGCTTCCTGCTCTGCTTGCAGAACTCAAGTTTCCAAGGAAAATATACATTTCAAAGAGATAAAAGGACATGCTTTCCATTTCCCGCCACCCCCCCACACACACGGCCCACATCCAGCCGGTGGAACTCACTGCTACAAGATATCATTGAGGCCAAGAGCCTCACATTATTAAAAACATACTTTGGACATTTGTGCGGATACTGAGAATTTCCAGATTTTAAAAAACCAAACCCTAGGCTCTGCTGAAATCAAAAGGCATTCACTGGGGCCAGGATTTCACAGAAAGATTTGGAAGACTGGTACAAAATCACTGTGTAGAGCAGGCCTAAAGCCATGGCGTGAAGTGACTCTTCCAAGGCCATAGAGAAGAAGACTGGAGCTGGGAAATGAACTCAGAAATTCCTAGTTCCAGGCCCAGACCAGGGGCGGTCAATAGGCAGACTGCAGGCCAAATCTGGACCGGCAGATGTTTTTGAATGGACTGGAAAATCCTTTTTTTAACTTATTATCATCATTATTGCTACTGCGGTGTGAAAATAATGTTACTCTGGTGTCTGGACCTTGATTGCACCTTCACCAAGAAATGTGGGCCTTGACCAAGAATAAATATAGAAATAAATAATTGACTACCCCGTCCTAGATCATGACTCACTCAACAACAAAATTTGCAACAGCAGTGTCATCTCTGCCTGTCATTCTCCCCAAACAAGCCTATGCTAGGAATCGACTGCAGCACGTGCACTTAATGCAGCTCCTTTCAGAGACAGATGATCTGGGTAGCCATGGTTCCTTCAGTGTTCCCCCTCCTGGCACATGGCGTGCTCTGCCACCTCCGTGGAGTCCTGTGTGGCGTTCAGCATTCCCTTGGTGCTTAAGAGGTTTGCAAGAGCTCAGCTTTACTCCATTTCTAGTTCCAGCCGGCCGAGTATAACAAGAGCTAGACAGCACCTTGCGCAGAAGCTCAGCCCTTAACATAGCAGTTCCCCAACGGTCAGATGCAGACCCATGGCAGCTGGAGTCCTACTCCCCTAAAGTTAGGGGAATCCGACGATCATGGGGAAGAGGATCAGTGTGTCAACTTTCCCAGGCTGATCATAAAGAATGAGTTGAATTTTTTAAAGGATGAAAATAGCTTTACCCCATACTTTCAACAGTAGCCATGGTGCCGGTCCAATGAAACCATGGCTCCACGTTAGCCTGGAGGTTGTGAACTACCAAAATCTCCAACTAGCTCCATCTAGCCCACATAATCTCCTTCGTTTCAGTGACTGGAGCCTAATTCACTAGGGTTTTCCTGGCCGGTTATTTAACACCATTAGCATTATTTCAATGACAGCCGCAAGATTTTGAAGTGAGCGGAAGGAATGGGGAACAGCCACACTTGTGGTGGTGCTTTATTTCAGGTCGTGCTGGCTGTAGATCCAACAAGACAAGAGAAAGAGGAGCTAGACTTACTAGCCAAGATCCCCATTTTCCTGTAGGGAACAATCCTATACGAAACAGGATTCGATCAGATGCCACAAGAGAGTTTGTATAAAAAACCCGAGCCCTCTGTGTGGCTTATTTGGGGAAAGTACCTAACAGAGATGCAGTCACCATAAAAGCTAAGAAGAGTTGGGGTGAAAAGGCTGTCTTGCAGCTTTATTGCAAGAGGAGACATGCACTGGACTGCAAAAAGCGCAGTAGGAGGAAATGTCTTCCTCTTCCTTTTGTCCCCCCTCATCCAGTACCTGTGCCGACTGCACACAGCATACAAATACCTCCATGCTCTTTGCTCTGCTGTTGTCTTACAGGCTAATAAAAGGCACTACAAGCAACCCTATAATTTAAAAACTGTTTGCAAGGAATCATTGCATCATTCCCTGAGGTTTTTATTGTTCAAGCAATTAGGAGAATAGAGGAAAGATCCCAACCACTGTGCAAAACAGCCCGTAAACCAAAATTGTTCACCTCCATTAATACCTGTTCAAGTTAGAGCAAACAGTAAAACCAGCAGTTTCCCCGCATTGAACACTATGTGAATCCTCAGGAAATGAGCAGCACCCTCATTTTTGCACTGCGGATCTTTTATTTTAAATTAGGATTGGGGAAGGGGGGAAGAAGTATGCAATGAAGGATGACGTTCCAGATGAACACCTCCTCTGAGAAATTTGCCAACAACTAGCAATGAGAGGAGCCCAGTGGCACAGATTGCTACTCTGGTCATTCCCTCAGCTGAAGGTAGCAGAGCCATGTGGTTTAGTAAATATACCAAAGTTGTCCTAGGCTGTATCCCCCTTTGCGAGCACTGGACCAGCGTGAGCAGAATAACTGATGATCATGAAAGCAAAGGCAGCCATGAAGTCACTGACAACTCTAGCAGATAACCAGTGCAAAGCGGACAGACATTTGGGAGCATTCCTCTGGGTTTTGGTTTATTTTCCAGACACCCTGATTCACAACTGAACATTCCATGAAAGACAACCAGACTACAACAGGAGACAAGGAAAGCATGGATGGAGGTAAGAGAAAAGGTATGGATGGTTCTTCCCCCACGGAAACATCTCTGTTAAATACATTGAAATACAGGTAATGATCTGAAAAATACTTCAATTTGCTGATCTTACCTAACTCAGGCAGCCTGTCTGAGGTCAAACTTTAACACACATGCTTCCAATTTATCATCTTTATAGATTCCAATGTGATAAAGCACTAGAAGAGTCTGCGGGCAGTGGAGGGGAAGCCATTTTTATCTGAAGCATCATGTTAACAAAATCTTACCTAATTCCTTTGGTTTGAACGATACTGTGGTGGGAAAGTCTGGATACAGCTGATATCACCTGGAAAGAAGAAAAAAATTGATGTGATTAAGGTAGAAAAGGAAAGATACAGACAAAACTAATGGAGAGGAAGATACTTGGGGTTTGATTTTCAGACCTTCTGCCATGTAGTGGGTTATTCTACATGGCCGCAATTCAGAAAACCATCCCTACTTGGTATGGCCAAAGCATACCAAGACATTCCCAAACAAGAGATTCATTATATTTAGTCCAGACTTTCAAAAATAATAGACGGTGATCTTTTTATTTACTTTCAGGTTTTTGAGCCTTCCACAATCACATCTTCAAGCTTTTTTTTTTTACAACCATGAGATCTAAATCATATTTTTTAAAGTAAAGAGGAGATTCCCATGAAATAACGTGACTCCAGGAACTCAGACTTCAAGAAAAAACACCAAATATCATGAAACCCACTATAAAATCATAGAGCTGGCAGTGCTTCTATTCAGCAGAGCACTCGAGAACGTGTTTAAGAATGTGCGTAAGTCTTGCTGTAGTCAATGAATGCACACACTGAAGCAACTTCTTAAAGTTAAGCACATTTTAAGCGATTTGCTGAACCTGGGCCCACATGCGTGTTGCAAAAATGCCAGCTACAGTTACTGCAAAGTTTAAAAACCAAGTGTTGAGCTATTAGAATTTACTGAATACCATCATGAGCAATCAGTTCCATTTAGCCGACGTTATTTCATTAACCTTCAGCCCCGTCTCCCAGGCTTGCTGGAGTTACAGGTGTGATCATAGCACAAGACACGCACGCACGCACACGATGCCATCCAAGGTGCAAAATTCTGGCCAAAGAGGAGAATTTGCAATCAGCCCACTAGACTGTCAACATTGTAAACCTTGCCCTTGAGCACCTGTCCCCACAGCTGTTCTGCCACTTGAATGTAACTGTCATTTACGATTTGTGAAGAGGTCAGGGGAAAGAACATATTATTAAGAAGAGACAGATACTTAAATGGAGTTAAATTTACCAAACAAGCAGAAAAACAATCATCTGACCTACAAAAGCCTAGGCTGGAGGCACTCCATCTGTTTCTGCTACATTTCTTTCTGGTTTTCAAGCTGACGTGAAGAGGAAAAGCTACATTGCATTGTCTCCCTCCTGCTCGCTCCCCCATGCAGCCAGTCCCATAAGAAAAGCTTCTTGCTCAATCAATTGATCAAGGAAACGCCACTTAGGGGCTCTCTTTAGGCTAACTTCATACTCCAGACAATGATTCTGCAACAAACTCCATGCAGACAGGTCTCTGCATCCGCGCAGATCAGACAGGCCCCCCATGGGCACAAATGTAAGTCCCTTACAATGCAGTCTAGTGTATTCTTGCTTTCCATGTGCTCCTGATTGCTCAGACGGCCAAGGCAAAGATACGCATCTGATTCTCAGTTAATCTGGTGGGACGTGGGACGTCTTAGCGCTCCCTCCATTCTAGGGCCTGACTCCTCCAAATCAGAGCACGCTTGGGGGTTTGTCACAGGATAGACTGCTCCAGCTGTGCTTCTGACACACACCCTGGGCTGAAGGCTGGGGACAGAGCTGACACAGAGGCCTAAAGGCAGCTCTATAGTGTCCTGGGACATAGCCTCCACAAAGGATGCGTTTGCTTTCATTTGAAAGGCTCCTTTGTCCTCCGAGTGGCCTATAAGCCCAGAATCAAGCTGAAATAATGTGTCTCATCCCTCCCTGCCCCTGCTCAAAGACCACCACCAACATTCAAAAGGGAACAATAATAAAAAAAATCAAAAACAGATAGTCCATTTTTCACAGAGCACTAATGCTATCCCAGGAGCTTGTAATGAGGACGGAAAAGCCCTGGCAGATCATGTAGTGCACCTCCGTGTCAAATGCACTCCAGTCCTGCAGCATGAACCTCCTGATCTTAGTAGGGAACCCTCAGAGCTACAGTCAATGATAAAACCACCACCACCACCAGAAATCATGCAATTAGAAATAAATAGTGAAAACTGGCCAGCGCTCCCGCGGGGGAGCCATCAGCACAGAGCAGCTCAGTCACCCTGTGCAGTTAGTGGCTTGTACCATCCATGTTCACATGTTATGATGTTTATTGTGTCTGACTTCCATGAGAAGTTGCTGTGAATGACGCTAGATAGTCCCCCTTCCCGTTCACCCCTGAAGTGTCCTATGGCAGCAGACTACTGAGCGCTTAGTCCCGCTGTAGAGCCATCTTTAGGGCTCAGCATGGCCCCATTGCATTAAGGTGGAATCAATCATCTCTTTTGTGACTTTTCCAAAGTCACTGTCAAAAATTCGGCATGCACATGCTGATACATCAGTGCTACTTCGCTGGCTACTTTGCAGGAGGGAAGGGTTCCCAAAAGCTTTCATCCTTTGCTCCCTATGTACGGCCTATGGTAGATGAAAGGCCTACTTTTTCTGGTTCTGGAACGGGGTTTATGGGACTGTGCAGTGCAACGTCAGATCTCTGAGGAATGAAATCTGGTCACATTTCACTTTGTCACTTGCAAATAAGGGAAGAGGAAGACTGTGCAATGAGGAGAGCATAATGGGGAGGCGGAATATAAATTACCCATGTTGGGATTTTACCAGGACACTTGAGTGAACATAAAAAGTGAAGCTTTAATGACGTCAAGTGTTTAGGGCCTCAGCTTTCTGTGTTGTCTGGAATATGGCACCTTCCTTAGCACAATGGCCTCAAACACCACGCTCGATCACGACTCATTGCGTCCGTGTAGTGACGGAGGGAAAAATGAATTTACAGACAAACCCAAACACCAGCAATCTACAGAGATCAGGATGGAGAGAAACTGCTGCGTGCCGGCATTAGCTCAGTCCACCTGTAGGCATCAGACACATGGGTCATACTATTCTGGGGGAAAGATAATGGGAAAAGAAATAAAGCAAATTAATACAACTACCTACACACAGTACAATACCGGCTTCGCCCATAAAGAACCTGAAGAAGAACTCTGTGTTGCTCGAAAGCTTGTCTTTTTCACCAACAGATGTTGGTCCAATAACACAACGGTTTTCAAACTTTGGGTCAGTATCCAGTACACTTTGAAAATTAAACTATAGCTGTATGAAAAACTGAATGTTCAGTCTGACGGCTGGTCTGAAAAACATTAAAAATAGAGCTGAGTCAATCTGGAACGAAAATATTTAAAATTTATTGGCCACATTTTAAAATAAATAAATAAATCATCATCATCATCATAAGAAAATATCTTTCAGGCTGACTCAAAAAAAGACATTTTGTTTCAATTTGAGGTCTTTTAAAAGACATTTAAAAAAAAAATTAAGCGGTTTTCTTTTTTTCCCACCCAATTGAAAAAATTCACCTAAACCAATGAAACAGTTTATAACACAAGATTTTTTCCCCCAAACAAGGTGCTTCATACAATCAAAGGCTCTTCTGTCTGACAGTTTCAAGGAAAAGAAAAAAAAAAATCAAATCAAATGAAAAAGAGCTCCATTGCCATTGACAGTAGCTGTTGAGAACCCAGCTCTATATTTCATCTTTATTCCTGTGTTGCTTATTTCTGGCCATTTCCCTCATTTACTGTGACTCTGAGAAATGTCAAGTAAAAATGTGATTTCTGGTAATGTCACACTTCAGTGAACAAATACGTTCCAAATAGAGAAAGTGAAAGAGAGAGACCAACCCTACTTTAAAACATAAGCCAGCCCTGCCTGCAGCCTCCAGGCTATGCAAAACACTGCCTCCGTGTGAATGATACAACATCAATCTTAGCTTTTTAAAGGACAAAAGTGTAAGCTGTCATTTTAATGAGCATTTTTAAATAAATGTTGTTTTTCTACTAAAAAATGACAAACAGCAGGAGAGGAAAAAAGGTTAAACCATATGATTGGCAACAGAGTCTTGTGGGTAAATTGGGTTCTATTCCCAACTTTGTCAGAATTGGTCCAACCACATTCCTCCAACCCAAGGCATGTTATTTAACCTCTCTGCTCCTCAGGTTCCCCATCTATAAAATGAGGATAAACTAGAACTGGATGAACTTTTCAGATGAAACTTTTTTTGGTGACACCAAAATATTTGGTAAATGTTGGCTGGTTTCAAGTGGCTCATGGCGAAATTGCCCCTGAAAAATCCTCAAAAAAGTCATAATGTTTTATTTTAAGATTTTCTAAAGAAAAAAATTGATTTTTTTTATTTCTAAATTAATTTTCATATCAAACTTTCCTTTTTTATAAATTTGATCAAAACCCTTTTAGAATGGTCAAAATTAAACCAAAACATTTTGTCCAATCTGAAATTATGTTTAAGCTTTTTGATTCACCAAAAATTTTTCCAAAATAGTATTATTTTTTCTAATTTTTTAGAATCTCCGGTGAACAAAAATAAATAAATAAAAATGGTTATTCTCACAGCTCCAGATAAGTAGAGCCCTGTGCAGATACAGAAATATGGATCCGCATCCAATCTGCATCCGCTTAATGTCAGCCTGTATCTGATCCAGGACCCAAAAGCAAGGTTTTATGTCCATCCGCATCCGCACCACTCCGCCTAGCAGCAGTCCCTGCTCTGACTATAGGAGCAGAGCCGCTGAGCTGAGGCTAGGGAGGGAAGGAGGAGTGAGTTGCTGGCAGTTCCATGCAGTTCAGAGCCGCTAGCCCTGATCTCAACAACTTTTATTCCACCTGGGTTAGGGAAGCCGGAGGTGCTGAGATCACTCAGCGGCAGTTGCCAGTCATCTGATTGGGTGGCCAGCAGAGAAGGAAGGTGTGGGGGGTAGCTGTCCATCTCCAGCTAATTGGTGGAGTGTGGGAATTAGCCACTGGGGCTCCTAGAGTCAGAGGGGGGACTAGCGCGTAAACTGAGTTCCTTCGAGTGACTGTCTCTGATTGGCTGGCAGACCGCAAGCAGAGCTGGGATTGGCTGGAGCACTTCCTTTGTTCCCTGCTGTGCTATTAACATTGCTCACTGCTCTTTGCACACAGCTGCAGCAAAGGCAGCAGCAGCATCTAATCTATGCTGGGCAGACCTTGAGATCCTCTGACAGAAGGAGTTATAGAAGAGAAAGCTTCACCACAGGCTAGTGACATTTGAAAATTAGTAAACCAAATGAATAATGTGATATGCAAATCCTGTGTGAAGCATCAGATAAAGTTCATACTGTGCATGACTTTAAATGGTGTAGGAAAAGCCCTTCCTTGATTTGATGAGACTCTACTGCAGTATGCTATTACTTATCAGGCTAATTAAGCACAAGAGTTCGCCTGTGAGACGTAGACAATTACGACACAGAATTTGATTTCCAGTGGAAAAAAAGGATAGAGTACATGGTTTGCTACTTCAGGATATTTCTCTCTCTCTCTCTCTCTCTTTTTAAATGTAGAACTAACTGAATTCTGAACATCTTGCCACATCAAAGCCAACAACTTTAGTTCTACTTACGGTGAATATAAGTAACAGCCAGAATTTACAAATGGGAACGGCTGCAGTTAGGCACCTAAATCCACCATTAGGCACACAAGTAAATGCAACCTGCTTTTTAAGAGGTACTGGGCATAGACACCTTCTAAGGACTCGGTGGAAGTTATAAATGCTCAGCATCTTTGGAAAAGGAGGTTTGAACAACAGCTGTTCTAGTGTCAAGACAGCATTATCATCTCTAACGCTGCACTGCAGCGGGACTCAGGAGACCCAGACTGAAGCCACTGCTCTTTCTACAGACTCCTCATGTACAACCCTGAGGAGCATTTAAATATGTGCTTAACTTTAACTCCCCATTGAATTCAGCAACCTTACAAACACGCTTATAATGACACTTAGACTTGCTCTACTGGGGCCTTAGTCTCTCTGCAACTAAGTTTCCCAGAATAAGGATAACACCTCCTTTCTGCCATCCTTTGCCATATTTTTCTGCTTATATTGTAAGCCCGTCACAGCAGTAATGATCTGCTTTCTATATGTATGTACAGCACCAAGAGCAACGGGGCTATAAATGTTTGGTCTCAGAGCTCTGGGCCCCGTGCGGGAGGGGGAAGGGGGGACGGGGTGGGCTCCTGAGAGCAAACTTCTACACGACAGTCGCATAGCCCTGCAGTGCTGAACTGCAGTGCAGACATACCCCAAGTGCTACCATAATACAGATGCGGATTACTACCACCACTATTATAGCTCTGATATTAACTATAATATAGTCCACTATTTATTTAGTGTCTCATCCCAAAGCACTGAGGACATGGTAGATTTTTTCCTTCTCTTTATAATGAGTGCTTATAGACAAAGCAAAGTCTTGCCACAGGGAATTAATCTGCTGGCGATTTTCTTTTTTGTCATTTGATGAAGCCACATCTTTCATTTCCTTTAATGAAACCCAGGCAGTTCTAAACTTTGAACACGGAGAGCCACGGCTGCTGTAACTTTGAAATGATATTGCAAGCGGCACAAGAAATCATAAGCAATAACTTCCAAATTCGCTAGTCCCTTGAACCATACTCAAAAGGGCTGTAACAATCAGAACCACTTTATAGCTCAGGCTGCCGCACGCCATACAGAATCAATCAATTGGACAGTCTCACCAGCAGTCAGTTTTTTACCATTCCGTACGCAGTTAGTGCAAGGGTAGAAATCAGGACTGTGCTTATTGCAAGCAAAGGAGACAAGATTATTAAAACCATTTACACATGTATCTTGGGAAACTATACTTGAGGATGTAAAGCTTGATTTTGTTGCAGATTATGAGACATATCATGGGAACCGGTTTTTCCACCCCCAATTTCTCAGTCCAGCTTCCCCCAACAAAACGGCATTAGCCTTATTCAATATGCAAAAAGAGAGTCCATAAAAGCTTCTGATAATATTCTGCTGAATACACAGATGCTCGAAACTGGGCTATAAGGGATGAAACACACACACACAATCATACACTTGCTGCACATTCAAGCTATAAGGAGTATTTGGGGAATTTTTGCTGTTGTTTTACCATGTAAGTGTGGTTTAAGTACTGCATTGTTTGCATTCCTGACATTTAGAACTCCATTTATATTTTTGGAATATCAGCAAGCAGATCAAATGATCTGGCTGGCCATTTTCCAATGCAACTGAGTCCTTACAGAACAAAATTAAAAATGCTGTGTGGTGTGCGGTCAAACTGAGCCAATACAACACAGGAGTGGCACAAGAGGGCCAAGACTAATGATTTGGGAGGCTCAATTTGAGGTGGCTTAGAGGGTTCTGATTTTCAGAAGTTGGCTGCTTAGCACTTGCTCAAAATCAAGTGTTTCAAGTGAAGTGTCCCCAAATCACCAGCCACTTTTCCAAACCCTGGCAGAGAGAACAGATGGGAATTGTCACAACAAATTGCATTTTTTCCCTTCAAAGGTGTGGGTTTCTTTTGGGAGGGGAGGAATTTAAAACTAATTTTTTTAAAACCCAATTGTATTCAATGTACCAGTCTTCTCTTTCAACCATTGCCTTTGGTTTCTGACAATAGTTTATTTTAAAGATCACTAGATACAGAGATCTCTCTCCCCACCCCAAAACCCTCTCATCCAGTGATAGCAGTTTAATAGCCTAGCTGAGAACTAGACCCAGGCTGACAACATTGGCATGCTAGGATCCCTGGCGGCCTCTCTCTGCTCTAAGGGTCTGCCCGTACAGTCCACGCAGACATCACGAGTCTGATCACTGGGCTTGCAGATCCAAGTCACCATGACTGAGACTCCAAGTGAGACCAGTTCCAAAGGGGCAGCCGTTTTAGTCTAGTTCAGCAAAACAAACAAGGAATCCTGGGGCACTTCTAAAGACTAACAAACTTATTTATCGCATGAGCTTCCGTGGGAGAAAATCCCACTTCACCAGACGTTCTGAAGATGGCCATCATCAAAGCGTTTGAGGAAGTGGGATTTTCTCCCACAAAAGCTCATGCGATAAATAGATTTGTTAATCTTTAAAAGTGCCACAGGATTCCTTGTTTTTTGTTCAAGTGAGACCAGAATATTCTCTAAGCATGTGTGAGAAAATGCCTCCTGCATCCAAACAAGTCAGATCTATGTTAAGCAGAGATGAGACAGATCAACAGACAGACACACACCCCTTTCTAAATATTGGAGGGTGGGGACGAAGGTAGTTTCAGAACCCAAACCCACACACGGATTTTCATTTTCTAGTTGGCCCTGTCCCTATAATAAGCCAAATCAAACCCCAGGATTCCAACCCTCGTAAGCTGCACAGCGTTTGGAATCCGGACC
This sequence comes from Pelusios castaneus, assembly GCA_007922175.1. Classification (NCBI taxonomy): domain Eukaryota; kingdom Metazoa; phylum Chordata; order Testudines; family Pelomedusidae; genus Pelusios; species Pelusios castaneus. Next base: position 9,860,999 of record ML685804.1, read on the forward strand.
CAAACTTGGGAGGCAGAGCCTGCTGGGCTGAGAACCGTACCCCACCTAGATGCCCAGCTGACAGGGCAATTAAAACATACGATGACTAAGGTGCTATTGCGCATAATTTGTGGGGGATCGCAGGGTTGAGAGCGAGGGGGAATTTCCATTTAGCCACGTGGTGAGTGTTTTCACAGGTGCAAGTGGGTTAAAAACACAAAGGCGACAGTGGAACGAAGCACATTTGATAGCGAAGAGCCAAGGTAGAACGAAGCCCTGTCTTTGCAGCAGCACAAAGGTTAAACCTGGCAGGGTGCAGGCAAGAGCAGTGTTGCTTGTTCTCGTCTGTCAGATCGCAGCGAAAACGGCATCTCTGGGAAGGAGAGAGCACAGCGCAGACATGCTGGTCCCTGCAGACGGCTCTGGGAGATGGGATGTGACACTGCGATGAATATGTACGTCACGAGAATGAGCTGTTAGCGGGAGGCTGCGATGCCTTGCCACACGCTGCGTTTCACCCAGACAGTCAGCTTTTCTTAACATCGTCTTCGGTGGTCCAGGTAAAGATAAATGTGTCAGTTTTCTGGAGCAACGTTAGAGTGAACAATCAAACCTTTAAAAACCCAGCTTGTCCTGCCATTCCTATTCCTGCTTACACATTGTTGTCCCTTGTGCTCCTGGGTTCTTTGTTCCTCAGCCCTTTTAGTCTTATTTCTCTTGGGGTTTTTCTTTTACTTTGAGGGCTACAGGAAAGGATGGTTCAGCTGTCTTGGCACCAAATTTAACCTACCTTAGTGCTACCTGGAGACATAGGTTCAGATCTACTGCACTCACTCTGACCTCCTTCTTCTCATAGGAAATAAACTGAGCTCCAGGAAATTTATAGTATGTTGGTACCTTGGGATAAAACCTTAAAGAATTCAGTACCGTTTAATTCTAACATCCCAGGCCTCCAGGTTTCAGTCAGTCACTTTGTAAGGGTTGGGAAAGGATGTTTTTCCCCCTTCAATGTATTGTGGGATTTATTGTTATTTTTCTGGTCTCTTTCCTCTGAAGGCTCAGGGGTGGCCAGGGTTGGAGATGGAATGGGACAGCATTCACTCTCTCAGATGCTTGCCAGCTGGTTCTTCTTACATGTGTGGTGGCTAATTGAGCATCACGTATGAGGTCAGGAAGAAATTGCCCGCCAAGTCAGATAGGCAGTGGGGATCTGCCATCTTCTGAAGCTTGTGGTGCACGTCACTTCCTGGGATTATCTGGGTATTTCTCACTTAATTCCCTGACACTGCCAACTCCTCGGGCATTGTTTCACCTCAGTCTCTTGCTATTCTCTGCCTCTGGCATGTAAGAGGTTAGTTTCCGGTGGGCTGTCATACTGTGGTTGAATTTTGGTTGTGGGGTTTACAGTGCTCTGATTAGTACGGGTGACCTGTAATGTAGGAGAAAAGACTAGATGATTTGGTGGTCTCTTCTGGCCTTCAATTCTGTGTGGACCCTGATGGTCTTAAGGCTTTGAATCATCATCATGGTCTGGAGGGACTCCCATCACCCATACACTGCGTCCTGGAAGAACATCATTCTTGCCACCCTGAGAGGGAAGGGGCATAAGATCACTAGCAGAACAGACACATGGTAACACCCAAAAAGTAAAGAGGAAGGTTGCTCACCTTGGGGCAGTAGCCAACGTTCTTTGAGATGTGTTCCCCTGTGAGTGATCCACTTCAGGTGTCGGCCATTGATCAATAGTCTGGGTGGGCCAACACCTGAAGTGGAGAACTCACAGGGACAACACTCAAAGAAGAACTAATGGTTACCTGAGCTTCTACTCACTCATTTAAGCGCTCTCAAGTTTGGTTTGATTTGCCTGAACCCTTTGCCAGCCTTAGTGCATTTCCTGGAAAGGACAACCTTTAAACAGGCTGCTGCGCCAGGCTGTGTAAGCCCCGGTAGTAATGCACCAAAAAAGATGCCCATAGTTATTTATAGGGGCTAATCCGTTTTGAAAACTGCAATTAATTGATTTGATGGTCTCAGTTCAGTCCACAGTGAATTATACAGCACTCTTTATTTCACAAGTAAAATACTAATGGACCTTAGGGGGGTCAAAACTGAGGTTGCTCGGTATAGGAAGCCAGTTCCCAATGCTGCTACCTGCAACAATGGGGTCATATAACAGAGTGCAATTCCTTGCTTCTTCCAAAATGCAATTGCAGAGTGCCCCCAAATCAATGAGCTTGACTGCTAAGTAAGGGGGATTCAAAAGCAAGTCAGAAAAATGGTCAGGGGTGTCAATCCAGTGCAGAGCACCACACAGAACACTATTAGCCATCTTCAGGTTAGACAGCAGCAGTAGCATTTTTCCAGTTCATAGCTCAGAAAAAATAGATTTGGAGAATTGCCCCTTGTGCATTTGCATGCCTGGTTTTTGCATACACACACGAGAGCTGTACATGAAAACGGTTAGGCGAACGGTCCTCTCAGGTACATAGATGGTGTTACATCGACAGTTAGACGCATATGTGGCATTTGCCTGTGCAGTTTTCCAGAACTGTACGTTCGCACATGGGCTGTACCACTAGCTCAGATCATTTCAAACCAAAAGTGACTGGAACCCTGCCAGTCTTCCATTACGTTCACATCATCAGACTCCCTCAATTGATCACTCACTTAAACAATGCACGGGGCTCCCGCAAAGCTTCTCCATTAGCTCAATTATTTATCAGAGACGCACCCCAAAAGTTGTAAACTGCCACATAACATGCAAAACACAACAACCTACTTATTCCACATCAATTATTCATGCTCCCTTCGCGTTATTGTCTATTGCATAATTTCAATAAGCCCCTTTGACCTATATAATATGTGCACGAGTGTTAAAGCAACCGCTCCGTTTGTTTATTGCTACATATACTAGCGAGGACACACTAGGGGTAATTGTCACCCCAGCACTCCACAGACTTCACTAGGAATAGTTTGTCATTAATTACTGTCTCGCTGATACAATCTGCTCCTCTACAGAATGGTCTTTTGTCATCACCTTGTATGAAAGTGGCTCAATAAGTTGCTATGGCAGAGTGGCCGTTCACTGCTAGGTAAAAAAATAATTTATCTACTGCACACTCTCCTTTGGACGCCGAACCTGGGTAGTTAGCATCTGGGCTATTCACTGCCTCTGCATGGAGGGTGCTAAGGGCTCTCTCATCTCCACTAGACAGCAATGCTTCCTCATTCCACTTGGCTGACTGTTGCTGGGGGTGGTTATTAAATAAGAATAATTCCTGATGACTGGCTTGACCCTTTCCTCCCAAGATGTGCCTGCTCAGAGGGTTTCACCAGAGGCTGATTTCCAGCTGCTGCAGGCTCCAGAAGGGGCCAGGCCTGATTGGTGAGAATTGGGACTGCCTTCTGAGTTCCACTTGTGCCAGATGTTGGAAGGGAGCATGTTTATCAAGCTCAGTGTGGAAGCTTGAAGAATAAAAAGGAGATGGGAACCATTTGGGGAAGATCCCACAGCCCGGGTTTTGGTTTTCCTTTTTTTAAAAAAAGGGCAATCCAAAAGGGAATTTCTCTCTTTATTCACACTGTGATAGCACCTATGCACCCTACTCATGGACTGTGCCAGGTGCTGTACAAACACAGAACCAAGAGATGAAGCAACGGGAGACACAGGAGAGTGGCCTGTGTGTCATGAGACCTGGGTTCTATTTCAGACTCTCAAGTGCTTTTGTGTGACCTTGGGAAGGTCAACCTGTCCGGGTCTCAGTTTTCCTCTGTGTAAAATGGGACTAATAAAGCTAACTTTGTAGCTGTGCACCCTACAGAATTCTAGACGCTCTAGGGAATTGGCAGGTAACTCACTGAGCCAAAGGAGGAAGAATCACATTGATTCTGATGAATCCTCAGCTACCAAGAAACAGGGTTGTATTTCCTGAAACTCTTCATTCCTGTTGTTTAATTGGTATGTTATCTTTTCCCTGCGCTTGCCAATTCACTGGGGGCTGAGAACCCTACAGTGATGTCTGGTTCACTTCCTGCATTCTTGCACATAAAGTCCCCTGATTATAAGCTACCACAATTGTAGCAAGCTCTTTGCTATCTTCTGTAACTTCTCTCATTTTAGTTGGTGCTATTACAAGAGTTCAATTCTAGAGGCAGTCCAAGGGACCTGTAAAAGGAGGAAATAATCCATCCTACGCTTGGCCTGTGTCATCTATCTAGGGAGCAATTTCAAAAGTGCATTAAGAATACAGGCCTATAAGCGCTCCAGTAATTTGCAGTGGAACTTGTGTCCCTAAACCCCTTGGGAGCATGTGAAAATGCTACGCATTAGATTGTAAACTCCTTGGGGATTGTCTCTTACGCCGCATTTCTACAGCGCCTTGTACAAATCCCAAATCTCTGTTAAAATCTCCAGGCACAATTGTAACAAACAGTCGGAAGGACTGAAAACCTGTGTGTAGGGGTTCGGAGCCGGCCCTCCTTGTCAGTGGCTGAGAGAGGCCATCCCCCTAAGCTGTCACACCTGTCCAGGCAGGCTCAAAGCAGGGAATCAGTGGTCTTTGGTGCCTGGGCCCACATGCAGGGTTGGGCAACAAGCAGTTTATGGCCCTCGGCCTCCAATCAGTTACAGCGCAGGTCTCTGATGGGGGAACCTGAGGTTCAGGGTCATCGGTCTGCTGGGGTAAAAGGCAAGCGGCAGCCCCAGTAGCGCCTCGGTCTCTCAGGTGACCGGCCACAGCCTTTAACAGGCACTGATCGGAGACACGCGTCCAGAAGTTCGTGATTTAAATGAACATCTCCCCAGAGAACGGTCTCCCGCCTATGACGGTGGAAGGAGTGGAACCAAAAGTCATGGCGTTTGAGACAGGCTGGAGTAACTCCTAGAAGGAGATGGATGACAGGGGAGGAGAAAGGGGGGGGGAAGGTACCATTTTAAAGAAAGGAAGATTTAAGCAGATAACCATTTACAAACCCTTTGCACACCCTCCTGAAAAGCATGGACTGGGGCTGGGGGACTCCTGGGGTGTCGTCCCGGCTCTAGCACCAAATCTGTGTGTGATCGTAGGGAAGTCACTTAGGGGTCAGCCTGCACAGCCCCCGTCACGCCAGTGGGCGCTGAAATACAATCAGCGCCAGTAACAGCAAGGAGCCATTTCCGCGAAGAAGAGCTCACTGATCAGTGCTCTACAGCCCTAACCACTTTGGGCCTCTGTTCCCACCCATGACAGGGCAAGGATACGGCTTGTCCAGCACAGTAGTTCCCAGCCTTTTCCATACCAAGACCTACACCACATCTACCCAGAACCAGCCAGTACTCCATCCCACCACAAGTCTTCCTGAAGAGACCTGTGCTCCTAAATCACTTAGAAACTTCTGAAAATCCCACCCTCAATAAAGAGTAAAACAGTTGTGAAAAGGTTGATCAGAGATGAATAACCAAGCAGGTCCATCATCTCTCAGAGGAGCTGGAAAGGAAACCACAAGATGGAGCAGAGGAAAAGCAAAGACAAGTGTATAGAGAATGACAGAAATGCAGGCTGGAAGGGATCTTGAAAAGTCCAGTCTCCCATGTTGAGGCAGGGCCAAGAATAAACCTAGACCATCCCTGACAAGTGCACATAGAGGCAGTTACAAGTGCATATACAAGTGTATCATACATGCAGACACACATGGATAAATTGCATTATACACACACTATCTAAACATATGTACTTAATATGTACATAAGTGCTGTATACATCTCTACCTATAGATATATAAATACACACAAACGCACAACTTCTCTAAATAGATCTAGATCTAGATGATACAGCCAGACATGCAGAAAAAGTAGGATGTGGGAGTGTGAAAGAGAAAGGGAGAGGCAGACAGACAAAGCCTGATCCTCAGCTTGTGGAAACAGGGATAACTCCACTCACTTCACTGGTGTGATGCTCTTTTACCCCAGCTGAGTAGAGCCCGGCAAATCCGCAGATATCCGCATTATATCCGCATCCACGGATACAACGTGGATATCCGTGGGCCATTTCTTGCAGGTGCAGATTAGATGCGGGTCCACATATTTGTACCGGCGCAGGGCTCGACAGCTGAATATCTGGTCCCATGTGTATAACCAAATAAATGCTTTCATTTTTAAAAAAAGTCATTGTTGGCTAAGTGATACCATAGCAGAAACATACATTATGCCAACCTTGATTTTGTTTTGAATAAACCCTTATTAAAAAGCCAACAGTGAAAACACTGGCTTATTCCTTTGCTAGTAAAGCAGTACAACTGCTCTCCCACGAGGCACTCCACCTCAAACTCATTTAAAATGTCCACAAGTGCTTTGATTTGTTGTACGTCTCTAGCGCATGTCATGAGAGGCTCTCAAAGCTCTTTGAAAACATCAATTAAGCCTCAATACATCTGTGAGGCGGGCAGGTGTTTGACAAATGGGAACACTGAGGGTAATATCTTCAAAACCACCTAAGTTCCATTTTCAAAAGTAATTTAGGCACCTACAGCCAGATTTTTAAAGGTAGTTAGCTGTCTGAAGATGCAGACAGGTGCCTAGTGAGCTTTTCAAAAGCACTTATGACCCCAACTGCCATGGATTTTAATATCTCTAAAAATCTGGCCCTACGTGTCAAAGTCACTTTTGAAAATAGGACTTAGACACTTTTGAAAATGCCACCCAGATAGGAAAACACCACACAGAAAGAAGAAAGGACAGAAAACCGACATCTTTCTTTCAGAGTGGGAAGGAAAAGAATAAACAAAAATGTTGCATGAGGGTGAATGTTTCAATTCTGTAAGGCACTCTGATGCCACAATGACTAATGGGCTATGAATACCAAACTATACATATTCTGTGAGTCAATGACAGAGTCAGGAATGGGATCCAGGAGGCTTGCAAGCAAAGCCCCTAATCTACCAGATCACAAATCACACTTCCCAAAGGGATTGCCCCTCTCTCTCCAGGTCCGTCAGTGGTTACTAAAATTATAATCCGCACTAAAATATGTCACAATAGCCTCAGAGGAAGGGGCAAAATACAGGATTTGTCATAATTAACATACATTGTCCAGTGAATAGTGTTGATGGACAATAATGTATATGCACTTATTAGCCAACCATATTTTGGCTCAATTTAAGACAATAACTGAATACATTGGGGTGGCTGGGAGAAGAACTAAGAAGTTAATTCTTAATAGCAATGTGTCCAAAGCAGGCCTCTGTAGCCAAAAGCCCTTGAACTTTGAGGTGAGGCAGAGGGTCCATTCTTTTCAAACTGGTCTTGCCCCAACTTCTTATGACATTTCAAAATTGTCCCATTACGAAAAAACCACATAAGCACCATCTTTTAATGCGTCATTTACATGTTTGTTGCAAAACTCTGGGTTATTTAATAAAACAACAACAACAAAAAATAAACCCCAAAACACACACACACATAACGGCACACACAGCAAAATAATCCAAGGACCTGTGTTTGCCTCAAAAGGAAAAGCAAACATTCCTAAAGAAGAGAGTTTGATTCAGCTTCCTGAGCTGTCAAAGAGGTAAGCGCAAATCAATAAAGCAAATCTGTCCTGCCAGCTGAAAAGAATCTGGTGACCTCGGAGATGGCTTCCCTGAGGCATGTTTACACTGCAAAGTTCTTCCTCTGTCTATCTAATGGACTACCACAAAGAAAAATCAGGGTCTATTCTCCATATGGTCAAATTGGCTCCTTCCCTCTGCCCCCAATTAACACTGCAGTTGATCTGTAATTAATCTGGAAAAGATGCCAAAGACTAAACAATGCAGCAAGAACGAGAGAGACCAGCACTGCAGGGAGATACGCTGTGTTGGGCACTATAACGTTTGTCATCTACAAGAGGGTTGTAATTTCCTGTTCACATGGGAACTTAAAATGTTCATTGATCAATGGACCTCTGTCTAATTAAACTTACCCGGAGAGCAATCCAGCACAATCAATGGCTCAAAAAAGAAAGAAAAAAAGCAGGGGGGAGAGGGAAGAGGGATGCTGTCCAGGTTTAACTAGGGGAAAATTCTCAAAGAAAGAAAATTCTGCACATGCTCGGGACACACACTCTTCTTCTCAGAGATCGAAATATCTTTATCGGTCACAGAGGTCACCAGGCTTCATACAGGTAACCATTCCAACAGCAGTTTCCTATCTGTTTATAATCCACTTATGGTAGGGAGAGTCTGCTCACAAAGTTTTAAACACACAAATACACTCTATTTTTTATACACACACACAGGCACAAAACCACACAATTACACACACTGATAGTTCTGATATTCATTCAAGATGAAGCACACAGTATAATTCCATTGAGCAGATGAAAGAAACCATCAGAAACCTTTCAGTGCTCAGGAGAGAGGAACATAGCAGACTAACAGAAGGCATTCATCTCCATCCCATTTCCATTACAGACTTGGAGCACGCCTCCTTGCTGGGCATCTTTATGCATTTTGGGATTCCCAGAAAGTCAGTTCTGTGTCGACCATCACCTTTGGGGTTTAATGCCTACCAGGGGCTAAGTCGCTTGATTAGAATCATCACATCTGTGCTGTGCAAGGATAAGATCGTCCAGAAAATTGGGGGAAGAGCTTCCAGCAGGTGAATTACAATTTCAGGGCATTGATAAAAGTTTCATAAATCTCCTGCCAAGCAATCACTTTATGGAGGCATCATCAGGACGAGAAGCATTTGCCCTACACCCTGGCGGGGGTGGAGGAACTAAGCTGAACCCCACCAGCAACTAGCTGGATTTGCAGAACATCTGTAACGGAGCAGCTTTGCTCTAGTCTGCCACTTTGATGACGCCTGGCTCCAGGGCCTAACAGCACCAGTTTGTCCAGGAGAGGCTATGGGCTGGCTGCCTGTTACCATAGAGGTGCAGAGAACAGAACTGTTGGGGTTGGCGGGGCCAAGCTGGCTCAATATGGACGCTGCAAGTCAGGCACCAGCAACGTATCCCCTGCCCCAAATCACTCACAGAAGTGAAGGCAGAAATACAGGGCTGATTTGCATCAGCTCAGGTTCTGGGTCTCCAGTGGCAGAAACTTTACCAGGAGTGGCATCAGCACACAGTTATGGAAGTTGCTCACAAGCCCTGACACCTACAGGGGTTGGAAGCCCACCAACACAACCCCATGCGTAGGCACGGTGAGCTGGCTGGGAAAGTAGTTAGAGAACTGACAAGCCTCTTGGCTAGAAGGGTTCAGGTCCCTTTCTCCCAATGCCAATCTGTGGGAAAAAATCACCCCAAATGCCCAATAGCTCAAATCTTAATTTAAGAATGCCAAAGTCCTCTCACAAGCAGAGACCCTTCCGTCTGGTGTCTGAGCGAGAGTGGAGGCAGGAAAAATGGAGAATGCCACGGCAGGGGTCTGTCCAAGCCTCCATGGAACAGGAAAAAGGGCACACCTCACTGGGTATACTCTTGGACAGATGCAGGACTTGCATACGCCTGAAGATGTGAATTTAAAGTACAATAGCTATTCCCAAATAACTCCATGTGTGGACCCTCCGATTCCAAAATAAGGAAGCCTTGTTTCCTATTTAGCAGAGTAGATTAAGCTAAACAGAAACAAGGCAATTCCAGAATAAATGCCTCTCTCCAGCAGTCACTGTCCCGGGACACTCCTTGGGCAGATTTTCAAGTGTCCTCCTCATCAAGACACCCAGGGAAAGGTTGTGGACCCTACACCGTTGCCTTCCCCTCCTGCAGATGCAGTTGCTCCCATGAGAGCGGGGAGGATGTATTTTGCATCCTCCCCCGCTGCACCTGACAAAAGTTAACCAGCCCAATAAAGAGTGTAAAATAAACCTCCCTTTTTTAGATCAGATCTGCATGTGGCACTCGGATTCCACAGCCATGGGCAAGTGTAAAGAACTTCCGATGAATCAGATTCATACCCCAGGGTCCAGCATTATGCTCTGGGACTGACTCTTAATTACCGCATAAGAAACAAATGACATAGACCAGGCAGCTCATGTTAGATGAAACACTCTCCATCCCATTAATCAGCCCTCCTTTAAAGACATCCAAATGACTTCCAACCAGCGGAGCACTACCGACTCCTGTAACCTTGAAGCTTGGATGTTGATTTTACAATATTCTGCAATGGGAGGCGCCCCCTCCAGGGAGGCTGAATGGTGAGTTACCCCATCCTCCTTTATTGACTGGATTTGTTGAAACAGATGGGAAACACACAGTTAAAGGCAAAACACGGACATTCAAACCTGCTTCCAAGAAAACGGCTTAAGTCTGTATTATGTTTAATCCCTTTTGATCAAGGCCTTATATGCAAGTGAAAAAGAGATTTTCACATACCTTCAAGGGTGAAGTTCAGATTTGCATATTGTTCCAAAGGTTTTATGAATAGTTCTGAAGTGTTAAAAACTTACATATAAAAATCAATTGACTTGCAGAAAGGCAATTTGCCTACCAAAGAAAAATAGTTTGAAATTATCCTTGTCTTATTTCCTCAATCTTTACTCCAGCAGTGAGAGAAATGAAATGGTAAAAATGTTCCAGAAGGAGCCAAGAATCCAACCCTGTGGAGCTTCTCAAAGTTTAGAAGAACTCTTATGAGTAAGGAAGTGGAAAAAAGAGTGCACTTCTCGAGCCCTGGACACAATCTGATTCTCCCGCACACAGCAAAAACAGATCCTGGGGTCATGTCATGCCGTCAGGACATTGGCTCTCACTTGCCTCTCTGTTGTAGGCACTGAACACTAACCGCCTTGACACACGGTCAAACACTAGCTGGGCCAGGGGCCTCCAAAGTGACAGACAGATAAAAACCAGTATTTGTAAAGGTCCAGTTCGTAAACTGAAACCCCAGAGAGTTTGAAGTCTTCACCAGCAGAGAAGCTGCACTTGGAAGACTGAAGTGAGGGCTGAGCAGCATCAGCCATCTGAAATTCAGACAAAATAATCTCTGATCACACCACACCCTGATCTCTCCAAACTAGCCAACTAAGGAAAATACAATTTAATAATAATAATAATTATTATTATTATTAATAAATGGGCTGAAATAGAGTCTCTTTCCTAAACTCATTCTGCCAGCTGTCTCATTAACACAACTCTCAAGCCCCTCTGAATCCAAGTCTTCACTTGCCCCCAGCTTTTCTAATCAAGGCCAGAGCTGTATATTTAAAGGTGCAGTTTCCACGCTTATGGTTCTGTGACGTGACACAAAATCAAACCCTCAAGGAAGTGACAACTGGGGGAAGTTTCACCAAGTCCCAACGGACTGTTTACAGGGTGCTGAGCTCCCAGTGAGAGTTAACAGGTAACTCTGACACTCCTCTACTTCCCCACTTCTCATTTCAACATTTCTGATTTTTTCCCCCCCATAGCTGAAAATATCTGCCGAACTGGCTCTGACTTCATAAATAGTTTGAAATTTTCAGAGGGGTAGCCGTGTTAGTCTATAAGGTGCCACAGGACTCTCGTTGTTTTTGCTGTACACAGACTAACAGATTTTCTTCGGCATAAGCTTTCGTGGGCTATAACCCATCTGACGAAGTGGGTTATAGCCCACGAAAGCTTATGCCGAAGAAAATCTGTCAGTCTATAAGGTGCCACAGGACTCTCATTGTTTTTACAAATAGTTTGGGTGCCCCAAAAGAGCATTTTTCAGCAAATTTACTATTTGCCAAAAATATGCCATTCAATTGGCTCGTCTGAATGACGTTGGTAGGTTAATGTTTCAGAAATTGACTCCTCCAGAGACCAAGGGCAGATCCAAAGACCACTGAAGACAACTGAAGCCTTTCTATTGACATGGTCTGCCTTTGGATCAAACCCAAAGATTCCAAAATCCATTCAGAATGTACACACACAAAAGCTAAGACAGACTGGAGATAATTTAACCAAAGGCAATTAAAGAAGAGACTCCCCTATATTTTAGAGCAGTTTATACACATTGAAGCTAAAATTAAATCCCATAATATTAAAAAAAATCACCAAATAAAAGAACCAGGAACTCCAGAAGCTTGTCCAACTGTATCACAGAAGGTATCAACATGAATTGGGTTGGGAGTTCTTGGTTTGATTTATTCAAAGCTACAACTGCACACGTGCTGGGAGAATTTGACCTTTTCTGCCGGCACTGCTTTCCCCATGGCTATATGAGTCTCCTTGAGCTCTGAGTAAGTATCCCACTAGAATCAACAGACCATTGAACCATCCAGCTTCTCCACAAAGATGGGAGATGTTCAACCTTGAAGAAACATTTCCACCTCACCAGCTTTCTGGAGGGGAAGAGAAAGAAGTTCAGAGCAAAATGAAGGTGTGAGAGAACTTGGTGGGCAAGAGGGAAGGAAAGACAAAGGGCGTAAAACCAAGCTCAAGAAAAAAAGGAAACACGTGTCAATTCAGATTTCATCCTCCACTATTATTCATTGTGTCCTAGAACCAAGAGAAATTTTTTTACTAATACTTCTACCCATGGGAAAAAATTCATAGATACAGTGATACTGAACATTTTGCAAATTCATTTTTCCAAATTGTTTTGTTAAAAATCTTTTTTAAAACCTCTAAATGCTTTGACATATGCAAAATGAAGTGCTTCAATTTTACAATTCAAAATTACTTTTGGTTTCAAAGCTTCGTTTATTTTTAAAATATTAAAAGCATTAAAAATACTCAAAAGTGAAATGTTCCGGTCAACCTAAAATTTGATTTGATTTTAAAATCATTTTCAGGATTGACAATGCATCAAAAAATCCATTGTCTTCACAGCTCTAGTCCTTGGATAGGATAAGGGAGTAGATCAGGAAGTGTTTCTTTCTCTGGATAAAGGAGATCCTTTTAAGGCACCAGGTGGAGTGCTCCAAAGAGAGTAAAGAATCAAGTTGCCCATGAACTGAGAGAGAAAACTGGAGTAGAGATGTTAAAAAGAGGACACTCCTTGAGATTATTATAGGACTGTTATTTTGCACAATATGTTGAGCAGGTAGGCAATCAGGTCAGAAATCCTTCTGCCAAATCAACTAGAATTGCATAGGATGACAAGCAACGTAGATATTGCGCGTCAGATCTGGCAATAGTTTGAAACGCTGAAGAGGGTCTTTAAGAAGGCCAGCAACAGAAGTGCTATTGTATGTTTTTAAAAGCAGTTTGTTGAAAGACTAAGGAACGAGTTAAAGAAATTGGCTGGGACTCTTTTATTGGAAAAGACGTATTTAAGATACACCTGGGGAAGCTGGATTCAGAACCCATTCAAGTGAAACTGAGAAAAAGCTCCTGATTAGACTCTTGATTTTGGTGGCGGGAGGGGATTGACATTTTGAAAAAGAGTTAACATTTTAAAAATATATATATATATATATATATATATATATATCACAAATTGCCCCCCTTTTCCTACCAACTCTTTGCTATCAACACATGGGAGGAAGAATCCAATGGAGCTAAAGAAAGAGGGCAAAGATTTCAAAGCATTGGAAAATATGAAAGCAAGAATCTATAGCAAGCTCTGTTACACCTCTTTCACAAGGAAATACTTGGGAGATGATATTTAGGAGAATGACAGGAAAACACTTGAAAGCAACTAGCCAGAGATGCAAGCAGGGAAAAACTGTGCTCCTGTCAAAATATTACTGCTAGATCATAGGAAAACACACACGGGGTGTAGCATACATTTTCAAAAGCATTCAACAATGTGCCACCATCAGAAGCAAACTTCTCTCTTGGCAGTGACAAGCTAAATTATGAGCTAAGTTAATCATGGGACCTAAGAAATCTTCTCTCTCAGTATCTTCTCCTTGGGAGGAAGAGTGGTCTGGTGGTTAAGAGCAGTGAGTTGGGAGGGTTGAGTGCAATTCTCTGCTTTGCCACAGACTTCCTGTGTGATCTTGGTCAAGTGACTTAATTTCTCTATGCCTCATGTCCCATTGAACTCTGACTACCTGTGGCATAAAGGAGCTAAATAGTGTATGTAAGAGCATCAGAATCTCAACAGTGTTATGGTTTCTACCAGCTACAGCTATTCAGAAGTCATTTAAACCATAATAACTACCCATTCTTCATGACTAACCTCCATTCACTGAAAGAACAATAGAACAAAGAGACACCATAGAGAAGCAACGGAGTCCTGCGGCACTTTTATAGACTAACAGATTTATTTATCGCATGAGCTTTCGTGGGAGAAAATCCCACTTCATCAGACGCTTTGGGATTTTCTCCCACAAAAGCTCATGCGATAAATAAATCTGTTAGTCTTTAAAAGTGCCACAGGACTCTGTTGTTTTTCTGCAATAGACTAACACAGCTACCGCTTTGGAACTTGACCCTAGACAAGATTACACTTCCAAAATGAACCCATGCAGCGTTCATGTTTTATGATTGACAGAGGAGTCCTAGAGCATATCAAAGCATTATATCTTTGTAGTTGAGACAAGAAAGATACGAAGAATAGAGAAGAGCATTAAATGAGCTACACTGCAGCATGCACATGCTTTGATTATTTCATTAACTTTAATCTTCTCTTGAGCTCCAGAGAAAGGCAAACAGCCTGTAAACTTTTTTATTATTATTATGTGCTTGCTTGCCAAGTGGATTTCCCAAAAGTCGGCCAGCTCTAATCCCACTCTTCTCCTTCCAGATCACCTCTATTATGGCTGTTCAAACAATTGAAAATTCTTCAGCCATGACACAGAATTAAAACTGAACTCCAGAATGTGGGCATGGCCTTCTCTGATACTGTTTGGAAGAGACAGCCCATAAAACATCTTAAAGCATATCACTCACAGAGTTACAAAGATCCTAGGATGTCAGAGTGCAGGGTCCTGCTTTCATATGGCTGGTAACCTTTGCTAACACTTGAGGCAAGAGGAGACAGTTCAAGCGTGGGACACAAGTCAGGCGGAGAATTCTCTCTCTGCAATCTTGTGACTTGTTAAGACAAACCTCTAAAGTAAAAGGGGTCCCCTGAATATTCCTGTCCCAAAGGATGCAACCCTTCCACCTAAGGTTTGCAGTGTTCTGTTCCTATATTAGTTTCACCTGCCTCCACACCAAAGAAGTATTACTTCATAGATAGAGACTGAAGGAAATAGAAAGGACAAAGGCCACATTTGCAAGCTTGAGTAGAAAAATTTTGTAGAGGTTAAAGGTCAGAAGTTACCCCTGTACAGGATTTTGCCACTTTATTGCCAAATACAACGTTTATGCCTTATGTTTTAAAAACAACAGTCGATTTCTAAGACAAATTCTTATTGAAACTGACTATACACAGATGCAGGTTGGATTTCATTCCCTGCTTTGCCAGTGGCTTGCTAGGTGCACTTCAAATCACTTCCTTTCGCTGTGCATCAGTTTCTCCGTGTTTCAAATGGGGCTAATGAGACCAACTTTCTTCGTAAAGTGGAAATTTAAATTATTACATCCATCTGCCTTTTGTGACAATTCACTTGGCACTCAACCAGCATAGTTCACAGATTTGATGCAAAGAAGTTTTAAAAGCTATACTTTAAAGGTTGAAATGGCCTTTGTCATGAAGATTCCCCCCCCCCCCCAGTAATAATCTTTAAAAGCAGAAAAGGGTTGACAAATGTTCTCTGCTTAGCAACTCTCTGAAAAGCTCTGCTCACCTGTAGTAACTGGTATTCTTAGAGGTGTGTCCCCCCATAAATGCTCCACTACCCGCCCTCCTTCCCCTCTACTTCGGAGTTTCCACATAGATTCCTCGCAGCAGAAAAGGAACTGACAAGCAGGGGTCACACGTGTGCTGAAGCTGCGCTGGGGTCATCGCGAGCCACCTTCTGCACTCACGTGACCACAAGGACGACTGCTAGGAAGACCTCCAATCCACGGCACGGGGACGCACCAACACCTTATGTGGAGCACTCTTCACTCGAAGAACCACCTCATTACAGATCTGGGTGGGAAAGCAGGCACATGCAGCTCTCCTCCTTTTTGAAGGAACGGTGAGAATTCCACATCAGAAATGATTGCCTAATTTCTCCAGATTACCGAGAATAAATCTAAATGTCACAAATACGGGTTTCTACTGCAGAGCTGTCCAGTTCTACTCAAATAGCCATTGAAGGGAATTTACTGATATTGGGATGGTTCTAGAGCAATCAAATCTGCATGATCCTGTGCTCTGCTTTAGCCTTTAGATGCTCCTAGCCAGGGGACCTCTGAGGCTCTCATGAGCATGGGCTTATAAATTTGATTTTTCCCCATAGTTGGATCTGCTAGAAATCCCACCAACAAAACCATGTTTCTCTTCAGATTCCTTCATTCTGCATTAGAGTGTCCAGCTAGGCAATGGAAGAGACCAGACGAACAAGGTAATATCTTTTATTGGACCAAATTCTGTTGGTGAAAGACGCAAACTTTTGAGCTCCACAAATCTCTTTACCTTCCTTCACCCACAGAATTCAGTCCAATAGAAGATATTTCCTCACCCATCTTGGCCCTCTGGTGTCCTGGGGACAATTCAGCTAAAGCAAAACTGCAAAAAAGGCTAGATAACACTCAGGGCTTGTCTACATAGGAAAGATTTACCAAGTAGACGGGTATAACCTGCCCCTGTATGTCGACATTCTTAGTCAATGTCAGAGAGAGCTTTCTTCCCCCAGTTTAGTTTAAGCCCCTTCCCAACCAACAGAAGCTAAATTGAAAAAGGGCAACCTTGTAGAATAATGAGTGTGCATACAAAAGTTGGAGGGGGCCTTATACTGATAAACTATCAGTTTAAATTCACAACTTAGCAAATATTGGTCTAACTTTCCTGTGTAGACAAGTCCTTAGTTACTTGCTGTTCCCTTAAATGGCTTCTGTTTGAGTTTTCCTCGTCAATTTACACAAGCACAGGGATGTACTCACACAGCACTGAAATTCCAGGTTCTAGAAATGGAGGAACAGTCAACAATCAGCAAATAAGCGGAGATGTTTGTAGGAATGGGATTGAGGATATTCAGGGATGTGCTTTTTTTTTTTTAAAGATACTGCATGCTCACAGGAGTTTCTTGGGGTGATGGGAAACAGTAGAAAAGACTTTAAAAAAAAATAAAGCAAGTTAACTTTGAGGTGTTTCTGGCCTGAACAACATAGCAAATAGAAATAAACTGCACTGCTCTATCTAGAGAATGCAACAGAAGGTAATGGCACAAAACATCAGTGCTGGTCTTCTTTATTGCAACATATCCATTACTGCTCTCTATTCCAAGTTCCCACACTCATACTCAGCCCAAAACATGCATTGCGCTAATTCATTTCTGAAACTCGGGTGTTCTCCCGAAACCAAAGCTCTTCCAATAAGTTTAGTACTACAAAGGGAAATTCCAGGATTTTGAGGCAATTGCAGTGAAAAGCAATTTTTTTTGTTTGTTTATATCATTCAGAAGAAAAAAATGATTAAATGCTTATTTTGTAAGCCTGGATATTGCCACCATGGGACAATGGTTGGGGGAGTAACATAAGGCAGACATCTCCATCTGATTTCATCATCTTCACCCCCTCAACAGCACTATTTATGCTATTCTGCATATTTGCACGGTTACTGTAACAGCTGTTTCAAAAGAAACAACTTTATAAATAAAAGAGTTACTGTTGTCTAAGAAGAGCAGGTTTTTAAGAGGTTTAAGAATACAATTAAGAACAGTAAAGGATTCCTATGTTGGTAAACGTTAGGTTTAAACAAATAAAACAGTGCAGATTGTGAAATATATTGAGAGAGTCAGCAATTTATAGCTACATGTTCAAATGCAGTAAATCAGCTGTTCCACTAGAGGGGAAGCTGCTGCTTTTGAGTCTCTATAATAAAACTCGAATCTAGCTTTTACTGAAGAAGCTAGAAACTTCACACTGCTAACATTACCATGACAGCAGAGGCAGAAAGTGAAGTAGGAGCTATTCAATAGAGCTAGTTGGGAAATGATGTTCCCCCTCTTCACACACACTCCCACCCCCTAAAATTGACAGACATAGAAATAAAAAATAATTTCACAGACATTTTGGTTTTTTCACTGAAAATCTGAAAAATGTTGAAAGAAAAATTTTTCAGGAAGATTTTTGTTTTTGGGGAAAAAGGTCCATTTTTCATGAAAAAAATTTAATGGGAAAGGTTCCACCAGCTTTACTCTCCAATTTATCTGTTGCCTGTTGAATAGCTCCAATAATCATCAAATTGTCTTCCTCAAGAAACGACCATTATACCAAGCATTGGCAAGATGTTATCTTGAATACTATATGCAATTCTGGTCTCCGGTGTTTCAAAAGGATTAATGAAAATTGGATCAGCTACAGAGAAAGGCTATCAGGATGGTCAAAGGAATGGAAAACCTACCTTCCAAGAGGAAACTTGAGAAGCTTGGCTTGCTTAACCTAATAAAATGAAGGCTGAGGAGAGATATAATTACTCTTTTTAAACACATCAGTTGGCTAAAAACCAGGGAGGGACAGGAATTATTTATATTGAGAACCAATGTTGGCACATGAATGGATATGAACGACAAAGGTTTCTAACCGTCAGAGAAGATATATTCTGGAACAGCCTTCTAAGGGGACTAGTGGGGACAAAAAAACCTAATGTCTTTCAAGGCTGATCTTGATACGTTTATGGAGAATAAGATTCGCACATGCCCCATCTATGACTTCTACAAGCAAATATCTCCAATAGCACATAGCCCATCTATGACTTCTACAAGCAAATATCTCCAATGACCGACGATGGGACATTGGATGGGGAGAGCTCTGACTACAGTGCATTCTTTCCCCAGCGTCTGGGTAGTAGGTCTTACCCAAATGCTCAAGATCTAACTGATCACCATATCTGGGACTGGGAAGGAATTTTCCCGCAGGGCACATTGGAAGAGACCTTGGAAGGTTTTCACCTTTCTCTACAGCCTCAGGCACAAGTCACTTGGTGGTTTGAACTAGAGAAAATGGGGGATTCTCTGGAACAAATCAAGATTTGAGAACTTCAGTAACTCAGCCGATGTGCAGATCAGACGAGATGAGCATAATCACCCTTTCTAACCTTAAAGTCTCTGAGAACCGAGGAGAGATAGTCCTCTATGAAACTCTCTATGGACAATACTATGCACAATGGTCAGATACCATGATCCTGTCTTACGTAGCCCAAGATCCAGTATGCTTCAACAGCAGCAATAGGAACTGCAAGTTGTGGTCTACAGACTGCAGCACGTTGGGAAAACTTCCTAGCTTCTGCTGGGAAGCACCCTTTGCATTCCCCAGCAGGGAGTTTCTACATGGACTGAAACGGGGAACATGGGGCAAAGGACTGTAATCCCATTCTATGATTCCTTGTTCCTAGTGATGGTCTGAGTGGATCTGGTCTGAGTGAATACATCCTGACACACAACGCAGAACACACTGGGGCCTCAGGCCCACTTTCCCACAGCTGTGTAACACGTCGCAAGCCAGACTTTCCCTATCTTGAACACCCTCATGCTGGGCTACTAAACAGAAGGACCCAGAATGGATCTAGAATGAAGCTAGAAAAAGCCACTTTATTTAAGTGAATAAATAAGATTTAGCTTTAACACTCCACCTGGCTGTTTCTTTGGATACCAGTTTTTAGCATCAACTAGGCTGCCCAAAATTTGTTTTTCTCCAGATTCAATCACATACTGGCCCACATGTTAGCTCTTCAAAAGGGATGTGCAAATTGCAGTTCGCAAATTACTTGGCTCAATAGAGAGGTAAGCGGATGCCATTCTGTGGCATGTGTTACACAGGAGCCCACGTTAAATGGTCTAACTGGCCCTCACAGCCTTTAAAATCCATAATTGTTTAAATAAAGACCCGTAGTATTTTAAGAAACAAAAAACAAAACAACAAACAAGACATGCGGATGATGTTTCTCCTCAAACGTTTAGAAAATGTAAATAACTGCACTGGAGATGTTAAGATGAATTCCGCAAATGGAATCATCTTGTGCTCATTTAACTTCAACCTCACGAACAACAGAGAGACACGATCAAGTATAACATTACAAGCAAATTGGATGATTGAATGGTGCAGCATCAGCAGGAGGGAACCCAGATGAGGACAGAGGGGGAAGAATTGCCTCATTGAATAGCTGCCCCCAGAACATGGCAAATTCCAAAAGGCTGCTTTCAGACTAAAGACTGCCACTCAGAATGAAGTGTAATAAAGCGTAACTTGAAAACAAAAAACTATGCGGCTCAGAGCTCTCCCTAACTCAATCAGTTAGACTGGCAGATACATGTTACTTACTTGGATGATATAACACAGTTTTGAAAATGCCACCAGCTGTTTATCTACTGTTAAAATGCAAGTGTTTAAAAATTAATCAAGACATATTGGAGAAACATGGAGTCTTCAGAAACCACCGGCTCTAATGAATGTCAGCATGCAACATTAAAACTCCACAGACTGCAAAGAATAGTATCTACCCAGGCACAATAATAAAAAACGCATGCATGCAAACTAGAGGATCATGATGGTCCCCTCTGACTTCAGTATCTGTGAGAAGATCCCATGTGCAGGACGATGGTTGAAGGAAGCACAGTTTAGAATGAATACTGATGACAAAGGTAATCAATTCTGCAGCATGAAGATGGGTGTGAGCCCTTGACAAGGTCCTCACAAGAGAGTGACAAAGAAAATGGTGAGAGGTAAAGTCCCACCGTGGAATAAAAACCGTCTCAGGGTATGTCTGCAAAGCAAAATAACACCTTGGCAGTGTGTCAGAGCCCAAGCGCCAGCCCCGGATGGAAAGTCTCCACTGCTAGGTCCATAATGTGAGCCCAAGTCATTTCACTTGTGTTTTGACTGTTACTGTCACAGAGTTGAGGTTGGGTTTTCTAGTTTTTTTGCAGGGTAAACGTACCCTCAAGACTGGGAATAAAATAGTCCCAAAGAGAGAGGGCTCAGACCACGTTGAGCTTCACAGGTTAAAACCAACACACCTCAGACTGAGCTCAGAAAACCAGAAGCTGGCACATGTATATCATAATGATAGGAATAAAATAGTTAGGGAAATCATCTTCATGTTTTAAGATATAAACTGATAGCTAGCTGCCTAGGGGTTAGGAATGAGCTTCTCATTTGAGCGGATTATTCCACAATAGTCCAGTATAAGCTTTTCTGAACTGAAAGCATCTAGTGTTGGCCACTCCCAGAGACAGGCTACTGAGCTAGATGGACCTTGGGAGTGATCCAGCCTGGCAAGGTAAACACCAAGCTATAGGAATTGTGTGTCAGGACCATGGTCTCAAACTCTAGTCTCATTAGATTCTTAGGAAGCAGTTTTGGCATCAAGCCACACGACTCATCAAATTGCCAGGGAATTCACAAATTTGGGGGGGTTCCACCTGGCCTTGGATTGGCCATACGGTTTGGGCTGTGATTAGCTGGTGACATATAAAACTCCCCTTCCCTGCTGGACTGGGTATATCCAATAGCCAGAACGAGGAAATAGGGCTGGTCAAAAATTTTCAGTGAAAACTCTTTTTCCACCACTAATTGGGCTTCCATTATTTTTTGTTAATTTGGTGTGTGAAAGGTGTGTTTTTTACAGAATTTTCAAGTTTTTTTTAAAAAACCTCAATGCCTGAAAACTCATGCTCCTATTCTCCTCCTCAGGCTGGGTTACCCAGCTGAACTACATCTCTCATAAAGCTCTATGGCCAGGGTCTCACATGATGCACTGTCTTCCCACTTCAACAGGGGAGACGCAGTCTGACTAGAGAGCATGAGGCACCTGAACCACAACTCCTATGAGGCACTGTGGCAGAACTTACAAATGGAGGGTTTCTTTGGTTTAGAATTTCCACAGAAAACTTAAAATTTCTCATAGAAAAATAGATTTTTGTTGTTTTCATAGAAATTTTTTTTCAACCAGCTCTAGTAGAAATCCTTTTAGAATGGATCCTGAAAGTAAGTGGCTAGATTCTGCATTAATGCACATCACATGCACATTATCATGACTAAAACCCAAACAGGGATCATTGTCTACAGTGAGCGGTTCTACCAGGAAAGCCCACAACAAGTCTCCCTTGGCAGGAGTTGTGCAGAATTTGTCTCCATTGGAACTGGCTACTTGAAACAAGGGACGGTATTTCTGCACAGAAAACGCTGTTCTGGTTCAACCCACCATGCTAGATGAACCATTTCAGATCAGCGGGCACTAAGACTTACATTTCAACACACTTGTCAATCTCTGCTCAGGGGATGTTAAAGACTAAGTTAGCCTAGAGACTGAATTACTGCTAGTCAATTTCAGGTCACCAGGCAGAGAAAGTGAGAGCGTCTTAAACTTGAATGTTGCTGTCTCGCTGACTTCACTGTACCAGGGTTAGGAAGAAAACAAGTGAGACTGCCACTTCAAAGAGTTCATTCATTCAATGTAGAATCCAGAAAAAGCAAAGACCTCCCTAGGACAGTGGTTTTCAAACCACGGGTTGGGACGCAGCACTGGGTTGCAGATCCTCAGGCACGGGGTGGTGGCATGCTGCCGCCGGCAAAAGACTAGAATGCATTGCTCAAAGATGGAATTGTTGGGTCATAGGCATAAATGATTTTTTTCAACTGGGTCCTGAGGAAAAAAGTTTGAAAATCACTGTCCTAGGACACTGATATGGAGCAGAAATAAAATTGCCTGAGCCATGTGATGTAAAGAGAAATATTGGATATAAATGTTAAGGACAAACCTTTTTACAGGTACAGTTGAAATTCTAAAAATAAAAGGCTCATTCTGGTGTAATAGGGTGGGCCCAAAAATTATTTCTTCTCTTGTGAAAATTCACCAGAAATGAACATTTTCTTCCTGTTTACAGATATTTTGGGTTTTCATCAAAAACTAAAAGCCAAAATATTTTCCCTCTTTGGACAAAAGAACCCTAAAAATCCCACTGAAAACAGACATTTCCTGTGGAAACCTTTATTTTCATTAAACCCAATCTCCCCCGCCTCCCCCCCCCAAAAACAATTTTTGAATGAAAAATTTTGACCAGCTCTACTCATTCAGCTCCTACTAGAGTAGATATGTCAACTAAAAAGGAAAAAGGAAAAGATCAGGGCTTTCCACTGCAAACAGGGGCTTTAATTTTATATCAAATTCCCTGTATCGCATTGAACCAGTATCATGTTATTGAGCTACATAAGAAATCAGTCCACAGGGATCAATCTGAAAGACTTAAATAATTCCACATGAAAAAGAACTGCACTTGGATGGAACTCACTTCCGTGCACACATCATAGCATTACAAGACAGGCTTGCAAAACGAAGGGAAGAAAAAAAAATATATTCTTGTCAAAATGACATTCCCCTTAGGAATACAATTTACACAAAAGCATTTACCCGTGTACATTATGTTGCATTCCCAGCTTCTGTACTGCTGAAATACTTATGCTAGGATAATGATGTTTGACTTATTTAACAATTTAAGATTCACATGCTTGGCTTTGCAGCTGTAGGAATAAAAATTACATGTTCAAGTGAATAAAAGGAGTTTATTATATGATTTTTATACGTACACATTTTCTCCCCCAAAATGACATTCTCAGAGACAAATGTTGGACAAGCAATTTTCCTCCTACTTGAGTCCAAATGGAATTTTTCAAAATGGTGAGATCCTGGATAGCAGAACAAACAGGCAAACAAGTGCGGTGGACTGACTGACCAGTGCTCGGGACAGACCTGCAAGAGACTAGAGCTCTTTTTTCCCTGGTTGGTTTCCTGGATCCATTAAGGGAAGAGTGCATGAGCAGTTGGCTTGATTTTCAGTAAAGCTGAAGCAACCACTGAAGCCAATGAGCACGCAGTAGGTGTTCAGTGCCTAAACAAAATCAGGTCACGTGCGATTAGCCCTAGGATGAGGTCAGTAAGGGTCAGCCCGTGGTTTAGAAGGGAAAGACTTCCACAATTAAGGCAGATCCGTGTCTGACTAAGCAACAGCACCAACAGTACAGTAGGATGGAATTCTATCAAGGCCAAAGTCAATATCTTGTCCACTGTCTCTGAAGCCCACTGCAAACCCAACATTGATCTTCAATGGTGAGGTGACTGAGGGGCAGCTGGGAGATGAGACTTCCAAACACAGAGACCCCCCCGAGCTAGCTAGAGCAAAGCTTGCTCCAAAGTAAAGAAGCCACAGCAGCATAGGCAGCAGCGTGGACACTTAGCCCGCCCATCTAGGACGCTGAGTACATATATCCTCAAGCACCTGCTGCAGCTCTCAACGGCGGCCTAGACGCACAGTGATAACTACTACAGAAAACCCTAAGGAACACCTATGGGGTGTGAGATGACAAGTGTCAAGGATCTCTACTCTCCCTAAGGCTCTTGCAAGGGTCCCACAGGGTGTCCCAGAAGTAATGGCGACCCCTGAGTTGTCAATTTCCCCAGACAACAGCACAATGCAGATTTGTACCAGCCCCCAAACAGTGCCCATGTTCTGCCTAGGTCTCTGTAGCACTGGTGTAGTGACTTCATGCAGGCAAGCAGGTAGAACCTGATCCATCAAGAAGACTGGCATTTTTCAGCTGGGGCACATAAAGAAAAATGACTCCTCTTAAGAGAATCTGGCCTTGGCACTGTCACATCCTGTTCAGCGCATGGCTTCATAGCACGTACACAGCACTGCCCCAGGGATATCACATTTGTCCTGCATTCCTGTGGCATGTGGATGGCACGCCAAATGCCCTGCACTGGAACACCCAGAATCACTCCCCCGGCGGGCTCCCAAATAGTTGCAGTGCCATGCCTGGGCAATAGCTTGAAGGGGCTTGTGGATGTCATGGCCTTTTCATTCCAAACCATGCCCACCATTCATTACAACTCTCGACGGGTTGGGATTTTAATACTTTAACCAATATTAAAATATGCAGGTCTGGTGCCCATAGCAACCACTCCCTGATTCTCCACAGAAGAGATTCCAGGTTCACAAGAGCACTTGAGCTCTATGCTGCGGGCTGCCCGGAGGATGACTACGTGATGGAGCATTCAGACCCCTTCATAGAGCGAGAATGCAAATCCCCCTAACTGTAGTGCTGAGATAGTGATAGCCACCCCCCGGCTGGCTCCCACGGTAGCCACCCTGATCAAGACTAAATATACCCGGCTGCACAACAGCTGGGTGCTGCACAGTGAGGACGAGCTAGAAATCAGAGTAAATAAAGGGAAAAGGTCACTCCTTCCCCTCCTGGTCACCCGAAATGCATTTCTAATACAAACAGTGTAAGGGCAGCTATGTCCAAATGGGTATGAGGGGGCAAAGTGACAAATGAGGAAAGCACGGGGGAGAGAGAGAAAAGGAGTGAGAAGAAAACACAGGTGACTTACAGATGGGAAATAGTCTGCTGTAATTCTATTTGAGTTACGGAACCATTTAGTAAGGTGCATTTATTTGTTGCTCTGAGTTGCCCAGCATAACTCAATTGGCAGAGCTGAGCCGATCCAGAAGAACCGCTCCGTTAGCTGTAGCTATGGACAGGACTAACGAGGCTCTGATCTCAAAGAGCCTCAAGTCCAGGCTAAGCAGACGATGCAGCACACTGGGGCAGTTGGACACGCTGCACTGGATGCATTTACACCAACTCTGTTGTGTGCGGTATTTAATCACTTCTTCCCGTGCTGTTGTGCAGCCGCTTTTCAGAGGAGCTGCTCTGATCCTGGCAAGGAATTCCAACCAGTCAACAGTGCGAGTGGCAGTGTTACCCTGCACTGGCCACCAGCCCCGCTCCTGCAGGCGACTAGGTGATGACAATTCTGTTCTAGCAGCTAGGCTCACCTCCACGCCCCTGGACCAAGCTGAGAAGTTCATACAGTAACAGCAAATGATCTGTACTGCCTTGGCCTCCATCTGGTCTTAGGGAAAACCCCTCTTGCTCTTCCCCACCTATGCCCAAGGGGGTTAATACATTCAGCAGTGCCTGAAAGTGAATGTATTACATGCTTTGCTGCAGGCAGGAGTTCAAGAGCAGGTTTTGAAAGCCACCAATAACATTGGGGAGGGCAGAGAAAGGGAGACTGGCTCTGCCCAGGCAGCGCTGAACTCCTGTGACTGCCAAACATGGCTGGCACTGCTAAGAGAGTCGTAGCAGAATAAAAAGGGACAAACCAAACAAGTAGACCAACTTCACGGGCAGAAGTCAGCCCAGCTCCATTTCAAATCAATGGAGTTACACTGATTTACAGCAACTGAGGCTCCAGCCCATGGACAACAAAGAGTTCCACGGTTCAACAGAAAGCCTGGAACTTTTCCACCCATGACGTAGCTCTTCTGCTTTCCATTAACGCCACCTATTGCAAAGAGGGTGAACGCTCACATCTATTTCTCCTCTACCGCTGACCACTGCACTAGCTGACCTTGTACTATTGCTGGGATTTACTCAAGGACAGTCTTTCTAAGTAGAGCTAGTTGTGCAACACAGAAGCATGTTGCTGCCCCACATGGATGCTGGACACTGTCGTCCATACTCTCAGGGCCTCTCGGAGCCATAACCCTTTCTGTGCACTTCTTGAGGCTATCCTGCAAATTCTTCGTGTGACATAGTGCCCAAAACGTGAACACACACACAGAGCACGGCCTATTGGCTCCCGATCCAATGCTGAAGATCCGGAATCATTGTGTGTCACTTCTAGCTGATGTCCTGGCTTCTGTCACTTCTAAGGCGGTGCATGCTTGGAAGCGTTGTTTTGGGCTGCAACCTGTGTGATATTATGTATCATATGTACTATGCCAGGCCGTTTTTATCCCAGATCAAGTGCATTCCAAAACTTGCATAAGAATTTTAATGAAATATTGGAACAGGAGGCTCAGTCAGGTTTCTGCCCATAGATTACACAAATTAAAAGACATCCTATAATGTCTTTCCCAGAGCATCTCCTATATGGAACCATAGACTTTAAGGTCAGAAGGGACCATCATAATCGTGTAATCTGACCTCCTGAACATTGCAGGCTACAGAATCTCACTTACCCTTAACCACTGGCTGATTTACTGAAGTCCTCAAATCATGGTTTCGAGACCAAATTACATAGAATCCACCATTTACACTAGTTTAAACCTGTAAGTGAGCCATGCCCCATCCTGCAGAGAAAGGCAAAAAACACCAGAATCTCCACCAATAACTCAGGGGGAAAAATTCCTTCCCAACCCCAATAAGGCAATCAGTTAGACCCAAGCGGCAACAGCCAGCGCTCCTGGCCATATACCTGGAGCTTCAATATTCACACTCAGTCAAGGTCTGAAAGAGTCTATAGATTCACATAAATACTTTCCGATCTCTTATCTTTTCCTTCTCTGTCTGTCTTACTCTCTCTGAAGAGTACTTCTGCATTTCTAGCACTACGCTTTCATTGTTAAGTGCCTTGGGATACATCTGCCTGAGAACTGCTGTGTCAGCGTCTCTTGTATGGCATTGTATTGTGAAGCATAATGAGTCTGTAATTGATACTGCACTCCAGGACAATCTTAAAATAAAAACACAAATGTAAGTTAAACAAAACGGTGACCTGTGTACACAGCTCTGGGGTTACAAATGAGCATATTCATTATCCGATTTTTTTAACTTCAGAGCAGTTCATCATTTGAAGAGTTCAGTCATTCATTAATTTGCATTTACTATATACAGGGCCCCATGAGTTGCACACAGGCTGTTCTAAAATTGGGTGCCAGTCAGATAACTGAGGGGAAATATAGTTCTGATGGGAAAGCTATGCTGAGAAAGCACCGGGAAATGATTTTTAAAAGCCCCATGAAAAGTACCCTAAAACTCCGTTTAACAGGACTATTCTTGCACAAGATAATCATGGAAGATTGTTCAGTGGTTTCAAAGGGGCATAAGTGGATGGGTGGAGAATACTATTTTTTTTTCATTGACATTACAAATGGGCCTGAGACATGAAATTTGGGTCCAGATCCATGGTTTAGCCTCCACCCTGTACACGAAGGGGCAGCCACACAGTTCTTACACAGATCTAAAATTGTTCCAAAATTTGGGAGCATGCTTATCCAGAGCTTTGGCTGCCTCCTCACGGACCAAGGGTCTGTCTACACTGCAATCGGAAGGGTGGTTGCTGAATGTGTAGACAGACCGCAGCTAGCTTCGCCTAGGATTCCACTGTGACAGATACTAAACAGCAGCAGATCATTTGAGTTGAGTGCGTCCCTGAAGACCACATCAGTCCATTCTGCATCTCAGCATGCTGAGACATCAGTTTGTGAATCAACTAGCTGACAGGTGCTGTATAACCACCAGAGAGACGGGGAGGAAGCAAGCAGACCCTTTGTCTCGCTGAATGTTTGTATTAACATATTCATGCACCCTCTATGCCAGTGTACAACTACACTGTTCTTACGCACCACACACTCCTGAAGCACACACCAACACAAAGCCTCACAAACATGCACATAAAACCCTAAACCACACAAACATAACTGGTAAATAAAGATTAGAAAGTGCCCTGGCACATTAAAAGAAGAGCTCAGAGAACCTGAATTCAATACAACTCCAACCCAGTAAAGAAGGAGAGGGCCGCAGATGGCTATATTAATATTTCAGCAGAGGACAGTTCTAAGAACAAAAATTATTGCCTCCCCTTCACAATTCTCCCCCCAGGGAGATATGCAGCGCCATCAGCATCACGGTATATTGTCTAGAAAACGTATGAAGTGACAGGACAGTTGCCCGGCTGTGATCTCACATCACTTTTAGCTTCACCAGGCCAGATTTACAGCCAGTGTAAATCCGCCTGGCTCCACCAACAATGGTTAGGCAGTGGTTCCCTGCGATTGCTGTTTTTCTTGCTGACCGGTATCATTTTATTGTTGCTGGTGCTCTCCACACCCCTTCGCTCTACCAGCTCAAGGTACACACATTGTGGTCAAAGATGTGGTTAGAGGGTTGGAATTTAGACTAGATTGCACACGGACCGTTAGAAATTAATAGCACGCATTCCTTTCAGCACCAGCCGCTCTGCACCATCCCTCTCTTCAACTCACCCTTATAAGACTTAGCCTGGGCCTGAATTCAGACCTATAGCATGTCTTAGGTATTGCTGGATACCTCTCGCTACTCCTCTAGCTCACTTGAAGAACTATGGGTGATGCTGCAGATCACGAATGAAGTGTACAGGCAGAGTTGTACTGCTCAGGTTTCTCTTGCCTGGGCTGTGCCCGTACTTTACTGAAACATTATGTTTCTACCAAAAGAGGAGGGGGACGCCAACCATAACGATGCATAACAATTACATAGGATGGAATGACTACAACGATACATGATAATAAACACACAGCTTGTTCACCGATTCAGAAGGGATCAGTAGATCATCTAATCTGATCTTTGGTGTAACAGAGGCCAACAGACCTCACTCAGTCACTCCTGTATTGAGACCAGCTTCCTGTGAGCAGTAACCATCTGAGGAGTTCACAGTTTGCTTTGAGTTTTACTGCAACTCTCACATGGGCCAGTATGTGACCCTATGTGGAGCGATTCAGATATTTCAAGCATTCCATTTGGTACTAAAAACTGGTTTCCATAGAAACAGCTAGGTAGAGCATAAGAGCTAAATGTTATTTACTCAGTTAGAAAAAGGGGCTTTTCTACCAACATTTTAGACCTTAAGGTAAGTGCCATATTGCTGGGAATATGGAAATTTAATGGTACCTAAAAACACGGACTTTAAACAAACAAGGCTTGGGTAGTTGAGGTTTTTTTAAATACCAATTACTATCATAAGCCTTACTTAAATTAACTTTGCTTTTTTCTTCTTAGAGATACTTAACATTTAAATTTCACGATCAAAAGCGAATGCCATTAAGATGATTAAGCAACTCCAAGTTTTTTCCCCTAGCCCCCATTCCTAAATAAAAAAGTCAATTTCTATTGCCAATTAAAGAATTCTGCAACTCTGCTAGCTGGTTAATTATTTATTGCAGTGCAGACGTAAACAGCACTGAAAATCAAGAATCCAGTCTCTCCGTCCAAAGAGATATCCAAAACTGGAAGCTCTCATGTATTTTTAAAGATGCTTGATTCAGACATTGAATCTTCCAGATCTGTTGCGGTTTTTCCCCAGAACTTAAGTGTGTTAATCTTGAAGCACCAGCGGGTAAATTTAAGCCTTTGGATCTGAGCTTGTAGTTAGAAATAACATATGCACACAAATCACTGATTTCCCCCATTGAGGGGGGACCCAAGCTGCCAAATTCCTGAAGAGTTTCACTACACTCAAAAGTGGTGCTAGGTGTTTGTGAATCATTTAATTTATCTCCTGCTGTTACGAAAGAAAAGCTAATCAGGATATCTCTCTCTCTCTCTCTCTCTCTCTCTCTCTCACACACACACACACACACCTTTGAATGTTAATATTGATAGGCTGGAGATTTGCTTGGAATTACTCTCATTTGCCCTGTACAACTGCAGTCTTAGAATATGCATTATTTCAGATGAATAATACATGACAATTCTGTAAATGAAGTCCCAGCTGAGAGTGCACTCTCCAACAAGGGAACTGAAAGATTCCTGGAACTCCACTGTGCTGCCTGGAGGTGGCATTTTTCTCCTTGTTAATGAAGGAAATCACTACCCCGGAATGGAAAAGGAATGCAACTCCAGTTAATTAATGGCCTTCAGAACACGTAGACCCCATTGTCACTGACAGCCACAATCTTTATCCCTCCTGAGACCAGGCAGCTAACTCTGGTCCTTCCTTCTGGGAGCTGAGGTCAACTTAAAACAAATGGAGCATCTGAAAACATTTCCTTTCATGCCTGTTAAAGACCAGGGTGTATCTTTTAAAGAAAAGCCATTTAAAAGGTGCAATACTAAGGCCCCAATCATCCTTTCATTTAAGTCAATGATAAACCCTAACTACTGACTGCCGAGGGCAGTGTGATCGGCCCCTACATCATCACAGAAGGTGTGTAAGTATCGTTACAGTGTGTATTATTTAGCAATAGTATTACTATTGTATTATGATAGCACGAAATGGACCCAAGGAAGAATAGAGGTCCATCATGCTCTGCACCATTTGTCACAGGTAAGCGCAGAAGCTGCATCTATACTGGAACTTTAGGTCGACGTAAGGAAGGTTAAGTCGACCTACAGACTCCTGCGTCCACATTGGGCTTTTATTAAGTCGACTTAAGGCTTCTTTAATAACACCACCTCTTACGGTCAATTTAAGCTTAAATCAACCTTATTAAGTCGACTTAATTCAGCGTGGATGGGGAAAGTCCTTAAGTGGATCTAATTGGCCTCCAGGCCCAGCTACCCACAAGACACCACTCCTCTGTCGACCTAGCACCTGCCAGTGTGGACAGAGGCAGTCGACAGGAGTTTTCAATGTGGACTCTCTAAGTCGACTTAAAGTCAACCTTGTTAGGCCGACTTAACAGATCCTCCAGCGTAGACCAACCAAGAGAAATTACATGACGTGCCACAGGCACAGTGAGTGGAAGAGCTGAGAACGAAAACTGGAGCTTTGAGATTCACTTCATGCTTCAACAAATCAACCCTTGAGCACATAGCTCCTCATGTGTTCCCAATTGTCTAAACCAGAGCAGGGAGTTTTTTGGATGCTTCCTGAGGAAAAATACAACATCCTCCACTCTAGATTTGATAAGCAAGTGGAGAAAATGGTTCTCATATATTGGCCAAGTAGAGTCACATCCATTTATGCAAAGGATTAATTTGGCCCATTACGTTTTAAAATATGGCCCTGATCCTGGTATCTGATCCTAACGGGCTTCAGGCATGCAAAAAACTATTGTCTTTCAATCAGCAAACAGCAAAGAAACCCTGGGATCACTCAGCATTAAGTTAGCTACAAGGGGAGAAGACATCTCCTTTTCCTCATCTAAAGCAGAACAGCCACCTCTGATGCAGCCACATGAAGAGTTGGGGGAAAGCAAGAGAGAGAATGGGTTAGTCATCCAACCCTCCTGAAAAGAACACCACCAGGTGAGGGGAAGGCAGAAGGAGAGAGTGTCCTTTGTACTCTCCTGTGATTGCAGACATCACTGGAGCTGCGGCAGTCAAGTTTGGCTGAGAGGGCTGCTTGTGAATTCTGCATCCCGGAGGAGACTCGCTGTCAGAGGATTTCGTCCAGCCCACCTTGCTTGAACAGATCACCTTAAATTCCACATCTGTCTCCTATTATAAAGCTGATATCTTTTCCCTTGGAGCGGCTGAAAGTCTCGCCTCATCAGCGCTCTCAGAGTGATAAGTGATAAGATGTTCCAGCCTGTACTGCATCAGGGAAGCAGAAGTTAGCACTTCACCTGCTCCTCTGCTAACCTTGGGTGTCAGCCATTGCAAAATAGGCCTCTCTCTATCTGAAAACAAAGCTATGTCTTGAACTCTCGCTCATTCAAAGTGGATGCAACCGACCAGAGCTCAGTCAGCGCCCTCAGCATAATTCCTGATTGCTGCTGGAATTCAGTCATTCAGGGTCACTACTTTCACTGAGGAGAGAGCATCGGAAAGGATGCGTCTCTGGTGCATTCATTAGCAGCGTTTCCTGTCTGTGTTTTTCCTTTCCTCATTCAGCAGTTGCCCAGGAACCGGAACTATTTCCTGCCATGCATCTGTACAGCACTTAGCCAGTCCTGACCTGAGCTCTCTAGACGATGGTGTGATATCAACGATAAGGACCAAAGGAACATAAAGAGATAAATAAACCGATTCTTCTTCTTCACAATATTCCTGTATTAATATTAATTGTGCGGTGAAGGTTCTGATCATGGTGGCTGCTGCATTTAGGGCCTGATCCTGCCTTAACTGGACTCAGCTGCAAGAAGCCCCTTGTTCAGGGGTTCTCAAACTTTATTTTCTGGGACCTCCTTTGAAAATAGTTCAGGCTGTGATGACCCCTTGTCCTATTGCCCCCCCCAAAGTGAGGACCTTTCCCATGCCATACCATACCACTCCCCTGCCTGTGCCATGCCACCCTTACTTCTAATGCTGTGCTGCTGCGGATGGTGCCACCTTCAGGGCACCCTGCCAGCAGCTGCTGCTCTGAAGGGCTCTGGCTGTCAGCCATGCATGGGGGCTGACAGCTCACCCCCTCGCCCCCATAATAAGCATGCAACCCCTTTCCAGTATGATGGTTGTAAACTGGAATGTTTCCCTTCATTTTACGGCAGTGATAAATGTGTGTGCAAATCTGTGTCTGTGATAACTGTGCTGGTAAGGTCAGACACTCTAAGGATGTACTGAAAAATATTTATATGTTTATTGATTTCATTTGTTTTTCATGGGCTGTCTGCATCCTTCATTACGCTGGAAGAGCCAAGAGCAATGACAGACAGGCCTTGGCTAATGAGCAAAGACCAGATATTATCAACCTGGCCACATTCAGCCATTTACAAAAATTAAATTATTGGGCATGTTTGTTCAGGATTAAACCCTCTCTGAACAGCCCTGAGCTTAGAAACCCGGACCTGAAGAGGAGCTGGTCTGGATTCATGACTAGGTGAATTTAAAAGTCCCGTTTGACACAGCAAATATGGCTGAATGTTATCAATGTTCTGCTTCCTTGATGCAGTACAGGTTTCCTGATGCAGTACAGATCTAGAGAAGGCACCCTCCCCTTTCCCTGTCTGTCATGTGAGGTGGATTCTGAAATACCCCGATTAAAGGGGATCCTTGGGGTGCTACAGTGGATGACAGTGAGGGATGTGGCTGGCATCCAAGTGGTTAAATGAGATATGCACCAATATTTGAGGTTTGCACCTGCCAAGATTCAGTAGCTTCAGGTTACAATTTAAAAGAATCCAATAATTGAAACAAAAAACCTCCAGCCCCAGATATATGTAAAGAAAGAGTTAATCAGGACGTGTAATAAAAACCTTCCTGCTGCGATACCTGAATTGCAGTCATGCTGGGAGTATCGCTGAACACCTGCTTAGCACGCAAAATCCTCAGAAGATGCCAAACCAAGGTGTTCAAGGACGCAGAGAAATTAAACTGTTGTTCGAATTACACCCAATTTTACAAGCATTAACACAAACCATTTACTTGGGGAAACCGAAGTCTTCCTCTTATTAATCCCATCATGATACCCTCAGCTAGCTCTAAAGGGAAGTTCACAGACCTGACTGGGACCTAAATAAGTGCCACCTCTCCCATCTACTGAGGGCTAGTGGAAATTTTCTAAAGTTCAATTTTTTGATGAAATGGAAGTAGGCATTTGCCCTTGGTGCAGGCTAAGAAAATTACTATCTCCTGGAAGCAGGAGAGAAATTGTCCCTTGAAAGGGCACATCCAAGATGCTGCAACTTTATATACCACTCCTGGCACAGGGCTCTATGCCCTGTAACACTCTCAGCCCAAATTTATCAAGTTGATCCGTGCCCTGCATACATAGTTGGTGCCTTAAACCTGTGCACTTGTGGGGACATGGTGGAAGGAAAGGCACTATGAATTTCAAAAGGAGGAAGAGAGCAAGATTAAAACACAATGTGGGACAGAAGATAAGAGGTTAAATATTCCAGGGGAAAAAAAACCTGGGCATGCCTTTTATGCTGGCAAGGGGCTGCCCCAAGTATTTACCGTGATGTCCCAGCAAAAGCTTTCAAGCAGTAATATGGTAATTACATTTACATTTGTTTAGACTAGAGAAAATGTGCAGTCAATGGCTCAGCATTTTAGTGTTTCCACAGCAGTTGCAACACATTCGCTATGGAGCTACCCGAAAAGGATACTCATTCTGAAAACCAAACCATGCGTTATGTAGCTCAGCATTTCAGCAAGCGGAGGGGAGAAGGGGCCAGGGCTATTAGCAGAGATGGAAAAAATTCCAAGAGATATTGCAGGATGAAATTTGATAAGTAAACACTTTGCCTCAGTGATAAAAGAATCACTCAGGTGTTTACATTTTAATGGGGGGTGTCTCTAAGTGGAGTCTGTAAACAACAGTGAAGGACTTCACTCTTTACACTATTGTCTGAAGCCGGAATGTATAAACACATTAGGCCTCTGCCCACTTCTGACAGGCCTTTCAGGGGCTTCTCCCGCATAAAGCCAGCCATGCAAGAGTGAATTTCTATAGTTAATAATACTTGATTCTTAGTTAAGTGCTTTTCTTCCACCAATCTCACAGCACTTTACAAAAGGACAGAATCATTATCACTGTTTCATTCACAAGAAGGGAGAAACTGAGGCACGGGGAGCAAGTGGCAGGATTGACTTGCCAAAGATCATGCAACAGGTCAGTAGTAAAGGCAGGAAGGAAACATCAGGCCTCCTGACTCCCAGTTTAGTGCCCCAGAGACCGCAGTGACACAGGAATAAATCAAGGCACATGAGAATGAGGGCGGGTCCCATTTCAGGTTTCAGTTCTGAAGCAGGGGCAATTTGGGTGGGCCCCCATTTATGGTGGATGAGCAATGACCTGTATCCATGGCTATGTCTACACTTACAAAAGCTAGTTTGAATTAGTTAATTCAAACTAACTAATTCGAACTAATTTTAACTTAATTCGAACTAGCACGGTCCCACTAGAATGCTAGTTCAAATTAGCCATGGCCATGCAGGGCACTTGCTTAGTTCAAATTAGTCAGTTGCACGAAGGTCAATCTGTCGATTAGTTCGAACTAATCTGGCCACACTGACTTAATTCGAACTAACTAGTTCAAATTAAGGGTTAGTTCCAACTAAGCAATTGAAGTTATTAGTGCGAATTAAGGAAGCCCTTAATTCGAACCAATGAAAGTCTAGTGTGGCCATGGTTTAAGTTAGCTCGAATTAAGCTTCCTTAATTCGAACTAACTTGCAAGTGTAGACATAGCCCATGGCAGGTCCAATGAGCTGGAGACCACACTTCCCTTCTCCTGCATGGGGGAAGGGTCAGGAAGGAGGTCCTGTTTGCTAGAGAGGCAAAGCTACAAGTGGGCCTGGGAAGGTGGCAGAAAATGGGAAGACTTTGGAGCAGAAAAGGGAGAAGGAAGGGGAGTGTCCTGGGCTGCATTGCTGTGACGGGTGTACTGGGCAGTGAATCCCTGCCTGCTCTGTTCCCAAGGCAAATCCAGAGGGCTGGTCAAACCCCAGTCAGGCACTGCACTATTACACAGATGCTGCACTTTCCCCCTGCAGCTGCAGGGAGGACTCGCCCATGGGCTGGTTGCAGGATCCATCCAGGTCTCAGAAACAGACAAGCTCTCACTCCTTCTCTTGTGCCGCATCTGCCCTGCCAGCCCAGCTCCAGAGCAGCCCCAAGCCAGGCCAGGCATGTCTGCCAAGAGCAGAGTCGGGTGCTGAGCCGGATGAGCTATTTTTAGCAGGTGAGCTGGACCAGAGCTAGCCCTGGCACTTCCTGTCCGGGACCTCAGGGTATGTCTGCATTTGAGTTCATAGATGTAATTTGCCCGCTGCCCTCAGGAAGGTGCTATTTAGCTTTGCCAACAGACACAAGTATTGCTGCAACCACGTTAGCCCTGGAACGGGCATTCAGACTACCCGAGTGCTACCGTGCTGGCAGAAACACACGGTATCATTTTCATGGGTAGTATGTATTCCAGGAGAAAATCCAAAGAGACAAACAGACTGACCAACCCTTTGTCGATGGTATTCCATGCTCCTTCTGCTCTTCGGGACCATCAAATACGGCCCCACGGCACACACTGAAATAATCACGAGCACCATCGCTTCCGCGATAAAAATCCATAGAAAGTAAAAGACTGAAGGCAATGAGCCAGCTAAGGCAGCACTGGACCCATAATTACACTAACCACAAAAAGCCTTTGTACGTCTTTGGTTTTTTAATATCTTTCTGCGATTGCTGTTTAAGAGGTTTGCCGCCGCACATCAAGATAACATATCTGCAGCTGCAGCCTGGCTTTCCATGTCTAAGTGATGCAACAGGCTCAGCTCCTTAGCTGGAGTAAATGGGAGTAGCTCATTTGATTTCTAACGAATCTGCTTCCATTTACACTGGCTGAGGATGTGGCCTCAAGTATAAATTACTTGGAATATGGGTCCTTTGTGCATGGGGATCCCTTTAAAAAAAGCACGCATGGCAGAAATTACTGGCGGACACATTGATTTCTGTAAAGTGGCATATTTAAAATAAAACAACAGACTATACTAAGGAGAACACTGGAGGTGCAAGTTTAAATTCGGTCTTTTAGTTGTCTGAAGGGACTTGAGTCAGATGTGTTATTCTGCAGACCCCACCTTCAATTTACAGCAATTTACAGTTCAGTTTTCTGGTCTTCCAAGAACATCCATTTTTGATGCATAAACAAAGCAGCTTTTTCCCCCTTTGTGCTTAGGCACAGAGGAGCTACTTAACCATTCCCAACATATGGAATACTTCGTAAGCTTCTTGGCATCGTGTATGCTAAGCTGAACGAAAAATAAAGAAAATGCCATAAGAATAAATCTCAGTCTTTATTCCAATATTATTTATTTATTTTCAGAGCACTGATCTGCCCTATGAATTTGCCTCCCAAAGGAAGACATCTAACGCCTGCCTCTTTATTCATATATTGCACAATGATGATACTACAGAACATATAAAGGGTCAGTACCGGAGGGTGCAATTTTAATACATGCCCACTGCAATCAAAGGGCTTTCTTCTAGAGACAAGTGCCACACGACTCCTTGTTTGTAGTATAACCTCAGTTACCCAAGGCCAAGTCTAGAGTGACGGTGGGAAATTCGACGCCATCGGTTCAATGTTTCTGGTTCGATTGAGTGGTCAGTCAAGACCCACTCAATCGATCTGGAGTTTGACTTAGTAAAACCATTCCCATAAGAGGAGTAGCGCTGAGTCAAAGGGAGGGCATTTCTCTTCGACTGAGTGCAGTGGAGCCGGGGAGGGAAATGGCCATTAGGAGGTTGAAGGGAGATGTGCAAGTTATTTTACGTAGCTTGCATATCTCCCTTCGACTGCCACTGAATTCTGCAGCCACTGAAGAACTGGCCTAATCTCCTTTGCATACAATCCAGGTCATGTCTATTGTAGTGAAAAGTATCCACACTTAATCAGTGTCCCCTGTGGCATTGGAATAGTCAAGATTACAACCCACTGCTCTTTCAGACAGTGTCTGGGGTAAATAAGGGAGCTGTTCTTAAGCAGAAAGGTGAATGGATTAAAGTTTGGCAGTCAGTCAACCCTATGTACACAGCTACCAGCCAGGACCAAGACAAATTGTTACGTCTGTGTTTTAACAAGTCCATTCAGCACACAGTCAGATTCAGCTTTCCAGGCCCGTTGAGGATTTGAATGTCCGATACTCATTTGTTTTAATGCAAATACCTGAGTAACTGTACACACAGGAGTAGTCCCACTAGAGAGATGAAATGGGTGCAAATGGTTGAGAATTGAACCTTGGCTTCCATTTGAGGGCTAAACCAATATCTCCTCAGCCAGATCTTGCTGTTGCTATTTATTTTATTTCTATCTTGATAATGGTACAGCTGATTTCCTTTGAGAAAGTGGAGCAGGGAATTAATTTCTCTCTGTGTATGTTGGGTTGGGTTTTAGTACCTAGAAAAGGGTCATCTGATGTAACAGAAAGGGAAAAGAAATGATTCTTCCATGACTTTGCACTCAGTGAAAAGAAACCATTGATTAAACTATGAAAAATGGGAAGAGGAAGTGCCTCTCTGCTTTATAAACAGCACAGGACAAAATGGCTTATATGGTACATAATTTTAGACTGAGGAATAAACAGTCACTCCTTGGACTCAGTCCTGAATAAGATAATCACAATATGAAAACAATGCTGATGACTGAAGGAACTGGACTGTTATCACAAACCAAAATAATAAAAATTAAATTAGGTAGGGTGGGTAAACAGAGTTTTTTCAGAAGGAAAAGAATCCCTACTTTTTTAATGTTTTGAAACTTACAAAACTGCAGCATATGGTATCTAGCCACCAAGGTAGTGGAGAAAGGAAAACTTTTCCCCAACTGCAGTGCATTGGTAAAAGTGCCGCATAAAACAAAAAATATTTGTGTCTTAACTTCAAGAGATTCTTCTTTTTAAAAAAAAAAAAAAAAAAAAAAACAAAAACCCACCAAGCTGTCTTTAGATCAGATTTGGGGTTTCTCTCCTGCTTTCAGTCTTCTACTTACTTCCAACTTATTATTAATTATTAAATTATTACTAAATTATTATTGTTATTGAAAGCTCATGTAATAAATCAATTTGTTAGTCTTTAAAAGTGCCACCAGATTCCTTGTTTGTTTTACTAAATTATTTGTTACTTGTGGGCCACTGCTTGATTCCTTCTGGGAGCAAGATGGATTGGACCCCAGGTATTAGGTTGAGGAATCACCCAGGACAGTTACCTTTATATCCCTTATTGGACTGTCCGTCTACTGGCTACGTCATTCTTCTGCATTTCTAGAACTCCAAGGTCTATGACAAATCCCTGTGCACTGCTGGCGGAGCTCAAATTGCCAAGGACTGGAGCTCTGTCGATATAAAGAAGCAGGGAGGAAGGATACTGAGGAGAGAATCCCATTATTTTGGAACATGCCCCTCACCCTTAGTTCAGAACATCCAGGATCTTGAGAGCCAGCAGACGTACCACAAGGCTCATCTTCATCCCAGGCAACTGTAAATTGGGGGGCGTAGAGGGAAGGCACTGCCTTTGGAGGAACGAGAAGTTGTTTGAGAAGAAGAGATATGTGGTGGTTGTTTTAAATTGTTGCATTTGCATTTTTAAATTAAGTCAAAGGCAGCCTGAGCCTGTGCATGAGCCCCCTTAACAGTATAAGGGCTCCGTTCTTGGCTGACACCAAGAATTGAATTGGGGACCTTCAGAGCTAATAACCCCAAGTCTTCATAACTTGAACTAAAGGTAACTGCCCCAAAACAAAAACCACAGTCACTCCTATGCACTATTGTAATTGATTTGCTGTTTGCAGTAACACTTAACACACAGCACTTCGCAGACATTAATCAATCCTCACAAAACCCCTGTAAGGTATTGGTGCCAGAATACTGAGGCCTGAAGATTATTAAGCAACTTGATCAAGACTGAAACATAAAAATAGAACCTGCACTTCTTTTCCTCTACCCCCTTCAGAAGCCCCCAAGCTTTTCCCAGAGTGTCCAAGAAAAACCAAGCCATATTTATATGCATGAGCATTAAACAGCATAAAGCTGTGATCCAGCACCGCCCTGTGCAACAGGAAAAAGAGGGTTAGAAATGTATTTTAAAGAAATGTTTTTGCAATTCACTACACCGACTAAGAGCTATTCAGAGAATTAAGCAAAAATCCCTTGGATTTACCAATGCATCTTTACCAATCCAACCCACTGCTCCAGACATGGGTCTCTCTTTAAGCCAGCCATGCTGAATTGGATCAAGCTGTCCAATGAATCCGGGACAGACCAAAAGATCGCATTGCGAATGAGGCGCAGGCCACCAAATTCATTTTCACTTGTGACCCAATCCATACCTCCACTGGGGAAAACACAAGGGCACTAATTCATTGCACCTTTGGGCCCCTGGGGGAAGCAATCCTAGCATAGGTCAAAGGGCTTTCGCTTTTGGCAGATCAGCCTAACGCCTTGTGCCAGCCACTTTGGCCTAGAAACACAACAGGGATGAGAAGGATGTTGTTGTTGGAGATGACAACAGCGGTCTTCAAGGGCAGGATCAGAAAAGTGGGACTAAAAAAATGCAGCTTTGAATCTTAGAAAAAATTAAAAATAAACTTAATCCTCTGGAGAATAACTGCTCCCTTTCTTCTAGCTCAATGTGCATAAACACATCCTGTGGCCAAGGCTTTTCATGTTCGGCCAGAGAGATAAAGCCACATTCTTCCTCCATTTCTGTGCAGCAGGGAGCCAGGACTGCTGTGTGTGCCCAGAAAGCTTGAAGAATGAAATGGAATGCAATGCACAGAAAGACAAACGGGTTCGGAGAAAACTGAAATGAAAAGGCAAAAAAAAAAAACCTCTCTCCACTCTGCTCTGGGCAGATCAGAAACCAGACTTTTGTGGAATCCTCGTTTCTCTTAGAGTAGCACCCGGGAACCCCACAATTAAGGATCAAGGCTCCAGTGTGGTAGGCACTGTACAGACAAGCAGAAAAGACGGCAGTCTCTGCTGCTGAGACCTCACACTCTAGGCAGAAATTGTAACCACCAACCCGTGAAAAGTCAAAGCGACAAACATCAGTGGTTTCCTTCTTATTGTCTGTGTGAATTAGGGGATCAAGAACTGGAGGGACAAACATATTGCTGCTAGCCATGCCTAGGACCACGGGTGCTGCCAATCGCAATGGGAGACTGGTAGTCCAGCAGGTGGACTCTCTGGATGTGCCTAGAATTGAACCTGGATGACCTGTGGCAAGTCACTTAGAGCGTGATTTTCAAAGGGATTTAGGTGCCCAACTTCCATTGCATGGAATGGCATTTAGGAACCTAAAGCCCTCTGAAAACATGGCCCCTACTTTCTCTGAGCCTTGGTTCCCCATCTGTAAAATGGGTCTGATTGGACTTCCCTGCCTCCCAGGGGCGCGGCGAGGATAAATACAGGCTTGGGAAGTGCTCAGATACTGTCGTACTGGGGGCCAGACAAATACATAAGGAAAAAAGAGGACATGCAAGCAGCTTGGGTTTGACCGTGGTGGTGATGGGGCCATCCCCGCACAATATGCCAGAGGATGAACCAGAGCTGCAGGAGTGTGGGAGGGAGATGGGTGAAGAGTGGTGAGCTACAACATAGCAAAGATACTGGAGCGTGTGTGCTAGGTCCCAGGGATTTCCACAGAAAAGTGAGGAAGAGGAGAAGGAGAAGCAGGAGGGAAACTAACTAGGTTGGGGAAGATGGAGTTGGGTTATGGAGAAGAAGGTCTAACAGAGTTCAACAGGGGGATTTTAGGCAATCATCCTTCAAAAGTGGATCGCTGCACCAGCGTGGGCCATCCCTAGCTTCACTGAGAGGGACAGGGCCCAACTCACACACATCTCCTCGAAAGATCTAGGTCTGTGCTCACTCGTT
This sequence comes from Pelusios castaneus, assembly GCA_007922175.1. NCBI lineage: Eukaryota > Metazoa > Chordata > Testudines > Pelomedusidae > Pelusios > Pelusios castaneus. Next base: position 9,902,911 of record ML685804.1, read on the forward strand.
TGTAATAAGAAGTCAGATTTTAAGATTTACGGGACTTAGCCAGGTGAAGCGGCATGTCCGATGACACACAGAATATGCCCCGAGACAAAGAGGTGAAAAACTGAAACATGCAGGAGACAAAACAGAAGGGCCAAGAAGCTATTTGGCATTTAAATGTAAATATTCTAATTCAGGATTTAACACAAAGTAGATTATCGATGCTAACAGATACCAAAAAAGGGTGAAGTCACTATCTCCATCTGTTTCAAATTTGCTTTACACTTAGATGTACCTAACAAGCAAAAAAAAAAAAAAAAAGTCATTGACATTTGCTAAATCAAACTACACACACACACACCCCCTCTGCTTCCTGACCAGCTAAAAATATTATCACTAATAACCTTGCATGCTCCCTGATTGGTTAGAAACACTAGCCTACAGTAGACATCATATCCTGGTGTGTGACAGATGCAGGCAGCAGGAAGTAGAGATTGCTCCTGGCAAACCAGGAAATGTGGCAGGGAAAGGCTGGAGGGAGATTCGGAGTAACATGCTGTCATTGTGGATAACTGGACGCCCTGGGACTCCGTATTGTTAAGCACAGTATGGAAAAAAAAAATTCTATTCCATTCATCATTGGGTTGGGATTGGTTTTTAATGACTTTTTAAATGGAAAACCAGTGGAGTCAATATCACGTTTCACCTTCTATGAGATTTTTATGTTCACTTAAATAAAAACTTTCCAGACAGCTTGGACAGGTGAAATGAGGACCACCAATATTAACTTGGTTTTCTATTATCCTGCCTACAGATTTCACACTTACACTGTTCCAATCTCAGCTACAAAGGCCACAGTCTCATGCTGAGAACAGAGGCAGGTAGGAAGTGCTGCCGGAGAATTTGTTACACCACGATACCCATTCTTTGTTGGTGAACGCTTAAGTCTCGCTTTGTTGCGTTACAGGTAACAAAGAAAATGACAAAGCAAACGCAGCGGCAGTGATAAGATCTACATTGAGCTTCAGATAACGAGAACTAAACACATCTTTGAAATTCAGCATGGTGCTTTAACCCACTCTTTGGAGGCTTGGATTTTTTTCCCCCCCTTGAATCACTATATAACAAATTAACTTGGATACAGAGGTCTTATACATGGCCTTACAAAACTCTGGCAATATGCTCACTTGGCAATGAGCATTTTATTGATGTGGATACAATAATATTTCTACCTGGATATATGTATGATTAAATGGACTTCTAGGAACAACAGATATACCGTATAAGGGAAGCACCAAAATCGTATCAACATTTTTTAAGAAGTCTCTTTCATGGGATAGCCTAAATATTATGTACATTGGAATCTCAAGGTGTTGGTAACAGGATTTGATATAGTTGAGGGGAGGAGTAGACCCTGAGAAAAGAACTGAGCTTAGGTCTGGAATTTAGCCCCGGAGTTCAGCAATGTGTGAGTGGGTTTAATCTACTTACATTTTACACGCATGCACTGCAGTAAACTAACCCATCTCTTCCTTTTCTACAAGTACTCCATGTGTAGCCCCAGACACCATCAAACAAATATATCCACCTACAATTAAACATATCCGAGGGCTGCACTCTGAGGCTGATAACAAAACTACTTCAGAATTGTAGGCCTCAGCACACAATGATCTGAATCCCCGGGTTAGAATTAGTGCCTCATCACTGTAATAGAGACCAAGCATAAACAAATGCACTTTGGGTAGAGCACGGATGGCATACAGGGTAGCAGCCCCGCAGGTGGCAGGGAGGAAAGATGCATCCAGTGCTGATCTCCCCATAAAATAAAAAGGGATTCTCCTACTGTTTGCTTGCCATGGAATGCAAAAGACAGAATACAGTCTACCGCTATCTGAGCTACAGAGCTTAGGAGCCTACTGCGCTCCAACAGTGAAAGAAAGGGAGAAGAGCTGAGAAAAAGCACAGCATATGTCAGATTGTCCTGTAAGCCCCTTCCATACTGAGCTACATAAGTGCGATAACAGCTAACATCGTATTAAGCACCCTAGGCATCACTCCAGTGGTTCACTGGTAAAAGGAGGAGAGGGCTTTGCTAGGATGGAACGTCTCAACTAGTTGAAGCACTGGGATGCTGTACAGTTACTACAGCAGTTACTGCTGCTCGGTATCTCGAGGGCCCTGATCCCAACCCCATTGATGTCAATGCAAAGACTCCCTTTGCTCCCCGCAGCAAGCTTTGGATCAGGTCCCGACTCCCTGTTGCCTCTGGATTGTCATCATCCACACGCCCATAAGAGCTAAGGCCACTTTGACGCTTCCCGTCATTCCACTGGTAGAAGATTGTCGCAATAAACCATTTCAGAACAGTCATCACCGAAGGGTCCTTCTCGTGAACTGGGTAGTTGTATCCAAGGCTAACAGAGGATGAGTCTACACTGCAGTCGGGAGTGCACTTCCCAATGAAAGGAGACGGACTTGCCAGCCCTGCAGGAGCTCGGGTGTTGAAAACAGCAGTGGAGCCAGGGTAGCATGGGCCTAGCAGTTCAACTCTAAAACCAAGGGACCCAAGTGGGTTTCTTCAAAGGAGGCCAGCTCATGGCACTGCCTGGCCACCCCAACTGCACAACTATTTTTCGCATGCAACCTTGACCAAAGGAAGCATATGTGAACCTGCACGTGATAGAAGGAATGCTCCCAGCTGCAATGAAGACAAACCCAGAGTTCATTTTGGATGCTTATCGCCCTGCCCCTCTATTAGCTCATCATACCATGAAGGATCTAGGACAACAGCTCGCTAGAAGGTTGGTCTTTGACCAGAAATGAATATAAATATGTACTAAGCTCATCAGGACACAGCACATTCATAAAATTAGATTCTCAGCTATGCAGGGTAGTAATCATATCAAGTGACTCCTCATGCACACACACAGCGTTATCAAAATAAACAATAAATAGAATACTATCATATAGCGTTGGTTTTCCCCTGCAGCCTCCCAGCTTGACAAAACACCAAATCGTTTCCTGTGCTGAACTCTATGGTTTTGGCCAGTTAGGACCAGAATCTATTACCTCTACTTCTGTTAAGCAGACTGTTGGTCCATGAGCTGCCCCACTGATTTCAATGAGATGACTTGCAGATTATTTATTATGTGTAGTAGTATCAGAGTCCGGCAGTGGGAGACAGTGATGTCTTAAAACTGTCATCAGTCCACCCTGAATGTGATCGTGCATTGGAATGGGCTATCTAGGGAGGTGGTAGATTCTCCATCTTTGGAGATCTTTAAGGCTCGGTTAGACAAAAGCCTGGCTGGGATGATTTAGGGGGAGTGGTCCTGCTTTTTAGCAGGGGGCTGGACTAGATGACCTCGTGAGGTCCCTTCCAACCCTATGAGTCTATGGTTAGAGACGTGCCAAATAGATGGTGTTCGAATACAGGTTACAGTTAGAGTTTGGGTTCTAGGTTTACGGTCAAAGCAGGACTATGGATCCATTCTGGGTCTTGACGGCACTAAAACTCTTACCACACTGCCTCTGTGCTCACCAGGCAGTGTGGTTCCACGGACTGGCACACGAGAGCTGGGTTCAACACTCATCTTTCCCATGGAGTAAGAGGAATGTTGAGCAAGTCACTTCACTGTTCTGTGCTTCAGTTTCCACAGCTATCCAGTGGGGATGATGACACTCGTTTGCCTTCACAAGGGCCTGAGATCTACAGATGAGCTACGCCCTGTTATGAACCAGGACAAAGCAGATTGTTGTGGAGAGGTGGGATCATTCTATTCCACTACATCCTTGGCTGCCTCTGATATGCAACACTCCTGTGGCCTCCATTAACTGAGGTTTTCACAACTAAGGAGGCGAGTTGTAGAGTTGCAGAGGTTGCTGTGGGTGTGAGTGGGCAGGGGAAGAAGATGGATAAACTAGAACAGGAGAGAATTAAGTTACGAATACGGATGTTAGCAAAAGATACTGTCTTGATAGATATATTTTAGGGACAAAGCAGCAAGTGCTTCTTATATATTATAGGCTCTTTAACGCTTCAATTAAGATAAAACGGAACAGATATAAAGTGAAGAGCTGGGCAAGTATACCATGATTCAACTGTGCACACTGGAGAAGACGTCAAAGCAATCTGAGTAGGGAGAGACATACCACAGAGCAGCAAAAGTTAAACACAGCAACAGAGATTAAAAATAATGAGATGTAAAAAGATATCATAGTTGATGGATCTTGAACTAAGTTTACCAAAGAAGTGCCCGAAAACAACCTGGTCTGGTATGTCAGACAGGCTGCCTGGAAGGTAAAGGTTCCCAGACTTTCATGGAAAACACATCCATTTGTCTACACTCACTCTAAAGACCAACATTTTATTTCAGATGGTCCTGTATTGAAAGTGACATTGTCATATAGCATAGACTCAATGAATAGTGACCTGCCACAACATGGCATGTTTTTCAGGGGAATATCTTCTAGATTTTGAATATTCATTTATAAATTTAATATACTTCTTTCTCCTAAGAAACAAGAAAAGAGACTGCCCCTACTGTTTTCATAAGGCACAGAAACAATTACGGCATGATCTCCTTTCCTTGGCTTCACCACAAACAGCTAATGTGGTTAAGCTCAGTTATACTCCCTGGGGAAGGAGAGACTGTCTCAGGAGCCTTCTTATCCTGACTTTTGCCCCTCCCCACAACCCCAGGATTACCACCTTTGAAATGCAAGAAAGGGGCCAGCCCACCTGAAGGCAAACAATCTGCAAACACCCCCTCCCCAAGACAAACGAGCTACCCCTCCTTTTCAAGAGCCACTTATATCTAGAGAAGACATCCATATGTAAGATTGGTAACATTTTCTTACTTAAACTGCAGAAGTGGGAACACTGCAACATCTTTAGCCGGACACTGAAACTTTTGACATTAGAACAAATGAGGAGTCCTGTGGCACTTTTAAAAACTAACAAATTTATTTTTCGCATGAGCTTTCCTGGGAGAAAATCTGACAAAGTGGGATTTTCTCCCACAAAAGCTCATATGATAAATAAATTTGTTAGTCTTTAAAAATGACTCCGTGTTTGTTTTGCTGAACTAGACTAACACGGCACCGCTTTGGAACTTTTATTATTAGATTACCTTTCCCTTTCATTCCCTTTGAAGCACCTGGCACTGGGCTAGACAAACCATTGTGGCTGTTCTTATGTAGATATCCCAGTGTATTGTGAAAACAATGAAATCTTTAGATGAACACAAAAAGACCCCAGCAGATTTTTCTGGCAACTCCAATACTGACCAGGCGATAACTCAACTCCCATCACCTCTTGATTTTATTAGTCGCTTGACAAGAGCCAGGTTCTGCTGCTGAAGGTCAATCATGAGGCTGCATTCGATCTTCCCCACTGTCGGGTCTGAGAAGGCGGCCCAATTTGGGCCTGATCCAAAGGATATTGACATCAATAGGGATCTTTCTATGGACTTCAATGAACTTTGGATCAAGCCCATAGGGCATAAAACCTACTCCCACTAAGGAAAAAAAGTAAGGAGACAAAGCTCAAACACACCACTTACACTTTCCAGAGGGGGAGCCGTGTTAGTCTGTGTACAGCAAAAACGAGTGAACTGTGGCACCTTAAAGACTAACACATTTCTTCAGGCATATCATCTGACAAAATGGGTTGGAGCCCACGAAGGCTTATGCCTGAAGAAATGTGTTAGTCTTTAAGGTGCCACAGGACACTCGTTTTTGCTCTACCACTTACTCTGTGGAGGTCCACCTCTCTCCTCTCTGGAAATTCACTCTCGTAAGAATGGCGATGCACCAATTAAGTCCAATTTTGAAGGAAAAGTGGCTCGTCTATACGGCAGTCATGGGGTGTGAATGGAGCATACGTGGGCAGACCGGATCCGGCTAGCCAGGGTACAAGAATTGTGAAGCTGCGGCAACATAGGCTGTTCCCTGCCCAGAACCCTGGGTAATCACTCAGACTCACACTGACCCTGCCTCACTCCTGTCAGTATCTTCAGCTAGCTGTCTGAAACCTCACTCAGGTATGGCTACTCAATTTGCAGCACATCCCGGGTTTGCAATATATGCCCCCCCTAAGCAGTACAGAGTCCTTATTCTGGTCATCTGCACAGGGCTGAATTTCACCCCATCCAATTTTATACAGGATCGAGCCATTTAAATTAGTGCCCTCTGAAAGGTAGTCAGAGAATGCCAGGCACATTCACTTTTTATTGTATGCCACTAAACTAAACACAGGAGAGATGAAGCCATACGGTCATTTCTTTCCCCAGAAATGCAGCAGCTGTTCCTTATGCTACTTTCTGCTACATCTCCCGATTGCGCTTGGTTTGACTGATGCACACAGAGAAGGAATGATTTGCCCAAAGCTTCAGAGCCAGTCAGAGGATCAGGCTAAAATCCCACTGAACGCTCCTGGCTGTCAGTCCTGCACTTCACTCATGCGTTCACACGGTTGTCAGTTACTGATCCCTCTATGGCATAGCTGGTGAACTACTTCTGCTCAACAGTTACCATAATATATAGAGTACGTAACATTTATATCTACCTGTGCAACACAAAGAGATTGATATAGGGGTGGAAAAAGGGGGAAGAAGTGAATGTTGTTTCTTGATATTTTTAGATGATTTTGTGTACATTATTCCCATAACTCCTCTCCACTTGTTAAAGACAAAGGACAGCCTACAAATATTTTCAAGATCATCGCACCATCACCTTGTCCCACAAGATTTCAGGCACCAGTGGTCAGAGTTCACAATATTCTGAGAGCTACAAGGTTACAGGTTGACGTACCAGACAAAAAATGGATTTTTACACCTTACCCATAGTATTCAGGTCCCAATCCTGCAAGTATTCACTAGTCCCACTGATTTCCATGGGAACACTCACATGTATAGGGTTACCAGAGACGAACGCATGGGAAGGAGGACGGAAGTATGAAAAGGAAGTCATGGAAAAAATGTAATATTAATATAACTGTCATTACCATATTATGTCATGGAAAATGGGTAAGGATTAATGAATGCATGGCAGCATGAAAAAAATGGAGAACAAGCTGAACAACAGAAATATTCTTAGAGGGCACATTAGCTGCCGGACAGAGGATATGAAGGTAAAAAGGAAGACATGTCCTCCTTTGGCCTGATGTCTGGTAACCCTACACATGTATTAAGTTACATCTCACAGATGCAAGTATTTGCAGTATAGGAACCTTAAATCAAAAGTGTCAAGATGTCTAAGTGATTGAAGGGGCCCGATCTGAGACAGCTAAAAGGGGCCCAATACATAGAAAGTACTGAGCATTCACCTCTAGAAAACTAGGCCTCCGTCTCAAGTTATGCACCTAAAATCTCTTGGAACTTTTGAAAGTTACTCTATGTTCTTATAGGCTTGCACCAATTTTCTTTCTGACTAATGTATTACATACAAATGGAATTCCTGAACCAAACGCCTATTTCTTGATCACATACCACAATGCAAAATTATGCAGAGGCAACTACACATAGTGCATACATCAGTAGTGACTCATCTCTAACGCATAGTTACTTTCAAGAGGAGCGCTGGAATAAAGCTGGTCAGTTACGTTAGAATACCGAGGTCTGCTTTTTGACTACTTTAATCTCCTAGACTTTGCACAGTTCCTCTGGAGCAGATCTATAATTATGGTATAAAGACTCACTGGAATCAAAACCAATTTATAGACTCTAGAGGGAACGTTTGACATTTTCTAGATCACACAGCATCCCCATAAATCAATTTCCATTCTACGCCTACAGTTCAAACTCTTCCTGTCTTTTGTAAATAAATGCCAAGTGTAATGAGTTTTAAAACAACTGGCTTGAAAGTAACGAAGAAAATGACAGTCTCTGACAAATCATTGTACTTCCAGGCAATCCCAAGTGCAGTTTAAAATGATTACAAAGCCCCAGATGATGTGGCAGAGAAGACCAAGGGTTGAACAACAAGCTCTTTTCTACCTCTTTGTGGTTTATTTTCTTTTCTCCTTCAAATCATATAGCATGAGCTAAGTGAGCCCTCCCTTATTAGTGAGCCCGCCACAGAAAACAAGCGCTTGTCAGGATATAGGATGAGCCAAGCAGCATATGGCGTGATTATCTAATGTGGCTAATGTACCTCCAAATGACACAACACAGTGATCCTCTTAACAGCCAAAAAAGCCAACCTTGGGTCAGGAAGCTCTTTAAAATGGAAAGAGAATAAGGCAGCAGTACAGAACTGACTGCAGAGCGGCACAAACCCTGTCACATAGACATCACTCTCATCCCTGTCACAGGGTCAATTATCCAATTGGAAACTGTAATTTCCCAGGAGGGTAAGTGTTTCCTGCATTCTTATTTTTATTCTCTGCCCTGAAAGGCCTTTATTATAGCACTTACATAATTCCCTGGCTGAGGTTTTCCTACAGCAAGAGCACAAATCATGTTTATAAATCCCCATCATGGCCTGGGAGTTGGGATTTACCAGGAAGGAGCGCACTTGTCAAAGCTGCCCTCACGCTCTTGTTATGACCTGCTCATGTAGTGGATATCATGGCTTTTAGGCAACAGACATGACTAGAGTCCGCACAATCCTGCAAGCTACTCCATGGGACTTCTGAGCCCATGTGGAACAGCCTATGGGCTGACAGCTTGGTCTGGTGAGTTTCGATCCCATCCCACACATTTCCACCACCTGATAGGTAAATGAAGGGAGCTAAATCCAGCCATTTTTTATGAAAGGAAAGATCTGTGTGACTCAGAAGATTAATGGAGGAACAAAGCCTCTGGCTGTAAAAATTCTTCTCACCACGGATTAAGAAATATTATGAAAGTACTGAATCTGTCTATAATCTAATGCAGTCAAACAAAAGACATAAAATGAAATCCTATGGAAGCAAACACATCTTGGGTAAACTCAGTTAGCAGCCGATATTTTTAGCCATCCCATAATCACAGGATACAAAATATTTCAACTCATTCTTATAGCAAAGACAATCCTACAAATGGTAACAGAGTCTTGTGGCACTTTTAAAGACTAACAGATTTATTAATCGCATGAGCTTTCGTGGGAGAAAATCCCACTTCGTCAGACAAATGGTCTTAACTCCACAGTGCTTATTGGTGACTGTGAAAACCAAGCCCTCCAAGATCTAAGAGAGTTAAAAGAAAAAAATTGTAGCAATTCACTCAATAGAAAACTAATTAGGGAAAAATAAATCTTCTGTTTTCTTCAGTAGGTGTGGATAGTTTCCAACATCATGATAAGCAGCTTTGGGAGGTTGAATGTATTTCATTCATGTTCTTGCATATATCAGTACTGGAAGAGCAGAAGAAGAGTCAGGACTTTAAGTCAGTTTGCTGAACAATGCCCAGGATACATGATGGAGGAATGAGTGAACCAAAAGACATCCATGAAGGGATGAATTAAGCCATTAATTGAAGCATGCAATGTTGTAGCCCTGTGGGTCCTAGGGTCTTAGAGAGACAAGGCAGGTGAAGTAATCTCTTTTATTGAATCAACTTCTGCTGGTGAGAGAGACGAGTTTTCAAGCTGCAGCTCTCTAGCTCAGAAGCTTGATTCTCTCACCAACTGAGGCTGTTTTTTCACCCTCTCTGTCACATTAATTGAAGCAGAAAGATTTGCAAGAACTGTAGCTGGCACTTGGCAGAATTCATCTCCTTTATGACATCAACTTTCTTGTCTTTTCACAGGACGCTCTGCCTTTTGACTTTTTGTACCATTTCCACCTAAATATAAACGTATTAACAGTGTCACTGAATGAAACATGAAAATAGGATAGTGACACTTTCAATATAAACTAGGGAAGTGGCTCTATTAGAGTGTTTTCACTCTCTGGGGTAGAAGTGATGCTTTCTGACAATCCGTTATTAACAAAAGGAGACGATGCTTTGTAAAGCCTTTAGCCTGGAACTGGAAAAGCAATGAAAGAAATTACCACAGAAAACATCCACAAAGCACTAACACGGTCCTAAAGACTCACTCCTCAGACCTATACCACAAATAACTCAAAAAGAGCCACTTCTGCATAATACGCATGCAATTGTTCACTCTAATTGCTCTTACAGTGTGCTAGTTTTCAAATAGTGACGGTCACGAGGCTGCTTCTACAGTCATTTAAAATGATGGCTACAAATGAACTTTAAGATCTCCAGTAGCTGAGATGAGATGGGGTTGGTAACAATGTTTTCCTTTAACATTAACCAAATAATGCTTAATATTACGGAAACAAAATGGCCAATCACAAACCTCACTTGCCTTTTGCAGGGGTAACAATATTTCCTACAGGTCTGCAGCCTCCAGTCAGGCTTTTAAAAGAGGTAATTATCTATATTACACTACATTTAAGGGCTTCAACCAGAGTCAGGGCCTAAATGGTCTAGGCATTTACAAACACATAAGAAGCAGACCCCACCCCAAAGATCTAAACAGATAAGACAGAAGGGTGAGAAAAAGGAAAATCCAATGCTTTGAGCAGTACCCTGGGATCGATTTGCTGCTCCAGTACAGACTCCTTGTGTGACCTTAAGCAAGTCACTCTGTGCCTCAGTTCCCCCATCTGTACAATGGGAATAACAGCACTGCCTTACATCAGGGGGGTATTCTGAACATAACTACATTAAAGATGGCGATGCACTCAGCCACCACAGTAATGAAGGTCAGATAACTATCTAACAGATAAAAATATGAGGAAGCTAGGCAGAGAAATGAAATGATGTGACCCATATCACACAGGAAGTCTGCATACGGCCAGCAAGAGAACCCAAACATGACTGTTCGTCACTGCTTCTCAAACACGGCATTCTGTATTACATTGGATATGCAATGCACCTAGCTGTCAAAGATGACGTGTTTTGGAGCCTTGGACTTTCTCTTTAGTTATAAATTTTAATCTGCTTGACAAAGAAGTTTTTGAGAGAATTTACACACTTCTGAGTGTATGTAATGGTGCCCAGAAATATTATATAAATAAAAGCCATAAGAACCACCTGGGGGAGAGATAAAATGCTCCCTTTAGGTATCTCTTAGTTTATAAAATGTGTTACAATACTCCAGGATGAAAAGTGCTATATGTATGATATTATTTATTATTATGACTTTAGAAGAAAATTATTATTATTATTATTATTATTAATAATAATAATAATAATAATAAAGTAAAATCTAGGAAACAGGAATTCTGCTGGAAGAAATCAATAGCCAACTAAATGTTAGAGCCAGGAGTTATTTTGCTCAAAGAAAGCAATGAAATAATAGTTGAATAAATGAACAAGGAAACTGGATGACTGGTGAAAGAATTCTCTCACACACACAAATTTCAAAAAAGTGAAGGAGGGGAATAACTTAGGGTACATCTACGTTGCAAAAAACCCCTCAGCTGCGAGTTTCTGAGCCCAGGTCAATTGACTTGGGCTTGCAGGGCTCAGACTACAGTGCTAAAAATAGCAGTATAGACATTCCTGCTGGACTTGGAGCCCAGGCTCTGAGATCCATCCACCTCACTGGGTCTCAGAGCCTGACCCCAGTATCCATGCTGCTATTTCTACCTAGTAGCAGAAGACTGAAGCCCAAGTCCCTTGACCCAGACTCCGAGACTCGCTGCGGCAAGAGTTTGGGTTGGGTTGGTTCTGGAAGTATAGACATACCTACAAAACTGAAGCGTGGTAGACGCCTACCCTGGATGAGCAGCACACTCATTTTCAGAGATTCTCGTAAAGGAGGGCTTTTAAAGAGCCCTTTGTCCGTGGAATAAGAACACTGCAATGATCTTTCTGAATTTGTGTGATGCCATCATCATCTCTGGCAATTTAGAAGATGCAGTAAAAGGCACCTAGATGAAACACAGGCAAGAAGGGAGGGAGGGTGGGGAGCTTGTGGGTCAACAGGCTGACAGAGATTCACAGAAGTGGGTTTTAAGGACTGGCCTGCAGGAGAAGAAAAAGACCATCTGGTGGGAGTCTATTCCAAGTGGACAGGGAAGCATGAAGGAGAAGGAGCCAAAATCAGATAAGGAGATGCAGGGTGAAGTAAGACGGGAGGGTTTAATTTCTGAAGGACAGAGTAAGCCAGGACAGGAGACATACGAGTAGCAGGTAGAAGATGGATGGTTAAAAGCAGCAGAAAGATTTGAGAGTTGATGAGTGGTAATATGAGGTGGGAGAGGTAGGAAAAATTCCTGCTAATTCTTATCCAAACAGTGCCGGTGAATCCACTACAGTTAGCGGGATACCATTATCTCCCTTTCAAATGTGTATCCTTGCAACCAGCATTGCTTCTCCAGCATCCATGCACTATCCAGGTTGGCCTTTCCCACCGCACTGATACTCGGTTACTATTCTAGTAACACTTCCCTACCAGGCTGTCCTAGACTTTCTGCCCAAAATGCCCATTGCTGTGGCTGCATTTAAACCCAAGATCAGATGAACTTTTTCTCGAGAAATGCCTACCGACAGATCGAGTTTAAAGTCAGATGCTGTCTTAAAACCCTCTGTAGCTGCTCCTGTGACACATGAAGTCCCTTGATATGAAAATAATTTAAATATATTTAACACAAATGCACACTAAACCAATCCAAAGACTATTCTCCAGTATGTGTCTCAAGAGCCTCCTAACAGGTTCAGGCCTTCAAACGTGGGTTATTTGGAGATTAAATAACATACTTATTATTCTCCAAAGGGATAGCCATGTTAGTCTATTGCAGAGAAACAGAGTCCTGTGGCACTTTTAAAGACTAACCGATTTATTTATCGCATGAGCTTTTGTGGGAGAAAATCCCACTTCATCAGCGTCTGACAAAGTGGCATTTTCTCCCACGAAAGCTCATGCAATAAATAAATCTGTTAATCTTTAAAAGTGCCACAGGACTCTGTTTGTTTCTATACTAATTATTGGATCCAGTACAGTTTAGGACTTTTGTTAAACCTCAAAACAAAACCTAGTAGGCGTTTAAAAATAAGTAAAATCAAGCTAGGTGAGCTGGTTTTCCAAGAGAGTGTGCTGATAAAAACAATAGGTCTCATTTGTCTTCATCATGAAGACAACACACAGTCCAGCACAATTCTGCATGGGTGTCTGGTCAAGACAAAGCACACCTGGAGTAGAGGATGCGCTATGAGACAAGATTCAGGTGGACTGCCAAGAAGCTTCTACAATATCTGCTTACAGTACGTCAGCTGGTGTCCTTTATCTTGACACTCCCATAAGTAGAGGCCTGCATGGATACAAAAATGTGGATCCGCAACCGATCCATATCCGAGACATGTAAGCACGTATCCGATCCTCAATCCGCATCTCCGTGTTTTGTGGGTATCCGCAACCACCCCGCCCCCGCCTTGCAGGAGCTCCGCTCCACTCTGCTCGGCTCGTGGTCATTACACTGTGCTTCTGTTTTGTGTTCCTGCCTGTGTGTGTTCTGTAATGTAACAACTTAAAAGCAGGGGCTTAGTAAATGTGCACACACTGTTTTTATTTTAAACAACATTATAGAGATTCCTAAGGATCCTGGTGCAACCTCTGTGTTTTCTTCTGGGGCAGCTGCCTGTCAGTTCCTGGATTGTTAGAGAGCAGCAGCTGCCTCACACAGAGCCCGAGGAAGGGCGGCACTAGCCAGCAGCTCCCAATACTGTTTGTTCAGAGCCCTGCTGGCTCTGATCATCCAGTTATTCCACCTACTAGAGCAAAGATCAGGTCACTCAACTGTTCAGCATGGGCAAGGTAATTCACTCAGCTGAGCGATCAGATTGGGAGGCTGGCAGCCAGAGAAGGGGGAAGCAGCAGCCCATCATCAGCTGATGTGTGTGGGCTCTGGCGAGCTAGGTTCAGGGAGCCCAAGAAACAGCTGAGAGGGGAGAGAGTTGCCAACAGCTCCCAGTGTTTTTCAGAGCCTTCACTGGCTCCAATCTGAGCAACTTTTATTCTGCCTGGGCTGGGAAGTCTGGGCTGCTGCAGTTTCTCAGCTGATCAGTGGAGGTGGGGACTGGCCACTGAAACTGAACACCAGCTCTGAGGGGCTGAGCTCTGGCTCTCACAATCTGGAGTCACAGACTGAAGCTGGGGGCAGGACCCAGGACCCAGATGAGCCAGTAAAAGCCCGATGTTGTTCAGAGCCCCGGCTAGCCCAGATCCGAGCAACTCTTATTCTGCCAGGGCTGGCGATGTAAAACAGGTTCTGCTGAGATCACTCAGCTGTTTGGTGCTGGGGGGAGTGGCCGGCAGTGGGGGACGTGGGAGGGGAAGCCTCTGTTACTCTGCCTGGACTGGCCCCTGGTTTCAGTGAGGGCTGCAGCTGTAACCAATCAGATGTTCTGGGCGGAGCAATGGTGCTCTCTGCATGTACAGCCGTGACCAGATAAAAATAGCATCCATACCCAAGCCGCAATCCGCAGCAACGGGTCTGCGGATATCCACATTTGCACCCGCAGATGCAGATGTCCACGGATAAGAAGCGGATATCCACGGATTTGCAGGGCTCTACCCATAAGCCCAGAGGACCCCTGGCCACAGCTTTCCATTGACTGCCACCTGTCTGAGACCACCTTATAGTCCATCTGAATCCAAGGCATAATCAAACTTCCTGCATCTAAGAGCAATTGTGGTAAAGCAAACAAATCCAAGCAGAGCCTGATTGATGACCCAGAAAAGGGATGCATCGTCCTAGGAAGTAGAGAGAAATCCAAAGCGTTTTCAGCACACTGTTTTTTCTCCTGCAGAAGAATCGTATCTCGGACCCCTTAATCTACTGTACTGTGTTATCTTCTACTATTTTTCATATATCAAGGGAATTGAGCACATCAGCCTCTGCTTCCACTGCCTTGCCATTACTGGAAACACACTGTTTCAAATTCAGAGTACCAGAAAAAACTTTGGGCAGACTCCCTGCCCACCCCCCAAAAAAAAGAAGATGGGGAAACTGAAATCTTAATCTTGATAGAGGTAATTCATACTTCTCTATGTATAAATGGCTGACACTGTTTGCCAAGACTCATTCTATATCTCACCAGATGCATCTCTATAGACCACCTACAACAATTCTCAGTCCAGAGTTAAGTCCTCTGCACAGACAAAGCGCATGTACTTGGAGTTCATTGCTAAACTGTTCAAGGAGTGAGGTGCAAAAAGCAATGGAAACTCCATATGGTAGCTCCATAAATTTAGCAGGCTGCTAAAGGAAATCTGCAGCTCCTAAGGACAATGATTCCAGTTCCGGACATTGCCCAGCACCCCAGGAGATAACCATAGACAGGAAAAAGTTACTAGATCTTTCACTTCCCACAGGGAGAGGACAGCCTTCAGAGTAACTGACCAGATGGTTAGTAATTAATTGACCCACAATGTCACGTATCATGTAGTGATTTGTCAGCTGGGGGGGGGGGGGGAAGAAGCCAAAAAACCACCACAAACCAGCTCAACCAGATACTTACGCACTAAGTGTGATCCATTTGTGCCTAAGGGTACCCTATCTGAAAATGCCAACGTCAGGGCAGGCTGCAAAAGGAGAGCAGATCCTCCGAGAACTGGTGGGTAACACTGAAGTCAGATTCCCCCACCTGTCCAACATGCTTCTGTTTTCCCACACTGCTTATCAAGAAGCTACAACAAGGAATACACAGCCCCCTTTATTGCATTTCAGTCTCTGGCTCCCAATCAGCAAAAAGAGAAAAGTCAGTAAAGAAATGAGTTCCAAAGGGGGGGCTGTGTTATTCTAGTTCTGGAAACACTTACAAAGACTAACAAATGTATTTATTGACAAACTCCCCTGCATTTATTTTTCCTCCCATTCTGTAAGCTCTCCATCTTCAAGCATCTGATGAAGTGGGATTTTCTCCCATGAAAGTTCATGTGATAAATAAATTTGTTAGTCTTTAAAAGTGCCACAGGATTCCTGGTTTGGTTTAGTAAAGAGGTAAGTTATTAAAACTTAATTCCCTTCAGCAAAAACATTTTCCTGATCCCCAAATGGTCTGACATATTACAAAATCAATACAAGTTTGAATCTTACCCAAAATACCATGCTGCCAGCCAATCCTTTAGGAACTAAGACTAAAGGTCTATTATAAAAGGAAAGAAACAACTGAGAAAAGGCATGTTATTCAGTCAAAGCAAAGCAATCAGATACATACAAGTGACTTTAAAGTCCATATATCAGATTCTCATCAGAAGTATGAATTTTGCAGGCTTGTACAGTTCCTCTGGTGTACATCCAGTACCTGGATGGGCCTCAGTTCTTGGTTTCACAGCTTCAGTTGTAGATGAGTTGATCCAGATGTAGGAAGCAAGAAGAGGACAAGCAGGAGATGAGGCAGATACCTTTTCTGGTCTGCCACATGGCTTGTTTCACACAAGTTCAGAGCACACAGGCAGGGATAGGCACTTGCAGGCCCCCTGACCACAGGCATGTCCCTACATGTCCTGAGGATAAGTGGCTTCTCTCCCTGGGCTCGTTGTAAAGGTAATAACCCTCACTGAGTCATCAATCCTGACACCAATCAGTCTGGTTGGGCCTTGCTGAGTAACACAGCACAAGTGTTTGGATACAAATATATCTCACATCTCCATAATTTACAATACAAATTTGACACACAAGCAATAGCATCGTACTCAGCCAATTATAACCTTTCCAGTGGCACCTGACACGGCATATTGCGTACAAATTAATATAATTTTGCAATGTTGATATCAATAATATTATAAATGGTCATCCCTAATCCAGACAGCTTCACATTAAGTACCACTGACATCACATGATTAAAGGCAGCCAATACTTAAGTATCTTGATGAACCACGACTTATATTTGGAGTAACTTGAAATCATTGGATTTACTTCCAGTTTACACTGGTGGGTTATAGCACAGTTTGGACCCATGCGCTTTTTCCTAGTCCTTGCAGCATCAGGAGAGGAAATCAGAAGGGGTAGCTTATCCCTCTCCTCCTCCACTGCTGGACCCCAAGACAGGAGCCTTTCCAAGAAACCAGGCCCTTAGTCTGCCCTATATGGTTCTCACTGCCCTTAGCAGTTTTCCAGGGCGTACAGGCACTTCCCCCTAAAAGCCTCCACTGTCCTTTCCCCTTCACCATGCCCCATCTTTCCTCTTGCAACACACTTCCCACCTCTTTTACCTCTAAACACTCCCCCTCCACACGTGCAAAAGCAGGACACCCCATTGTAGCAACCTTACAAATAACAATTCTTAGACAGAAAACACCCCACCAGGAAGCTCACATAAAGCAGAGCAACCAGCAAGATTTTAGAATTGCAACCCTGGTCCATCCTTCTCCTGCCTAACCCCCTCACCCATCGTGTTTGGTCTCAACAGAGATCACAGGCTATTCAGGGCAATGTTGGAGTATTTTATTTGTCTGTGAAGTGGTATACAGATATTGCATTGCACATATAAATAAGTGCTGCTGGATGCCTCCTAGAGATGCCTGGACATTTATCATGGACTTAACACTACCATTCTGTTAGGGGGGCATGCTTCTGAGGGGGAAAAGGGTTCTGCTGACTCAGGGACAGGTGACTCTATCTCACCTGAATACAATGGAGGGGAGTTGCTCTCCAAGGAAAGCAGATCTAGGGTGTGGGCTGAGCAGTGCTGAGGGAGGAATCCAAGGATTAGCCAAGTGTGCTGATAAGGTTTGAACTGATCTTTATTTTATCTTTACTGTTAATGTCTTGATGGTTAAAGGCAAACCCCAGGAAGAGGGCAAGTTTTTACACAGCACAGACAGTGTTGGTAGAGCAGGTTGGGAGAGGCATCTGCTTACCTGTATCTAAGAACTTAGTCAACAGCAAAGCTGACAAAGGTGCAGTCTTCATGAGACATTCAATATGAAGTGTTTTAAACTGATTAGTGTAAAAGATTTCTGCCTTCTGATGGAACCCCATTTCGATAAACCACCCTGACTAGTTTAAACAGGTGGTTGAGAATGCATCTGTTCTCCTAACTTTTGAAATTGGTTCCTTCACTCTGCAACCAGCTCTACTATTGACACACAGCAGCACAGTTCTAATTTCATCCTGCAGCGGGCACTGAGGCCTATCCATGCTGACCTTATGGGGCTAAAACTATTCTTAAAAGATTGTTTCAGCATTTGCCTTTTTAAGATCCTATTAACACACCTCAGTATTTTGTTATTTCCCCTCTCTTACCTTCCCCCGCAAAAGCAATTTATCTAAGCGTGGACAAATTCAGACATATTTCACCCTCAAGATACAACATTCTTTAAGCACACTGGCAAACATTAATGGCAATGAATGCTATGGTTGGTAGATGCCAAAATCCACTTCAAATAAGAGATTCTGGAATGACTAAAAAAACTTGTCCCAGCATGAACTTAAACAAGCCTTGATGCCTATAACAGTTGGTCATTTTCTTTTATTGTGGATAATGTATACCATTAAGGAGATCTCTAAAGTGAATGTAGGTTCCCTCAAAAGAGAAATAATTATATTCCGATATTAAATCCCACTCTACACTATCTTCAGTGTACAGAGAGAGAGAAAGAGAGAGAGAGAGCGAAGTAACTTGCCCAAGATCATACAGTAGATCAATGACACAGCTAGGTAGAGAACCCAAGTACCCTGAATTCCATTCGTGCTCATGTCTCTCGACCACATGGCCTCCCTGAAAAGCTCCTGCAGTTGCTGTGAAGTCAGACAAAGGCCAGCGCTCACAAAGTTCAACATCCAAACATAACCAGATTTCAGAGCAGTCTGGATCAAGATGATCTCTTTTGTTGATGGTGCTTGCTATTATTTTATTTGCATTACAATAGAGCCAAGAAACCCCAACTGATTTCATTGCAGAAGGTGGGGAAAGGACATATCATTACCTCGCGTTTTACAGAAAGGTCTCTTCTACACTAGAAAAGTTACACCAGCAAACCCTTTTAATGCAGATGCAGCTTTTAACAGTAGAGCTTCTACCAGTCCCCCAAAAAAGATAAATTATACCAGCAAAAGCACTTTTAAGCTGGTGTAGGTGCAATCACACCTATGTTGGTTAAAAAATTAAAATCAACTATCCATTGACCTAGCCAAGCCAATGTGAAATTTCCATATAGAGCAGGCCAAAGTCTAACTGACCTACCTAAGGTCCCACTGGGAGTAGCTGGCACAAGCAGGATTTGAACCCAGATCTCCCCCCTCCCAGTCCAATGCGTTAACCATGAGGACATTCTTGTTCTGGGACGGATTTTGCCTGAGGCTTTCCCAAAGCCCTTTGTAGTACAGGACCCTGGGAGTGCAATGATCTTGCATCCAGAACCCAAGCTGTTGAGCACCCGAAGACGCGAGGGCAGTCCGTCCCCTCCCAGGATGAAGTCTTTTGGCGTCAAGAGAGCAAACCTGATAGGACGTGTAGCAAGAGCACCCACACAGCCCTGGCATTAGGCCCTCATATTCGCACCCCTCAGTGACCCCAGAAGTCCCCGGCCAGGTTTGCCAGCACCCTGTGGACACAAAGGAGCTGGTCTGTGGAGAAGCAGAGGGAGCCAGGCTGCCTTTTTGAGGGAAGCAGAAATGCAAGCCTCAGATGATTTGAAATGCCTCGCAACATACAGCCTGCAATTGCAGTCGCAGTGAGCCTCGCCTGGAGTCCAGCTGCTCTGTGACAAAAGACACTTCATTAGAGGGCTCCACAGGCAGTGTGAGCAGCAGAGAGTTCACATGAGTCACAGCTGAAGAATCCCCCTAGTGTTCTGCCTTCACATGCCTTTGTGAGCTGTCAGCAGGCCCAGCACATTAGGGGGATTGGCACCGAGAAGAGCCGGCTTTTGGGGCAGCTCGGCCGGGCGTTCAGCGTCCCAGTGGGAGATTGTCCTGTCTTTCAGCTCTGTAAGAGCCTGGCCCAAAATCCTGTGCTCGCCACAGTGGATCAGAGAGCTGCAGAAGAGTTCCGAGGAGGCTCCAGGAGAAAACCATCTTGTCCCCCAGGATGCAGAACTGAGTTAGCCTCCAGAGGCGTCTAAGCCCAACCCTTCTTCTCCACCCACACCAAGGCCAGGAGTGGGGCTGGTGGATCCAGGTATTCATAACCTCAGGCCACTCCTCACGCTAAGCCAACGGGACACCTATGACGCATATCTATGCGGTGCACTTGTAGGCATCCCAGCACAAGCCCTTGACTTCACTCCCAGAAGACCCATGGGGGGAAGCAGTAGACAGAGGAACGGGTAAGATACGCCCCCTTGACAATTCAACTCCCTGTTGTTGTGCAAAGTTCTGCTCCTCTCCATGTATTATTAGCAACCTGTGGTTTCCTCACTGGGCTAATCCGACATCCTTCTTCCTCTGCTGCGCAGGTGGGACAATCATGCTTTGAGGCTTGCAAATGATGCAAGAGTCAGAACTGTAGACACCAGCGTTTGAACTGCAAGACCATCTCCTCCCTCCCATCTGCTGCACTAACACAGGGCCAGGTATTCCCACCTGTCCACAGGACAAGCGCCTTCAAAGGAAGCTGAATCAGAAGCCACAGAAGCAGAACCCCAGCCACAGGCAGGGAACAATGGCTTGTAATCAATCATTTACAACCAGTCAAGGCAATGAGAGAATGGGTGTGTCTTCTGGAAAAAACCTGAGCCGGCACCTTTCATTCCAGGCCCTCAGAGCCAGTGAAAGACATTAAACAAAGAGAGAGAGCACCCCAGAGAGACAGGGCAGTATTTTTTCTTCATCTTCCAGTTGAGGAATCTGAAGCTCGGGCCAGGTAAGGATAACACTTTCAAAAGCACTTAAGTCACTGACAAGCCTAAATCCCATTGCCTACTCAATGAACTATAACAAGACATAGGCTGCTAAACCCTTTAGATGCGTTTGGAAAGTTGGCTCTAGGTCCGTGACTTTCAAACCATGTGTCAGGACCCAGTACCGGGTCATGGTGCTCCCTGCTGCCGCCGCCCAAAAACTGGAATGCATCGCTCGAAGATTAGTTGCTGGTTCGCGGGCATAAATGATTTTTTTTCAACGGGGTCCTGAGAAAAAAAGTTTGAAAACCATTGCTCTAGGTGACTTGCCCGAGGTCAAAGCTGAGACAGCAGGAGCGGAGAAGACAACTCAGAATTACTAAGTTCAAGTCTGCAACTCTAACTACCTTTTTAATTGACTTTTCCTTGGGTGGGGAGGGAGAGGAGCTTCAATCCCAAGGCAAGGTGGTTTGTCAACTCAGAGTACTAATGCAGTCCCTGTGCACTCACACATTTGAGGTTTGCAAACCCTTGTGCTCCACAAGCTCCCCTTTGCCTATGCCCACCCTGGGCAGGTGCCACATGCTTTGGGAGAGCCCTTTTTTTAGGCAATTTTCAAAACAGCGGGGTGGAGGGGCTGGCTATCCAGACAATTCAGCTCATGAACATTAACACAGTAATGTTTTAGGGGGTTCAGCAGCTAGGACAGGTTTGAGAGAGATCCCTGTCCTTGCCCTCCGAATGCCAGCAGAGCTAAAGTGCACTTGGATTTCAGAGAGTAGGCGGAAGCCTTCTGCTTTGCCTTACCATGCAGGCGCTAAAGTTAAAGAAGGAAGGATCAGGGGTCGCCAAAAAGAAGTTGAAACATAACTCAAGGGCTTTTCTTTTGCAACCATTGTGCAACACAGTAGACTCTACTGCGCACATAAAACAGGACACAAATAATTGTATTACAAGTGCCATGTGCACACAGATAGGTATTACTTTACACACAAACACACACACACACACAGTTTATATCCTGACACATTATCTAAGTTTATTGTACCATATGATTGTATTTATAGGGCAATTATTTGTATTACTTTTTCTCTCAAGACTAAACATTGAATTTTTTTTTTTTTAATTCTGAAACTAAGTCAACTAAGGGTCCTAGGCCTGGTTTGCTGGAATCAAAGGTTAGTAGTCTAGCGAGTCCAACATCAGTAGAAAGGAAAGTTTCTTATGAAAGCTGAGAAGTGATTGCCTCCAAACGATTGACAGGATAAACTATTTTGTTTTGGATTAATAAGCAAGGAACTACATTTTCTTTAAAATGGCATCTTCTCTCCCCCTAGCATTTCTGGAAACTTCACAAAGCACACGCATTAAGCTTAGCCCCCCTTGAGACATATTGATTCTTTGCTCATATTAGATGTCTCAGCAATGATTACCAGTAGCACAGGAAAGCTTCAGGATAAAATTAAATCAAATATATATTCAAAAGTCTACCCTGCCGTCCCAGCAAACACAACCATTGCTTGAATCATCAATACCACAGCATGGGCTTTTATATAATACTACAGAACACCACATGCTACAGTGTAACAGGTAATAAGTATTTTTGCTGAAAGGAAATTTCATTATTGCATCACTGCAGGTTTTCTTTTCCCAAGTGCATATTCTCGCTAGCTCACCTCCCTCCTTCCTTGGGAAAACATTAAGATGACAAGTTTAAATTATGCTAACATGAATTTTCTTGATTTGCATCTAATGGGGAGTCTGATTCAGTCTTTCGATCAGCCACTTCCTTCAACAAGACAGGCAAATTAGTTCAGTGTGTCTGACATAAATTTCATGCACTCTATTACTGCTGTATCATTACTTGACTGAAGGGTCTGCTCTGCTACTGGCGCATGTCTGCCAGGATTTTTCTGGGAGGTGGTTACTGAAAAGAAACCTGCATCTCTGTTCCTGGTGGAGTTGGGAGGCTCCTGTTCTCTGGGGACTGGAATCTCAAACCCACACTTAACTGACCCTGCAGCCAACCAGATCTGACCCTATAGACACAGACTCATGTGAGTGCTCAGGTGCATAGCTACCTGTAGGGTTATGCTCCAGCGCCACAGCACTTGCTTGCGTGAGCAGTCTACGTGAGCAAGCAGTTCCCTTGGCCTCAGTGCTACAGGATTGAAACCTGGAAGGACAGCTCTAGGCGGCAAAGGAACTATGTAAAAACAACACCCTGTCACTCAGCAGATCTTCACCCAGCATGAGAATCATGGCCACCGATCTCCGGGACTATCTTCACTACTGAAAGGAAGGTTGTGCACAGGTATGAGTGTGAGAGAAGTCTGTTCTCTCTAAAAGGACTGTGCACCAAAGAGGTCTGTTTCGGTAGTATTCAGTGTGACTATGAAGACTTACGCCAAAAGCAATCCTCACTTGTAAAACCCCACGAAAGGAAATGACGTGTTAAGCCAATGGAAACAGGCTGATCGTCAGAACCTTTAATACAGGAGATAATGTGTGACTCTCCAAAGCAAGGGAGAGCTTGCAGGCCTAGCAGCTAGAACATGCATGTTTTTGCTTATGTATCTGCCACAAAACAAAAAAAACCCACAACCAAAGCAAACCAACAAAAATCACTCAAATGTCAAAGAAGGAACCCCACCTTCCACTGCGACTGACAAACTCCACATCTGCTCACAGGTAGCAAAAAACAATAGCTAGTTAGGTAGCACGATTGAGATCCCAGCTTTCAATGCAGTGATCACAGATGCACCATGATAATTACCTCCTCCTTTAAAACAATCAAACAACTCTGTAAAACAGAAAGAACAGACACTTGCGTTGTCTGAATATTCATGATTCAGAACACCAGAAAAAACCAGCATGTCAAGCCGCATAACCGTGGAAACCCTCAGGCATCTGTTATCTTTCTCCGTGGCTTGTCATTTCTCTTGCTTTCCCTGAGAAGTTCATACATATTTTAAAAGGCCGATAGCTCTATTGCTCATCACTTCTTATAATGTTGTAAGATTAGATTCCAAAGAGAAAAAGAAAGAGGCATCTGAGAGGAACATGTCATCAGGGCTGCTGCAGCAACATGGTTTACCCCCAATCCCGCTGTCAGAAATGTTTTACATTTTTATCATAAGGGTGGTTTGGGGTGTGGATGTTTCTGAATTTTACTTATTTATTTATTAAGAAATTTGGAACCAATGCAAAGCTGCAATCTTCTGTGCACTCTGATCTTCAGGGTGTGACACAATTGCTCCCAGTGAGCCTGCCATGTGAAATGAAGGCCTTTCTTTTTTAAGCCAATCAGGGCAGGTCTGAGTGAGAATCCGTCATTCAAAGTGCACAGCAAATATCAGCTTTCAATGTCCTCATTGTTCTCCCAGCAGAAATGCTCTGGAAAACTATTAATTATAAACTGAAGCAAGCATTCCTCATTCTCAGCAACAACAAAAATCCCTCTCAAACCCTTCACAATTTTCCTTGCAAAATGTGTAGCTGTTTGATCTTGCTCAGGTAATGATGAATAAGAACTGCAAATGATTTTGCATCTACAATTCCATACTGAAAAACATGTTACTTTTCCTGGAGGTGGTTTACCTGTAAGGTTTTGCTTTTTTGAAAACAAAGCTATTTTTTTAAATTGCTTAAGAACTCATTCTGGAATCCACGTTTACACAAATCTCCTGAATTCAGCAGTGCTACTTATGTGAGCAAAGATTGCTACCTACCTAAGGTACTGATACTGCCTCTGGAAGTTCCCTCTTACAGTCCAAAAAGACAAAACAGGTAACGTGTGGGTGAAAGAAAGCATCCTTACCCCTCACTTTACAGATTCATAGACTTTAAAGTCAGTAGGGACCATTGTGATCATCTAGACCAGTGGTTTCCAAACCATGAGTCGGGACCCGTAATGGGTCTCAGACCCTCAGGTTCTGGGTTGGGGCAGCCCCTGCTGCCGTCGCTAAAAGACTGGAATGCATTGCTCAAAAGATGCCGTTGTTGGGTCACAGGCATAATTTTTTTTTTCAACAGGGTCCCAAGGAAAAAAGTTTGAAAACCACTGATCTAGTCTGTCCTCCTGCACAATGCAGGCCACAGAACCTCATCCACCTATTCCTGTCATAGACCCCTAATCTCTGACTGAAGCCCTCAATTAATAAAGACTTCAAGGTACAGAGAACCCACCAGAGAATCCAGCAACAAGTGCCCCCTGCTGCAGAGGATGATGACTAGAAACTGAGGCACAGAGAGATTAGATGACTTCCCAAGGTCACACAGAGAATGTGGAAAAGCAGGGAACTGAAATCAGGTTTCCTGAGTGTCCGGCTAGCATCCTAACATCTGGGCCGTCCTTCCTCTCACTAGCCCAGATACTTGATACAACAGCTATGTAATGCCATGACAGTCACAGCAGCTAAAACATTAGAGTAAAAAAAATCATTAAATAAAGATTTTAATGATGAACCCAATTGATTTTTTTAACTGCTTGTGCTCTACTTACACAACATTAATGTGATTATGATTTTGAGCCTCATAGGAAAAAATTTTCACTCTTCTCCATAGCAACATACCTTCGATTCAAACTGCAAATATGCTGAAAGCCGAAGTGTTTAAATGAAAGATTCTTCCAAAGCTGGTCAGGAGGAAACCCTGCGCTGACCTTTTGCATCTACTTTTAATACCTTGGTTTTAGGACAGATCCAAAACTGGATGTTGAAACTCAGTTAAATGCAATCAAAATTACCAAATCAGGTATATATGCATGTAAGCACATGTCGTTTGTAATCATCTCAAGTTTTCTAAACACTTCTATGGCTTCCATTGTGGAGCATCTGGATGCCTGACGATGATTAGAAATCCAGCAACTATATGAACCAGAAAGCTATTCTCTTGTGAGCCAAACACTCTTGCTCTCAATAGCTGCCCACCTGCCAAATACAATTCTCATGAGAGGTATAACTAATTAAATGCTGCACCTTGATGTCTGCAAGCCTTGGGGTCTGGACAGCTGGATGGAGCAGGCTCCTCTGAAGGGCACTGAACTGCCACTGCTGGAAAGCCAAGAAACAGGAGCAGGAGAAGCACACCCCACATGCTCACCACCAGCCTGGCAAGTCAGAGAGAGAGCTGGTTTCTCGGGAGCCAGGTCTCAACCCAACGCACATATTGAATCGTACACGGGAACTAACGGTAGCCAGTGCGTAGCACAGATGTTCTGCCGTTCAGGCGATCAGGCAACCGCCTCTGTGCCAGCTGAAGCCTCCCGGTGGCTCTCATTGCTGTCAGGACATCGAGGCTGAATGTGAGAAAGGCATCGCAGAGACCCCAGCACTGGGAAACAGGCAGCGAAGGAACAGCTGTTGTGACTGGAAAGATTTTCCACTTTAACTCAGTTGACGCACCACAATAGGTGCCTAGGTCGCTGAGCGGGACGTATTTCAGGACCCAATTTCGCAAACACTGAACTCGACGCACTGCGGTTGCATTGACACTGCTTACAGTTAAGCAGGTACAGGTGGCTTCCCAGGATGAGGGCCTTCCTGCAGATTGTTCCAGACTCCCTTCCTCCTCCCCACACAGAGGACTGGGGAGTCTTTTTGCCTCTTTGAGGCGGAATAGGATGGGACAATGGTGGGGATGCATTGAACCACATAGACATCCATCCATGTACGTACATATTATGTGTGTTTCTGTCTCACACACATTCTCTCTGCATTTCCACTAATGGGCACTAAACATGAAACTTTGACCCCTTGATCTGTTTTCTTCTCAGATTTCAAAAGTTGAGCCAGGCCAGGCCTGATAAGCGCAATGGTGGGAGGCCTCACGCCAAAACCCAGGTGTTATAGGAAGTGGCATCAGTTAACTAGCAGGAAGCAGTACTGACCCATTGCATAAATACGATAGCCCACTACGAGCTGCTGAAGGCACCTTTTGGGGGGTAAGAGGCCACTGACCACTTCTCATCACCAATGATCCTTTGATACTTTTTGCAGGGGTCTGTACTAATCCCTGTGGTTTGAACAAACTCCCACTTGAGCTGTTACATTCTGCCTGCCTACAATCTCCTGTAGATTCAGTCTGGCCCTATGACTTCCATTTTAATATAAATTTACATTATAAAATTTTAGCCAGCAATTCTACTTTGAAACAATATGAATTTCTTCTAAGGAACACCTGCAATTCATTGTGCCGCTTCACCAGCTCCATTTGCCATAGCGACTGGGATTCTAACACCATTAAACATGATTTAATTTGCTGTTCCTAATGTTTTACCCACAGTGTTAGATCATCCTTCCTTTTTCCACTTGAAAGGTATCTTCGGCTTAACAACAACAGGGAAATTAATAGAGAGATCATTAAAAAGCGTGAGGCTGATGCCGTGCCTATCAAACACTGCAGAAAATTATTTTCAAACAATAAAATTAATCGGGCCATCAGCTGCCGTAACAAAACGCACAGGGAGCTGGTGTTAAAAGACATAGCAGATTATTGACAGCTTGTGTCTCTTGGTATATAAATGTTGGATAGGAGAACATAATTTAGTTTTTTTAATGCAACTAGATAAATGTTTTCCCCTCAGAAAAGAATGGAGAATTGAACAGCTACACGTATCTGGGACAGAGAAATACAAACCAATACTGCAGTGCCAACTCAGAAGACATTGGCCAAGATTTTCCAAAAGAACTAATGATGCTAGGTGCTTGACTTGAAACGACTCTAAGGGCTCGGATTTTCAGAGGTTGACTGCTCAGCACTTTCCAGCAATCATGCCCCTTTATCTAGTCCAGCTGGGTCCCCCAAAACATTAGTCATTTTGAATAGCTTGGCCATAAGGGTGCATGATACCATAAATCCTGGTATGAGGCATTGCAGGTGAGTTGCAAGATGCATGAAGAGAAGTGCCAAGATTACGTGATGGTCACTGAAGTGTCTGATAGCTGCACAGACAATCCCCTCTACAAGGAAAGGAACAAATTTCAAACTAAGGCTTAATATGAGCACACTCAAGGTTTGGTGCACATACTTGACATAGCTCTAATTTGTCGAAAAGTTACTCTAATTGTTGCCCGTATTGGTATTACTTTGTTTAAAGTATACAAACAGAGGAAGGTCCTCAGCCAAAAGAGCTCATCAGAACCCCTTACATTTGGGAAAGAAGGATGAATATGACTAAGGATACAGTTAGATTGCAAACAAAACCCACCAAAAATAAAATAAAATAAAATAAACCAAGCAGCAGTCTCAGAGCCCAGGTCAAGTAACTCATTCTCACACTACAGGGCTAAAAACTGTGGTGTAGCCATCTAGACCTTCCTTCCCTTGCTGGGATTCTGAACCTGGACTCCTGCCCACACTGAAATATCTACACTGCTATTTTTATCCTACTGTGGGAGCCTGTGCCCGTGGACCCAGGCTCTGAAAGTCCCTGTCATAAGGTGGATTTCTGGTTCGGGGGCATTGTTTCGGGGTTATTGGGTTTGGGGTTTTTTTGGTTGTTTGGGGGGGGGGCGACAGTGTAGATGGCACAGGACAAGGTCACAGGAGAGCTGAATTCAATTACCAGCTCTCTGTGTGGCCTCAAGCAAGTCATGTAATTGCTCTGTGTCCTCAGCTCCGCCTCTGTGAAATGGGGATAATAGCACTTCCGTTTCTGTATCTTGCAAGAGTTCTTTTTTAAAAAGCCATCAATATTTGAGAGACAGTCAGTTATCAAGGGTCTTGTAACAGACAGGTATTCCAACCCCCAGCTTTCACCATTCTGATCTCTCTACAACAGTTCCAAATGGAGCAAGATCCAGTTCTGGAGAAGTCCAGATCAGGATCAGATTCCTCACCAGAATGTCATAACCCTGCGCCTGTCTAGGGTGTAGCAACACACATCATTCTCAGAAACATGCAGTAACAAAACTGGATCAACTGAATAGAAAGGAAAAGCATACTTGAGGTAGAAAAGGGTCTGTTTATGAAACGGGGAATAGATGGATTCTGATTGGAGAGATTATAAAAGTCAAGCTGATAGTCATTAAAACACGCTTCCATATTGAACAAGGAAGGTATCAAGAAGGGCGTGTCCACATGCCCCAAGAAACCGGGAACAGCCATCGCACAGAAATAACTGTTTCTCTCTTCTGCTTCTTCGCCATTAAATTCGAGCTACATTTCCTTTCTACCATTCCCACCATCCAGCACACAGAGAAATTTCAATGTTGCTCACAACAACATGATGTGAAGCTTAGCAGGAATATATACATCCCATATTACAAAAACGGAGGATAGTGCAAATTATATATTGTACAGGAGGTTCCTGGGAAAACAATAAGTCAAGGCAGGAGCACTTCCCCTTTTCTACCACTAATTAAATATTTTCATCCATCCTCCAAGAGAGCAGAAAAGGAAAAAAAACCAAAACATTTAGATACAGGTGGAATCTGTGCAAAGTAGAAGAAAAAACTCAACTCCTGTCATCACTGAAATCTATTAGAAAAATATATTATGTATAGGTCTTGAGAAGGCTCCTATAATTTTGTTTTGCTTTGGGAGAAAGAAACAATTTGGGGTCTCACTTGAGAATAATACTTATTTATGTGCTTACGTTTAAGACTTCAAAGAGACTCATACACCAGCAATCTTTCTCCTCTGAACAGAGATGCTAACTTGAGTCATGGAAATGATGAGGAATAAATAATAAAGCCAGTGGAAACCTATTATTTAGCAAACAAAATAAAAATAGATGTAGAAATTTATTAGTGTTCCTAAAATGTACTTAGAGCGGATCAGAAAAAAATATTTGTTATGTGATTTACAGGTGGCATGGTGTGGTTCTGAAAAGTTCAGGCATGGTACATTTCAAGACAGGAGCAATCCAGCTGTGCAAGAGAACTCCACCATTCTTGGGGACCAAGCCAAGTGCCTTGGACTCATGAATTCAGTGCTCATGAGGAACAGTCAGGGAGCATGCTGCAATTTTTTCTGGCATTCTTTGTCCATGCTTACTTGTGCCAACACTTTCAGCGCCCCTGGTGAGGAAATACATGTCATGGGAATGCAGCACATCACCAGATCAAAGCATAAGTAGAGATGTGATGGTGCTTCCGTAGCCATAATATAGTCTCTCCTCCCGAGAGCACCTCAGAGTCAATGCGGCAGGAGTTAATGTTAATGGACTGAGCATCTTCTGTGAACAAGAACAGGCATCTAACAAACAAGAACCAGGATAATTCTTCAGTACATCGCCTGTTGAAATTAGGCAATTACTTGTGGATACTTTTCTAAGCATTAACGCATAGGAACTGCTATACCAAATCAGATCAGAACCCCACCTCCAAGAACAGCTGATAAACAGTTGAGGTTGAGGGGAATATAGAAGCCCCCAGAATGGCCAATTAGACACAAACATCCCCACGGGGAAAATTCCTTCCCAACTCCAGGCAGCTACTGCTTTGCTTATACCCTGAAACATGAGAGTTTATATCCCATAACAATTTTTATCCTCTGAAGTAACAGTGGATATTCTTGTTTCATATAAATGTCTAACCCTATTTTCTTGTCTTCCGTAATGTCCTGTGGCAGTGCGCATTGCAGGTAAATTATATCCTGGACAAGAAAGCATTTCCCTTTTTTCAATCTTAAATTGATTCCCTTTTCATTTCATTTAACCATGCCTTGCTCTTTTATCATGAAAAGGGGAGAGTAAGAGTGCCTAATTGAGCCATTAATTTCTACTCTTATCATCTTTCTAAACTAAACAGCCCACAAATTTAGGTATTTCACTATATTTTCTTACCTATGTCTTATCCTAGTAGCTGGTAAAACAGTGCCTAACACTTCGGATGAGTTCAGGTGTAATATATGTTTTACTCCTTTCCAATCTGACTGATTTTTTGCACACAGTCCTCACTGCAGGTTCAGGGCCAGGAGGACCTATATTGGACAGGAAAAGGGGAACACATGCAAAGACAATTCAAATGCATTTAGGACACAACACACTTTCACCACTTAAAAACAAGCCCCATGTCCTCATCAGGAGGTGAGTACGGCCTCCCTGAATCACTTCACATCAGCTGTCTTTTCCCCAACCCGAGTTTGTATTGATAGAATTAATTAACACTTTCCCCCAGCCACCGGCCTGCGAAAGCCTTGCCACATGATGTCAGTCAGTCACTTAATGCCAGGTAAAATGCATTTTACTCTGGGGTGACTTACATGTATAGTGACATCAGGCTTTGGAAATCAGAATAAATTCACCAGTCCAGAACAAAGTGACAGGAATTCAGTCAGGAATGGTAAATGCCACTTTTTGAAAGAATGAAGTTCAGGATAGGCTACATGTTTTATCTTGAGTGGTTTGCTTTTTGGGGGGGGGAAGGTGGAGGTGGTGTTGGCTCAAGTATTTAGGTGTGGATTCTACGAATTTTGAACCCCATACTAGCGATAATTCAACTCATGAATCAAGTAGACTCTGTCCTGGAAAGAGCCACAGATCTATTGATTCCTCTGCAAACCAGATCTGCATGTTTTTTGAGACTCCCCGGTTATAGCCAGGCACAGGAGCATTGGCCTCAAACGTGGGAAGCTATGTTCATTTGGGGCTTTTAGACAAAGACAGGGGCCTGTGAAACACGACTAGAAACACAGGACACAGCTATGAGAATATGCCAGTTAAGACGGCGACTAGGCATTTAGTGTGTTATAGGCTCGCTACACTAACTACGCGTTACACTAACTACAGTCATCTTCCCATTGACAGGCGCTCTCTGATTCCCTCACCAAGTCCACTGTCTCTCATCACACGCTTAAGACCATCAACTGTTTGAGGCAGGACCTATCTCTTTGTTACATGTGTGTCCAGTGCCAGCACAACGGGGCCCCAAACACCCCGATATTACCATAAAAAAAATAACAAGCATGCCATCCAGCCACCAAAAGCCGGGTATGTTTTTGAGGGTTTTTCAAATTCTGAGAAAATTAGCTCCGCGGGTCTCTGTAAGCACGTCACATTATTCAAATCCATATGCGCCTCATTTCAAAATTTATGAACAAGAGCAGCTCCTTATAGGTCTCACATCTCATCTCCAGACAGGTAAGCTCATCTGTGTCGTATAACTCTTCTTCCCGCAATCACTTGGGCCACTTACCTAAACGCACACAGTTAAAATAAAAAGCAAAACAATCTTCTGATGTTATTAGAGGCCCTTGAACCCACCCTCTCTGTTAGAGCATAGACCCACACGGGGTCAGACCAACGGTTCATCTAGCCCAGTGTCCTGACTTGCGACAGTGGCCAGTGCCGGCTACTTCAGAGGGAATGGATAAAACAGGTAGTCAGCAAGTGATCCATCATGCTGGCCATTCCCAGCCCCTGGCAAACTGCAATCCCTGGCTAATAGTCATCCATGAACTTTACTTACCTAGTTCTTTTTTAAACCTCTTCATCGTTCTGGCCTTCACAACATCCTCTGGCAAGCTGTTCCACAGATTGTCTGTGTTTTGCGTGTCGGAATACTTCCTTTTAAACTTGCTACCTATTAATTTTATTTGGTGATTCCTAGTTTGAGAGTTATGGGACAGAGTAAATAACACTTCCTTATTTTTTACTTTCTCCATACCTGTTATAGACCTCCATCATATCCCCCCCTCGGTCATCTCTTTTCAATCTGAAAAGTCCCAGTTTTATTAATCTCTCCTCAGATGGAAGCTTTTCCACACCTCAATCATTTTAGTTGCCCTTTTCTGGATCTTTTCCAATTCCAACACATCTTTATTGAGATGAGGTGAGCAGATCTGCATGCAATATTCAAGATGTGGGCATACCATGGACCCTATGGTACCAAAGGCAATACAATATTTTGTCTTAATCTCTATCCCTTTCCTAATAGTTCACAACATTCTGCTTGCTGTTTTTGACTGCTGCTGCTGTACATTGAGGGGCTGTTTTCAGAGAACTATCCACATTGGTTCCAAGATCGCTTTCTTGAGTGGTAACAGCTGATTTAGAGCCCATCATTCTATACACATTCTTGGCATTATGCTTTTTTCCAATGTGCATTACTTTGCATTTATAAACATTGAATTTCCGCTGCCATTTTGTTTCCCAGTCATCCAGCCTTCGGAGAAACCTTTGTAACTCTCTGCCGTCTAGGAAGAGTTGATCCTCTAAATGGTTATAATCTCTCAATCTTTTTTCCTAACGATGTACTTGTTATGACATTACTGAGATTTACGTTTCTAAAGTCATCGGTGTAAAAAAGGTTTTACTGCGGCTAGGAATAGAAATAGAAACAGAACTATAATATCTAAAGATTAGCTTGTTCTTCAGCTCACTTACACTTTAACAGGAACCCATACAGCTGTTGTTAACCAAGAGGTATATCTTTACAAGTCGGGCGAGAAGATGCAAGATACATCTGGATAAGTGTGCTGTGAAGGGGAGGTGCCAAAGATTAAGTGGCTCTGTCAGTTTTATGGGGTTCCAAAAAGACTAGATTTACTTTAAAGAGGTTACAAAATAAAGAGATGCCTGTTGTGGGGGAAGAGGGGGGGCTATTTTAAAGGAATTAGTCTCTTGTCTAGACGTGCCAATATTAGCCTACAATAGTCATATGAGAAATGTGGTTTGTAATAACCCTGCAATTAATACTGCATAAGATACAAAGCGGTTGAATTCCCAGCTCTTTATTTGCTTCCAGAAGCTGGACACCTGTCTGAAAACAAACCTGAAAAGTTAAAAAGTCACAGGAGAAAGAAACTCCACTCAGCATCTTATCAGCTGGTGAGTGCTGGGGCTCAGTCAGTTTAAAGTAACAGGATTCCTGATGCTGAATGCCAGTAAAGCTACATTGAGACAATGTGCCTTCATCGCAGCACAAACATCCTGTCCTAACCAAACAAAGGTGCTTTTTGAACATTCCTTTCTTAACTCTCTTCCTCTCAGGGGTTTAGCAGATTAGCAGATAAAAAAATTGTCATGTTAGAGTGAATGTTCATAACTATGTTGAAGATTGCTAATTGCTTCCATCAGGTGAGTCCCTGATCCAAGGAAAATCACAGCCCTAAAAAGTCAGTGGGTGTACCAAGAGCTCCTTCAGACTCAACAGAAGGAGTAATCAAACTCCTTTATTTAAAGAAATGCTACAAACAATGGCAGACTGCCCAAGACAAACAGCAGGACAGGGCTTGTCTATGTGGGGAACTGACCAGATAAAGTAGACACACACAAGCTGGGAAGGGAAGGGAGCTGGCTACAGCCTGACAGGAAGCCTGCCTGCCCACAAGTTGCAGGTAGGAGGAGGTGGCCCTGGCTGAGCAGGGGTTGGCACGAGTTGATGACTGGGAACCAGACACTGCCAGTTCCCCTTTTCAACTGAACCTCCCCGTCAAACACTGGACTCCTGGAAATCTTAGGAGACAAGCTAGGCGAGGTATTATCTTTCACTGGACCAACTTCTGCTGGTGAGAAAGAAGCTGATCCAATAAAAGATATCACTTCATCCACCCTGTTTCTCTAATATCCTAGGACTGACACAAGTACAATGCTACACACACAGAACCAACTATACACTCAAGTGCCACGGCACGGGAAGTCAGAGCGGTAGGCGTGTAACTGGCATATAGTTATGCTGTCTAGTTTCCCCTGTATACAAGCCCTAAATCATGGGGACTGAGGGGTTTCCCCAATTGTAAATGCAGAGGCTAGCTCATTGGTTTTGCAGCAGAAAAGTCAGCAGACGGCTTGGAGAAGCAACTGTGAGCAGGACCCCAAGAGGAAACAGGCAGATCTCCTGGAACAGAGAGCTCACTAGAGTGGCAAACTTGGCGATATCTTGGCAAGGAAACTGCCTGCTGAGTAAGGAAGAAAGGTAGCAGAGTTTGGCCTTACAGTGCACTCTGAACTGTACAAACTTGCTACTCCCAACTAGCTTACTTACAATAATCAGACAGAAACCACAGCTCAGAGAGAGTAAGACAGAGGTTGATGGTCCAAGTTCCAAGCAGTGCAGGGTTTTGCAGATGATTCTTAAAAATATGTAGGACCAGATTCTTGCCAGAGATCCAGAGGATTGCTGACTTTAATGGGGGATCTGGCCCATAGTCTATACTTGTTAGGTTCTCCCAGGAGGTTCTTGCAGAATCTGTTCATTATGAGGGGGACGTTCAAAAGAAATGTGATGCTCCTTTGCAAGGAGGATTAGCACAGTCCGGAAGCAGGGAGGGACAGAAAAGAAGGCTAAAGAGGGTGATAAATGAACATTCAAGAGGGAGGTTCAGGACAGGAGAAGAGAGCAGAGCAGGATAGGGAGTAGGAAGAAATAAGCACCAGAGATCTATATACTGCAATAAATCCTTGGAGGTCTAGGAATTCATCTTTGTTGCTATAATGTGCAGTAGGAAGACTCAGATTCATGGCACTAGTAAAGATAGATCTTCCAACAGCTGAGTGCGCTATCACCTGAGCTACAGGAGAATGTCTATAAAGCAGCAAAGGGTCTGAGAAAGAGAGGCAGTAAAACACCTTTGATTTCAATGGATGTATGCTAATGTATGCCCCCCACACACACACACACACACTCACATGGGGCAGGCCACTGGAAAAACAACACGAAAATTCATCTTGAATAAAGCATTTCTAGTTTATTCTCTGACCCTGCATGTACTGTTCATTGCTTTCCTGAAAAGCATCAAATTGCTGTTTCAGATACAATTAGCATCTTCTGGCAGTCACAAATAGCGAACAGATGGAAACAATTGACAGCAAGGTTAGAAAACAAGCAGCAAAATACGTTGAGGTAAAGCCACTAATTATATAGTCATGATCATTGGCCTGGATTTTAGTTCTGTATTTTCCGTCACATAAACGTCACAGTTTTTTTTTTTTTGCGGGGTGGGGGGAATAACCTCGTAAAACAGCTCCATCTCTGTCACTCCCATTCTTTCTAATGAGACCTACTGTTCAAGTCTCGTTACTGCTGAATGCATGACAGACTTCAACCCATTGAGAAACTTAGTTTAATGATGGAACAACACGCTGCATGGAACTCCTGCAGTCGGGCGCTTATTCAGCAGCAGACTCAGCACTGATTTCACCATACAAGTACACACAGATAAAAATATTTCCATCAATAATAATCAATATTTACAAACGTGGTGTAAGAATGCAACATAAAGCAGGTATTTACAGCTCTGCTCAAAAAGCCAGCTGTGATGTTTGCTGAATGGGAGCTGTGGGTAAGTATGCAGGATTCATAAAACTTTACCATTCTGCATCTCAGCATTTACTGTCATCATTCAATCGCCTGACTCCGCTGTTACCCACAACTGTGAAAAAGTTTAAATGATTAAAAACTGAAAAAAAAGAACGCTTAAAAATTCAAGGCTGATATTATCAGTCAAAACACTTACAAATGAATATTGAATTCTCCCAACCCTATTTAGTGAGCGTATGAGGAGACAGGTTGACTCTTGTAATTTTATTGTATCATTATATTTGGTGTGTTTTTTTGTAAAGCCCCAGGATCCTGGAGACCCATGTGGAAACTGGAGGTTTCGTTTGATAAAAAAGTTTCTAGTCCTCATAGACTCAGAGAAAAGCTCACAAACATGAAAAAGTCCCCTCTGAGTACCCCCAAACCAAACTACTACTTGTTTGTTTTTTAACTCAGTCTCCATTTGGAGGGCTTGACTCATGATTTTTGAGTAGGTGGTGTTGGCAATACATTAGTAGTATTGTGATATTGCATAGTCATGTAGCGTCAGGATCCCCTTGTGCTAGGGGCTGTACAAATACAGAACAGATAGTCAGGATGTATTCAAAGACACATTACAAGTTGGTGGAATGACTCAGCAGGAAAAGAAAGACACCCAGAGCCAGTGGCCTCTCCTCAAAGGACAGGAACAAGAAATCAAAGTAAGTGAACATAAGCAGAAAAGGACTGTCCCCACAAGTGAATGGTTTAGCCCTGTACACTATGACCCATATGTGCAAATCCTCATCTTCCCAAAGGACATGTTCTCCGCTCTGCCTGCCTCCTTCCTTCACCTAATCACAGGCCAAACTAAGTTTAACCCTTTGATCACAGCACCTTTCACATCTATCACCTGGTTTGATAATTGCCCTTTTGGCTCACAGACCAGAGCTTGCACTGGGGACCTCCAGAGCTAAACGCGTGAGGTGCTATAGCTTGAGGTAAAGCATCAAGACGCCCTAGCAGGAGGCTCTCACTCATATCCCCTGTGGATTGGTACAGAGGGAGACCTGTAACAGGGACTCAGAGGCATTTGAAATACATACTCCATCTGTTTTTATAGAGTCCCCTACAAATCTTGTCATTTGTACAACACTGATGTCCAGACACTTTACAGGCAAGTGTGAAGACCAAGTGACGCCCTCAAAAATCTAGGGACAACAGAGCTCAATGAAGAAGGGTGGGAGGGTAATAAAAAAAAATGCAGTGATAGCCAGTGATGGAGATGAGTCCATAGCCTTTTGCTTGGATTTGTGTCTCCTCCACACGCATCTCCTTCCTCCCTCTTATAATTTGTTCTGGTTGTGCTTATGATGTTCAGTGATTGTGGTACCTACTGACCTCAGAAGTGTAAGAGAGAGGCTATCAGATGTTTTCACCAGGGCGCACATCAATCACCACCATATTGCAGCATATCATTAATGATAAGCTTGCAGGGAGGTAAGATTTCATCAATGCTCAAATGGAATTTGCTAACGGGCATTTTAAGAGTTAATTCTTCACACTCCAATAATTTGAGCAGTTTTGCCAAAATGAGAGGGGGAAGGGAGAGAGAAAGCAGCCTGGTGTTTAACACATGCAGGAAACTGACTGAGGCAAGCAAAAAGAAAGTGAACTACACTTCCCAGACTCCTGAGGTTAAAGACCTTCAGAAGGGCCGCGTTGGGATTTAACCCACAAAGCATGCCCCTTCTGAAATGCTGATTTTACAGAGACTTCCTTCTGCACCCCAAAACACCACTGCCTTCAACAAGTGCCTGCCTGCCTTTAAGGGAAAAAATTCTCAAGAGCAGAACAATCAATAATGAATTATTGTAGGTGCATAGACACTAAAAAGCAGGCCAATGTCCTAAAAGTGCTGAGCACATGCTCTGATAAACAAACCTTCAAGGTCTCTCTAAGTGGGGTCCCAAAAATTGGGCCACGCAAAATTGCTAGCCACTTTTGATAATCCTGGTCAATATTTGTAATAGTTTTGTGAAATATCCATCACCGGACATCTTTAAGGTCCGGTCTTTGATGGCCCGGAGCAGCCCAGCTCCAACTAGAATGGTAGGTATTCAGCACCTCTGAAAAAGCAGCCCCCTAAGGGCTGCTGAAGGATCAGTTTCTGACCATTCATTAGCAACTGGAACTACCAAGGAAAGTGGTGGATCCCTGGATGTCTTCAAATCATGACTAGATGTCTTTCTGGGAGACAGGACTGGCCCAAGTATTTTTGGTGCCTTAGGTGAACTATGATTTTGGCATCCCCCTCCACATGTTGTAAGAGATAATATATTAATACATTTCTTCTAAATAGAGAAAAAAAATCGCTTCCATTTAATTTGGCGCCCCAGGCGACCACCTCGTTCACCTATGTGGTTGGGCCGACCGTGCTGGGAGATGTGTTTGACTAAGTTATTGGGCTCTGTAAAAGGATAAAGGGATAGAATTCTATGGTCTGGATCATACGGGAAATCAGTCATTAGAGGATCTGTCCTGGTCTTAAAGACTGTAACTACGAACTCCGCTGTGACTAGCATATCCAGTGGAAAAGTCAAATTGCAAATAAGCAGCCCTGATCATCCAGAAGTCTTTAGAGAGAAGTTAAAAGGGTCCTTTAAAAGCATCTTCCCCTCTATCTTCCCAGTACTTGGAGGGGGAGAATCAACACATCTTTCAGAGAGCCACCTCTAATTATTGCTCAAATTCATTATGATAACGTTTCTTCTCCCCAGCCTGTGCTCACAAAAAGAGGTAATAAAATACTGATATCCAAGCTCAGCGTTCTGAGGTATACATTTCTACATTCACAAACACTTTTCACCTTTTTTCTACTGATCATGATTTTTTATTATTACTTTGCAGTAAATTTACTTCACAGTACAAATCAGGCTTCTGAAATGAAGCCCCTTGAGTGGAATTAAAGCGTGAGGCTCAGGATAAGTTGATATCATACAATGGTTATTCCTGTCTTCAGAGCCTAGGATTCAACCAGCTCAATTCACACCTTCAATATACTGTGATCTTGGCTCTGCTTCTGCAGCACAGAGGTCCTTTCGATAAAGCCCCAGCACAGTCATGGACTGTAACACTAGTTTGTTATATGAGAGAGAGTGAGAAGGAGAGCGAGAGAAAGAGATTCAATTTTCTGTACAATCTTTGGGGCTCAATGACTGGATTTCTCCTTCCCACCAGACAGGAATTCCATCGCATCAAATTTAGATGCACCCTCCAGGCAGAACAGAGCAACCTTCCTGTTATCAACCATGCTGAGCCGCAGAACTTTCACAACTGCATTCCAGCCCCATAATTAATGCCCATTTTGCCTCTCTCATACAGACACAGGCAAGTACCACCACAATAACAGGGCTTCCCTTCAAATTCCATTCCAGGTTTGCAATTCAATGTTTCACAGACTGATGTGTGTGTGCTCTTACCAATTTGAATGCCATTTGCACTGCATCAGTGTATATTAATGCATTGTGTCAGCAATGTAGTTTTGGGCCCTTCCCAGTAAGAACGTTATTGCTCTTTGTGTAACAATGGCTCCCAAAGGCCTCAGCCAAACTTAGAAACTCATCATGCTAGGTGTCGTACAGACACACAGAAAAAAGGCCCAAAGAATTTTAATTTCAGTTGACATGAAAGAGGAAGTATTATTTATCAGAGCTGGCCAGAAAGTAAGGTAGGAGGCTTCGGGGGGAGGAATACTGTGTTGGGTTTTTTTCTTTTCAAAGACATCAAAAACCTTGGGGGGAACCAACCAACCACAATTGACCAAAACACACACAAAAATGTTCTACTTTTCTCTTAAAATTGGGGATGGGGATCATCAATCTAAAAAAGTTTCAAGAAAAGCACATCCTTTCTGGAAAGGTTTTTGTTTAGTTGAAACCCCAAATTTCTGTTGGATAAAAGCTTCAATGGAACATTTTTCCGCAGCTCTATTTATCATCTCTCTTCTATATATGGGGATCTGTAGGGAGAGGGCAAGCAACATGCCCAAGGTCACGCCGGGGAGTTGGCAGCAGAGCCAGGAATTCAGTCCCATACTCCTGGCTCTCAGCCTATTGCCTTCACCCCCAAACCATCTTTCCACTCTTCCTACCCTCCCTTCACCCCTGTAACTTGCCATGCAGCCTATTCTCTCAGACACACACAGAGAAGGTACTTGGATTTGCATAGTACGGAAGGACACGTTGTTCATGTACAAATATCTTCAACTCTAAAACACATCAAGGCAGGCAATAAATTGTTTAGGGTCGTCTATAACTAGGTGAAATAGAATGAAATTAAATAAAGGAAACTTAAAGCCAGTGGTTTTCAAACTTTTCCTCGGGACCCAGTTGAAAAAATCATTTATGCCTGCAATCCAACAATTACATCTTTCAGCAATGCATTCCAGTCTTTCGGCAATGGCAGCCGCGATCCAGTACCTGAGGGTCTGCCACCCAGTACTGGGTCTTGACTCGGGGTTTGCAAACCACTGCTTTAAGCTAAATATCACAAAAGGCATCTTAACAAGATTAGAAACAGAATCCCTAGGGAAATGGAGAAAGGCCAAGCTCTTCAAACTAGACTGGACAAAGCATTAGAAATATATTTTATAGGGAACAAGCCATACTGGCCCCTCGGGGGGATGGAATGGTTGTGAACTAACAGCTCTCTTCCAACTCTAATGGATATGATTCAAGAAGCTGGAGAGTTGAATTTCACAGGGAGCCATCCTGTCATTACAGTGGCAGGAGTGACATGAAGAAAATAATGCAAATGTTCAGGGTGTGCGGAAGAAAATCAGCCGTTAAAGCTGTACCACACAACATTATAGTGCAGTCTTCAGTGTCATGATATATTATTTTCCCTACTGACTCACCCACCTGTAAGAGTGCCTTTGCAAGTTTATAAACTGAACAAGATGGGGGAGATTTTCAAAAGCATCTAAGGGATTGAGAAGCAAAAAGTTCCATCTCCAAAAACCTTTATCAATATGAGTCACAAAAATGGGGGAAATTTGGAAATTACTCTCCTAGTTCTAACAATAATATTATTGGTAAAAATGAAATCTCCTTTATACTGCACACAGTCACATTTCCAAAAGCAACTTTCACTGCAATTGCAGGGCCTGATTTCACAAATCTTTGCATGAATAACGCCCTACGCATATGATTAACTCAGCTGGCTTCAGTGGAACCCTGCACTTTTAGGAAAGGAATGATGGCACAGTGGGTAGAGCATTACCACGGGCCATTGGAGAGCCAGGTTCTATTTCTGCTCTGCCACTAATACCTGTATGACTTGGGGCAAAGGGCTCGGTGTCTCAGTTCCCCATCTGTAAATGAGGATACGAACACCGCCTACCTCCCATGCCTGTGTGGAGAGTGAATACAGTAAAGGCTGAGGTGCTCAGGGATTATGGCATCAGCAAGTAACACTGTGCCAAGAGAATGAGATGTGGCCATTACCAGCATGAGCAAAAGCAGTGCCGCCCAGAAGCACACCCCAGCCCATGGCGTAGCAGTTATTGACAAGCTATTTGCATGTTGCTGCTGAGCCCCGAAGCACTCGCCACCTTTAGTAAAGTTAGGTAACGCGGCTGTGAAATCCTCCCCATCTATTCGCTAACCTGACCACAACACTAAGACATGCTTATTAATAGAAACAACTGCAAAGCATTTAGCAAC
Organism: Pelusios castaneus; assembly: GCA_007922175.1. Lineage (NCBI taxonomy): Eukaryota > Metazoa > Chordata > Testudines > Pelomedusidae > Pelusios > Pelusios castaneus. Next base: position 9,944,522 of record ML685804.1, read on the forward strand.
TGCAGGCTGGCTCCTAAGTTCCTAAAATTACTAATGACGGGACTGGGACTGAGGGGAAGAAAAGTGCTGCTAAGTGGTGTGTCCCCAGGTTTTTCAGTTTTACCCATGGTGCGTTAATGTGGCTCTCTTGCGACAGTGATTGCATTTTAATACATAATTAGTGGGAAGCGAATGATGTCGAAGATGAGAATGTATCACTTACATACAGACCATTAAGACAAAGCGTAAATGAACTAGCTGTAGTATCAACAGCTGAGGCTCATTAGATCAATGAGAGAAATGCCAAGCCCGAGTAAGAGCTATCGTTTGACTGCAGGTAGAGCATTTTGCTGCATGGCACAGTTCACTGCAAGTGCCTTTCTCTCCCTCTCCCCTTCACGCTTTCAGGAAAATAAAACGGGTTCGTGTCTAAATAAAAATGCATCTGATCTTTAGGAGGCTCCAGTGTGAAAGTCTCTGTTCAACAGAACATTACACTTTGTGGCTCTTACTAAAGCAGATGATTTTCTACTGAATCAGTCATTCCAGCCTCACTTTCTATGGCATGTCTAGAGAGTGGCTTTTAAAGCCACCTCAATAAGATTATACCCTATCCAGCCCGGAGATTTCATTGTAGTTGAAAGACACAATGCAATATTTCAGTTGGGATCTCCTGGAAGATGTAATTCAACTGCTTTGCGTTTCCATTCTCTCTCCATGGACTGGGCACTCTATTCAAGCTACTACTTCCATGAGGACTACGGCCAGGACTCCCATGATGCACTGGCCGTAGTCCTCATGGAAGTAGTTCCTCAAAATTTTCCACAAACACATTTTCTGACCTGCTTTAATTGGTTTTTGGAAATTAGCTACTATTGGATGGAATTTTCATCAGGAATAGAAAAGAAGACCAGGTGTCATTTTAGGGCTCACATGGAGCGTGGGAACTGTTAGTACTTTTGAGTGACACGCAATTCTTTTATTTCTTATGTGTTGCACCAATACAAATCTACGCCCTCGTGACTGTGTCTAGAAGTACATTAATTGCTTTGTTGTATATTAGAAATGGGCTGAACTTGGGGCAATCCTTTTCACCGGCGTTTATGGTTCCAGAGACATCTTCGCCTCGCAACAGATTTTAAACAACAAGATGAAGAGTTCTACCTGGTTTCTCAACAGGGGTTTTGCTATCAAAGGCATGATGGCAAATGGTGATCTCCTCCCTCCTTAAGCCACGGTGAACCAGTGTTTCGTTCAGCTCGTCAGCCTCCCTTCCCTGCACAAGTGCTTGGGGAAGAGCTGCCTGAGAGAAAGAATTGCAGAATCGAGACCTAAATTTGGACCCTGATATTACAAAGACTTCAGCATCTGAGTAACATGCCACATGTCAGCAGGCCCATTTACTTCAACTAGGGTATTCACATGGTTAAGGACAGCTGGATCCGTGCCTTGGTTTGCAACACACAGCTGCTGAAAGGTATCAGAAACTTTGTACACATTTAATGACCTATTCAGCTCCTTCTCTACACCTCTCACTGTCACACAGTCACTGAAAGTGTTGCTGCAAAATCTCACCCTCCAAGAGTAATTAAGCACCCAGGTTCAACCTTATTGCCTGTAACATATGAGCCTGTGCATATGGGTCCCAAAAACATTCTTTGCATGTTCATGCAAAACAATTGGAACAAGAAAAATGGCAATACACAGCTTTTGCAGTTGTCATTATCCAGACACCCCAAAGAAACACAAATCTTCATCACTCAGCATGGAAAACGTAACAGAGCTTTATCAGCTTGAATGCTTTTGAAAGTGACTAATTTCAAAAATTCCAGTTACCGATAAAGTTCTCTTTAAATAGCATTTCCTGAGATCCACCCCCCTTCTCTCCACACACACACATTCTCTCTCTTTCAAATTCCCGGTCTTACAGGGAAGACAGTGAATGACAATACACCAAGTGCTGTCAAATGTCTAACGTAAACACTGAAAATACAGAGAGAAATACACTTTGCCAGCTAACATCTTCTCAGTTGTGGCAATCTAAGGACTGACTTGTAAACTACACACGGTACAAAGATTTCAACCACAGCTCTGATTTTTGAGTTGACGGTGTCACTTTAAGTTTCTTAAAACCAGCAAGACATAGTGAAAGCTACTCAAGAAGAATGTCCTCTACGGATTCAAATAATACCAGACATTTCTCAAACAATCGGTAAAAAATGCTCGGCTGTAGGAAACAGGCAGACTTTTGGTGACAGACACTTCAGTAAATGTTCTACCATTCCCAGCTATCTATAAAATAAGTGCGAGCCCGTTTCCGTGGGCTTGCCTAAAATTAGTGAGAGCAGAGGTCAGAATTCTCAGGAGAGTAATGGAAAAGTAATTTATACATGTTTGGAAAAAATAGATATACCCTGATTGATATCTTTGATTACATGCACGTTATATATCCCAGAAGCTAAGGCATACCAATAGAACTCTCCTAAACAGACTACAGGTCATGAGGAGAGTCCTTATGCATACTTGTTTGATCTGAAACATAATACTCCTTAATGAGACCCTGTGGAAAAAACAGAGGAAAGCAGCCAAGAATAGAAAAGAAAATTCCCAGAACCTACATTTCTGGCTCTTTCAGTTTCACTGGAAAGCTTCAGGGCTTTAAAGAGCCTAGATTTGTAAGGGTGGGAGGGGAGAAGAGGAAAGGAAAAGGCACAGGGTACATTCACCAAACCTAAAAGCCTCTGTGGATTGATTATTGGAGCCTCCTCGACATTATGCAAGAAGAAGAAGCGGCTCCTATCCCAAGGAGTTTACAATTCAAAGGCCTGTTTCTGCAATCCTGACTCACACTGGCTATTGGCCTGCATAGACAGCTCCCCAACAAAAGGGCAGTTGGAGTGAACGTGTACAACACTACTCGGCAAGTAAAATTCACCCCAGTGTGGAGCTGAAGTGGTGCACAGGCTTCCCACACAGGAGTAAATTCACCCCAGGTCAGGAAGGATTGCAGAACGGGGCCCTGTGTCAGAAAGAGAGAGAGAGAGACATACCAGTTTAGAATCACAGCCTGGATTATTTGTGGGATCCTCTTTGAAAAGGCTTTGTGGATCAGGAGGGATTTGAGCTAACAGGAAAGTGGTTTGGCATACAGATCTCAGGCGGAGCGTTCCAAACCTAAGTTCAATGGAGGGATACACACACTCAAACTTTTGTCACGTCACATCAGAGTTGAGTCACAGAAAAGCAAAGGCCTGCATCGCCCCAGAACGCTCTGCCCAGTCTGTCCCTAGAACACGTCTTGACCCCTGGAAAAGACAGGTGGTTGGATGTGGGGATTCTTACTTGCACCATGTCATGAGATGACAAGCAAGGGGGGGGGGGGAAGTGTTTCATTGCCCAGGAAACATTGCAGATGCCCACAGCCCCTTGGTGAAGAGGAAGGATCCTTCTTCTTAAATGGAAGCACTAGAAACCTATTAAATATTGACCAGGATTTGCCAGTGATTTACCTTTCCTCTAGTGCATCAATGGAGATGCATATCTGCTGCTGGGTGTTGCGGTAAGGAGCAGCATTTCCTCAAACACGCTCCCTCCCGCCTGCCTCCCCAGCCCCAACTGTCAAGTGAACAAGAACAGCAAGTGCTCAGAATGCCACAGTCAAGAGCCACCCAAGGGTGCATTATACCTTTGCCATCAACCAGATTACAATCCACTCACTCTCCATCCCAAGCAGCCCGACTTTGGAAGGAGCCGTGGTTAATACGGGGCTCACTGTGACCAGAGCGTGGAAAGGGACATTGTAGCCCAGTTTGCAGCTTTGGCACTCAGCGTGGGGCTCTTGCTACTTCAGATGGTGCAGTCCACCTAGATTGTTACAAGGGGGCTCGCATTAAAGATTCAACAGAAGAGTAACTGCAACCAGCAGAGCCTGCTGGGGCATAAACCTGTAACGCCTGGGATTATTACTGGCCTCTGCAGATAGCTACATGCCTGCTTCTGTACGTTGAAGTCTTGAAGTCATGATTTGAGGAATTTAATAACTCAGTCCTAGGTTAGAGGGTGATTGCAGGAGGGTTGTGTGAGGTTCTGTGGCCTGTGTTGTGCAGGACAGACTAGAAGATGATCGTAATGGTCCCTTCTGACCTTACAGCCTCTGAGCCTCTCGTAAGTCATGTACGTACAGTACCAGTGATACAGTGATAAGCTGACTGTGACAATACACAACTCACGGGGGCTCCCAGACACACACTGACTTCTGCCACTTGGCTGCAGTGCGGTTTTCTTGGTATGGCTTTAAAAGGAGCTGCTCTGGATAGGGTTAAGGATAGAGCATGGAAAGGGTTAAAACAGAGGCTCCCAAACTTTTCGGCATCACACCTCCTTTCTGATGTTTAAGAAACCCTCACGCCTCCCCACCTCTCCTTTACCATCATCCAACCCCCTTTTAACAAAAATTTAATTTGTAATTGTACAATTAAAAATAACCACGAATAGGTTTTCTTGACACAAAAATTTTTCACTATGAAAATTTCACAGCCTCCCCCCCCCCCGGATTTTCTTCACGCCCTACCAGTTTGGGAACCACTGGGTTAAAAGGAGCACTTTCTTAAGAGCCCTCTCTCATTCTTCAGTGGAAGTTCCTTTGTGTGTTACAAGGATACCTAACCATTCCTAGAACACAGCCCCAGCTCAAAACACACTTTTCCATTCAAAGAGGCACCATTGTCTCGTGGCTAGTACAAATGATTGGAAATAAGAACATTTGTATCCTGTTGCCAACTTCTCCAAGTTTCCAGTTGTGACAAAGTCCCCCTGCTCGTGCTTCAGTTTCCCCGTTTGCAGATTTGGGGTGACATGCCGTATAGAGAGATACTCACTGAAGTACTTCTCCTTTTTCAAACTTTGGATGAAAAGAGACTAAAAGGATTGCTACAGTGTGCACCGGATGGATGTAAACTGGAGTGTCTTCTCAACCAGGAGCATGCAGTGCGGAGGTGATACATTAACTCATCCGGATAGTTTTACAACAGGCAACAGAAAATCACCAACCAAGTCAGAAGAGGCTAATATTTCATCCCGACAATGACTTTATACTATTCCATACCCTGTATCAGCAGTTCTCAAATTGAGAGTCATGACCTCAAAGTGGGTTGCAAATTTGTTTTAATGGTGTCACCAGGGCCAGTGTTTGACTTGCTGGAGCCTGGGGCAGAATTTTAAATGAGAAGAAACTTGGGGTATGCAAGACAAATCAGACTCCTGAAAGGGGTACAGTAGCCTGGATTTGGAAGGTTGAGAACCACTGCTCTAAAGTATTGTGCTCTAATTTTCCTGTGCAGACCCTGATATGCTCTCAGAGGTACCCAGCGCGCGTGTGAAAGAGTCCATGCATGAAGAGCGTGTCAGTAATCTGCATGAAACACTTTCGAACGCTTCATCATTTATACCCCTCTGCAGCGCATTGCTGCACTACCACATAGACAAACCTGAAAAGTTATTTTTGATCTAGGAACCTCACTCCTTTCCCAAATGTTGACTTGAATAAATGCCCATTTAACTGTATGATCTACAGAATTCCTCATGTAGTTAGGGTCTGTATGCCTAGAACTTTATTTCAGAAAGAATTATTTATTGGACAAAAGAGTAGATGTATTCTAGACGCCAAAAATGTGACATATGACAAAACAATCATATCAGAGTTCTGAAATTCACAGGACAGAGATTCAGTTCATTTAACATGATTATTGTGTAATTAGATATCTGCTTCAGCGGAGATTTCTCTCTATATGGCAGAGCCCTACAGATGGCCATATAGCAATTTCATAGGTATGTCTCTGCAGGAGACTTTCAATTGTTATTAAGTACTAGCACAGCACAAAAGATTTTCAAACAACATCAGAAATGTTCTTGACATTTAAAGAGTTTGCAGGCACATGTTGATTTTCACTGAAATTTCATTTCGAAAAAATCAAAATGAAGGACTTCAACTTTTTCATTTTTAAACCACTGTTTCAATTTTTTTCAATGTATTTATTTTTCAAAAGTCAAAAACAGAGCTAAACGTTTCGGTTTTATTACAAAATATCCCCATCCAACCCAAAGAGAACATTTATTGAAAACTTTATTTCATGTAAAAATTTTCTAAATTACTCCTGTTCCAGTTCAGAACAAAACCAAAATTCTGAACTACTGACGTTTTCTAGAATGAAGATTCAGAGTTGCAATGCAATTTGAGGACCCATTCAGTTTGGTGTTGTACAAACCCATAGTAAGGGACACTTCCTGCCCCGAAGATCTTAAAGTATGAGATCTCCTTGCAGCCAATCATTCTGATGGGTAAGACCCTGCCCCACGGTATAGGAACCTAAATGTGGATGTTTCTTTAAGCACATAGCATCATCAGCACCAATTAAAGGCTAACCATTGTACAGTTTTAACAAATCACAACTGTCTTCAATGCCATGAGCAATAGAAAGCACTGTCTGGTATATATGCTTGAGCAGCCACAGATATCTGAAATTGATTTGTCTTATGTTTTAAGGAAATACAGTAACAAGACTTCCTGTACATACTTTTAGCATTTTAGCTGAAAACATCTGTTAGACACACAGCACCTGCTGAGTGCTGATTTACAATTTTGGAAGGCCCCTCCCCTCGAAGGAATTACAACTGAATACTTTGCAACATTTGATAAGAGGAAAGGATAAGACCTTTGTCTAGGAACAGTCAAGGTTCCCCCTCACACCCCTCAAGGTTCCCCGCCCCCCCCGCACCCCGCCTCCACTCCTTTCCATTTATCATAGCAGCTTCTTAGTACTAAACTAAATAACGGTTTTATTATCACAAGATTACAGACAATCTGAGGCTTGATTTTTTTTTTTTAACCTCCAATCAAAAAGCCAAATGGCCCTTGCAAGTGATTTTATATACATCTTCAAAGCAACCTGCTTTTAGCATTTTTACTGTTCACACTGCTATCGAAAGACACTGGCCGTGTAATAGTTCCACTGCAGTTTTAAAACTTTAGCCCAAATGTTATGTGACTGGATTCTAGCTGAACTACAAATCGGTTCACTCTAAGGGCTTGTCTGCACTCATGTTTATGCCAGGAAAACTTTTGTCGCTCAGGGGTGGAAGAAACAGCCCACTGAGTAACATACGTTTTACTGGCATAAATGCAAATGTAGACAAGCGCTAAAACAGACCAGAAAGTAGAACTTCAGTTCTTTTAAGTAACAAGTACGCAACAGCACTGGTGTAATCTCAGCACGTTAATGTCAAGAACAGGAATAGTAGGAGCTAGGTGTCTTGACAGGTTCATGCAGTCATCTTTCATCTCTGTAAGTAAAGATCTGTTCATTTTATTCTCTCTCTCTCTCTTGCACTCTCTCACGCGCGCACGCACGCGCTCTTCTCTTGGAAGGTCAGTTACACTATTGTTCTCTTGGGGATTAATGAAACATACACGCCCTTCTTTTGGAGAATTCTTCTCAAATTCCACCACTACATTTTACAAAAGTAGAAACATTTTAATCTCTGATTCTGAACCCTTTGGATACACAACCAGCTACCATGCAATGGTCATCTGACTGATCAGTGCAGGGACTTATAACAAGAAGAAATCTGTTCTGCAAGGCATTCAGCTCACGTGGTTGTAAATAAACAGGACACATGCCAAGAGATCAGGAACTCTGGTGTTGAGATCAGATGATGGTACATAGCAGTTGGTTATATTCAGCTCTGCAAATGGTCCTCCCCTCTCTCCCCCATCACCCTCCAAGTGCTATTGCAAAGACCTAACCGGAGAATGACCACGGTAAAGAGAAACACATTGCTTTTCATTTTTTCTTGGCTGCAGTAAGCCGGCAAAACAAACAAAGGATGGAAAAAGCAGAGCTGTTCACACTGCCAGCAGCTTGGCTGTGGGTGGAAGGGTGGGCGTTTAGCTGTCTTTGTTTATCATGGCTCCGGAACATATCCACTTCTCTAGAGCCTTGTAATTTTCAATTACCTATATTATATCATATAATTCTCTCTCCCTCCCCCTTCCGTACACAGAATACGTTCTAAATAAGTGCCTGGTTTGAAGGCACACACTGAATTATTGCCATAAGAGTATTAAAATAAAAAAAGATTGAGGCAATTGTTACTTTAGGGGACATTTTTCAAAAAAAACATTAAGAGATTAGCAACATAGTGCTGATTATTTTCAATGGGAATGTATCTTCCTAAATCCCTTGAGCGATTCTGGAAAAAAAAAATCTCCCCCCTAATGCTCAAAATGAAGAGTTAAAGTTGTATCATTCCATTTTCTGACTCTGGCAATATTTCACACCACAGCTGCTTGGAAAAAACTAGGAGTACATTGACGCTGCTGAGCACCCACAGCGCCCAATCAGTGGTTGATGCAAGCGTTCTGTACCTCTGATTATTGGGCCTGGTCTATGAATTATCTTCGCATTAAAATTAAAGATCAGAGTAAATTTTACAGGGTTGGATGTTTTGGTTTCGGCAGAGCTGGTGTGGGGAGGGAGGTCTATGCATGAGCATTGGGGCACTCTTTGACTTCCCAGATTACGGCACAAATGCAAATCTCTGAGCTTTGCAATAAATGTTTCTATTATTGTGGAATCCAAACAGCATAATTTAGATCATAAGATGCTGCTTCAGCCAATGAGGGCTGAGGAAAGGTTAGAAGAGCAGAGTGACCACAAACACAGGGGGGATCCAGAATTCTGTTGTGATTTCATCTACACAGCTTCTCCGGCTGACCCAGGGGCTGAGCAGACACAGGTCCCAGTGAAACCAGTGAGCATGGAGGGTGCACAGCACTTCTGAAAACCCGATCACCGGCAGCAGAATGGAGGAAGGGGGAAATCACACACATGGAACCACCACGGCATCTGGTTCAGAAAGATGTGGGCTGGCTTTGGACTGTTTAGAACTTTTCAAGAATATTTCCCAGGCCACCCTGGAACCTCTTGGAGGAAGTAATATTTCTTTGCATGGGAAATTATTCAGAATTTTTAAATATTCTGTAAATATTTGTATACTGAGTTTCCATCTGACCATATAAAAAGCATTACCTATCCTTACCAGCCTAGTATATTTCCCTCTCCCTGAAGAATCCCCTGCTTTCTCCTTATAGCATCCCGCCTTAAAACTGATAGTGCTGCAACACTCACGTATGCTACACTCACCCACCACTGTCCCCGCCACTAAGCACTCCTCCGTCCCCAGGCACCAGACCAAAAACAAGCCGTGTGAGCACAACTCCCTAAGGCTGGTGAGACACAGCAGCAAGTGAAGAGTAGTTCATCAGATCAAAGATGTGCCTGAAAAAGCCTTGCATCCAAACACTCCTCAGCAGTTTGGAAAAGTTCAGGTCCACATCCAAGTTTGGTGGCTGAGGCCCATCTGTGTGAGCCAATGATTCTTGTTCTGAGAGCAAACTGTTTGAGTCTCAGTACCAGACGTAACACGTCCACCAAAATACCTGGTTTGCCTCGCAGATTCTAAAAGAGCCAACATCCCCATTTTTCAGCCGACTTATTACTGGGCTTCCCCTTTCGGTTTTTATAGCAGCATCGCTGTGCACCTACAGTGCAGATTGTGGGAGACCCAGAACTCGTAAAGAGATTCTTTGAAACATTCCAGCAAGTTCAGAAGAAAGTCATGGCAGTTAAACAAGCCTGGGAGTATAGAAGAGAGAAGTAGGAGGTTAATAAATATCATGCTCCACAGGTTTATGGATGGTGAATGACATTTTGCTGAAAAAGAAACCCTAAGTATATTACTGCAATTTACTGAAAATGAGTAGCTCTTTCATGAACCTCTCTGCCACCATGCTGACTCAGAGTGATAGTGTTTAATCCATATTTATATATATCTTATCTCATTACACCTAATGCCAACAAACTGAAGAGCTACACAAGCTAAACTTTATGTTATCGCAGGCATTAAATTAAATTAAATACACACAAATGTATAGAGCAAAACCACAAACGTACTTGGATGTGATTTTTGTTCCCTTCACTGTTAAGAGGCTGATTTCTGCGAAGGACTGAACGGTGCCAACTCCCTTTGGCTTAGTGAGTGTTAAGGGTGCTCAGTACCTCTCAGAAAGAATGCACTGAATTGCAGGATCTGAATTGAAGACAACCGTGTGTTAACAAGGACTTCTTCCTCACAATCCCATCGTCATGCAGAGGCTGAGCTTTTCAGGAATGACTATTGATTTGGGGGGCACAACCTGAGACATCTTGAAGGGGCCTGATTCTGCAGAAGGAGCTGAAACCAAGCCTTTTAAAAAGGTATCTGAAGTTAGAGACCCAGAAAATGAGATGCCCAAAACCATAAGTCACTTTTGGAAATCTCAGCCAAGATCTCAGCATGACACAGTCGCAAAGTTATTGCTTAACAGCAGGGTCTAAAGCACTGGAAACAAACAGACCCCCTGATTTAAAGCAAACCTTTTTGCTAATTATGACACATGGCAAGGAAAACTCGGAAAGACCCAAGAAAGAGCCACATGTGTTTGCTTAAGTCCCGAGTTCCAGCATTGTACTATAACAAAGTGCAGCTATTTCTGCCTTTGGATCGCAAACAATTTACAAGTATCAATCATATTTCAACAGCCTGTGAGACAGGCCAAGAGAACAAGCAGAGAAGAAGTGGCTCGCCCAAGGTCCAACTGCAAATGAATGGCAGAGACGTGACCAGAACTCCTGACTTGCAATGTTTCACTTTTAACCACCAGACCTTGCCGTGTCTTCTCCATTGAGAGTCAGCCTGTAATGGAAGACTCATCTGTCAGGCTCTCCAAACAAATGCCCACATCTTCTATAAAAGGAGTATTTCAGCTATTGATGCAGGACTTTTATTTCTTCAGCAATGAAACAACAGTGCAGCTGTTTTCAGTTCTCCAAAGTCTGGAGCCTGGTAAAAGAGGGGGACAAATCTTTGACCCTTCAGGCTGCTCAGACAGACGGAAAGCTGGCCTAACAGGGCAGCTAGAAAAGTCCGTGCACTCTGAGGTGGCATAAAACAGAAGATTCTGGACTGAGGAAAAAAGCCGCTAAGGGCACATTCTAGCCAGTGCAATTAAAGCAGCCCTGAAGCCCTTCTAATTCTTGCCAAGGACCGAATCAGCCCCCAGGCTTAGAGTGGTAGAGATAGCTCAACAGTCTACGCCCAGGGTGGAGCACACCCACACATCTGGCCCTAACTACAGTGCAGATCTCAGGTCATGTCGGCACTCCGGGGCTTACAAAGGGCACAGCTGATCAACGCAGCCACGCCACTGTAAGATCACTCATGTGGCCGCTCTATGCTGATGCGAGAGAGCTTCCCCGTTGGCAGCAATAGGGAGGTGAGCAGGAGAAATCCTTCCACCCAGAGAGAAGAATCAGTGCAGACAGCACTGATGGTTCAAATTATGTTGCTCGGGGTGTTTTTCACACCCCTGAGCAACAAAGTTATACCGACAAATGTGGTTGTGTAGACAAGTCCTAAGGTAATGTGTAATGAGGGGTCCCTGGGTCCCAGAAATGATGCGAATCACTAAGAAAATAGGCCCAGCAATAAACCTACTTCTGTGTAGCTTCACTAAAGATTTGGACCAGCTGAAGATCCGGTGCAGTATATCAAAAAGAGCAATGCATCAGCTTTGAAAATTTACCTGCTCTTGGGGGAAGGAGGGTGGAATTTGAGAGGTTCTTGTAGCATTTTTCTTATTGTAAAGAACCTGGATGTCCCTCTGAAACATCCTGCATATACTAATTTGTAAGGCCCCTTTATTTACCGGCAGCCAGTCCTGGTTAACAAGTAAACACAGAATAGCTGCGTGCGCCGGCCTTTTGACTTGATAACTGTCTTTGAGCAAGTCCAAAATGTATTATTCAACACCATCTAACTGGCCTTCTCTGGAGGACAGAAATAGCTATTTGGGATACGTGAAAATGGAAACAAAACCCAGCTCTGCTATACTATGCTTGCCGTAGAATAAATGAATGGCCATTATTATGCTTTGTATATAAAACGCTCTGCCATGGCATAAGCACCCTGCAACTGAAAAGTGTTATTGATCAATGAATGGGTTCCAAAAAGAATTGTGTGTGTGTGTGTGTGTGTGTGTGTGTGTGTGTGTGTGTGTGTGTGACGTCTGCATTGGGCCAGTAGAGAATCTAAATTAAAGACTCCTTTGCTCTCTTGGGAGTTATGCAGTTGTGAAACAAAACAGAAAATCATTTTGTACAACTTTCCCACGTTATTTAACTTCATTTGCTTTTAGCAGAGGCAAAATGGTGTTCTAGAAATCAGTCAGCTAGCTTCCCAGTGCAATAGAAAAACATGGAATGATGTCCAGCTGGCATTGTAACAAAGACTTACACACCAGCCCCCAGTTAACAGCTTTGCTGAGCCATTTGGTAGCAAAAACTGTGCAAAACAATGTGAAAGCAAACTAGCGTTCTCACTACACAACAACAGTTCTTTCCCCAGCCCAGCTTCTGTGTAACTGGAGTCTCCAAATAACAAGAGTCCCTTTCCGTTTCATAAATCATGAACTCATAAAACAAACTCCTTCAATTGCGAGTTCCAGATAATAGCCCCCAAAATAAATTAGGCAATAAATATCATATAATCGTTCCCCATCAGCCAAGGGAAAACTAGTCTTCAGATAATCAGAAAGGTGGATGCCTTCACAAAGTGGATGCCCTGTAGCTGGAGAGAAAATAATGTGTAGCTCCTAAAAAGAGCTAAGTGACTTATTAACATCAATATCACCCAGAGAACAGAATATACTGTCTTGTGTGTGAAAGCTTCCCTGGACCTAATATCCATCACAGTAACATTACAGTGCTAACGCCATCAAATTCTAGCAAAAGGATATCAGACAGACAATCTCTTGTGAAACCCATTCAGAAGCTCTTCCAGCTGGGCTTCATCCAGAATTCAGTGTGGCCCATTAAACAAAGAAAAATGAAATGCTCTCTCATCTAAGCAACACACAGCACAAATCAAACAAAATTACATACATATATGCATATATGTGTGGGTGTGTCAGGGAACACACAGCAAGAAACTGAGAACAGACAAGACTGGGGAGGAGGTGGTGGGAGGAGGAAAAAAAGCCAGAAAACCCAGCAGTAACCAGCCTGTGCATGCAGTGCAACTCTCTGGGATTCTTAGGGCTATAAGCTAAGAAACTTGCTTTTTTTTGTGTGTGTTCTTGGTTCCTTCTGCCTTCAGAAACAGGATTTTGTGCATTGCTAAATAAACCTGACTGCAAGAAATATGTGGCTCCCATCAATTTCTACACCCAGTTGGCAGTCCCACAGAGCCCTGAACTTTGACTAGACACTCAGGTCAAAAAAGGGACAACAGCACTAAAAACTCAGCCTCTCCAGCGTGCGCTAAGAGAGCCGTCTTTGCTAGTCCAGGAGGTAGCGTGATTATAACTGAGCGCTCTCTGGGTCACAGCCACTGGGGGGTGAGTGAGACAGAGGGCCACAGTGAGCAGGTATGGGTCACAAAAAGCGATGCAGAGGCCAAGCTGACTGTATGTCCTGCCCCACGCTGTGCCGATCATTTCAGAAATGGTCTGGGGTTCCACGCAGATTTGTAGTTCACTTTTACCTTTCCAAAGTCCCGCACGTCGAAGAGGTCAAAGGGGTCAAACAGCTCACTGTTCCTTAACCCAAATTTGTCATGGCAGACTTTTAAGAATGTTCGAATGTTCTTCAAACAGAGAAACTGGAAAAGAAAAAAAAGGAGAGATGCCTATAATTCTGTACCAGTAATTTATTGTAGATATTAATGAAATTCACATGCAACATGAAGTCAGTAAGAATACAACAACTGCTTGGTGAGACGATGCATTCACTTGCGGAACATCATAGTACAAACAAGTTCCCTATTGCTCCATTATGGAGTGTGAATTGCCAATAACACACCACCAATGGAAGCCCTTTGAGAAACCAAAAACTGAAGTTCAAGACTGTGTTCACAAGGCATAGGGTCTAAGCAACTTAAGAGTATGAGTTTCCTTTTCAAGCTCTCAGCTGAGCACAAGTGGAGCAAGAAAGTTATGTAAAAAATCCGTTACTGAGTTTGCATCTAATGGCAATTTGAATCTATCCCATGACTCTCCCCATGCAATTCTTGCACATCATACTGAAGGTATGTGTATTGTATTATTGGCATTCAACCCCTCCTCAAATTTACAAAAAGAAATACAGGTGACATGAAAAAAGATTCAAGTCAGAGAAATTAATGTTTTTGATTTGGATTTCTCAGGTCAGAAACTACTGGCAGCCGATCCATATAGCACTTTACTTTTCCCCTCCAACTTCCTCCAATGCACTGACACATCAGCTAATTGACATGCTAGACCAGAAACCCCAAAGCCGACAGCCACCATCCTTGTCATCCAATCTGATATGAAGTCTGTGGACGAACTCAGAGGCAGTTAACTAAGCAGAGAGCCTAAGGTACAAGTAAAAAACACAAACACAAGTAGGACACTCAGAGTGAAGACTGTTTTCACCGAGTTCTGTATATCTTTAATATTAGCCCATCTGATCATCTTGTTTGTGATCTTTGGGAAATACTTAAGATTGCTCAGACACTAGGCATATGGCTCAATTGGCTGAATAATTCAATGCCTCTTGGACGAGAGCAATAATGGACGGTTGCACTGTGGCAGTCTATGTATGAGCTTCATGCGTGTTCTAATCTGACAACTAAAAGAGGGCTCTTTCCACACTAAAGCACGGCAAGAAGAAAGGAAGGGATGAGAGAAACCAGGTTCTTCCTCAGTTGTTTGGCTCTCATCCATATTATTAATTAGAACCGACTGTACGACTGGAAACCTGGGCAGCAGCGACCACGAGATGGTAGAGTTCAGGATCCTGATCAATGGAAGGAAGGAAAGAAGCAGCACACACACCCTGGACTTCAGAAAAGCAGATTTTGGCTCCCTCAGGGAGCTGACGGGCAGGATCCCTTGGGAGGCTGATCTGAAGGGGAAAGGTGTCCAAGACAGCTGGCTGTATTTTAAAGAAACCCTGTGAAAGGCACAGGAAGATAACATTCTGATGTGCAGAAAGAACAGCAAATGTGGACGGCGACCAGCGTGGCTTAGCAGGGAACTCTGCGGGGAGCTGAAACATAAAAGGGAAGATTACAAGAAGTGGAAGCTTGGACAGGTGACAAGGGAAGCATATAAAGATATTGCTCGGGACTGCAGGGACAAAATCAGAAAGGCCAAAGGACAATTGGAGTTGCAGCTAGCAAGAGATGTGAAGGATAACAGAAAGGGATTCTATAAGTATATCAGCAACAAGAAAAGGATCGGGGTGGTGTAGGTCCCTTACTGAATGGGACAGGCATCCTCGTGGTGGAGGATGCGGAAAAGGCTGAAGTACTCAATGCTTTTTTTACTTCAGTCTTCACAGGGAGGGCCAGCTCCCAGGCTTCTACACGGGGTAACGCAGAATGGAGAGACGAGTGGCCCTCGGTGATGGAAAGTCAGGTTAGGGAACACAAAGAAATTTTGGATGTGCACAAGTCCATGGGGCCGGATGAACTGCATCCAAGGGTGCTGAGGGAGTTGGGGGAAGTGATTGCAGAGCCGCTGGCCATTATCTTTGAGAACTCGTGGCAAACGGGGGTGTTCCCGGAGGATTGGAAAAAGGCAAATATAGTACCTATCTTTAAGAAAGGGAAAAAGGAGGATCCGGGGAACTACAGACCAGTCAGCCTCACCTCAATCCCTGGGAAAATCATGGAGCAGGTCCTCAAAGAATCCATCCTGAAACACTTGGAGAAAAATAGAGTGATCAGGAACAGTGAACATGGATTCACCAAGGGCAAATCGTGCCTGACCAACCTGATTTCCTTCTATGATGAGATGACTGGATTTGTGGATGCGGGAAGAGCTGTTGACGTGGTATACCTTGACTTTAGCAAGGCTGTTGATAGTATTTCCCACAGCATTCTCGTCGGCAAGTTAAGGAAGTATGGGTTGGACGAGTGGACCGAAAACTGGCTAGATCAACGGGCTCAATGGGTAGGAATCAATGGCTCGATGTCTGGTTGGCAACCGGTAACGAGTGGAGTGCCCCAGGGGTCGGTCCTGGGGCTGGTTCTATTCAACATCTTCATTAATGATCTTGATGATGGGATAGACTGCGTGCTTAGTAAGTTCGCGGATGACACCAAGTTGGGGGGAATGGTAGATACTCTGGAGGGCAGGGACAGGATCCAGGGAGACTTGGACAAATTGGAACACTGGGCCAAAAGAAACCTCATGAGGTTCAACAAAGACAAGTGCAAAGTCCTACACTTAGGACGGAAAAATCCCATGCACTGCTACAGGCTGGGGACCGATCGGCTAAGCAGCAGCGCTGTAGAAAAGGACCTGGGGGTTATGGTGGACGGGAAGATGAATATGAGCCAACAGTGTGCCCTTGTTGCCAAAAAGGCCAATGGCATATTAGGCTGCATCAGTAGTATTGCCAGCAGATCGAGGGATGTGATAATTCCCCTCTATTCGACACTGGTCAGGCCGCATCTGGAATACTGTGTCCAGTTTTGGGCTCCCCACTACAGAAAGGATGTGGACAAATTAGAAAGAGTCCAGTGGAGGGCAACAAAAATGATTAGAGGGCTGGGGCACATGACTTATGAGGAGAGACTGAAGGAACTAGGCTTATTTAGTCTGCAGAAGAAGAGACTGAGGGGAGATTTGATAGCAACCTTCAACTACTTGAAGGGGTGCTCCAAAGAGGAGGGAGCTAGGCTGTTCTCAGTAGTAACAGAGGACAGAACAAGGAGCAATGGTTTCAAATTACAGCTGGGGAGGTCAAGGTTGGATATTAGGAAAAGCTTTCTCACTAGGAGGGTAGTGAAGCATTGGAATGGGCTATCTAGGGAGGTGGTAGAATCTCCATCTTCGGAGATTTTTAAGGCCCGGTTAGACAAAACCCTGGCTGGGGTGATTTAGTGGGAGTGGTTCTGCTTTTTAGCAGGGGGTTGGACTAGATGACCTCGTGAGGTCCCTTCCAACCCTATTATTCTATGATTCTATGACTCTACAGTGAAAAAAACTATTCCATTTATTAATAATTTCATTCACTTTTTTTCTGTTAGCAAGTGTTCCACGCAATACTTTCCAGTGTACTCCTTATGAAAAAAACATACATGGATTTATTTCTTCACTTGCTTGCTCATTAGCAAATGGTCCACAAATCAGAAATATTTCTAATTCTCACGCTGCTACACAACTCAACAAAGCAAGGAAGAGAAACAATATCATGAGGCTACTTAGTGGAGGTTTGAAATTTGGTGGCAAAAGTTGCACCATTTGTGTTGGGTCAGTAACATTTTAATCACAAAGTACTGTTCATGATCCCCACTGGCCAATTTAACAGGATAGAAATTGCTACTTGCAAACGTCACAAAATATACCATTTAAAATCTACCAAACAAAAGTTTTGCAAAGAATCAAACCACTGCTTCCTTGCATCCACCCCTATCTCCACAAAAGTGGACAGCATGAAGTGTGCCTATAAATATTGCATTTGGATTGTAATTAAAGGATTGTATTTAAAGGATCAGGCATTGAGTTAGAAAGACCATTTAATTCATGAGAAATTAGTTCAACTATACCAATGGGGGTATGGTGTAATTCCCCCACACAACTCCAGCAGTAGGCTGCTGAGGGACAACCAATAAAACACAAGATAGAAACATTATAAAAATCATAACAGTCTCATTAGTTGAATAGATCAAGGGGACAGAAATCTAGTGCTAATTTTGTCTTTTCGGTAGCATCTCTCTCTAGACTGAAAGCCTCTACACAATGGTCTTACATATATGCTGGCGTGCAAGTGTGCGCATGCATGTACGTGCGTCATACTACATCCTCACCTTCCAGGCCTCACAGGAGCTTTCAGCCTATGCAAACTAGCTGGTTAAACCACAGGTCTGTTTTTTTCGTTAACATCTCATTCATCTCAAGTTTCCACTAAGGATTTACTTTAAATCCTTTTAAGCCTCCAATTTTAAAAGTTAATGACATAGGTTATAACCATAATTACAAATGGTGAAAGGCGAGCTTCCTTTCATAATCCTGAATGCAAAACTGCCTTCCCCTTCTGCAGTATTCATAGCATCTGCCTCACCCTGTCATCCCAATGCACAGGCAGAAATAAGGGCTGGCGTCTACCGAATGACCGTTTCTCGCAGAAATGGAGTCTAAGTCTCGCCTTGCAGTCAGCGGATTTAAAAAGCGAACCTCCAGACCAGTGCTGTAGAATTTCAGTTCAAATTCCTTGAGGAACTCAAACTTCACAGCATCCAAGCTCAGAAAGATCAAGGAGAGAGCACAGCTTCAAAGCAGCCTAAAAGTCTATTCTGACAGTATTTTCACTGGTGAGAGGGCATGAGCCATAACAAGATTTTAAGGTTAGTTTTATGCAACCTATCTAATCCCATCTCACTGGCGATGAGCAATGGGGGAAGAAGAAGAGAATCCAAACAAGGGCTACCTTCTGCTCTCTTTGTGCATCTTATTCAAATTTGGAAACTATCATGGCAGCGGCCCCACTACCAGTTGCTAAATTAGTGCAAAAAAACTCCCAGCAGTTGCATCATTCCCTCTTCCACTGCTTCGGGTAACGTCTGCAGAAGACATCAAACACCACAGTGAATACGCAATCAGACAGATGCCGAGTTCACACAGACGACAAGAATCCAGAAAGAATCCAAACAACAATTTAAAAGGCCTCTGAAAAGGCTAATGTGACAAGGAAAACTTTCTATCAATATATTTAGATGGCTGTCATCCTGTTAGCATCCAAGCCATATACAGTCAATGGATTTATCTTCACCACAGCCCTGGATGGTAAGAAAGTAGAATTAACCCTATTTTACGGATAGGATGTCTGAGACAGAGAAAGGTTAAACCACTTCCCCACGCTGAGGTGTGTCACGGAGCTGGGAACTTAACCTAGGTCTGAGTATCATTCAAGTGTCTTAACACAAAACTGGTGTTCAGCTACAATATTGACACTTGTATTAGAGAGAGCCAGTGAACAGCTGCTTCTCTCCACGCTACAGTACACACATTGCCTCGGTATCTCCAGCTGTATAATACTTACACTTCTGCACTTCACATGGACATTTGGAGGCTCTTTGAACGTTTATGAAGGATCATTAAATCATGGTTTAGACTGTGCTATAGAAGTTCTGCACGTTAATAATTAGCTACAACTGGCTGAGTACGCACTGTCACCATGTGCAATCAAAATCCATGTAAGGGCCCAACTCTGCAGAATATTTCAGCCCAAGCCTAACGTGCCATCAATGCACCTACTCACATGCAGAGAGCTGTGCAGGCTACTAAGTACCTTGCTGAGCTGGGGCCTTAAGGTTCTTTGGCCTCCTTCAATCCTAAGGCCAGAGGTACTTGCACACAGACATGCTGTCACTCCCCTGCCCCAGTCCTGCTGTCCCTATTTGTAATGGGTCACACATGCTCATGAGGAAGCGCACACATCGTCTGCAGAATAAACAAGTCTTGATATTTCTTTCAAGTGTCCCACATCGTGAAAAACCCGTAAACGACATGTACGACCATACAACAGAGCCTTTTAGTCACGGCAGAGATTTATTTAGGAAGCCTGGCGGTTAACTGTGCTGCTCTAACTCTTGGCTCCCTACAAGCTCACAGACCAAGAGCCAACCGACTGACATCTCGACACACCTCTGCTGAACAATTCTGCCATTCATTGCTGGTGTGCAGCATGAGAAAGTCTGTGGGCGTTGAATGCTTACGGCTCCTTCCAAATGCTACCCCTTCCTCTCTCTTCCACTGCACGACGACACTCCAGACAGATTTGCCTTGAAGATGACAAGGATGTGAACTTAACTCCCCTTTCTTGCCACACTACTTTCAAATGTCATCTGAAATCATCTCTCCATTGCCTGTACTACTTAATTCACTGCCACCCTCACTGGTGACAATATAGGTGTGGACTGTAGAGTTAATAAATTACTGGACTCATTTATTAACTCTACATCTATATTATCTAGCTGCGTGAAGCACTCTGAATCCGGTTCTCCTCTCTAACAGAGGAAACTCCTCTAACAAAGAACTGTTGGGGACCCCCCGATCATTGAGTCCAGAACTCTGCTATCCCAGCACCCTCATCACATGACTCCATTCAGAAATGTAGTAAGCTTTATTTTAAAACCAGTTATGCCCCTATCGCTCCTATTGGGATAGAAGATCTACACCAGAGCTACAGAGGAGAATCAGCCCTACATCCTGGGTGAAAAAAATCACAGTCTGTTCAACGTGCATTGTGGGGCATGAACGCTTCACCCAACGCAGAGGCTCCATAAACATCTGTGGCAAGAGCCACACTCAGACGAAACAGACACATCGTGTTTTCTCGGGAAATTGATTTTTTTCCTTACCTGCCAGTTCCATCAACATTACTGGTGACTCTTCCAAGGAAAGAGAAACCTCAGCGACACTTTTCCCAATTAGTTTTGAAAGCAGACACCTCGAGTGACAAATGCAACTTCCACAGCTTTATGGAAAACAGCATCATGTCTGGAGCTGACACGTCTCTGAAAGCAGCAACCTTGCTGGAACTACGTTGCAGTGAGAATTATTGGAGTCGTGAAAGATTCGGGGGACACGAAGGAGACTTCACCCTGGCAATACTTAATTAGCTAATAAAGAATTTAAAAACAGGGCGGGCAACAAATAGGTTTACTTGAAGAAAACCAGTCCTTGAAGCCAATCAGAACAAAAATTAAGATTCTCTGATCAGCTCTGATTAAGGATATGATCGTAGGAGGGCTGGAAAGGACACTCCGTTATATATTCCACATTGAAAATGTCCATCAATTACCCGCCTTCTTCAGCACAGAAGCATCATTACAGCCATGCTCCCTCTATGCTGTTCTTTGCAATAAAGCAAACGAGGGCTTGCACTTAATGACTGAACTTATTTTAATGGAAGTATTCCAGAGCACAGCAAATAGAGTCAGCTGTAAATTGCGGCCAGGCACAATCTGGTCCACCCTTCAATGAACCAGAACCTTAATTTTCAAAGTGGAAAATGACCTTTCTGCTCTGCAACCACACCCCTGTCCTTATACAACAACGGCATCCACTCCACACCCCGTATACTCTGCAGCAAGCTGGTCCTAAATTCCATGGTGAGACTCCCTGATTTTTGGGACTCACTGGATGTTCTGCAGTGGCTTCTGGATTATATATTTTAAATTAAGCTTTTCATTGTATTATTTATTGTTGTACTGGATTTAATCAGTACAGTGGCTCCCTGGGTTATTTATTTTCATAGGAAATCCGATTTATTGTGGGCTGCTGCCAAATTTTCATCTCGCCACAGAATTCTGTACTGAAAACATATAACTGCATTGGAAGAATTTTGAGGGACAGCTGAAGAGGGGATAATGGGGGTGCATTAGAGTTGTTGGTTGAGGGCACTCTGGAAGCTACTTAGGCAACTTTTCTTTCAGTCCCCTTTTGTGGGAGGCTTAAAACTCCAAGTCTCCCAGCCCAGAAACCAGTAGTCGGATTCCTAAACCTCCACTGCACCCAAGGATCTTTCTGAAATGCCAATCGGTAGAGAAATAGGGGAACATTTTAAAATCATCATTAGGCTTCAGAGTTCCCTTAAGATGAATTGTGTGAGCCCAGTGCTCAGAGCTTTTGATTTCAAGACTCAGGCAGAGAACCCCACAGCAGGTTAGCCTCTAAGACATGATCAGGGCTGTTTCTTGGCAACCGTGTGAGGGACACACCAGATTTTCAATTGTATTTTAAAGTCAAAAGCGCAGTTCTGCCTCTCCAGACAGACTCTGACATTCCTGAATATACTAGGGTGGGCGGCACTTGAGTAGACTTGCTACTTGAGACACTGCTAAGAGGTGACACTCAGGATCCTGCATGCTCACCCTTCGAAATACCTTCCCGGTGAACTCCCAGCTCCTTTCCCGCCCTCAGTCCAGCTATAATGTAAGGTTCTCCTCATTCATGGCCTCAGTCCCACAGCTCAAATATACACAAGTGATCCCAGGGGACACTTGAAAGAGCAGGGACGCAAGGGTACCAGGAGGAGCTCCTTATTGGGTAAACAAGATACAAATACATTTTTAATCACCTAATTAAACCTAAACCTACTAGCTTAGGTTCCAACAGGCATCTGGCCTCCTTAGCATTCAGCACCTGAGACAAAGGAAAAGCAACAAACCCAACCGCAAGGAGATCGAAGGAAGTGCCTCAAGGAAAACAGTGGCTCCCCTTGTAGTCTGAGTTGAGCCTCATGGATCTGTGCTGCAACCTGACCTTAAGTAAGGCAGCTGGCACATAGCCCATGCATCCGATAATCAGCAGTGACATACAACCAGCTTCATATATCGGGTAGACTAGCCTA
The DNA here is from genome assembly GCA_007922175.1 of Pelusios castaneus. Classification (NCBI taxonomy): domain Eukaryota; kingdom Metazoa; phylum Chordata; order Testudines; family Pelomedusidae; genus Pelusios; species Pelusios castaneus. Next base: position 9,966,982 of record ML685804.1, read on the forward strand.
CTTCTCAGTCTCAATCAATTACAAATCCTGAGAGACCTTGTTAAAAAAAGAAAGAGCCACACCCCGCAGGTGGCTGCGCTCTTGGGGTTCTTCAGTCCTTACAGGTCTGTGAGGAAGGAGACATGAGGTGCTGCCTCAACAAGAAAAGCAGTGAATCTAGGAAGGAGCTCCCTCAGTCATTCATTAAGTCAATTCCTGTAGCACCTAGAAATCCCAAATGAGATCAGCACTCTCTTGTGCTAGGTGTTGTACGCACACATGTGCACCGGTGACAGCTATAAGTGGGACTTTTCAAGCAGGCCCACCCACTCAGATTTTAAGCAATGAATCCTGGGTTTTTAATCAGCTTCTGTTTTGCTTGTGACACAAGACTTGCATCATCTACATCAACCACAGGCCCTGCCAAAAAATCAGTTCTGGCTGCGCCTCTGGCACATTCACACACGTGCGCAGTAAGAAACAATGCCTGCTCCAAAGAAGTTATAGTAATAATAAATAAAGACGATAGATAAAAAGTGAAAGAGTGTGCTACTATCCCCATTGTACAAAGTCGGAGCTGAGATATAAAGAGGCTATGATTTCCCCAAGATCACGTAGGGAGTCTGTGGTAGATTCAGAAATTGAAGCCAGCACTCCCAAGTCCTGAGCCAGAACCTTAAATGAGAGGGTTGGTGGCCATATAGTTGAGTCTGTATTTGCTAAACAGTGGAAGAGGAATGGCTTGATGCTAGCCATCTGGTCTCTAGTACATAGCTCCTGCTCCTGGAACCATAGCTTTGAATCCCACCAGGGTCCCTTCCATCAGAGAGAAATGGACGTCACCACAGTTACCAGGGAGGACAAGGAAGGGTCTGCCAATCAAAGCTTTAAAAACACAGGCTGCCATGTATGACCCTGTACATTCCCTCAACAGAGGTTTACTGGATTCTCCAGAGGGCACACTTCCCTTCCCCCGATGGCTGTGGTGTGCAGTACATCAGATACCTACCATCTGCCTCCTTAGAGAAGCAGCAATTTACACACACACACGCCCCTACCTATTTAGCATGCTTTGGGATGAAAGGCAATAGATCCTCACATCCAGTGTCAACTGGTAAAGCTCCGACTCCAGCTTGTTCTATATTGATTTACATCAACTGAGGCTCTGACCCCAAGAACGTAGCTATGTTTTGGAAGGTTGGCATGGATGAAAGGTGTCGGGGTAGACAGCCAGCAATAAGAGAAATGAAACTCACGTCTCCACAACAGGTTGAACTCTTGAGAGTTGCCGACATCCCTTCTCATCTACCCTTCACCACTATCAGTCATCATGAGACTCTTCATATGACTAGACACACCGTAACACCTGTGCTGGCTGGACAGCCGTTTCCCCACGTAGCACTTTCCCAAGGTCTTCAGTAAAGGCCTAGCATGCTGCAAGTGCTACTGCAAACAAACAAGCAACTAACAACTACTCATCTGCCCCAGCCTTCTTGTCCTTCCTTTAACGCTACAGAGGGAGGAACCAACCAACCAACCAATCCCAACACCAAATATCCCAGAGTTTCTCCAAAGCCAGTATACCTGAAATGTTTGTGAGATTCTTTGGTTCAGGAAAACAAACCCTCTGTGCAGCAATATTTTAGTTTTCTTTAATATTTTCCTCAGAGCCCGAGGGCACCAACCTCTGGAAGGTGGGTCTTCCTTCCAGGAGGAGACTCACCCTGGTACCTGTGTACTAAACGAACAGCCTCCAGCATCAGCACCACACTATCTGGAATGAATGCATTCGGAACTATCTTCAGCACTTTTGATGGGGAGGTCAGGAGGCAGGCTGCTGGCTCTCAAAGAGAAACTTAATAAAGCAGGAAATAAGCTAGGAAGAGAGAGAACGGAGCAAATGGTATGACTGATGAGAAGGGATTTCATGTAGGCGGTCACATCAGCTCCCAGCCAAGGTGGGACCGTCAGAAACACAGTGACTTCAGCAGACCCGAGTTAACTCTTCAGGGAGGAAGTAAACTGGAGGGGGATGTGTTACGTAGAATAGAACTGGAGGGCTGGGCATCATGCCATGTTGCCAACTGGACTGGGTCCAAGTGTGGGCTTTCGATGGATTCTGCAGCATGCAAGGAATGTTGCAGCTTTAACGCTCAAGATAACACAGTGACAAATGACGAAAGGATCTTTCTTTAGCACTTTCTGACCGTGACGTAAGAGTGCCTCTTATCTCGCTGCAAGCACAACTCAGGCGCTCGGAGCCAAAGGAAACCTCTTGCGGGAGGCCATGAGCACCTGTTCAATCACTGCTTTCAGTGAAACAAAGAACAGATGGGGGGGGGGGATGACAAAAGAGTCCCCACTATGGAGCTCAAAAGATGAAATGTACAATTTCACTATGATTAACGAGGCTGCAGGTATCGTAATACAGCATAATGCACATACTTACACCTTCCATGAGAATCAGTGGGCCTCAAACCCTGATACACTAAGATCCCTCTGTACTGCTCTAGCATTGTAGAGGGGCCCTGGGAACGGGCAGGAAGGACTTGGACCCCAGAGAACATACCCTGTGCAGGGGTTTCTCCCTGTCTGGGGCACAGCTGGCCTCGCTATCAGCCCCAGGGATTGGGGGTGCGTTGGTGGCATGCCACAGCCAGCCAGAGGGACCGTGAGTGGAACACACTGCCCTACCAGTCCCATAAGGGGCTATGAGAAACTTGAGCATAAAATTAGATTCTGCTCCAGCCAGCTAACCTCCATATGAAGATGTTACTCAACAAATTCCAGAAGATAATCAGAGCTGGCATGACACGTCAAAAAGCATCAGATCTTCCATAGCTTCGTTCGGCCTCGATTGGCCCCACTATCTCTTTGATACGAAGCAGCAGTCTCAAAGGGGATAGATGGTGCCTCAGTCTCTCAAATTTCTCATTTAAAGCCCATTTAGCTCGGGCAAGTAAATCTCTGCCTCAGTTCCTCCTCCTTTACCTAGAAAATGGAGGTAACTGTTACATCAGGGATGGAGTCATTCATGCTTTTCTAGCTCTTTGCTCCTGTAAAGCATTGTTATTCCTCGGTATTTTATTTCAGCTGAGGGTCTCAAAGAACAAAAGGGCAGGTTTTTGAGGAAAACACTGATTTGAGACTCAGGAGATCTGGGTGCGTTCAAACCTTCATGTTTCCATAGACACCCTCTTGGACCCAGTTCCCTGTGCCTCAGTTCCCTTTCTGTCAGAAGGAGATAATCTTAACTGTGTCCCACCATTTGTTGTGTCTCCTAGAGATTGCGAGCTCTCTGGAATAAGGACTGTTTCTTGCTGTAGGTGTGAACAGGCATAAAGGGATCTCAACCATGTCCGCTTGTTACTACTCATCTCTCAGAACTAGTTCAAGACTCAAGTAGAAGGCAGTCTTCACTCCAAAACTTTTAGAAGGGGGGGGTGGAGGATTGCATTGCTGGTCCCAGTTTCTTTTTAGTGGGAGGTGATAAAAATACAGATTTCATATTTTGAAATGGAACCGGAAGAGCTCCCTATCTGCCTGGAGGAGAGGAGGTTTCATTGTATTTATTTCTTTAAACTTGAAGAGTAAAGGTACACACATGAACAAAACAAACAGGTTAAAACAGATCCCAATAAGCTCAGGAGTCTGACTCGCTCAAAGGGCTTTCAGATAAGGATAACAGGAGCAGGGCTGGAAACAGGCAACTGCTGCTGTGAATAACCTATTTAATATGCTAAAGTCCAAACCTTCAGCCTTGAAGGAATGGAACCTTTTTCTTTTTCTCCTCTTCTCTTCCCCATCTGAGCGACTGGCTCTTGCCAAGTCTACTCTGGCCTTCTCAAGAGCAATTAACGAGCGTTCCTGCACTTCTCAGGAAAAAGACAGTCTCCCCTGAAGCAGAAATTCAAGGGCACTGACTCACAGGTGGCAGACTTGAAAGAAAGAGCGAGAGAGAGGAGGCAAAGCAGAAAAGAAACACATGAGATGCATGACCAGCTGAAAAAGATACAAGACACTTTGGGTCTGTCTACATTGCAGTGGGGAGCTGTGATACAGCTCAAGGTAGCATGCTAAAAATCGTACTGTGATCATTGCAGCACCGGCTGAGGAATGGACTACACACCGCAAAGGCAGGCTTAGACCGGGGAAGTTAGCTCAGGCTGCCCACGTGGTTACTTTTAGCACGCTAGCTCGTGCTGAGCTAGCACAAGCCCATCTACCCATGTGGAGATTCGAGGAAGCCACAGCCGTAGAACAGGTGCACCCTCTGGTTTAAGTCAACTTGGTTCTACTCCAGTGCATTGGAGATATCCAGCTTTACAGGGCCCAATTCTCATTGTTGCTACGCAAGCAGGTCTGTCTATCCAACTCCAATCAGCTGACAGCCCTTTAACGTGACCGTAGCGCTATCTCAAGCATCAAGGCATAAAGAGGTGATTAAAGAAGGTGCAACAGGAGTCACAGAAGTATCTGGATTCCCGGCCCCTATCAGGTGACCGGGATTTGCCTTAGGAACTTTGCCAGTTACCTTTTTACAATGGATGGATCATATTCCCTGCTCTTGCTTGAATCTCCTTGAGAAAACAACTTGCTAAAGCCAGCCAGTCCCTTTAGGTATTTGCCCGGAATTAGGTCTGCACTGCTCAGCAGAATGGAGAGGACAAACTCGTGTCTGTGGGTTATTAAATGAAGTTGAGACACTTAAATGAGTGTAAGCATCCAAAGTGGAAGATCAAATGAAGCCAACTGAAATACTTACACTCCTTTGCAAACTGTTCTGAGATCTATGGATGAAAAATGTTATACAGGGACAAGGTATTAATAATTATTATTATAGAAGTGCCTGCAATGTATTGCCCTGCAGAACTGATATGAAACGTTTGAGATTCTCTGTCACATGAGCTTTTGTGGGTGTAATCCCACTTCATCAGAGGTATGAAATGGAAACTCTCGCATGTCAGGTGAATAAATATATACAGAGAAGGGTAACTCACAAGGTCAGTTCAGTCTTTTTCAGCAAACCAAACAAGTTGGTTTGATTCAAACGGAGCAGAACAACAGACGAGAAGGTCGGAATGTTAAGAGGGGAAAAATCACCTTATTACCAAATGAGTCATTACCAAAGGTGATTTACCCTCTTTTAACATTCTCACCTTCTCGGCTGTTTTTCCACTGTTTGAATCAAACCAACGTGCTCGGTTTGCTGAAAAAGACTGAACTGACCTTGTGAGTTACCCTTCTCTGTATGTATTTATTCACCTGACATGTTTGTTTCCATTTCATACCCCCTGATGAAGTGGGATTACGCCCACAAAAGCTCATGTGATAAATAAAATGTGTTAGTCTTTAAAAGTGCCAGAGAACTCCTTGTTTGTTTTGCTGAACTAGACTAAAACACGGCCACCCCTCTGGAACTTGAGAGTCTCTGGTTATCCTGAAGAGATGGGAACAACCCAGAATCAGCCACCCAAACATTGATGGTTCCAATAAAATGGATCATGCATCCAAACCACTTATGGTTTTAGGTTTGCAAACCCAAAATCCCAGCAATGAGGTTTCAGAAATCCCAAATCCAGCCTCCACACCACATCTAGTATCATACCAAGCAGCTGACTTTGCTCCAATGAGTTACGTTTTAGATTTTTTTTTTTTTTAAAAGATGTCTGCCCCACCCATTCCCGAGCAATAAGAGCTTTTCTCAGAGCCTGGTGATCCTGTGTGATTCCTGGATGTCCACCAACCCTCTGTCTGTCTGAACGGGGCTGAAGCAGTTACCAGTTGCTAGAGGAGGATATCCCTTCCCCCTCCGAGAACATGAGTACCCACACAGCTTGCACAGCATTCAAACTCTCAGGAGCAGGAAGGAAAAACAGACTGTCCCCCACCCCCCTACCATGAAGAAAGTGATAAGGGTTGTAAAGTGGCAGTGCAAAACTTATGGAAAATCACCTCCCCATGCTACAAAAATACTGTGACTTTATTGTTCTCTTTATTCTCCATTAGACTTCTCCCAAGCAAGCAACTCAGAGCAAAGGAGTCATCTCTGTTCCCATAGTTAGGAGCTTCATTGGGTTGTATCTTTGCTGGATCTGCCCCCATCAGTACAGACATCCTCCTGTTTACTGGATATAGAAAGAGAAAGCATTTTCCCTCGTTTATTTCTCCATTCCCGAAAAAATGGGGACCAGGCAGGCCTAAATGGATCCAAACCAAAAGTCCAGTTACTGTGAAGCAGAGAGGCACCAAGTCATTGGACAGTGTCAGCCCCTGGTCAGTCGGGACCACCTCTTATCTGCCAGCAGGGCTCCTTCTAACAGTGGGGGGTGAGGAAGAGGACGGAGCGAGGTGGGCTGGGTTTTTTTAGGAAGGAGGGGAGAGGCAGAGCAGGGACAGGGCCTCAGGGGAAGAGGTACGACGGGGCGGGGTCTCAGGGTTCTGGTTACCAGCAATTCAAAAGGTGGCGACCTTACGTGGAAGAAGAATCCCTTTGAACGTTCTTTCCTAGCCAAATGCTTTCCCTTCCTGGCTACTAAAAAGGAGCACTACACCCTAACCAAAGTGGTAAAGCTACCCTAAGACAAGACACTTCCATTAGCCAAATCTCTTTGATGAGAAAGCGCTGCAATCTCATGGCAGACTCAGGGAGTCCACGTTCCCACTGGGTGTCCGGTAAGCTCCCTCACTAACACAACGCGTCTCTATGCTCCAGGTTTTCATCTGACCCCAATGCAGAGGACCATACAGTTGCAAAAGATGGACAATGAAAGAGTAGGGAGAAAAGGCGCTTGAGCTCAATGAAAAAAAATGAAGCATTAGGCACTGTTTCAAAGCAACACTGATTGTTTTACGTACAATCTGCACTCTGCTACTTGGAAGGCACTCCATCTGGTTTTTAAACCTCCTCTGTGTCAACATTCAAGGCACATTAACATGAAGGGCACACAAAGAAGTGTACACAAAGAGGATCTGTTTGACAAATAGCAAATCCCTTTTAGTTTGCTCCCAGTAAACGGTTCTTTTCCCCTCAACTACTTGTAGTGCCAGTATATTAAATCTGGGAAGCAAGGCAATATGTACGCGCACACGGGTGCTTTGTGTGTATCTGCGTCTCCAAGATGGCCATGCTAGATGCCAAGTTTCATCTGAGCTCTTATTGTAAAGATCAATTTCCATAATACTGTTGAGACAAGAGGCAGGACATCCCCAGACAAGGAATGAGAACTTTCTGTAGCACTGACTCATGTCAAACAGATTTTGGGTTGAGTCACTTTGATGATCTATATTCTCTCATTCCCCCAAAATAACTAAAAGTAGAATGGACCTCTTCCAAGGTGACAGCTTCATGTACATTGCTACTCACTACAGTATATGATTTGCTCCAAGTCCTGGCTTGTGATTAATTATTTGTATTGCAGTAGTGCCTACGGACCCAGAGTCTTAGGACCAATACAAACTCCTGGTAAGAGACACCCCATAAATCAGTGGTTTTCAAACTTTTTTTCTCGAAAAAATGATTTATGCCCGCGACCCAACAATTCTGTCTTTCAGCAATGCATTCCAGTCTTCTGGAGGCAGCGGCAGGGGTGCCACACCCCAGTGCCTGCGGGTCTGCGACCCAGTACTGGGTCCCGACCCTAAGTTTGAAAACCACTGCCCTAAATACACAGGCAAAGGGTGGAAAGGAAAATGGATGCAGAGATGAAGGCACTTGCCCAAGGTCACGTAGCAAGCTGGAAAGAGAACCAAGATCTCTCAGTTCAGCACCCAATTCACTTCACCAGTGACTCGCAACCTTTGAAGACTACTGTACTCCTTTCAGGAGTCTGATTTGCCTTGTGTACCCTCAAGTTTTATCTCATTTACAAACGACTTGCTTACCCAATCAGACATAAAAATACAAAAGTGTCAACACCCTGTCACTGAAAAACAGCTTTCTCAGCTTTACTATAGAATTCTAACATGTATCAACTGGAATACAAACATTGTACGTACATTTCAGTGCATCGTATATAGAGACGCATAAACAAGTCACTGTCTGTATGAAATTTTAGTTTATACTGACTTTGCTAGTGCTTTATAGGTAGCCTGTTGTAAAGCTAGGCAAATATCTAGATGAACTGCTGTTCCCCTGGAAGACCTCTGCATACCTCCAGGGGTTGAGAACCACTTCATTAGACTACCCAGCTTCCCTCTTGTTAAGGACGCATGTATGTAGATACACAGAATGTAACAGGGCCTGATCCTGAAACTGCTGAGTGCTTCCCATGATACAGCGTCTCCCATGGGAATTAAGGGCACCTCAATATCCCATAGGGATAGGATCAGGAACTTATGCAAGATCCCATTATTTTTATTCAGATTTCTCCTGAGCATGTCTAGCCAAGGTCCCAAAACATCCAGCGATCAAAATTAAAAGCTCATGATTTGATACACGCTCATTTACTTATAAATGTACTGCCATCAAGGACATTTATGCTACCTTTAGATATGATAGTGAAGTTCTCCACAGTTTTTGGGCTATTGCATTTTCCTACTCTACGTGCAGGTGACTGAACGCACCAGGAAGAAGACCGAGTTCTTAAACATCGTCCTCTGTGTGTTATTGGCAATGACGGAGAAGAACCTTAGAAGGTTTGGAGGTTCCTTTCAGAGGAGCATTCAATTGTTTGGCTGCTCATCCAAACCACTTGCATTTGCAAAGTAAGACTGGAAATCATTGGAGATTTCTTGTATTTCCTGCTTCTGGTCACACCAGAAATATTAAAAGGGCAGTTTCTCTCACAATATTTTAGAATTGCAGCTTCCTGTCCCAGCTAAAAAGTAAGTGGTGTGTGTCAGTGGGGAGAGGAATTATGTGTCATGTGAATTAAAGATGAGTTTAGTATGTATGGTCCAGACCGTAAGGTTCAGAGATTACCAGAGCCTAGTTTTTGGTTCAGCCCATTATTAGAAAGAAGGACCAGAAGTGGAATTCAGATCCACGTTTGTTACTATGATTACATGCACATCAGAAACACACAGGCAAATTTCCATCTCTCGTTCCCCGCACTCCAAAAAATAGTTTAGGTGTGCTGTGCTGCAGGGCCAGAATTGCATACGTCTTGCTATATTTATTTACACTGTGGGAAAGTGCTATAGAATTTAATAGGGAATAAAGGTTCTACAGAAATTATTCTGAAAAGCTATTGGGCTGGATTCTCTGGTGTGGTGCGAAGCAGGGTAAACAGAGATGACCGCTGGAGGGAGGGTGTGAGAAATGCCATTTTCACTGTTCAGGGGAACTTTTCACTGGTGGAAATCTTTTACACTTTGGCTTAGGACTGTCCAAGAGCAGGACACTGGTGGACACTTCTTCTCCTTCTGCTCCTCTGATCCTTATGTGTGGCTCAGGCCCTTTCACCATGCCTCAGAATAATTATTGTGGTCATGCCCAGGCCCCGAGTCACGGACCAGGACCTGACTGTACTAAGTACTGTCTGAACACAGGTCAAAAAGATGGCCTGTGCCCGGAGAGCTTTCAGCCTAAGTAAGTTCTTAGCAGAGTTCAGGCAGGGGAAAGGATCTGCCCCATAGAATTTCAAAGTGAAATCATTTCCCTAGGGTTTTTTAAATCCTTTCACACAATTTAAGAGAGGATGGAGACCCCTGCTACTGAACTCTATTGTTTATTTGAAAACTTATGAAGTATCTATACTGGATTGGGAAAGGTGGGGGGAAGAGAAGGGAGTCACAAAAATAGTATTCCTTTTTCACATGAATTTCATTATAATTGGTTTTTCTCTAACCAGCTCAAATAGTAAGGATATGAGTCTATCTGGGCCCAGCTTAAAGCTTATTCAACTCAGTGGAAAGACTCTCACTGATCTTCAACAGGCTTTGGTTCAGGAACTTAAATCCTATCTGCCTTTTCCTTGGGGATACAGAAAGCTGTTAAAGGCATTCTTGCCTATCTGGAAAGAATAACCCATTTATAAACACATTAAGTATTTTTCCTGCCTAAATATAAAATGAGGGCACTTGTATGTGCATTTCATAATCTTCATTTGAAGATCTGAGTTTCTTTCCTTTAAAAAGTAACAAAAGACAATGACATTAACTAATTAAACATTAACTGTAAAAGCACAAAGCTTGTGACACTCGGAGAAGCCAGAACATTTGAAAGTTCATATGTCGTCTTTAATGTATGCAGGGGACAAGACAACAAAATGAAATTTGCTCTCCTGGATGCTTTTTTAACTATGTTACGTTGCATCTGTACTGTCATTTCAAGCTAGCTTTTCTTCTCCTGCTGGGAAGGGGAAGGGTGTAAATCATTATTGCTGAACATCATGTTCTCTTCCAAATTACCCAAATGTAATGAAAGCCAGGCGAAAAACAGAAGGCGAAAAACTGTCACTCCTTAGTCATGACATCATAACTGTAAAGGAAACCCTAGTAGATGGAAAGGACGCTACGTTTTGAATTCAAACAGATGTAGACTGCCATAATCAACACCATGTGTAGGTTTGAAAGTCTGTTCTCTGAACTTAGCAGGGTGTTCCGAACATGCATAGCTTAGCAACCGTTTTGTAATGGCCATTCAGTTATGGGATGTAACTGGAAAGCAACACATGGTTGTTGTGGCTATTTTATCTTGTAGCTTGTATCCTTTAGTGACAAACAACACGAGTCCTTCATGAGCTGAAGTGCCAATAACCCTAGCTACACCATACACATTTTCTAAGTCAACGGAAGAATCAACCTATTCTAAAATTGGAGGCAGTTCAGATTCACATGTGGAACTGGGACTCCGCATCCATCTTCCCTGCTTTCAGGAGGCAGCTCTGTCCAGTAGGCAGAGCACAGAAGTAAGAGTTCAGAGACTTGGGTTCCACACCTGGCTCTGTCTTTAATTCATTCCGTGAGTGTAAGTCATTTCTGTACCACCCCATGTTCCACATGAGAATACAAAAAGGCGTATTATTACTGAAATACTGAGAGCTGTGGATAAAAACTATCGCATAGGTGCCAAACGCTATTCCTCTCCCCCGAATGGGAACACCCAACATTTCCTGTTCCAGAACACTCCCCAGTTAGGCACCTGGACTGAATACAGCTTGTTACAGAAGCTGGCACTACGGACAAGCAGAGTTCTCCAGGAACCCTTCCTTGCACATGGCAATGCGAGTCAAGTTATCTGGGGTGCTTCCTGAAGTGAATCAACTACTGCCTTTTCTGGGGCAAAGGAGAAATCATTAAAACCATACGACAACTCCTCTTTAACCGTCCAACTGCAAGTTCTGTTTCTCACAGAACTAAAACAGCATTAGGATTTCAGTGGATATTAATTTTCTTCTACCCAATTCATGTCAAAATATTTTCCCTCTGCCCAGAGCTGCAAATTAATACAGCCTTTCCTCTGAAGTTCACCGTCTGTCACAGGACACTGGGTATTTTATTATTGTTCTAACGATGAGGCAACAACCGTTTCTCCTCTTCTATTTAGCATTGGTTCAGAGGAAATATATTTTTTCTGCTATTCTAATTTCACTGCCTATCCAAACTTTGAAGCCAAACTAACATCTTGAATACTAACATGCAACTGACGGTGAAATTAACTAGTGCTGCATGCATGTTTCAGAGAGCAGAATCAGCCCTTTAGCATGGGGGGTAAATCCCATGAGATGCCTGTTTTATTTTGCTTTCTTTTTACACCTTCTCAATTATCCGTGATTCATGCTTGGGGGAGAAAAGTAAGCTACAAAACCCCATCACCTTCCACTTCCATTTATTTTTGTAAAGTGGAATTTAATGAGACTCACTGGCCAATGCTCACGCTGTACTGCAATGTTTCCTGCTGCTTAAAAAGGGATTGTGCCAAAATGAACTAAAGACCTCTTTATGTGGTGGGATAGGGACTTCCTATTAAGGTTTCAAATGTATAGTTCAATCAGATTTTGGTTATACGGCAGCCATTCACAGCTGTTAAATAGAACTGGAAAAAACTTGATCGTCTGCATTTGCAGAGGCAAGGTCCTTTCTGAAATAGATCCAAAACAGAACTAGAAAACTAGCCCAGGTTTGCTCAAAACCAACCCCAGACTCAAGGACCAGAAGCGAGTTTCAAAGCCAGGATTATTTTTTTTAAAAAGAGCTGAAAGTTCAGCTTCTATGTCCACATCTAGGCACCTACCTGATTTTCAGAATTACTGAGCAGTCAACCCATCCTACTGACCTCATTAGTCACCTACTCACTCCTCTCCAAACTATGCTGGCAAAAGTGCAGAGAGCACACATGGATGAAGTATTGAACTTTGATCACTGAGCCTTGCAGCTAGCATTCCTAGTTAAGGACACATTCCAGGCACACCTCTTGCACTTCTGGAGCCAGGGGACACTTGTCTCCTCTACAACATGGCCTTGTTCTCATCCACCATGAGCCTCTCCAAGCCCAGAGTTGAGAGAATCACTTTCACCTGTGCTTTAGACCTATATGGAGCCACCGAGAACACGGCCGGTGACTTTCTAAATAATTTCAGTTAGAGTCAATCTTCCCCTGAAGAAGACAGAGGAAATTTAATCTTTGATCCAATTTGTTTTAAATATCTCTGTGATAAAAATGAATAGTC
>ML685804.1:9979584-10021183 GCA_007922175.1 Pelusios castaneus
TTTGATCCAATTTGTTTTAAATATCTCTGTGATAAAAATGAATAGTCCACAATAGCGGAAACATTGTTTCCACTGGAGAGAGAGAATTTCTTACAACATGGCACTTAAGTTGCCAATAAGATACAAATGCACTTTTAAGGGCTATGGACAGTTTAAGTAAAATTAAGCTCCTAGTCCCTTTACTCATGAAGCAGCATAAAGGGACACATCATCAGGAAGGTGTGAATCGGTATTGCTACATGACCCTATGGATTCCTTAAAAAAAGGTTCGGGATATTTGTAAACAGTATTTTGGATTTTAACAAGGTCAACAGAAATCTCTGATCTAATGCCCATCTCCTAACGCTCTTTCAAGACTGTAATATTTGCATATTTATCGTATTACCACGATAAAGTAGGCATACTTCAAAGCTGCCATCTCTAAACCAAAGAGGAAGTTTTCTGAGATCTTCACTCTCTCTGTCACCTCTATAATGAATTTTAATTCCCTCCACTGTAGTATTATTAATGTCATTAATGGGGTGAGGGTTATTTTTGACATCCACATATTAAAACCATGAACACTACTATATTTTCATTTTGTATTTTACATCTCCCTTATGTCGGATGTTTGTTTTTCCAACAGTACCTCTTATCTCCACCAGATTAACTAGGACTAAAGTTCAGCACTCCAGGATCCATTTCTCCCTAGCACCAGAGAAATCTTGAGTTTAAGAGGCATAGAGAGGCTTTCAAACAAATGTCCGTCCACACACTGACCTACTTGAATTAATTACAAAACCATGATCTACGCTTACAGCTAACATCTTTCAAAAAGTGTTTATTGGACCGCTTGACACAAATCGGCCAAGATTTCTAAAACACAGCCAAATCTTTTAATTGCTGCTTGCTAAAGCCTTACTAAAAAGTTATAAATTATATACAGTTATTTATGGAGCAGAATTCAGCTCCAACCCCAGAGTAACTTAATCAACTTCAGTGAAGTTGTTCCTGATGTGGGAGAGAAACCAAACTTGCACTTTCCCCAAACATACATGAGCACGTGTGTGCATACAAGATAGACGGTGAGGCCACATCTACATTGACAGCGGCAAAGTTCATGCCATCAGATTGATCTTTCTGAATCGACTTACCGGTGAGTTAAGACACGCTAAGTCAATCCAGAAATCAACTTAATAAAACCATTCCCAAAACTGGCGCAGCACACTGAGACGCTGCCCTGAAGGGGAGTCAGGAAGTTGATGGGAGTTACGCAAGCTACACTGCGCAGCTTGCGTAACTCCCATTGACTGCCGCCAAATTTTCCGAGCAGCGTAGACCGGGCCTAAGCAAGTGACAAAGTCCATTTGCCCTCAAGAGCTGACCCTCTGGCCCTGCCTCGGCTTACACTGTCATTACTCAACCCAGTCTACGCACTCATTTTGGATGGGTACAACTATGGGTGCATCTGACGAAGTGGGTGGGAGCTCACGAAAGAAGAAATTTGTTAGTCTTTAAGGTGCCCCAGGACTCTTGGCTTTCTTAGGTCAGTTATGGCAACTTTAAAAAAAAAAGTTATACCAGTTATTACCCTACATGTGGATGATGTTATGTGGTACAGCTTGTATCCATTTCTGTACAGAAAGGGCTACCTTGGTATAAACAGCTTTATATCAACAGAAGCACATTTACAGTATGTGGATTATGGTACCCTAACTATTCAGGGCTATTTAAAGCTGTACAACTGGTGTATATATACAAGACCTAAGAGACTTGTTGAAGAAGATGGAGAAATTTCAGTGGGAAGGGAAAGGAGTGGACTCTAAAGCTGCACTTGATCAGGGATTTTCCTTCTTCCACATTTTTACTCCAGCTATGAAAACAGTTTCCTTAAAAATGGGTTCTCTCTCTCAAAATCCACTTGCACTTTACTGCATCAAGGGTCGTCTCCATTCAAAAGGACAACCCTTTCAACTTCTACTGCAAGCTGATCTAGAAATCAAAAAGGGTGATAGCCCAAACAAAAAATCTGGATGCCAAACTGAAGTTATTTAAACAACCTGGTTAATTTAAGTGATCTGGACCTTACTAGTACACACCCAAAAACAGTCTTACTACCCCATTTCCCCATGTTTTACCATGAGATACCATCAGAATTCTGTCCCATTTTTCCATTTCCTCATATTAGCCAATTTAAATCCATTTTCACTACTTAACCCGCATATATAATGCCCATAAAACACAATCTTTGCTCTGATGTAAAGTATATCTTCTCTTAGCAACAGCCTGCAACAACACAAACAATGAACTGCATGGAAAATTCTCTAGATCATATGTATGTGGCACAGGAAAAGTTACAGGAGTAGAAATTAGCTACTGAAGATTTGTATTTATGCAAGACTGAAGAGAAGTGCTTCATATTTGGCTACATATTGACTAAACCCTGAAGCTTGTAGTGAATTAAAGTACGCATAATTCTGCATGTGCAGAGTCTCTCCCCTTAAATATAGAAGTACAAAGCACATGAATGTGCAAAGAGCCCATATACAGGCATTTGTCAGAATATAATACGCTCAATTCTACACAGCCTAAATCAAAGTTAATAAGAACATTTGTTTACAAATCAGCATGAGTGTGTTTTTAAAAAAAAAGAAAACCAATAATAAGAAAGCAATTTCACAGACGCTGGGCCTATGACGAACATTAAACAGAGCTGTTCAAAGATAAATTGCACCTCTGGATACTGCAATCAGGGCCAGGAGGGGGGTAGGTTATTTAAGGTTACATAGTATTTTCCCTGGTGTTTATGGCCCTGGAAATAAACCATCCTTTCTCCAAGGTGTAGCTTCCAATGCAAAAAGCTGTTACTCAGAATATTTCTATATGTTCCAAGAAGAGAAAGTTCTCTTCTCTGAATGCATGTCTAGGGGAGGAGAAATAAGATGTTATGTGAAGTTACCATTGCCCAATCACTTCTGGTTATACCCAAGAAGCAGACTGGGACTCCTTTAGAGAGACATGGATGCACAAGAGCTTTCACTCCCTAGGATTTACAGAGTAGCTAACATCTGTCTGACTGACATCTGGCAGGGGGATGGTGTCTCAGAGGCGGGATGAATGTCAGGGAGCTTTGGAATAGTCTGTTGTTATTAAATGCATAATGTGTCCTTTAAACAAACATCAAGAGGTAATTTCCACAGGCTACCACAAACCTATCTAACTTACTTCTGACTTAGACACTAAGGCTATGTCTACACTGGCAAGTTAGTTCGAATTAAGGAAGCTTAATTCGAACTAACTTAAACCATGGCTACAGTAGGCTTTAATTAGTTTGAAATAAGGGCTTCCTTAATTCGAACTAATAACTTCGAATAGGCCAGGGTATTAGAAGTAAGGGTTAATTCAAACTAGTAATGTGGCCATGTTAGTTCGAACTAATTTCTTAGTTTGAACTAACCGGCCCATTGAAATCAATGGAGATCGCTAATTCAAACTAAGCAAGTGCCATGATTCATGCTTAGTTCGAACTAATTTTTTCTAGTTCGAATTAAGTTAATTCAAATTGAATTAGTTAGTTCGAACTATCTAATTCGAACTAATTTTAGTAAGTGTAGACATAGCCTAAAAGTCCCATGATCACTACAGTTGGACCACCCCACCCAGCCAAATATTTGCTAGAAGAAAAAATTCCTCCCCCACCAAAAAGATAAATAAAATTGAATTTTCTGGGAAATTTCTGACCAGTTTTATTAATAATTTTAAATGGTTTTGTACATAGAACATGAGTTGATCTCTAAACTG
Source organism: Pelusios castaneus (assembly GCA_007922175.1). Taxonomy (NCBI): domain Eukaryota; kingdom Metazoa; phylum Chordata; order Testudines; family Pelomedusidae; genus Pelusios; species Pelusios castaneus. Next base: position 9,983,365 of record ML685804.1, read on the forward strand.
CAATAACTTCAATCTGTCCAGGGGCTACTACTGCATCCTACTGAGTCAGAAATGCATGGGTGATTTCGATGCTCATTTTCTCACCCTCTGGACCACAGGGAGTGCTTTTGTGGTAGAACACAAGGCTTCTGATGAGGAGGGTAGTTTAGGGTAACCAAAGCAAGTATTAAAAATTGTAACACTTTTTTGGGGGGAGGAGAGGGATGAGTTGCATAGGTATGTAAGGCAGCCCCTAATATCGGGACGGTCCTGCCACCATCTGGATATCTGGTCATCCTAAGGGAATTCAATGTGCCATGCCAGTAACTGATGGGCTCCAAAGTGGTCATGATCAGCCAAGACAATATAACAAGCTGGCTAGAGTGTCTATCCACCACCACCCCTCCTGGGTGGAATCAGCTGTGCTGCTAACCCCTTGAGGTGGCTGCATTTAGCGCAAGCTGACGGATTGGTGTTTTTAAGAGAAAGAGGAACCAAGCTCCGTCCCCACTCTTGCCATGAAGCTGCTTTTGGCTGTGGAGTACAGCACAGTCAGTGACTAGATAATTTTCGGTGTGCTACAATATAGAGCATTGCCTAAGCAGCGGTCATTTATTGATTTGTACATCATCCAGCACAATGGGATCTTGATTCATGACTACAATGTGTTACCATAATATAAAATACAACATTAGCTTATGATATTAGCTCAGAGCCTAGGACAAATCTCTCATCCTCTGGGAGAGGTCTGAGCTTGTCCAACATGGCTACTGATTCCTGGTTAACAAAAGCAACGAGAGGGGAGGAGCTTCAATTTGTGTTGGCTCTCAGCAAAAGGGGGGAAAACCTTGAAGCATTCCCCAATTAGACAGTGGCTGGGACAGATGCTTGGGATGCAAAGACAACCTGCCTTACAAGCTGAGGTCAATCAAAACTAGATGTCCTACGTCGCTATACAAGTACTTAAACAGAAACAGGGAGCCCGCTGTGAAAAGACGGCAGAAAGCACTGCTGCAAAGCGCTGGGTTTAAAACAGAGTGGGAAAACCCAGTTGTTTTATAGCAGTGAGGAAAGAGATAAAAAGCTGATGCCACAGCCTGAGAGTCATCTTATGCTTCAGCAACCATCCCTGAAGGGGAAAAAGGGGTGCACTTTCAGGACACCACAGCCAGCGAGTGGCAGCCAACGCTCAGCAGCATGGGAGGGAGGGAAATATTGCCATGTTTCTAAACAGAACAGTTGCTGAGTAACTGCAGAATTTTCTCCCAGCAAGAGCTATTAGCTCAGGATGATGTAACTTAGGATGGATGCAGGCAGCAGGAAACAGGCAGGAATTTGACAGACGTTTTCACATCCCCCACCCCCAAATACAGATTTCTTTTGCTCATCTGATGTATTTATTGCTCTTGCGCTGTATTTAAGCTGCCTTATCATTAAGCATGCCACTGAAAACAACAAGTGAGGAATATGCTTGCCAAGTCTTGAGCTTTTCCAAGGACTTCTGCCTTGGGGAAAGTTTCTCCGTTTAATATTTGAGACCAAAAGGGAATCACAGTAGGGCACTGCTGTTAAGGAAGAGATTTGTAGTTTAATAAAGCTGCTCTCACTCACTTGATCCCACAGTCACAACAGTCTGCATCATCTCAGTATCACAGAAATAATGTCACAAATTATGCATGAGGAGCTTCACTGTAGGCAGTTAGGTTCTGCCAATTCATATGCACAAGCTTAAATCAAGGGAAATAGTAATGTACATAAAGTTAAATATGTGCATACATGTTTGCAGGAGCAGAACTATTACCATTTGGGTTCTATTTTCTTCAGCAGCAGCAGCTGGGCTGGGAAGATGGGCCAAGTTGACAGCTTTAAACAGAAGCAATAGCTATTTGCCAACATGGTAAGAAAAGAAACACACGTAGCATTTGGATTTAAGTTTTCAGTCCTTTCAACATTTCTCCTGGTATCAAAATGCCTCTTTAATTGTAGACACTCAACTTTTGAACTTTTTTCTCCATTTCTTACTGGACTGAATTGGAATCTCAGCTGCTTTACAGCTCAGCCCCTCATGCTGGTCAACCACGCATACACACCTGGAAGGAGGAACCTATGGGATGCACCGTCATTGCAAATGCATCTTTTTCTCCCCACTACACACACCCGTTATGGTGCAGAAGGTGAAGTCATCTGAATAACTGTGAAGTGCATAGTTTGCTTTGAGCAATGGGTAGCATGAGGGAGCTATTCCAAAAACATAAACCCCTTCTTTTCATCACTCCACCTGGAAGCCAAGCAGAAGGGCCGCCTATACAGTTTATACTCGGCCTGCACGCTGCCAGCTTTAACAAGCTACCTCAAGATCCCTTGGGGAGAATGGCCTGCTAATCTCCAGAAATAACCGATGAAAAGGGGTCTGCTTTCAAAAGTGCTGACCGTTAGCCCTTTGGAAGTCAGGCCCCTTTAACATCTCTCCACTTAGGCATCCACATCTTGATACATCCCTAATTAGTCAGGCCTGAAGACATACGCTGAATGACTGGGGGGGAAAAAGAGCTTTCATAGTCACTTGGGGTGAAATTCAGCCCACATAGCCAGGACACACAAGACTTATTCGTATCCCACCTACGTTTATTTTGAGGCCATAAACTGTTACAAAGGCCTCAGGACTGCCCCATGGGCAGTAAGAATCACTTCTTGTCTGAGTTCCAGAGGGGTAGGTGTGTTAGGCTATTTCAGAAAAACAGAGTCCTGGGGCACTTTTAAAGACTAACAGATTTATTTATCGCATGAGCTTCCGTGTGAGAAAATCCCACCTTGTCAGATGCTTTGAAGATTCTGTAAGTTTCCCATCTTCAAAGCGTCTGCCGAGGTGGGATTTTCTCCCACGAAAGCTCATGCGATAAATAAATCTGTCAGTCTTTAAAAGTGCCCCAGGACTCTGTTTATTTTACTTCTCGTCTGAGTTTTTATAAAGGCACAATGGTGGGAAATCCAAAAGAGTCTCACTAGCATCATCTTGGCTGTGCTACTAAGCTATGATGCTCAGATACCACTTTGCCATGACAGTGAAGTCAAAACTCTTGGCAACCAGATGTTACAAGCTGGAAGTGGATGATGGAAAGACAGCAACCTAAGTACACCAGTTCTCCAACACAATGCCTGCAATTTGGTTCTAAATTTCAGCTTCTCTAACCCCTATAGGTTGATGGATTTCCTTGGGCCTAGTCTGCCCTAACCGACATTACTGGCAAAAATGTATGGCCTTGGAGTCAGATATACCAGCCCATGCCTCGCCTTATGCCCCTTTGTGAGACCCTGTTTAGAGCAGGCAGATTAATGAAATGCAACAAGATTCCTAAGCTTAGAATCTCTTCAGGGAGCAAAACTCTTGTGTTTCATTACTTTGCCGGCTCACAGGAGGATCCTGTAGCACTGAAGGCTGTGAATGCTTCATCATCACTGACTTCAGCAGACTGCGGACAAGGCCCAGAAACAACAGGCAAGCAGACAGGAATCCACATTCGATCTCATTTTATGAATACAGCTGAATACTAAAAACCACAGCTGAGACTGGAGCTGCAGCTATATTGGTTTAAAAAAAACCCCACACCAACCAACAAAATCACTCCGCCGCTCCCTGGCCCCTCATCCCCCCATCACTATACTGCTACAAAAACTGTGATTTGGTCAGACTTACCTATGGAAATTTCTTTTTAGGTTAGGGCTTGATATTCTACTCTAATATGCCATGGCACCATAAAATCCCAGGGACCAGATCTAAATTGACAGCTTGTGCACGCCCCTTCCTCCCCCCACTTTCTCCATAAAGAAAGGTTTTGCTGAAATGACCATTAAATAAACTCAGTAAAACAGAAGGACAGATGGCCTTGTAGATAAAAGCTTTAGGACAGAACATGGGAAACCTGAGTTAAATTCCTGGTTCTGCGCACAATCTTATGGACTCTGGGACAGTCACCTAATCTCTCTGTGTTTCAGTTCCCTATCTGTAAATGGGATAATCTTCATATTTTCCACCTTTTCACCACCTGTCTACTTAGACCTTAAATCAGGACAGGGACATTCTCTTATTATGTGTTTGCACAGAGCTCAGCACAAGGATGCCCTGATCTGGTGGGTTTGGGGTGTGTTTAAGTACTACAAAAAAAAAAATTAAAAGAACTCCCAATGAAAAATCAATTTTTGACGTTCTTAGTTCTGCTCTTATGGAAAAGTCATCCATTTAAATCTGGATGATCACCTAAAGTATGATAGAACCTCCCTGTTTAATAGACCGTGGTATCCTTTTTATATGTTGCTTTAATCATCCTATGGAGTTTATGTCCCTGCAATATAAATTAATATAAATCTACAGAGTAAAAAAAGGAGCTACTAAATCCCAGAAGAATTTTCCTTAAGAGTGTTATGGGGATGATAATGCCAAGATACCGGGAGTGGGGAGGAAGGAAGGTGGATGGGAGCAGAAAGCATCCTAAATTGTACCAAACCCAGGCTATGCATTATCTACTTTCACTCGATGGTAATTAAATTGCTAGATCTTTAAGTGCAGCCATGAGGATTTTTGAAAAGCAGAGAAGGAGCCGCAGAGAACAAGAGGGAGGTTAGGAAGTAGAAATGCGTATCGGCCTAATGGACAATGGAAACGTTAAACCCAAAGATAGAAGTGAGCCAGAAACTGCTATTCCCTCCGAACTGCATCTGACTTGCAGACTGGGGGGCTGTAACAGGCAGGACAGCTGCTTCAGTTAACTTTTTGCCAAAAGCCAATATCTGAGTGTTGGAGAAGGAGCAGTTCTCAGGGAGGCTTGAGGCCTGGTTTGTATACATGCAAGAGGAAGACTCGGTGAAAGCTCTAAGAGTTCATCCAGAGATCACTAACTCTGGTGCTAGGGCCATTCTACACAGCACTGCCCCATGAAGAGATCTGCTGTTGTACTTTTCTACTAACTATTCACGTGACAGTCACATCTAGATGCTCCAGCTGACACATTGACCCAGGGACTGTACTTTCACACATAAGAGAGAACTTCCAACTTAAATTGAGGAGATATGCCAGCAGTCAGGGAAAGGAGGATTACCATACCCATTCTACAGATGGTGAACTCAGAAAGGGAGGTTTGCTGAAGATCATAAAGGAAATCTGTGAACTAAACCCAAATCACCAGAGTCCCAGGCCAGTGCTTTATTTCAGAAGAAAAGGTGATCTTGTGGTTATGTACATCTGCTACTTATGGCCAACTTACCAAATCAGACCAAGAGCGAAAGACTGAAATATGTAGAGCATGCAGTGAACAGTTGGTAACACCCTGCCTCTCCACCCATTGCAGTCCACCACACAACTCAGTGCACATAAGGCTGGATTAACTGAAATGGACCAAACTGATCCACATCATTATTCATTCTCCAAAAATTCATGCCACACCCATCACTGTCGGAGCTGAAAGTTCTGGCCAGCATTCCCTGCAGACCTATTTCAACTTGTCAAGGTTTCACTTGAATGGAGAACATGCCTTCCTGGATTACGTAAACAGCAGAAGACATTTGAGAGGACAGCAGCTACAAAAAGACATTACAATTTATGCTCTGCTGCTTCAGCATCCTAGAAACAGAAAGTCAAAAGGAAGGGCAAGGGACTAGGGCTTTATGGGATTCTGAGAGCTCTGTGCAGGACAAGGTATTAATCTAGTCCCCAATATGGATGTGTGGCACGTTTCAGGGTTAAACGCAGGAGGAATAGGAAGAGAAAAGAATAAGATTTTAGGTTCTTCGGATCAGATGTGAATGGAAACACAGCTTCCTTTATTTTAACTACCGCAAATTTATCAATAATATTCTTTGTTTCAAGAAAGTTCAAAGCTTTCACTAAGGCAAATACAAGAGCCAGTTTTTCCAGTGGCCTCTACTTTTGAGTGCCCAATTTCAGACGTCTAGGGCCAAGTTGTCCAAAAGGCTCTACTATCATAGGTTCCAATGAATTCAATGGGGAAAGCAGGTGCCTAGCATCTCTGACAATCAGGCATACAGTAGCTAAGAGGTTGTCTACATGGACAATTGGCGTATGTGTAAGCCAGAGGGTAAATATTCATCACGCAAGCTGTCATCTACTTCTACGCTAACAGAACTTTTAGCTTATGAGATGTAGATTCACACCCCAGCTATTGCACACTACCTGCAAATATAGTCAAGTCCTAAGATTGTGCCCTCCATATTTATTGTAGTCCTCAGTCATGGACCAGGCCCCAATTGTGCTAGATGCTGTACAAATAGAACAAAAAGGTCAGTCCCTACATCAAGAACATGGGCCTTTCTGTTTAATTATATTTCTCTTTAAATGAGTTGCATTCACTGTGTGTGTTTCTCTTTACAACTAGACTGAAATTCTGGTTCGACAGGAATCAAAGAGAGCTCTGTCCTGGTCTTTAAGGGGGCTAAGATTCCCCCATGGCACTGCTGAAATTGAAATATCAAAAGATAGGCCTGTGGCTTTGGCAACCAGATTAAACCATGCAAGCTTTTGTTCTAGAGGACTTTTCCATCAGTTGTTTTTATTATTGATGTCAACTAGTGACAGATTTATAGAGTTACTATAATTTAGTTAATCTGAGTGCTCATTTCTCCCTTTCCCTGTCATTGCCGGATGTCCAATTAGGCAACCGATAGCATGCCAGCTTGGTGAGGCTCCATAACAATGTAGCAGTCCATATATGTACCTACCAAACACAGGAGCAGGGTCTTCAAGTTTCAGCTCGTGAGAGCAGGGAACTATCATCCCAAAGGTCTGTCAAATTAACCCAGTCTGTGTGTGGAGGGACAAGAACAAGGCCTATGGACACAGTATCAGCAGTTCCAAGAATTTCAAATCTCATGAGTCAGGCCTACAAACAAATGGCCAAAAAAAAACCCTATATTTTTAAAAAACATTTTTAAAATGGAGGATCCTTTTCATATCTTTTAGTGTTGGGGACTTCAGAGTTGTTTTCAAGCTCATCCCTACAGCCATGAGAATTAAACTTGCCTTTTTTTGTTTTAAAATGAAAGCTGAGATTCTCAGGGGATAACATGATGCCAGCAGTTGCAGACTTAAGAAAAACCCAAAAATCACAAGATGCAATAAAATCCCAAGAGCTGTGAACCACTTTAAAGGTTCTAATAGGCTATAGGACTCAAGTGATACATACTTGCACTGTGAAATTTCACCCTATATAAATAGTTAGATACCTACAAAATTCACCTGCACCTTCTAATATACAGAAAATGTTCTGAAGGAGAGCTTTAAAAATAAGCCATCTAGGTTTTTCCCCTAAGGATTCTTAACTCTACCTATCATTTATTGTTTTAGAGGTTTGAGCAAAATAGTAAGCCAAGTAAGTGGAGGGGAAAGAGTTTTACATATCTTCTTCTAGTCTCAACTTTATGTCAGATTCTATTCATCAATGCAACAAAGAGAATTCTGTGCGATTATTAAGATGCCTGTGACACAGAGCTTTTTTATCCCATTCAGAGAGACAGGTTAAATAGCACTCTTCACAAAGATACCTGTACTATTACTTACTTTATCCTGTCATAAGAGCCCACATGGCTCTTGCCAAAAAGATACCAAGATCACACTAATAATAGTTCTACTGTTGATGAATAGCAGGCTTTCCAGTCTACTCTACACCATGCCTTTACTGTGTCAGATCCTCACACCAGAACACTTATTAAGAGATGAGCCTTCTGAGCCTCAAAAAAAGGACACTTCTAAAGAACATAACAGACTCAGAAAAAAGACTGAAGTAATTCCCTCTTTTCTATCTATCTGAAGCTGATGTTTTGTGATGCAAACCTTGGAAAGAAAAATGAGTGTTCATCTTTTCTTGGACACAGGTTAGTCAGAAAAGAATTAGAAAAACTGGAAGCCACATCTGTGAAAGCAAAAGCTTTGTGAATCAAAATGTTTATGCCACCTCCTCTTATTTTCCTCTGCATTGGAAAGAGAAAGGTTTCTCCTTGTACTCAACTGATGTTACCAAACACTGACGTGGAAAATAAATGAGTAATTGGTTTCTGGAGACAAAGCAACAGAACAGGAGTTGTAAGTTAGAGAAAAGTTTTCCTCCATCCTTGCTTGCAAAGTATACTGAACAAGCAAATGAAAGGAAAGATCTTCAGCTGGTCCGAACTAACTTAAATAGAGCTATGCTTATTTATACTAAGTGAGGATCTACCCATCCTCAGAGTCCATTCCCTCCCAGCCAGACAAAAGCAATCCCCTTGCATTGTATATCACGAAGAGAACACTTCACTTCTGTCATGCTTTATCCATAGATCTCAAAGAGCTTTACAAAAGATTAGTAAGTAGTGTTACTAACACCCAGTATTAAAAAAATCATGAGATTAGTTTATAAATAATAAGATTTTTAAAAAGTAATTGGAGACTTATTTGCCTTTAAGGTTTTTGAACCTTCAGGGAGCACTCAGGTCACATTTTTTGCACTTTTCTCCATACCCACGAGGACGAGAAGCTTACTTTTTTTCCCATATAAGGCCAAGATTCTCACATAATCACAGGATTCCAGGAGCTAGGGCTTTCAGAAAAATACCAAACTACTATGAAACTCATGATAAAAAAAAAAAAATCAAAGGTTGGCAACACTGTCAGCACCTTTATTCCCACGTAACAAACGAGGAACTTGTGACAAATGTCAAGCAACTTGTCGAAGGTGACACCGAGAGTCAACAGAATTCAGATCCTCTGAATCAACTCTGTTTAAAGATGACAGTTCAAAAGGACAAAAAGGAACCAGGGAATAACATTAAAACCAGCTAATGCCAATGGAATATGTCTGGGAAGATTCTCCAACTGTATTCCTTGGCAGTGACCTCATTATGACATACTTCCAGAAAGGACCTAACAAAAGAGGCCAAGCAGATGGATGAAGTACAGCACAACTGCGTCATTCAAAGCACAGAGTGCCTCGTTGCCTGTCAAAGGGTCCACGGGGCTTTCATACCAAAGACAATTCTCTGGACAAGCAGAGAAATGGAACCAAGAGGGTTAAAGGTCACATCACTTGAGTTACACCTCACTTTACAGTCAAGTCGCAAATGCACAGCTACATTATACATCCTGTTGCATGTATCTAAGAGATTGCTGTGATAGTTGCCAATTAAGATACTCGCAGGCTTCATTAGACCAGCAGACTTATTATGTATCTGCCTCCAGGTTCAAACAGACAAAGCAGAAGGCAGAAATATGCACCAATCGGCATACCCCAGAGTAATCCTAACTAAATAAGCCAATTTTATGGATTCCATAAACTCTGCTTTTATTCTAAGGTCAGGCGGGAAACTTTGCCAGCTCTGGTCAATTCCCACTCATTGGAGCCCTCACGTCACAGAGACTGCAAGCAAGATCTAGCAAGGGTGCGTGAAGTTTACCTACACTGACATAAGACCGCCAATGAGAGTGTAGCATTTATCATGTCGGCGTAGCAAGGAAGTTACATCGGTGGGAGGAACATTTCAACGTGTAGACTCCACTGTTTTCTCGGCAAAACTCTGTAGCATAGTCCAGCCTTTAGAGTGAGACGCTTCCTTTCCGACAGCCACTGATGAGCCCAGACCATTTCCTGATTGAAACACTCCTATTGATCAATAGCAATAACAGAGTCAAATGGAAATAACAAATACTCTTAATTGATTTTCTATGAAATGGGAACAGGATGGAGAATGCTAGTGAAGAGCATGATCCAAAGCACAGAGTTTGATAGCAAGAGTCTCATTACTTCAGATGAGTTCTCGCGTTACAGATGCAGTGACCTTTTCTGGAGTTTTCATGCTGAGGTGGGGGGTGGGGGTTGTGCACACAAACAAAGTCATTTTATCCATGGATAAATTCAACTGTGAAAGATTTAGCATTCCCAACAGAGTCAACTTTCACAGCACAATCCAGAGCGGCTCATATGGTAATTAATGCCAGAATCTGTTTATGACCTTTTGGATAAACTGTTCTCTTCTGAAGGGAAAACCATTAAACACTTTGGCAAATATAATTAAGAGGAAAGCAACGGGGGGAGAGGAGGGTACAACAATCTGGAATTAACTCTCTCTTTAAATTAAAAATGCTTCCTGCAAGACCCTGACTTTTAAAAAGAATATTCAATCAAACTGACATCATCGCCTCATTAAAGCTTCCTTATTATGCTTAATATCAACCTTTTAAAGACACCTCAGCTGTCTGTACTAGGGAAATATGCTCCCAAAATAAATAAATACACATATCAGATCTGTATCTCTTACTGCCCAGGAGGAAGTGTTTGTAGTGTAGACAAAGCTGTACGAACTGTACCCACGAACATTGTTTGCAAAGATTTTTAAAATGGCAGTCACTGAAACTTACTGCAGTGCTGTTCCTGATCATATTATATGGACTAATAGAATGAGTGTGATCTCAGCTAAGATCAGGACCCCATTGTGCAAGGCACTGTATAAACAGATAATAAGAAACAATCTAAACAGGCAAGGTGGGAGAACTGTGCCACAGACAGATTAAGTGACTTGCCCAAAAAACTCACAGAGGAAATCAGTGACATACCAGGAGATTAAACAGGGATCTCCCAAGGCATAGTGCAGCAGCTTAAACATAAATCCACCTTGCCCCTCTATGCACAGTGTAGCACAATCAGCAACTGCTTCATTTCATAGAAACCCAACCCATACCTGTGAGGCTTACAAGCTATTCAGTCTAAATCTTCCTTGCTTCAATTTCTTGTCATGGGGGCATTATTTCATCATGTAAAGAAACCAAATGCCATGCTAACTAGGTGAGAAATGTCAGCGATTATATCTGAAAATCCCAGTAGGAAATGCAATAGTGCCGTCAGCATTAACATGCCTATCATTTGAAATGCAAAGATTCAAGCTTCAGCAAATTGACTTATGTGAAAAAAGGTTGATGTTGGATAATGCAGAGAAGCACAACCCAGTCCAAAACTAAGCTATTGAATCTTAATAGTTATGTAGGAAAGAAGAGACTGTAGGAAGATATACCTCTAGCACAATCCTGGATTTTCTAGATGATAGCCCATCAAAACCTTACATGTCTGGCTGGAAGCTGTTGCCCACATGTTCAGGGTCTAACTGATTGCCACATGTGGGGTTAGGAAGGAATTTCCCACGACAGATTGACAAAGACTGTGAGAGGGTTTTTTGCCTTTCCCAGCATGGGTCACTGGCTGATTTGAACTACAGTAAAAGGTGGATTCTCTGTAACTTGGAATCTTGGCTTCAAGATTTGAGGACTTCAGCAATGTAGCCATCGGCTCTACAGGAGCGCAGTTAGAGCTTTTGGGAAAATCCCACCCGTAAAACACATCTCCAAAATCCTAACAGTTACACTTCCAGAGAAACATCAATGCCGATGTCCAATATGGCTTGGACATTGGATCAATGTGAGAGCTTTCACATGGGTTAAGAGGCATCTACATGGAACCAGGGACTAAGATCACAAGATCAGGGCCAAACACTAGGGCTATGTCTACACTTACTAAAATTAGTTCGAATTAGTTAGTTCGAACGAACTAATTCGAACTAATTTTAGTTAGTTCGAATTAACTTAATTCGAACTACAAAAAATTAGTCCGAGCTAAGCAAGTGCCATTCATGGCACTTGCTTAGTTCGAATTAGCGATCTCCATTGGTTTCAATGGGCCGGTTAGTTTGAACTAAAAATTAGTTCAAACTAAGATGGCCACATTCGTTAATTCGAACTAACTAGTTCGAATTAACCCTTACTTCTAATACCCTATTCGAAGTTATTAGTTCGAATTAAGGAAGCCCTTAATTCGAACTAATGAAAGCCTAGTGTGGCCATGGATTTAGTTAGTTCAAATTAAGCTTCCTTAATTCGAACTAACTTGCCAGTGTAGACATAGCCTAGGACTGATGAAATTCCCCATCTCTTCCCAACCATTAGCTTAAATATATTTCCAACTGACTGATACTGGCATAAATTGTTTTACAACAGAAAATTTAAAGGACAGGCCAAAACCAGAGCTGGGTGAATTTTTTTTCTAGTAAATTGCATTTTTCAGTTAAAATCAACTGGATCAACTGAAATGGTCTGCATAGGCGGCAAACAGTTCTGAGCACCAAAGGGGGGGGGGGCTATTCCCCTCAAAATTAAATATTTCATTCTGACACTTTCCAAATTAAACCTTTTGAGTTTGTTTTGAAAATTAGCTAAGGTTTAACTAAAAAGGTAAAAGCACCAAAAATTACATGAAATGTTTTGTTTAAACCAATGAAATATTTTGATTTTTAATCTGGCCAACACCACCACCACCAAACTGAAACTGTGTTTATGGCCAACTAGAAGTTTATTTAAAAAAAGAAAAATAGGTTGTCCTCCGAACAACAAAACCCCACACAACTATTCCCCCAGCCCTAGCCAAAGCCTTTGTCCTGGTCCGGCATCGCTACAGGGTGCAGAAAACAAACGTTTACAAAATGACCTGCTGAGGTGCGCGGTAGCCCAGGACAATCCTCTCACTCACAGATATGTCAGATCCTAATTTTTTCTCATCTACTTCCACCGATCAGATTTGATTCAGTACCTAACGTTTAGAGAGGCTGGGATAATTTCCTAGAGCAAATAATTCAGAATAAAGCAACCAAGACCACCCTAATTCTCAGGTCTGCAAGGCACCACTCTGTTTGGTTTCTTGGCTGTTCCATCTTCCTGCTAAGCATTCTCTCCAATGTCCAGCCCACAAATATCAGACATTCAGTAAATCCACTGGGATGTGGGGAGGAAGACTAATTGGGACAGGTGTCCTCTGGATATTTTCCTGGGAATATAGTCCTGACTAATCTGAGTGGGCATCACAGCAGAGCTGTGCAGGATTCACATTTCAAGACATGAACGTTTCCATGCAAAAAAACGCACCATTCTGAGGACAGTGGCAGAGCGTGGGAGGAGGGGAAAGCAGATTACACGCCCCCAAAACACTCATTTCCAATGCTGACATCATGGTTTTCCTGCACTCAAAGCCCACAACAATGTGAATTTCAATATGGTTTTGATGTGAATGCACTTTGTGCTCAAAAACAAGTTTACTTTATTGCTCGACAAGGGATAAAAGAACATCCATTTCTTGGAAAGGCTGCATGCAAAGAGACAACATGCTACGAGTCAATAAGTTGGCCCCAATGCGGCAATCGTGTCTCCTGTTGGTGGACCACTCAACCATGGGCCCATTTAATTCAACGAGGCACTGCACAATACAGAGGTCAGCCCAAGAAATGTGAACAGCAGTAGTGGCAGCTAAGGACGTAAGCAATCAAGCCCTTATTCACCGGATAAGCCTTACTCATGCAATTATTCCTATTGACAGTGTTCCCAACCCCAACAATGCAAAAGTTCTGAATAAGGCCTCAAAAATCATGAGATTTTACAATCCCCATGGGTCTTTCCAAAGATAAAGTAATACATTGTGGGTTCTTTTTATTTCCCCTCTTAAGGGGTCACATTTTCATGCTTCTCTCTGTCACTGTGTGGACTAGAAAACATTTTTAAAAAATATAAACCAAGATTCTTTCACATCACACGATTCTAGGAGCTAGAACTTTATTGAAAGCATCAAATATTCTGCAACTTGCAATAAAAATAGCATCACATGTGTAAGTGCTTGCAGGATCAGTCCTGTACATGTGAAAAGTCTAGAAACTTTGAATGACTTTTTCCTTTTCAGAGGTTATTTTGCACACTACTACTTTTTAATTTAGATTGGGATTTCCAGAGAAGCAGGTGCCTAAGCCTCTTCAACCCTGGCGAAAATCCTAGTTTTAATTCTGCTGTAGATTTAGAGAGAAGCCACTCCACCCAGCAGACCAAATGCCTAAATCTAAGCACCTTCAAGTTTTGGGGCGTATCTCAATTCTGAAGCATAACTATGAATGCTGGAGGTACCAGATTAAGTTAAAGAGCTATATTTGATTGATGAAGGTGAAGTTTCATCACCCAATTGGCTTGCGTAGAAAACAAAAATAGATCATATAAATCATTATGATTATACATCCTATTTCAATCCAGTATAAATTTTCAGGAGTCATCTGTTCAATAAGATATCACTTGCATTATAAAAGCTATTGCAACTATGTTCTTTTTATAACAAATTTATAACAAAGTTTAATTTGGCAAACGGTCCTATTCTCCATTATCCACTGAAGATTTCTTAGTGCCAATTCAGCAGCACACTTAAGCACCTATGTCTTACAAATTTCATTTGGATTTCAGCACGTGCTTAAGTGTTTCACTAAATCAGGTCCTCCGAGTTGGATCCTACAAGCTTCCAACCACCCTCAGATCTCATTGTCTTTAACAGAAATTGAGAAGTTTCAGCACCTTGTGCTGATCAGATCCTTTAAGAACATACTTTAGGCCCCACTTGTAACAACAAATGAGAAGGCCCCACACACAGTCAAGAGACTCCAGGAAATGTTAATCATTTCCATTAAAGTGAAATATCCTTCAATAAAAAAGAAGGGACATTGTGTCCCCAGGCAACTAGAGTCTGTATGTTGTTCTCCATATGGTCAAATAATACTTTCCTTCTACGTGGGAGTTTATCGGATTTGGCAAATAATACCATGTTAGCAGTAAACACAAATTACTTCTCTGTGCTTTCGATTTTTTTTAATCCGTATCTCTATATTGCTCCCTCTTAAGCTTCTTTCAGATACCAGATGTTCTATTTAGCAGCTAAACTATTAGAAGATATACCAAAAGAAATGAATGCAATAAAAGGGCCAATTTTCCCCAAGACCAGTGCTAAGCCACATGTTGGAAGGGAACGGGTATGTTTTCGTTTTCAAGAACACACACCAAAAAATCCAAGAAAAACTGAATTCAGTTTTCAGATGGGTTGAGGATCTCGAGTCAGCAAACCCTTAAGCATACTGAAGTACCAGCAGAATTAATGAGATGGCTTAAAGTGAATCCATACTTTGCTGAATCAGGGCCTGCTTGAATGAGATCTCACCTCCTCTTTTGGCTTGCTCTACACTAGCTAAATCAAATCCAGCATCAGGTCAGCTGTCAGTAGAAACCGGGATAAATTATGTGCAGCTAACAACGGCACAGACATAAATATTTAGAAGGTGGCCTAAACGTTCAAAGCCTTGTGCAACTCAGCCCCTGAAATATTTAAGCAAGCAGCACCACAGCAAGTAAGCGCTGATTCCAGAATAATCAAATTCAGAACCACCAATGCACTGCACAGTCCTCTGGTGAGGCAGATTTGCTACAAGACCCCAAAAGAAAACACAACTCAAGCACACCTCTGGGATGGTGTCTTTCCAGGAGGGAGCAGCATACACCTGTATGCCACAAAGCAGCCAGCTACCCGCCAACTAACGGGAAAAGTGCTGTGTATGTTCATTGCCTTTCAATCCAAGGAACTGCCCAGGATTGACCTCAGGTGCTTGGTGGGGGAAGTCTGTTGGGTTTCAAGGGGATGTCGTGGTCTCTGCCTAATCATCACCAATGGACTTCCTCCCAGATCACAAAATGCAGCACCGTTTGGCGTTGTCACTTGTCAGAAGCTTACCGGGGTGGTGGAGTGGGGATTGGAGTAGGGAATGTTGTTGGTATATTGGAAGGCCAAGTGGGGAAATCCTTATGGGAATGTCCCACAGTACTTAATAGGAAATCAACGGGGATTTCTAAAAGTTACTTTAAAACCATATTTGTTCTGAAACTGTATACTGTCTACAAATCTTCAGTGATCCTACAGAGATCTATGGCAGGAATGCAATTTTTAACTGCATGCTACAGGAAGAATTTTGGGGAGGTTGGGGAGAGGAGAAAAGAGTTAAGAAGTTATTTTCTATCCAATACAATAGTTAAATGGAAGCAACACAGATTAGCTACATGCTTTCTTGTACCCAAGTGCCTCAATTTCTTTTGTCCTGAAAGCACTGATTCTTACCCAACTACATTTCTTGTTTAGGCAAAATTCCCATTGACTTCAGTGATCAAATCAGAAACATGGGGTCTCTAGCTTACCTGGTATATGTGTCCCTTGAAGGTAAAGTGGCTAATCCGGGAGATGCTCACAGGTAGTGAGAATCTTGGCTAATCCCTATAATTAACATAGATAGGCCCAGTCTGGGAATTTAAGAGTCCGGGATTGGATCTAAACCAGACCCTTCCTCATGGTGAAGCCTCCAGTCCCATCTTAAATCCTAGGACGTATTGGGGTAGAGAATGGAGGAAGCTCACAGCACCTTTTATTTGGCATAGCCCATGTTCAGTGGAAGAGTCCACTGCTGTAATGGGACATTTGCTACCAGAGCACATGCACACTAAAACACACTGAGAACACGTTGATTATATCCGAGGGAATCAGTCACTGCAAAATCAGCAATAAAGATAAAGCTCGCTATAAAAAATCCAGAAGACAACTGCCTAAATGGCAAAGATTTATTAACTGTGTAACTATGTGCTTTGCCTCCTGTTCCCCTACTCCTCTGCCTTCCCAATATAGCAAGGCAACAGACACGCATGGAAGAGCCACAGTGCTGAGTGACCCTGTATTATAAACATCTGAGGTTGCAAGCCATCATTAACACGGCCAAGGAAGGGGAGAGGGTCAGATTGGTTGCAGTTGTATTGCATCATCAGTTGAACATAACCTTGAGCTGCAACCAAAGAAAACAGAAGAAAAAAAATCATCTCTTTATGAGAAACAGACTTTTTCTGGGCTCTCTTTAAAGAAAAATGTAACATTGAGAAAAGCCATTTGATTAATGCTGGCTTTGTAACTGTCAAATAGGGATTTCTATTAAAAGCTGCTTTAAAAAATAGGGGGCGGCGGGACAGAAAATCTCCCGCCTGCCCCCAACCCCGGACACACTTCATAGACCAAGAGCAGAGGGAATGCTTTAAGGGGAACAGATGGTAAACAACGAGTCAGAGTTCAATTAGATTTCATTTTTTAAAACTTTGAAGATTCTAACGCTACACCAAACAGAATTCAAATAATTCAGCTAAGAGGAAGGAAGAACAGTCTAACAGCACTTGATTCAATTCTCTGACCCACCCTGATCCCTATGTGACACTGAACACGTAACTTCATTTCTCTATACCTCAGTTCCGCATTTGTAAAACGGGTAAAAATTAACAGATTCATAGATTTCAAAGCCAGGGGGGACCATTGTGTTCAACCAACCTGAGCTCCTGTGTTACACACATCACAGACTCTCCCATCCAAATAATTTCTAAAGCCGATCTTTTAAAAAATATCCCATCTTCATTTAAAGATTGCAAGCAAAGTACAATCCCACCATCACCCAGGACAAAATGCTTCAGTGGTTAAGCACGCTCATTGTTACATATGTACACCTCGTTTCACGCTTAATACGTCTAGCGTCAGCTTCCAACCCCTGGATCATGTTATATCTTTTTCTGCTAGATTGAAAAGCCCATTATCAAATATTTGCTCCGCAGGCAGACACTTATAGACTGTAATCAAATCAATCCTCCTTTTAGTTGAGATTAAAAAGAAAGAAAAGAGCTCTTTGAATCTCTCACTGTAAGGCAGGTTTTCTAATCCTTTAGTCAGTCTTGTGGCTCTTCACTGAACCCACTCCAATTTACCAACAAAGTTTTGAACTCTGGACATCAGACCTGGACATGGTACTCCAGCTCGGCCAACTCAAGTGCCAGCTATAGAGGGAAAATAATCTCTCTTCCTAATCAAGTTTCCCCTTGTTCATACACGGAAGGCTCTCATTGACTCTTTTGACGACAGTGTCACTCAGAGCTCATGTTCTACTCATTTTTCCACCATGACTTCCAAATTCTTGACTAAATAGAGTCCTGTATTAGAACTCCATTACCTCACTGAGAATCAATGCTAGAGTGACAGACCTATACTTCCTGGGTCATCATCTTTACCCTTTTAAAATATTGACACAATATTAGCTTTCTTCCAGTCTTCCATAACTTCCCCAGTGTTCCAAGATTTAATTAAAAATCAACATTAATGGTGCAGTGAACTCCTCAGCCAGCTCTTAAAACCCCCCGCCCTCCACCCCAAACTTTTGGATGCAAGTTATCTGGACCTGCTGATTTAAAAAATATCTGACTTTAGTAACTGCAGTTTGACACCTTCCTGAAAAACCAGTGGAATGGAAAGTGTTGTCCTATGTTTTTCCCCCAAATACAGAACAATAATATCTCTGCCTTTTCTGTGTTATTACTGATGAATCTGCCATTTTCATATAGGAATGGCCCAATACCATGGTTTGGAATCTTTTTGTTCCTAATATTCTTTAAAATCTCCTTATTGTCCTTACCACTGCTGGTCACAGATTTCTCCCTGTGTCCCTTTGCTTTCCTTATCAATTTTCTACAAATTCCTAGCTTCTGATTTATATTCATTGCTATCACCTTCCCCTTTTTGTTATACATACATGATTTTTTAAATAGCTGCCTTTACTCCCCCTCTAAACCAGGTCAGTTTTTTTAACCAGTCCAGCCTTCTTCCTCAGTTGTGGGATTGCAGATTTTGGGGCTTCTAGTAAATCATTCTTTAACAATTCCCAATCATAATTCACATTTTTCTGATCAAATTCTTCCTCTCAACTGATTTGGTTCATAATTGTTTTCAACCTTGTGAAATTGACCTTCTTAAAAGCAGCAAGTGTATATTTTACAGAGCTGGACTTTATTCTGCTTGCACATTATAAATGTGATCAAGTCATGATGACTTGCCGATTTTCATTTCCTCTTTATCTATCCAGACAAAATCCAGTACAGAATTCCCCTGACTATATGGAACATTTTTTGAGTTAAAAAATTGTCATTTGTGATATTTAGAAATTCCAACGATGTTTTGATATTGGACACATGAGACCTTCAGCATATGTCACTCAAATTGAAGTTCTCCATAACCACAGAGCATTTTTTCCTACACATCACAGATAGGTGCATAAGGAGCAGATCTGTTGCAGACACCCACTAATACACCGGACATCTATAACAGACACCACCCATCCCATGCTTCTCTGTAAATACTTCCCTACCTCATAGTGGTATCATGAGAATAAATACATTGAATATTGTGTGTAGTTTAGATACTACAGTAATAGGGACCTGATAAAGCTCATTAGGTAGATAGATCTGTCAAAACTCACTGAGGCAGATCCCAGAGTTAGTGCAAACTATATTATACATACACTTGGTTTATTGTAAGCCACGTTCTTTACATGAACATTTGAACCCTTTGGGGATTCCAAACTGTATGGAAAATGCAAATGACAAAACAGCCATTTGTTAGCAAAGGGGTTATGAGAAAAGGTGGGGGTGGGGGGATTTCCTAAAAGTTCAATTTTTGTGTTAATTCGTTTCAACTCAAATTAAGTAAAAGATTCAGTTGAAAATCTACAGAAAGCCTATGAGTAAAGATTGAATGATGTTATTTAAAGTTTGGGGAAGATATTCTGTATTCTTCATACAAATCCAAGAGGTTGAAGTCTGCTCTTAGTGAAAACTTAACAGAGGCGTTATCAAGACTATGTAATACCTTGCCGTGTATGCTTTTAATTATCTGCCTCCACCAATCTTCAAAGTAGCTCGACCGAACCCTTTTACTGAAGTGTCTTGCAGCACCCCAATTACCAGTCTAACTCTGTGTCTTTCACAGACAAAATTCTTCACCCGGTCATTTGCACCTCATTTGAAATCAACAGGTTCCGTCCAGAGTCCCCATGAAAGTTCGAGGCCTATTCTGAAGAGCACTGTAAGTTCTCCATCTTCTAGCATCTGATGAAGTGGGATTTTCTCCAATGAAAGCTCACATGGTAAATAAATGTGTTAGTCTTTAAAACTGCCACCAGATTCCTTGTTTGCTTGGCTGAGGTAGACTAACCCGGCTACCCCTTTGGAATGTGTTTGCCTCTGGTATCCCGGAGTACTCTGCTGCTTTAAGCAGTTTAATCAGTTTCTTGGCAGCATGCTGGGTTCTCACAAAGGAAGAATCCTGCTGGCTATAAGAAATCATCTATGGGCAGGATTAGCATATTTGAGAGCTTATTTAGGTGTCCTGGGTGGGAAATATTGAAGGGAAAAGCCTGAAACCTAAACAGAAGTGCTGATGTAAGAGGCTTTTGGATTATTTTTTAAAGGTCGGGGGGGGGGGGGGGGGTTACAAACTTTACCCAAAAAAAAACCCCGGGTTAAAAAAATGTAAATTTGGAGTAAGTCCCCCAACTTCAGTGTAATCATTAGATTTACAGCAATAAAACAGAGCAGAATCTGGCCTCTTGTCAGAGATCTCAAAAACAGATGAAGAAGCCAAATGGGGTTGCATGGCCCTGTTCAGAAATACTGATCCTAGCATCTATCCAATTCTATGGATCATTTTGTACAATACAACACCTGGAAAGCTCCAGTGCTAAGCTTCTTCAGCACAAGCTCCACTTGCCATTGGTCAGGCCAGCAAAATATACATGCGTGCATTATCATTGTCTCAGGTGCGTAACTCGCTAACTCCAATGCATCTATACACTGGAGTAGCGAAGAATCAATCTAACATTTTGATTAACTTCTTGCCCCTTCCAACTAACCTGTAAAGCAGAGGTGGACAAACTTTTTGGCTTGAGGGCCACATCTGGGTATAGAAATTGTATAGCAGGCCATTAGCGCTGTGGTATGCTGCATGGGGCTGGGAGCAGCTCCAGCATGATGGGCGAGGGGTGGAGAGAAGGGGCTGCGCTGGGAGGGGGAGCAGCCACTGCCACGCTGCACATCTTGTTCCTCAACCTTTCCATGGACCACCTGAATGGAACTCGTCGATAACTGGTTGAGATGGAGGGCCTCATCAAAATTCATATGGGCTGCATGTGGTCCCCCATTTCCTCATCCATGTTTTAACAAGTGTTACTGGACAGTCACTGTTAAACACCATTACTTTCTCTCCTTAGAGGGTTTCAGTAACATCACCACCTTTCACCACCTAGATGGCCATCCAAAGCAAAAGGATTTCCCCCTGATGGTTAGGGAGGGCAGACATGATGAATGTCTTTATAGCTGAATGAAATGCTGAAAGAGGGCCTCAATATGCAGTCTTACTCCTGAAGAGTGACCAGGTTTTTTTTAAATGGCATCTTCTTACTCAAGGGATCTGCTTCATGTGGGCATTTAAATAATTTTTGAATCACTAAAATCATCAAGCCAGTATTTAGTACTTATTATTCCTCTTAGCCCTAGAGCTGACAGAGCTAAGAGAATCCAGCTAACACGACCTGCCTTCTTGTGCAACAATTATTTATTACATTCCAGTTGCAGGAAGAGGAAGTTCTATCTATCCAACCTCACTGAAGGCTTGCACAGAGCGCCGTTGGGGAGGAGGGGGAGGCAATCAATTGGCACACATCTTATTTATTCTTGGTAATGAAGCAACTCAGGAGAAGGAAAGAACCCAGCTCAGTTCTTTCAGTTGCAAGGTGGAGTTTGTGGGCTTGGCGAGAAGAAACAAGCACCTTTTTCTCCGTTAAAATGGAACATCTGAACTAGAAGTCACCAATATGCACTAAACATGGAGACGTAACAAGATTATTTGGAATGGGCTATCTAGCATTGGAATGGGCTATCTAGGGAGTTGGTAGAATCTCCATCTTTGGAGATTTTTAAGGCTCAGTTAGACAAAACCCTGGCTGGGGTGATTTAGGGGGAGTGGGTCCTGCTTTTTAGCAGGGGGTTGGACTAGATGACCTCGTGAGGTCCCTTCCAACCCTATTATTCTATGATTATTTTTACACTTGTTTTTTTGGGGCAGCACAGACCTGTCAGAAGCAGAGAGTGAGGAAAAGCAGAAGGTAACAAGCAAAAAGAACTACACAGACTATGAGGTTTTGGATGGATCAAAAGACTATGAAAACACAACACTTTGGTTTCTGTAAAAGTGAAAAGGATTGAATTTTCAACACCAATTCTGAGACTTGGTCTAGACTACCAGCTTACACCAGTTAACTACGTTGCTCAGGAACGTGGACTATCCACACCCCAAGAGACGCAGTCATACGTATCTAACTCTTGGTGTCTACAGGAGGGCCTATCCCATCAACATGGCTAAGCTGTCCCCTCTCAGAGAGGTGGAGGACCTACGCTGACAGAGGCTCTTCTGTCCATGTAGACAGCATCTTCACTAAGGAATGCAGCTGTGTGGCTGCAGCAGTGTTAGCTTAGACGAGCCCTAAGAGTTAGAAGAGACACACATCTCAGACAGACAGACTGACTGACCAACATTCAACTGGCAAGGCAGGTGGCAAGCTGAGATTATTGATAATGATCTGTTTATTACTACTCCTGGGAAAAAAATTACGCACCATCAGCCAAGGCAAAGCATACTCCTGTGACTACTGCCCTATGTTCCCCTTCCCTCAAACATATTTCCTGATATCCTACACCTGTTGCATCTCGTCTTTCAAGCTCTCAGCTCTTTTGCTATATGTCTGCATAGCATCTACTACTACGGGGCATCCAGGCACTGTACAATACAAATAATTTTCCGGAAAGCCAATAGAAGGAGGTTTTTGAAATAACTTATCTTTACTATTCAGCCAAAGAGACTCTTCTAATCCTGAGTTATAGTAAACAGCTAGCATGACATGCGAAAGTCATTACAAGCACTGAAGCTATAAAGCTTTCAAGAAACATCTTAAAGTCCCAAATCCTCGTGAATAATTACTAGTGCCGAGTGTGCTGACATGCCTTGATTTTCCATGTACTGAGTTTTTTTTAAACTGCTTGCTTTGAGTTGTCGTAACAAATGAAAGCCTACATCATCAATAAATAGGCCTTTGATATCACATTATTTTACATCTGCCTTCCACACAGAAGATGAGCTGACACAATGGGGTATTCTGGGTTATTGGGGAAAGGCAGGTGTCTGTGTTCCTGTCAATATGGAAATAGAAAAATGGCCAATATTGTCATCACGCTAATTACAGTCACTGAGTTTCACCAGACAAAAGAGCAACAAATTACTACATGCTGCAAGCCACAATTACCTGGACATCTGGACGCGTTCTAGGATAAAACCTTTTATGGGACAACCATTATTGACATCTGAAACACACCATGCAGTTTAACGATCATTAGTATCCAGGAGACTTTATGTAATGCAAAAATATAACATACATTAATAAATATAAAAAGAAAGACCACACAACTCTCATTGACATCAACAGGAGTTTTGGGTACCCAGCAGATTGGATGACCAGGTCCTCAATGTGCACAAACCTATCACCTTCCTCAAGTGTCTAAGTGAAGGTGTAGATGTGAACTTCAGCACCTTAGCCATTATACCACCACATCAGGGAACACACATGCTACAGCCATCAGAACAATGGTGGGGAACATGCACTGTGGTAAGATTTACAGTGGCACAGAGCACTTATTTTCAGGTATCTTTATTGGCCTGTGACTTGAATTAGGTACCATCAGTGATGATATTTAATACAAACACATGAAGGCAGGATCTTTGAATTTTGAGCAAAGTCTCACCATTGCACTTGGGGAAAAGTTTAGCATGAAACACTGAAAAAATATGCTTTCCTTGAAAGGCTGGCAAAAATTATCGAACCTCAAAAGCAAATCAAGACTCTAAATATATTCTTGTTAGATTTTCTTGCCATAATTTCCTAGATAAGGTAAAAAATATCTAGTACAGTCCTGGAGACTTAAAATTCCCTCTCTCCTACAGGCAGGGACTGATTTTATTGACAGGAACTCAGCATCATTCAACAGAATTCACCCTGCATACCAGGAAATTCACTCAAGGACAAGAGGTCGAAAATTAATAGGCCAGGTCCTTTAGACTGAGCAGGGCATTCATCCCAGGTGAGGTATTTTTAAAAGGCCCTCATTTGTGAAAGGTGCAAAGAATAGTTGGTATTTGACCTGACCCTGAAAAGTGCTTCCGGGGAGAGAAGGGGACAGAACACCAAGGGACAGAGGGGTAAAGCGAACACGAGGCTGAGGAAGGGTAACAGAATCTCCAGGCCTTTAGTCCATACGATGCTACAAGCAGAGTGCTTCTATTTGCTTACCTAACCTTGCTCACGGAAAGGGTATAGCTCTTCTGGCAGATGAACACCTTCTGGTAACAGACACCCCCTCTCCATTAGCAGCCTCTCCCAGCCCAAAAAATTTCAACCTTTGAGTGAAAATGTTGGAATTTCCCACAGAACAGAGACTCCAACCAGCTCTTGCAACCAATTTAGCAGTGCAGGAAATCGGCAGTGATTTGCTTTCTGGGGCAGGTACATCAAACTCAGTTGCCCTTGAGTCAATGACCTCATTCAAAATCAGGACACCTGGGAGGAAAAAATATAAAGAGACCGTGACTTTCTAGACAGAATTTTTCTTAAATCTGCCTTCCCCCGCATGCCTTTAAAAAAAGGAGATGGTTGGAAGAAAAGGGGTTAATCTGCTGGCAGTGAACAGTATTAAAATGCTGCAGAGGCAAGATTCATAGTCTTTCCCCACTATTTATTATTGTTTTCTCTGCCTTCAGAGTAGAACTGCCACCAATTGATATATTAAGTGGGAGGCCTCTTTCACTGTATACTCCCCTGAAATGCTGTTCTTACTGCAATATCCCATGAAACTTACTGACTCTCCCTACATCTTCTAGAGCGGCCCACAATCATTCCCCACTACCAGCATCAAAGATCATCTTGACTAGAAAAGAGGTCATGGTGAGTGGTGAACACGGAGTTAACTATTGTGATCCTTCTCTTTACATATGCAGTATGACCAGTCGAACTAGGAGAAGAGGGACTGGTTCCAGCAGAACTCTAGTTTGGCACCACACCTGTGGCTAACCTGGGCAAAAGTATTATCAGACCTCTGAGCATGTAACACTAGCATCTGTGCATGCTCAGTAAAGATCCCTTTCCTACAACTCTGCCTGCTCACTGCATCACTTATTGCTAATGAGAGAACAGACATGTTTAACACGGCACCTGGTCACAGTCTATCCTATAGGAGCTAGGGTCAACCAGGAACTACTGACATATATTAGAAGTTGTCTGCACTAGGGGCAAAGACCTTGTTGAAGACATAGTAGCTTACACATCCTCTTTACCTACTCAACACCCACAAAGTGGTAGCCCACTGCTACAGAAGGCGGGATGGCTAAATCACAACCATTTCCTGCTCCAGTAAACAAAGCAGCCAACATTTATTCTGCTGATGCAATTACTGGAGCGAATGAACCTTCAGTGATAGAGTATCTGGAACCCTTTTTCCCCACTTACAATGGAATACAAGCAGTAACTGTTTTCTTGGGCCTACAAAGATGCAGCAACCAATGTAGTATTATGTGATCTCAGCCCAGCTGAGTTCCCAGCTTCTTCCATTCAAGTGGATGCTGTTCAATCTCAGGAACATTAGCTGCTTCTGTGGTTCAGCTAAGTTAACTTAATCATAACAAAAATATTTGGGGTGTATATATATAGCACTTTCCATCCACAGGTCAAAGTTGTTTTACAAAGGCATCATTAGTGCTATTTTACAGACTGCAAAGAGGTGCAGGAAGGTGAAGTGACTTGCCTACATTGAACAGCAAGTCAGTGGAAATGTAAGGATTCAAGTCCACATTTCCTCTACTTCCTGCCCTCTGCTCAAACAACTAGATCACAGCTGTCTGGCCCCAACTACAGTGATTATCAAACTATGGAATAAGAGGAGCAACTTCCAGACAGGAGCAATGGCAAGATGTATTAATTTTTTGTACTTATTGTCTTGAAGTATATCAAATGTACCCTTTGTCCCTGAAAGTTCACAGTACAAATGGAAGATACCTATTAGACCAGGCTAAAATTTGGCCCCCCAATACAGGATGTACTGGGTATTATGCAAGACCTTAACTTAAAGGCCAACAAGCAGCTATTTCTATTACAAATCTTCTTAATTAGATCACAGTGTTTTACAAGATACTCCATGGAAAAGTTTTGATCAAAAACTAAGGTCCCTATCTAGCTAGCAGTTCCACACAGTTGATCCAGATTCCCAATGAAGCAACTGGGGCTATGTGCTAGCTCAGAGGAGCTTCTTGCTTAATTAGGATCTGATTTGGTAGCTCACCTCTGCCTAGGTTTGTAACAGCATAAATACAAGTCAAGGTTTTCCTGTCAGGGAAAATTAATTGAGCCGCAATCAAACTCATGTGAAGTGAAACAACCTCTTACAACTAAGGAAAATTGCCAAACTGCATCACAAGACAGAGGCATTTATTTAATTTGTATTTAGGTCAAAGACTTAACAAAATTACAAGCAAATCTAACCAGCAATAAAATTGTGAAACTCAAAACTAGCCGTTATCTTTCACGGGGTAAATAAGACCCATCTCCTTGTTTTACGTAGGAAAAGAGCAACTGATACAAGGGAGACATCTGTATTGTACAGCTACTGCTCTAACCAGCAGCCTGGAAATTAGCAACATCGGCAGCAAATATCTCCACAGGAGAGGATGCACACAGCTCCTAGGGTTTTGGAAGGCAAGCCAGGAGAGGGATGATGAAGAAGGAGGTCCGTCAGAGAATTCTACATAGGACTCCGAAGGATTTCAATCCTAGGGCTTGCCTCAGCTGCTTGCACTTTGCAAATAAGGATGTGTCCCTTGCATCAGCTTCATCTCTTGATTCACCAACTGGCAAAACAGAACTCAAATCCCAATTAATCCAATAGTGGTAATAGTTCAGTCAGGACTCAAGGTAAAGGGATTAAAACCACTTGCTTATTTTCTACCACTTTGTAGCTTTCTCCCCCAGCAATATCATTAGCTGGCAGAAGTAAGGTTTCTTCCAGTCTCACCAAAGCTAGCCTTGTGCTGATACATAGACAGCACTGGCTGTTAAAGCCTCTATTTAGCACACCATGGCTCAGAAATTTAGGGTGGATTACTGTGCAGGCAAATCTCGCACTGGCCAGCTGCATCTGGGAATGAACTGAAGTCTCTGAAATGCAACATGAATGAGCAAACCTGAGATCTTAGCTTGTTAAAATGGCTTTTTACAAAGAGTCAAAATGAATACACCCCTGCACCATTTCCACATAGCGTCAAGAACCAAAGCTGCTCTGGTCTGACTGTACCGACTTTCTACCACGCAGGGTTTCTTTGCCCAAATACAGTGAGGAGATCCTCAGCTAATCTCTCAACATCAGGGAACAGAAGTAAGTCCTTGTTGCCTTTTACAAGTTTGACTTTTCTAAGTTTCAGGATAAGACCTGACGACAATTTCACAGTGCATTCTCCAGCATACTTCTAGTGGCTGCGGGTAAAATAAATTCCACTGCTAATCAACATAAAGGGGAAAGTCACAGATACCAGCGTCCTCTGAATCAAAAAGGCATAATTTCACTGTTGGCTTTTGAAACAATTTCTCACCACAGGCAAAATTCTGCCTCTCGTTACACATCTGTGCAATCCCATTTACATCACTGAAGATGAGCTGGTGTAACCAAGGGCAGACTCTTACCTTGCCTTTATCATGTCTACTATGAGTTTCTCTCTCTCCAGCATTTAAGGGGAAGTGGAGAACTTCTTAAAAAGAAAGACACCGCAGCTAGCCAGGCCAATTTGCACTGTATCACATCTATATTTCAGAAGCCATTCCTGAGAGCGCTGTTCCTTCTTTACTCTTATTGGACCCCACTGCCATGGTAACAACTCAGCTGATAATGTAATTTTCCTCCCAACACACCTGTGAGACAGGGCAGTGCTATTGTCCCTATTGCATAGATGAGGAATTGAGATTTGGTGACTTGCCCAACATCATGTCACAGAGGAAGTCTGTAGCAGAGGGGAGAATTAAATGCATTTCTCTCAACTCCAAGAGTAGACTCTAACCACTGGACCACTCTTCCTTTCTTATCAAAGTCCTGTTACTAATGACAGCCTCACAAATCTATAGAACAGGGCCAGAAGAGCAAGATGACCCTTGATGCATTTGTAGGTGTTTTGTGAAGCCACCAGCTCCCCTCGGAGAATCACTAGGTCCTGAATGCAGAAGCTGGCAGGTAAGCATCTAAGCCCAAATTGACTGGTGTGAATCGAAAGGGCTTTGGATCAGGTCCTAAGAAAAAAGGAAATAATTTACAAGTCCTTTGTTATAAAATGGACATCTTTGTAACATTTAAGACTACACCTAGTTACATGTTTTCTAATCTTAAACAGTTTTAAATCTTGAAAAACTTAAAAATGTTTTTGCTTTAAAAAGTGTTTTGTGTGTGTAACTAGAAAAGAAGAGTGTAACTAAACTAAAAACTAACCCCATTTTATTCAGCATTGTGTAGTTTTACTTACATTTCCAGACATTCTAAATTCACAGAATTTCCAGTAATTTCATCAGGAGTAGCATGTTCTCAACAGCTCTAAAAATCAGTCACTGACTTTTATTTAAGACTTATATAACCCTGACCTCCAAAACCAGACATTTCTCAGTGGCAAGAACTAAGGTTTCAGTGAGTTCCTTTACAAACAGCGAGAGCTCTGCTATATTTTGCCTAACTGTAAATCATTTTAAGCCTATTCTGAATTCCATATGCCGTAGATGTGGAACTGAAAGTACACTTGGAGTTCTGTAATATTTCCTTAAAAGAAAAGAATGCACAGTGTGTTCTCCTCAGGATGTTCTAAGATCCTTATATTGCACAGCTAGAAGTCTCACCCAAACAAAGAGATCAAACACCTAAATCAGCTTCTTAGAAAAGCAATCTGATCAGTTTACAATGCAGACATCTGTTATGTTTTGGGAAAACCCCAATATTTAGCTTTACTTGTGTATCTGATGAGTTGTTTACCAACACAAGGACCCACACAGTCTTCTTCTTTATATGGGTCTCCCCAACAGAGCAGTTTGCAGGATCAGGGCCCATGGAAAGTCTTACACAGGTCATCAGCTTTAACTTTAAGAGACTATTCATCTGCATGAACAGGACTACTAATCTGTAAAGTTAAGCAAGTGTTTATATCTTTGCAGAATTGGGAATAAATTTGTACTAAACACCAAATCCTTAAACTACTGATTGCAATCAAAATTCATCAGTGCATATTTCCTTAAAACATAGAAATTACTAGGAAAGAAGTCACACTGGCTGAAAACATACAGCAAAACTCATTCATGGAACAATAACAAAGACACCCTAGGATAGAGAGGTTGCAGTGCACATACATTTGGGACTCACAATGACCTGTTACTTTCTTTGAGAGTTGTCAAGTTAAATTCATGTTTGGAAAATATCACATTCAGATACCCTTGCTACCAAAAACATTCCCTTGCCTTTGTTACCAATAAATCCTGAAGTTATCAGGACACAGTTTTAATATCTACACATCAACATATAGACTACGTGTATATTTCCAGTTAGGTCTTCGCTGTCCACACTGACCTAACAGCCAACTTCATTTTTGTTTCTAGTCAATTTCATACTCTGGTTCCATGCTCTTCTAGAGCCAATACCACAAATGTTTGCATTGTAAAATCCTAAAGGGAATGTTCAAACAAAAAAATTCAGTAAAGCAAAAGGAATTGGGAAATATTTCTAGTGATGGTCATTTTTGTAGGTTTTTGGTTTTTTACATTTGAAAACCTCAAGATCCAATCTGTGATGCATCTGTACCACTGCACCTGTGCACAATCCCAGTGGCTCCTCTGGGGGAAAGAAAGCTGGGTACACTCATGCAGCTCTGATCGCAGAATATGACCTTTCACTACTTGACAATGTCCCTTTAACAGATGAGCTTTACAAAGGATCATACAGGGTTATGACACACTATCACTCCAATCCTACTATGCAATCTGCTAGCGCAAGCACCTGGTCCAGTGAGGGTTGGATCCCATTTACTTTATCTGGACTGCATAGGAGTAGGATCCATCATCAGATAGATAGCATAGGTTCCTCCCCTAGCTGACAATGGTTATGTGGTTCACAACCTTTTGCAGGTCACCACATGCTTGGTGGCATGCAGGACCCTTCAGGACACACCCCCACCCCCAGCTCTCCACAACACACCGCTGTGTGGTGACACAGTAATATTTTCCAAGGCAGTGGTTGAGAACCGCTGTAACCAATGGTATGGTTATAAGAGAGTTTAACACAGCTTTGCAGAACTTTTCCCACCCAGAGCAAGTCATTTATTTTATTTTAGTCAGATTGATAGACCATGTTTTGAAATCATGGTAAAAGGTGGGCAAGATTTTGTCCCGGGGCTTGTAAATTTTATAGGCTGTGTTTGAAGCCCAATCCATTCTCTAAAATACCAAAACTAAAGGGACACTGTCACCTTGAAGAAAACAATCACTTCCATCTGAGAGCTGGACACCCATTTGTTACAAGCCAAGTTTGAAATGACTAATGTAGACTAAGAGAGATTGGCGGTGGAAAACTAATCCATTCTGCCAGTTTGCTCACAGCAGTTTTCTATACAGCGACTTTCACCATGTCCTGTGGATACTCACTCTCCACACTTTCTGTGAGTCTGTCAGAGAGCAACAAGGGAAAGACACTGTTTAAAAACAGGAAAATGAGATTATAGAGCCAGAACAGTTGGCAAGCAGTGGGGATCAACTCAAGGGCAGATATGGGTCCTAGAGCTTTCAATGGAGTTTTTAAAAACAAACCACAACTGACTAGATTCAAGTTGAGGACATCCCCTTAGGTTTGCTAACAACCATCACCAGACGGTTTCTTTCCGAGGTGTCTATTGCTTCACGTTTGCACCAAACGCTGCACCCCCGTCTCCTTTTACCTGTGACATCTGTGGCCTGAAATTGATGTCCTTGAGATCAATAGATCCAGGGGACAGGTTATGAAGCAGCTGGCAGAGCAAGACTCCATCTCTCAAAGCCTGCGCCAGGTCAAACACCACAGCTGAGGGCCACACCACCCTGTGGTTGGGGGGTAAAACTTTACAGTCTATCAGCCACCGGCCACACTGCCTCCACTCCTCCATGGTCCGCAGAGAAATGGATCCGTTCCCGAGAAACTGCTCCAGATGAGTTACTCGCCACCGAGCGCAGGCTACAAGCCGCCCTTTTCCATTGCGGACACACCCCGCGCCCTGGATGCGGAGGCTCTGCTCTATTTTGGAAGCTTTCCCCGCGGAGATCGCAGCGCGCTCCTGCCCATTTGGATTTGCAGCCCCGGCGGGGAAAGAAAGCCTCCTGGATCGGGGATCGGGCGGTCTTACTTCTTTCCTTTCGCAGGCTGCGTGGATCCCAGCTCGGTTTGCACCCCACTCGGGCCGGAAAACCAGCACCCCCGCTTCTCCGTGGGTGGCTGCCGCTGCGGGGAGGGTCCCGCACTCTGCTTCTGCAGCCGGCTTTGTCTGGGGCGAGGACGCGGAGCACCGTCCCGGCGCTGGGCCAGGCGGAGATCAGCCCCTCCTCGCTGGGCTCGCTCGTCCTCCTCCTCCCCGCTCCGGGGACAGCATTCTCGCTCGCCCCTGCTCTGCGAGCCCGGCTGGGCAAGGGGCGGACGGGCCGCGAACAAAGGAGCCTCCCGCGGCCCCCGGCCGGGCGGGAGACAAAGCAGCGGCGTGTACCCCCGCGGCGAGCGGCTGCTCGGCTCCCCGGCGTGGGGTCGGGGAGAGGGAAGGAGGAGCTTGCTGCGGCTCCCTCCCCTCGCCCAACTTCCTTCCCCCGCCGGCCGGGGCAGCGTGGCCTTCGCGGGAGCAGATCCAGCGCTGGGGGGCTGATCCCCACCTTCTGGGACCCCCCCAGCGGAGCCCCGCCGAGCCAGGGCGTCAAATGTTTCCACGGAAAGAGAAGTCACCTCCCCTCCTCACCCCTGCGGGGACCCACGAAAGCTTATGCCGAGGAAATGTGTTAGTGTTGCAGGCGGTTTTGAAAATCCAGTTCGGCAAGGTACTCCACTCGCCTGTCAGCAATCTTGCAGTCAAGTAGCCAGGGGGTAGCCGTGTTAGTCTAGTGCAGAGAAACAGAGTCCTGTGCCACTTTTAGAGACTGAGATTTATCTAGCGCATAAGCTTTCCTGGGAGAAAATCCCACTTGTCAGCTTGATGATGGGGAATGGACAGAATGGGAGGAAAATAAAGGCAGGGGAGTGTATGATACAGCATCAGGTCAGGCTGTAACAACAAATCAAAATAGGTGTTGGGATTCAAACACTGGGGAACAGCACATAGAGGAAGGTGAGATTAAGTAATCTTGCAGTGATTTAAAGTTAGGCGTATGCTTAAGGGCCTTTCATCAACTTTACTTTTTGCCATTAATGTTTTTGGTTTAGTGAGGTCTCTGTTTCTCTCTCAGTTCACTCAGCCTGGGAGAATACACAACACGGGTTAGTCAATTTCACTCTGGTTTACAGGCATTCACTTACTACACTAGACAAATCAGCCAAGATCAAGGTCCTATTAGGCTAGATGTCACAGACACACCTAGAAAGAGGAAGGCTAAGAGAAGGAAGGCGGTGCACTGGTACCACTTTACAGATGGGGATCTGAAGCAGAGAGAGATCAGATTTTTCAGCAGTTCTCAGCTCCCATTTAGAGATGAAAATAAGTGCTCAGATTTTCAAAACAGCTCACTATGGTGGATGCTGAGTGGTGTGGAGCATCTGACCTTAAGTGTCACACACAGCTGTGAAAATTTGGCCATAAATGGCTTCCCCAAAGTCAAACAAAAGTCTGACAGAACCATGGTGATAAAGTCCTTCTACTCTTATCTCTGGATTGTAAACACTGCAGGGAAATGTTTAACCCAAACAAAAATTATTCATTGACTTTTGAACAACAGCCCATGACAACCCCTCAGAAAGTCATGATCTAGTTATTTATTTCAAAACTTAACTCTCAGCCTTAAACTCGATAGCATCCTCAAATTTCACCCATGTTTGTCTGTACTGTTTCCCAACCAAAGTCACAATTTAGAGACAAATATTTTCTCGTCACCCTTCCCCCAAACCTCTCCCTCATTTAATTGCCATCAAGGGGTTTCTACCTGAAAAATGGAAGCTGTGGGGTTGATAGTGAAATGAATAGGAACTATTCATTTGCACATCAGGAAAACGCCACGATAATCTCTTTCAAATGGATCCAAGTGCAGACACAGAGGACAGAGTGATTCATCCAGCATGACCTTAGTTTCCAACAGGGAAGAAGAACAGTACTACAGAATGAGGAAATATTATTTAACGTCATGGGAGCAAATTTCTTATGGCCTAATACACTAGTTACCTGGCTGCTCTGGGTATGTTATTGGGCTTACTGGTCTGGTCTACCCTGGCACAATATAGCTATACTAAAAGAGCCTGAGAGGTAGCGCAACATATACATTAGTTTGTGTACACATTTCCTATTCAGAGTTACCCCCTTCTACCCGGGTAGGCAAATGTGCTATGTAGATGACAGTATGCACTGTCTAATTCCCCAGGAACATGATTTCTTACAGCAAGGTTCAGATTCTTGTTCTTTGTCCTGGTTTTCACTGGCACACTGCTAGATCTCTGACAACAACTGTTAGGCAAGAATCACATTATTACACCAAGGATGCATTTGGTTCAGTGTGTAGGAACTAAACTGCTTTCTGAGCTCAGTTCTGTAGGTGGAGGATTATAGATCAGCTTATTACATACATATATGCAAAGTCTCTAACAACATCTTGTTTTTTCACTACTTGATAAAGAGTGTGCTTTGTTCCTGGACACTTAGGAACAATCACTGCATCTGCAAAGCCAGCATCTGTATACAAGGTGCAGCTCTGAGCTAGTTTCTCACCTATCTCTGCAACAGTAAAAATGGCAGCTGGCAGAAGTATTTTGATAACAGCTAAACTACTATAAGGCAAGCCACAGAAAATAACCCAGACCCACCATATACTTTGCTCCTACTTCAGAATTATACAGCTATTTTAAAATAGACACCATATTTCAAGCAAAACACTGGAGATTTCTACATAAGGTAGGTTCTGCTTGCATTCACCTAAGCTGAGACGCTGCCTCTATAAATTATATAACAATGGGTTCAATTCAGTGATAGATCACCTTTTCCTCATTCTTCCTCCCTGCCTATTGTAACTGTTGGGAGTGACAGCTAGCCTTAAATTTGTTACTGAGCCAGCTGCTGCAGGCGTTTCACAAACATACTCATCTGCTACCCTCTACCGGAGAAAGAATGTTAATATTTGCATTGCCTCCAGCATACAGTAATAGTATAAGGTAGTTACTTTCCCACCCATGCTAACTAAACCCTAAACTCTTCAAGAAGAAAGATTAATTGCAATAATATTTTGGCTCTTCATCTCAAGATGCTTCACTAACTATCTATATACAACAGAGTCCTGTGGCACTTTTAAAGACTAACCGATTTATTTATCACATGAGCTTTTGTGGGAGAAAATCCCACTTCATCAGATGCTTTGATGGAGATGGAGTGTCTGACGAAGTGGGCTTTTCTCCCACGAAAGCTCATGCGATAAATAAATCTGTTAGTCTTTAAAAGTGCCACAGGACTCTGTTGTTTTTCTACAATAGACAAACACGGCTACCCCTTTGGAACCTATCTATATTCAGTGCAACTGATCTGCAGCCAACCCAATACATGGTATTCTGTGCAACAGTGCAAG
This sequence comes from Pelusios castaneus, assembly GCA_007922175.1. Classification (NCBI taxonomy): domain Eukaryota; kingdom Metazoa; phylum Chordata; order Testudines; family Pelomedusidae; genus Pelusios; species Pelusios castaneus. The sequence continues at coordinate 10,018,000 of ML685804.1, forward strand.
GTGGTAATATTTTGGCAGGGTCCCTATGCAAAGCAGTAGCTTTTTGCAGAGGTGACCTTGGTTAGTTTAAAAATCTCCTCCCTCTCTCTCACACACATACACACACGTTGCAGAGAAGGAATTCAACCATTCCACCTTGGAACAATAAAAGATTAGAGCTGACATTGCTGCGGTTGGCACAAATGATTTCAGGGAGTACTTTAAACCAGTGGCTTAGATCACAGACCCAGCCTCTAACTTTACCAGGCCTTCCTAGTGATAACTAAAAGCCCACTGGGCTCCTTGCTATGCAAATCTACCATACTTTCCAAGGAAGCATTTAGATACTCTAGCGGTGGCTCTCCAGATACCCTAAAAGGGATAGATAGATTAGATAGGAGTGCTTGTGAACGGGCTAATATGTATGTATTAGCACTGCCATCTACTCTCTGGAACTGGAAGTGTACTGATTTATCATAACCCTCATACTGCTAAAGCTGATGGAGATTCTTTTGGTTCAGATGTTAGAGGACATGGCTTCTGGAACTAGAGGATCTACATTTGCCATCACCATGAAGTTGAGTGACCGTGGCATGCAGAATGCAAACAGCTGTGAAGTTGCAGGTATCCAATAAATTGCTGCAATAGATTTACTTGACTCCCTGACTCACTGTGCTATTGGTGACGTGAACAACTGGCTGTTTTATAAAATATGGTTGAGAATCACAGATAACATAGGAGATTAGCTCTTGCACAGCATCACTATACCACTGTCACCAGGGTGTGTGAGAGGGAGAAATTGTGGCGGGGTCTGGCTGCATCTTTCTCAGCTTCCTGGTGGCTGGCTCCCTTGATCCTGGGTAGTGCTGTGCTAAGCTGTCACACATCAACCTACACACAGGGTGCAAGCAAGAAGTGTACCCTGCTTCACTGCTGTTGCAATGAGTCTGATCTTCCTACACATACAACCTTCACCTCCAAAAATAGCCACTGCAATTAGCCCCGGATCCCTCTCTTGCTCCTATCCCTGGAGAAGCCACAAATTACTAGGTTCTTTAGATTCAAAGTCTGAAGGAACCATTGTGATTATCTAGTCTGAACTCCTGTATGACACATGCTGTAGAACTTCTTCCAAATAATGACTAGAGGTGATCTTTTAGAAACACATCCAATCATGATTTAAAAGTTGTCAGTGATGGAGACTCCACACAATCCTTGGTAAATTGTTCCAGTGGCTAATTAATGCTGTAACTATCACCATGCTATATACCAAAGGGGTAGCCGTGTTAGTCTATTGTAAAAAGACAACAGAGTCTTGTGGCACTTTTAAAGAATAACAGATTTATTAATCGCATGAGCTTTCACGAAAGCTCATGCGATTAATAAATCTGTTAGTCTTTAAAAGTGCCACAAGACTCTGTTGTCATGCTATATAGATGACACTTCCCTTCCAACTCCACCAGTTTTTCATGGACACAGTCATAGTAATTCTTGCCTTTCATTCACACAGCTATGCTCAGTTATGACCAGTCCCCGTACAGCTTTACAGTCAGAGAGTTAATTCTCTGAAGAAGGGCAGCACATCATGGTCTTAAGGGGTAGAGCATAAAGAAGGCTTGGTTGCATGGTCCTGTAATATTAAGACAATAGTAATGTATCAGGAAAGCGGAGAGGCTAATAGAGATTTTATAGGGAAAGAAAAGGAGACATTTCTGTAACAAATTGAAAGACAAAGAAGTTTCCTTTGGAGAATGGAAGTCAGACATTTGCTGGATCAGTGTGGGGTTGTCTTTGTAATACCTACTACATTCATTTGAAAAGTGCACTTGTTGGAAGACAATGCAGGGATACCAAGGGGACATTGTGGGAAGGGTCAAATAGACAGAAAGAGACAGCAGTTGACTTTAGGACTTTAAATTCTTTTCCTTTTGTTAGCTTGGCAACTTAATCACTTCACTTCCTGGAGTTTTTATTTTGCTGTGGGCTTGATGACTCCACTAATAGTTTTATGGAGAAACTCAAGGTACCTTGACCGTGCCAAAAAATATATCCGGATCCACTAAAGATTCAGCATTTTGCTCTCCAACTTCCACAAGCTGGAGTGTGAGACAGTGTTTCTCTTCTGTGCTAGTAAAAGCCACAGACCTGACTTCACAAGCAGCGTCAGAATATCTGAATGGCAACAGTTCTGCAGGTTCATTCATTCTGTTTCTTCTCCTTTCTTCCTCGGGATAAGAGTTTGGGATGTGCCCAGGAAGTCTAAAATGGTAATGTTTCCGTTTGGTGGAAATAACATGGCGTTTTTTAAATATGTAAATAGAAGTCAGCTCTGAAGATGGCAGTAGCCAGCACAATGGGGTCTTGGTTCATGATTAGGGCCCCTAGGTATAGGAATACAAATAAATATTTATTTATTTACATGAGAAGGGCGGGTGCCAGTCCAGATGCATGGCACTGGCGGCCGCTCTCCAGCAGCAGGCAGTGAAAACCGTCCTTCCACGGCCCCCTCGTTGCAAGCACCGGAGCCAGGGATGTTATTGCCGCCCCGGGTCGCAGGCCGGCCGGGCCGCTTCAGCCACCAGCGGGGCTCTTGCAAAAACTTCGCCCGCGCCGGCAATAGTCGCCTTCAAGCCCCAGCTCCCGGAGCCCCGGGATTCTCAGCTTTCCCCTGGGAACCCGTTCGTTTCTGCAGCCGCCGAGGGGCAGACACACGTGCACCGCGGCCCCGCGTGCCCACAGCGCCCCTCCCCCCCTCGGAGCTGCGCGGGACCCGCCCGACTGACGGTGCCAGGGAGGGGCCGCGCGCAGGACGCCCCGCCCCCACCGCGTCACGGACGAGGGCGGCGCCCGGCGCGAGGCCCCAACGGTCGCCTGCCCAGCGCGCGCGAGAGGAGGGGGCGGGGAGAGTCGGCGCTCGCGCGCTGCCCTCGCCCATCGATGCTCTCGGCGCTCGCCCGCCGCCGTTGGTTTCCTGGCGACGGGGGAAGCCGAGGCCGGAGAGCGGCAGGTACCGGCGGGACGATCCGGCCACACCGCCTCGGTGACAGGAGAGGGGGCGGGGCAGCCATCGCCCCCCCAGCCGGGACTAAGCGGGGTGGGGAGCAGCCATCGCCCCCCCAGGGGAAATAGGGGGGGTGGGGCATCCATTGACCCCCCCAGAAAGGAATAGGGGGGGTGGGGCATCCATTGACCCCCCCAGAAAGGA
>ML685804.1:10021193-10071910 GCA_007922175.1 Pelusios castaneus
TTGACCCCCCCAGAAAGGACTAGGGGGCGTGGGGCATCCATTGACCCTCCCAGAAAGGACTAGGGGGCGTGGGGCATCTATTGACCCCCTGAAAGGAATGGGGGGGTGGGGCATCCATTGACCCCCCCCTGAAAGGAATAGGGGGGGTGGGGCATCCATTGACCCCCAGTAGGGACTAAGCGGGGTGGGGAGCAGCCATCGCCCCCCCCCAGGGGAAATAGGAGGTGTGGGGCATCCATTGAGCCCCTCCACAGAAAGGGCTAGGGGTTGGGGGGCATCCATTGCGCCCTCCAGGGGAAATAGGGGGTGTGGGGCATCCATTGCCCCCCCAGCGGGGACTAGGGGTTGGGGGATCGATCACCCCCCCCAAGCAGAGGGATTTGGAGGAATAGATTATCCCCCCAGCAATAACTAGTGGGGGCTGAAAGCAAAGATCAGCACAAAGGAGCTGTGGAGGCAGGGGAACGGATCACCCTCATAAAATATTAAAAGGGCACCAAAGAAAACGAATGTGCCCCCAGATAGGGTCAGCCCAAGGGTTTTTTGGTGCCCTAGGCAAGCTATGACTTTGGCGACCCCCCATGTAATAAGCAATAACATTAATATATTTTCAAAATAGAGAAGAAAATTCACTTCCATCTAATTTGGTGCCCCTTAAAGCCTGGTGCCCTAGAGGTGACCGCCTAGTTCACCTATATGCTTGGGCTGGCCCTGCCCCCAAAGCAGATTTAATGGTACCTGTGAGGATCCAGAGCACTGAAATTGGTGCCTAGGTTGCTCTTTGCTCTGGGAGGGAGGCTATGAGCGGCTCTGTTCCTCATTGTTGTCAGTTCAAAAGGGATAGCCCATCTTCAAAGCGTCTGACAAAGTGGGATTTTCTCCCATGAAAGCTCATGCAATAACTAAATCTGTTAGTCTTTAAAAGTGCCACAGAACTTTGTTTGTGTTCTTCATGTCACTAGGTTGAAGCTGTAACACAGAGGGAACAAAATGAAGTAACAGTAAACCTCAGTGGGATGCCAATCTGCAGTGAGAAGGAAAAGCCCATGAATTAGCTTGCAAAGACCTTTACTTCACACTCACATGCAACAAGGCGCTGACCCAACACATCCTACCAGCCACATCGATTTCACTGGCACTTTCCCAGCCATCCCAGGAGCCAAACTGTAATGTTTTCTGCTTTTCCACTGAGAAATCATGATTATTTCTGGAGAATACATCTTCAAGAATTGGAGACCCAGAGGTAACTTAATCTACATACTTCAAATATTCTGCACCAATTGGAACCCGGATAGATCTGCTGTGTGGTGCTTTTTAATGAAGTGCCTCATGCACACTTGTCAATAAATCCATTTTAAAGTGTATAGGAACCAGGCACAATCAATGAAATAGGTGTAGTCTGGACCACGCTGAACTCCTAGATCTCATCTAAACTTTAGTGCTCTCTGTTGTTTCATTCTGTTTCATGAAAATCTCTCTGCTGTGTAAGGAGTCTGGATTTTCCTGAACCAGCCATTAGCCCTAAAACCTCATTTCAATTTGTTGAGGCTGTCTCTCCAGGAGCTCTTAATAGCGAATGAGCTGCCTACAAATTAAGCCTTTGCAAATGACAAGGCATCATCTACTTACAATAGCTCCTTCAAAAGTCTTGGTTTATTACACTGAGAGTAAGCACAAGCCATGTGTGATGCTGTAACATACAGAGGTGTGTGTCAACAGTGTCCTCTGTTGAGCACAATGTTTTACATGCTGACCTATTTGTCATGAATCCCAACAGTGCCACAGCTAAAGAGGATTGGCCTTTATCTCAAAGCAGTAAGAGCAGCATTGTACCCCTGCTTATATCTGCAAAACCTCAATTAAGTCAATGGATTCGCTACAGTGTTTGAGAGCTGGTACAAAACACAATTAGCCTCCAGGCTCATTCCAGAGTAAATGACAGGCAGAGTAATGAATGGACGGGTGCCACTAGCTGAAAAAGCCTTATCTGAGAGTTATGCCAGGCTTCGGTACAGGGACACCTCATTGCTCATCTGGCAGCAGCAGCAACAAAAGTTGGAGTCTGCCCCACCTGGTACATATTTGAGTAGAAGCCGGAGTATGTGGTATTCGCAGTACGGCAATGAAGCCATCCTGGTACGGGACAAAAACAAACTGGATGTCTCCAGAGACACCGGACAATCAAAGTTTTGTGTTGTTATGTAATTTTTAATGACTTTGTGTCAGAAATCCATAGCATAGCAAAGCAAACACAGGAAAGAATCTGTGCTGTGTCTCAGGCGAGTTCAAAAGCCACCATTACTATTCAATGGGAGCTTTGGTTACATTGGTCCCCAGCACTGCTGGCAGATAATTGGAATAAAAATCAACTAACAAAGTTCATGTGGTACCAAGAGATAAAGACTGGGGACCCCGAACTAGAGGAAAAAGCCAAATAATAGAGGAATGAGGCTTTAAAAGAAAAAGTTACCTTGCTTGTATGACTATAATTTATGCCTGATCTATATTAAGACACTTTACTGTACTTAAATAGTTTCTAAAATTAAAACTTCTAAGCTTAATGGGCATTAAGGAGTACAGCAGAATAGATCCAATTCTGCAACATGCTGCTGTAAGGCTCTCCGTTCTGTCTGCCCTCACTCTCCCATTGTGTATGTTAGGGCTTGATTTATCAGGGCAGGACTAACTGATGATTTCTGTGGTTCATCTGCCACATGCCTAAATTCAAGTATGTGCCTAGGCCCATTGAGTTCAGTGGTACTAATCACATGATCACAGTTAAGTATGTGCTTAAGTACTTGGCTGGATCAGATCCTTAAACCTCCATTCAGCCAGGTACTTATTTAATACTCAGGCAGCTGCTTCACTTTGAGATCATTTGGACTACCCCTCTGTCTAAAGTTAAACATGCTGCAGAATCGGGCATATTCTACTGTACTCCTCAGGATCTATTAAGTTTAGAAGTTTTAATTTTAAAAGCTATTGAAGCACTTTATAGTTTCTTAATATAGAAATTCCCCCTTCCCATGCTTTCTGGGTTGTGTTGAAATTGACTAAAATTTGCCCAGCCTCACAAGCTAACAATAACATATCCATTCTACTGTGGAATGAACCAGGTTTTCTGCACTCAGCACTTACTGTTAGCAAGTGTATTCACTACAAATCAGTTGTTTAGCTGTTATTATTTATGCATGTATTGATGTTTAATACAAAATATGGTATGCTCAGAAATTTTCACTTGGACCTCATCCTGCAAACACACATAAGCTTTATTTTACCCTTATGACCTTCCTCAGGACTACTCAATTGTGTAAAGTTAAGCATGCACATAAGTGGCTATAGGATCGGACCCTGCATGGCAGTAAGGAGGTTATATTACTTGCTTTTCTGCACATCCCTCTAAAATGTGATTGTATATTTTCCTGTCATTTATAGTATTAATCTGTTTTCAGAAGCCTGAGCAGATTTGGTGGTACAACTAGTATGAACTGAGTTTCTGTAATTAGTTACACAGTGCTGATGCACTTATTGTAAATGCATTTATTGTCTCTTGCTGTAAATTAAAATGGTTTGAATGCATCCTCTGTAGCGGCTATTGTTTCTCTTCCGCATTATCTGCCTTAACACATCTTATTATTGTTTCTTTTACAGCACAAAATACTAACCAAACCTAAGTATGGTACAGCTAGATATATATGCAGATGCATCCAATTAAGGATCATGTTAACTAGCAATGGTCCTATTGCCACCTATTCCTTAACATAAGGATGAGTCTCAGAGTCAGAACAGAAATCTGCAGACTAGTTTACCTGAGGTTAGCTAGCTGGGAGTGAGGCTGGAGTTTCCATGATAGTGCTGTTGCACAGCTGCTCAGATTTGATTCCTGATTCCACTGCCCCGAGCAGTCAGTATTTTCTGTGGAGCTTGAGATGAGATTTGATGAGTACCCCTGCTGTTGCTGCTTCCCCTGCGTGCCTGAAAGGCTACAGTGAAGAGGTCCAAGTGAGTCCACAGAGCTGACTGAGGCCCACAGGCTGTCCGTCCTTGCATTGATTCTAAGCCAGGAGTGGCCATGGTGATCATCTGGTCTGACCTCCTGCATACCACAGGCCAGAGAACTTCCTGGAATCATTCCTAGATCAGATTGTTCAGAAAAACATCCCATCGTGAGTTATGTGGGGGCAAGGACTTCAGTGAGCCTGCTTCTGCCAGCTAAGCCCCCAGGCAATCTAACGTGCTGAAATAGACTAACATTGTTACTCCCCTGGAACTTGGATATTGGGCTCGGCTAGACAGATCACTGGCCTGACTCAATAAAGCCATTCTTATGATCTTATCGTTTTTAAAGGAGATAGGAAGGCAGAGACAGGCCGCCTTGCACTTCAGCTGTCTCTGCCCTTTGGATGTAGAGTGCCTGAAAATAAGACCTAAAATAACCAGCATGTCAGAAAAATGTGTATCTAGCAAAATCTGACTGAATCACCTCCCACAGGCAAACCACAGTCTTCCACTGGAAAGGAGCACCAAGGTTTCCAATACCAATTAGTCCAGCTTTTAATTAGCCCCCTGATTATACAGTGGTAGGTATTGCAAGAGTTAATGGCATCTCATTACGGCCAATGGTGCTGACTGGGCCTCTTACAGGTTATTGTTCATAAAGCACTTGCCTCTGTTGAGTCGCAAGATGGACTGGACCAACCAACTATTGCTTGAACAGCAGCAGCCACCGCACAAGTGGGGTCGGTCTTGGTAAAAATGCCAGCATCTGCCATTGGTTTGGGCCAGTTCAGCGTAATTAACTGTAGCTTAACCAGGTGTTAAACCAGGGTGAAATTTTCAATTCCCCTCTTTCAATATAGCACTTTCCATCAAGAGGCCTGATTCTCATTTAACCTCAGGCCTTTCCCCACTCTGATTCACTGAAAGGGATATAAATGCCCTTTACACTGCCAGAATAGCATAATCTTGTCAGTCTTGGGCTCTGTTTTTACTGTGATGTGGCTAGCCAAGGCCAACTGCATGTGGATACATAACATTGACCTTGCTGCCTATCCCGTAGTAAAAAGTGTCTGTGTTGTCTTTCCACTAGGACTTTACAGCAACATAGGTGGTGTGTTAGCAACCTTGCTCTAAAACACTACCTTTTTTGGCTGTGAGGACACAGCACTGAGGTAACTGAGAATTAGTCATGAAGAGCCAGCTAGTGGGTGCAGGTGGGGAGATGGAAAAGAGCGCTGTTCTTCCACCTGCAAACATGTGCAGGAGACAGCTGGAATCCAAGTTCTGAGGTTCCTGGGATGAAGCCCTGACCCTATTAAAATCAATAGGAGCTTTGCATTTGATTTATGTGCCCAGGACTTCTCTCTGGAAGCACATAGGACAGTCATGCAAAGAATAGGCACACTGATTCCTGTTTTTCCTGAAGGTCTCTTTGGAAGTCCTGGAGAAATGTATCGGGAGCCTTCTGAGTCCTAAACTCAAAGGATTGGGAGGTGCCGAATATTTAATACGGAGAGCCCGTCCTTGGGCCTTTGGGTTAAGAGCTGTCAAGAAAAAGCAAAGTTTTAAGTCATCTGAATAAAAATCAGTTCACTTCTCAGTAAATCAGCTTTCATTGCCTTGGTGACCACGATGTCATCCAAGGAGTCTTCTAGAAAAACAGGGCAGGTGAGACCTGAATTTCTAAAGTACATTCCCTTCCCCCCAGATCCTTTTCAGGTAACCTTCAAGAACTATCTGGCAGCTTACCTACGCCCCCAATCCTGGAAATAGATCCACACTCCATGGAGGGCCCTATTGAGATCAGTGATAAAGGTCCACCCATGTGGATTCAGTTGCAGGTCTGGGGCCTAAAGCTGGATGGTTCCTGAATAATAAATCCTATTCACATTCATCAGGGCAACCATGAAAGCAATAATCTAGATCACTCCAGCACTATGCTCGAGTCAGCAAAGCATTTGAGGCCTGGTCTAGACACAGTTTTTGTATGAATATAACTGTTGGTTAGAAGATGTGATTTTTTTCTTTAAACAAATATAGTTATATGGTATAACTTGGACCACTAGTGGGAATGCAGTTATTCAGGTGCCTAACACTGGGATAGATTAGTCCCTTGCTTGTACAGTAAAATCTATAGCAGTATAAGCACATTTATACCGACATAACTGTGTCCACACTAGGGGAATTATATTACTTGGGCCATACTGGCATATTTACAGTGGTACCAACACCTTAAGCCAGGCCTTGAGAACTGTAGGTTTCTGGTTGCCATGGCAACCAGTTTTAGGAGCCTGTCGCCTAGCTCCACTGCAGAAATGTAATGGAGGAGCACCCTCTGGTGACCAAAAGTAAAATTGCTGGCGCCTAGCTCTGAGCCAATTTTGTCCACCCGTGCCTTAAGCATAGCCCTATTCAACAAAGCACCAACCTTGATGTTAAGCACAGACAAGTGCTTGGCTGAATAGGAAAGACGTAAAGTTCATGCTTAAACTTCAGCAGGTACAGCTGATGATGTCAGTCTCATGATTCCATTGTGGTTCTCATGATATTGGCTGTTTTACTTGGTGCCCTAGCATCCAGAGTCATGAGATTCTGAGAAAAATATCAGTTTTCATTTATTAATATAAAGGTAAGATTTCTCACCCTCAGGGCTGCAAAGAAAAACTTGAAATCATGAACAGAGGCAGCCCTCAAAGGGCTCAAAACTCAGAGGGCAAATAAAACAAATACAGAATGATTTTTTAAAACGCTCATGATTTTTAATGCCGTTCCATAATTTTGGGAGTCTCAATTCGTGATTTCTGAGGTTTGGCAATATTTGGCAATATTATTAAGTGCTTTGCTGAATCCGAACTTAGTATGGTTTCAATCACAGTGATGACTGGGAGGAAAGAAGGAAGTAATGTATAAAATGCACACATGGGAACTTTTTTTTTTTTATTATGAAAACAAAACAAATGCCCCAGGAGAGGGGTCCATGATTACCAGTAACATCAAAGATTACTTTCTAAACTTTTTTTTTTTTAAATTCTGTTGTGTTGAGGCCAGCATTTGCAATAAACAAGCTAAAACTAGTTACATTGACTCATTCTTCAGTAACTGACATTTACAGGAATATACTAGAAATGGCACTAAAAAGTTTTAAGAAAAAGAGTTACGGTAAATTTGCATGCACATCATACATAAAAGTAACATTTGTTTTAAATATAAAAAAAGAAAAACAAAAAAACATACAACAAATTATTTTGGAATTGTTACACGTTAATGGGGTAGAAGCTCTAAAAGGCCTGTCTCAAATCCTAGCTGGTGGGTTGTTTTATTTATTTTTTAAAAAACAATTATTTCCCCAAAAGATATGTAAATACCGTTTTTAAAAATGCATCGTATCGTTTTACAAGCACGATAATGCTGCTAGTTTAATGACCTCCTCCTGCTCTGTGTTAATCTCCTACAACCCCTAGCCTGCCCACAGCTGCACCATAATGCTAATAGCGTGTGTTTTAGAACATTCAGTTTTAAAATCCATTACTAAAAAGGTTTGTCATGTCCCTATCCCTGCCTCTAGCTCCAACTCTAGTTTTGTTTTGTTTTTTATTAAAAAAAACACCATTAAAAAAAAGGAAACAAATTAAAAACTGGTCTAAGAGTCCCAAAAGTAGAGAGAAAATTAAATTAGATAACCGTAGTCCGATTCCACATGGGAAGAGACCACAACAAGGAGTTTGTGTAGTAGTAACCAGCTATATACATTTTTACATTCTGAATGGATATCAGTTCTATAGTTTCAAACCCTGTTGGTAGGAAAGTTTAAAATCCCAGCAATACAAAACAGAATTTGGTTTGTGTCAACTGCATTTATTCAATGCAAAAGTTCAAGTCAACACATTCATTTTCTAGGTGAACTAGGGCCTGGATCCTTGAGACTGGTGTCCCTCAGCTCCCATAGAAATCTGGGCCTTACGGTCTCACAAGAAATAGGCTTAACCTGTGAGAATTTTAAAAAGTAAAGCTTTTAAATGATATACTAACAGTGGATGATTAGGGACATACATATTCTTCTGTGAGCTATTTTTTGTTCATTTTCAAACAAGCATCAAATTTTTTATTTTCTTGATGTAAACACTCTGGGGCAGATCATCAGCTTGTGTAATAGCCACCAGTGAATTTCATATTTATTGAATAGATGTAACCTGGATGCATGTGCAGGAGGATTTCTGTATGAAGGAGGAATAGCTTATTTCTCAGGATTTTTCTCCAGATGGCATATCTGTTTAAAACCAAACAGTCCTCAGTTTCATTATATTAAAAATTATAACAAAAAACAAAAATAGAATGCAAAGAAACAAATCCACCCTTCAGGAAAAAAAAAGGAAAAAAAGAGAAACACCGTAAGCTCTAATTAGATGTATATTACATTTCCTCATAGTAACTTTTAAAAATATATTACTAAGGATCTGTTGTGGGGAGGGGGGATTTATTTGTTTTCAAACAAGGAAGGGCAGAGTTAAAAAAATATAGGAACTAAAATTAAACTCGGTTTAATGGCAAAAGTAAATTGTCAATTTCAGTAAGATGCAGGACACACTAAATTCATCCACTCCTTTCGAATGCTTTAAGGCCCAATCCTGCAAGGCTCTGAGCACCTCCTGCAGAAGGGCTGAATGTCCCATTGATTTCAAAGTGATTAGAGGGTGTTCAACAACCTACAGGAGGCATTCAGTGTCTCACAGAATCACGCTCCATTCCTATAACGTGACAAGACAATCCCTTCCCGGGACCTGTGTCAAATTCTGCGTAGAGTTGATTATAATTATTATTGCTACTATTATTACACCGAGCAGCTTCACTTTATTGGAGTCGTGTAGAAATACCCCACCACCTTTCCTGAAAGGCTGACTGAGGTTACAAAGATATAGTTTGTAGACAGATGCAAGGGTAAGCCATCTAGTTAACATCCAACAGCCTATCCTCTGAAAGCCTGTCCCATGAAACATCACTACATGGGACTTGAGTGACCATTAAGCCCGGACATAGTAACTTCTGCATCAGAACAAAAATGTTAGAGCAAAGACGACCAGCAGGGCAAGCCATGGTGTTCTAGCAATACGGCCCATGGCTTCCCTCACTTTTAAGAAGAGATGCAGCCCAGTGGGATCACATGTCCCAGCATGCCATGTTCCCTTTCCAGCCTTGTGGCTGGGAACATTGCAGACAGGGATTTTCAGTCTTTGTGGACCACTCCTCTATATTATAAAGTAAGGAAAGCTGCAACCTGCACCACTTTATGAAGAAAAGGTGGACCTCCTAAGCTCTTGGCTAATATGGTCCTCACTGGGCAAATGTCCAGGCTTCCCATGTTAGAGGCAATAAGGTAGCCTCAGGGAATTGTGGTGCTGGGACAAAGAGAAGGATAACTCCTGTTAAACTCTGTATATTTTTTTCTTTACAATAAAAAGTTTTTAAAAAAAATCAAGAATTCAATTTACTATACATTTCTGCCCCTCAGAATACAAAGTTTATATCACAGAACTGGGGTTTTGCTAAAATTGGGTTAGAAAAAAAGAACAGAGAGAGAAGGATCCGTGGAAAAATTACGAATAAGATCAAATAAAAATGTGCTTCATCTGGAAGTCATCTATACCTGTAAGTCTCCAAATTCTGTACAAAGAAAAAAAAAAAGAAGAAGAGAAAGAGAGAGAGAGAGAGAGAGAAAAGGAAAAAAACAAAAAACAAAAAATGGAATACACAAAACATGACAGAGCACCAACACAGGAAACGATGGACTGTAGCACCTGTAGGTAAAAAGTCCAATATATTTAAATAAGGTCTCAGATTTATTTATTTTTTTAGACTGGTTCAAACCATTTTAAAAAGTCTGCATTTCTGCTGTTCTTCATAATTCAGTTTTCTTAATGTTGCAAAGGACTGATGGTGTTAATAAATAAAGTATTTATATATACATGAAATTAGAGAAAGTGACAATGAAGTGTGTGTTGCAGTGATGCAGGTTTAAACATTAGGCTGGACTCTCATAGAAAATTGCCGAGCCCTACAAAAAATATTTTTTTCTGTTTTTCCTCCCCACCCTCTTCCCTCTCCTCTTTTTTTCTCCCCCCCCCCCTCCCCTTTTTTCTTGAGGTAAAAGTTTCAGTGTTAGGAAACCTGCACCCTGCGAGACACAGAAGTAGCGTTCCCTCCTAGGAGTTCATTGCTGATGCAAAGATGGAGGAGGGGGAAATACCCCAACATCCTTCCCCTATTCCCTCAGTGACTTGCCCTGGGCTGATGTCCACTTTATCTCAAGCCCAGTCTAAAGCCTCTGATTTGGGAAGGTACTTGGAGCAAGTGTCTGGTTTTAAGCATGTGGATCATCTCCTTGATTTCAGTGGGCCTGGCTCATTAGGGCTGGTTGAAATTTTTTTGATGGGCAATTAGACTAACATGGCTAACTCCTCTAAAATTAGATTTTCAGTGACACAGAAAGTGTCCATTTTCCTCCAAAATGGTTCCTTTTTTTTTTTTTTTTTTTGTTGAAAGACTGAGCATGTTTTATTTTTTCAACAAAATGCCAAAGTTTTCAATGGGAGGAAAAATTCTGACCAGCTCCACTGTTCACATGCTTACGTACCTTCCTGAATAGGAGCCTTTGTGTCTATTAAAAAAAACCAAAAAACACATTTTAACAATCAACAGTACATGAGTTTTCCGTTTTGTTTTGTTTTTTTATGTAAAAAGATGATAGCATCTGACATTTTCATCACACTGTAGACTTGGAGATTAAGAATACTAGTGCTTATAACAAATACACCAACTAATTCAAAAGCTAACATCTTTCAGATACAGTACCATTTTACAGAGATTTCTTTTTAAAAAATGTTTTTCCTCGTATCGTAATGAGCCAGGTTGAGTGTACTAAAAGGGAACTTTGGGGAAAAAAAACCAAACAAACCCCAAAATGTATACTACACCTTGCAGATTTTTCTATGGATCTCTTGTTAAGAGTTCAAAGTTTTTGTCATTTCCAAGCAAACATCTTCCGTTAAAAATTTTTTTTAGAGACTTTACGCAAAGTAAACTACTTATCATAAAGTCTAGTTACACGCACACACAAAAAGATCTTTGACCTATTAAAAGCAAAGAAAAAAAATGGAAGATACCTCTTATAACACTGAATTTTTTTTAAAAAAATTAAAAAATAAAACAAAAACCTGACCACCATGGAACAAGAGTAGTATATTAACCATAGAAGGGAACACTGCGGAGTATCGGTGTGTATGCTTGTCCATATTTTTTTTTTAAGTGTCTGTAGTTTATTCTGAATCACTGCTATCCGAACTGGATCCACTCGAGCTGCTGCTTCCAGATTCTGAGGAGCTGCTGCTGCTGAGACGGGAAGGGCCTCCGGATGGAGCAGAGCCGGACTTTTCTAGAGGGAAGTAAGTTGTGCATCATTTATTTAAAACATAACTGAACTATGAAAGATCTATTCATGTAACCCCTTTTCTACACCCTGCCTATCCCCACCCAGAATGAAACTGTCTGTGAGCTGTTATGGTACAATCTGATAGCTGGGACAACAGCCGAAATGTTTGGAAAACTGGAGAAGGCCTTAAGGCGGAACTACCCGGCTAGTGAGCTTTTCAGGTGGCCAACTGCTTCAACAGAAAACGTTCAGTGGAAGAACCAAACTACCAATGCTAACATACAGCTTCCACCTCAGCTTGATTTTGGCTGGATGGCACAAGCACCTGCTGCCCACACTCAGTGGCTAGCACAGATTCCACAGTGAGAGGGTCTAAGCACCGTCCACTAGCTGGATTTCAGCTGTCCTTTAAAAGAGTCACTCCAGTTTAGCTGATAGGAGAATTCAACCCGTGTATCTTGCGGGGACATACTCAGCTGGGTATTTCCCCCGAGCTAGGGATGTGATTCCTCTGCCCATGTATATATGCTCACTCTAGCTCTCACTGAGCTAATGTAAGTATAAATTGCAGTAGAGATCCCGGCCGCAGAGGCCCTGTTTAGCGGTTTCCGACAAGTTTGTATCCAGCACTGGCAAGCCACGCATCTGCTGCCATTATCTGTGCTACTCCAGCTGTACTATTTGTACGCCCCTCAACTCAATGTGAGCGAGTACATGTACGCCAGCTAGAGTGAGTACGCCTACACAAACAGTGGAATCTCGCAACACAGATGTAACCTGAAATCAGTTTTTTAAAGCGATTTCATTAAATGAGCACAAACCTGTGTGGACGCGTCTTTTCATTTAACCCTAACTGATCCCCAACTGACGTAAGCTAAACTGGAATAAGTTTGGTTTAAACGGAAATAAGATTCACCAAACCACCTTGAACTCAATCACACCTCAACTGATGCAACTTTCTCATGTCGACAAGCCCAAGTTCATAAAGATTGATCGTTTTGCTGGTGAGGGGAATAATGTGACATCTCCTGGCTTTTGGGTTTTTTAAAAAGTAGATGTGTCAGTCTGAAACTTAGGCCCACATATGAATTGCTTCTCTCTCCATACATCATATGTCTCTATACAGTAACTGATTTGGCCCAGGGACTACACAGCAGTGAAACCACCTATAAGTAGCCGATGAAGTTACCTTTTTTCGCAGGTTTTTTGCTGTTGTTTAGCTGCCCGCTGACATCCTGCAACCGTTTTTCTAACTCCTTCTTCTTTTCCTGAGCTAACTCTTCTTTAGACTTTGCTGCTTGCTTTTTCCCACTTGCAGCTGTGGAGGAGGAACGCACAATTTCTGAGACTGCATGGTTGGGGGGAAAAAAGAATGGACATCACTATTTTACAGGGCACACGAAAGTACGCAACTGCTCTGTAGTTACACTGCGAAGATCATGTGACCACACAGCAATTACACATACCTACAGAGGACAACAGTCACAGTCTCTCAGACAACCCTCACCCTTCACATGATTTTTTAAAAGATCTCTTGGAAACTATTTTGGAAAAGAGAAATATCTATGAATAACCTTGCAGTCGCAGGTTACTTACCAGCCACTTATATGGTCAATAGTTACATTGTAATTAAAGAATTGTTACATGGGTTTTCTGCCCTGTAAAACAAAGTGTCCCATTAAAGGCTGACAGAAGCAGGCATTGCCATCAAGATCTAGATTGTTCATGCAAGAAGTCAGCTGTCTTTTTGCTTAAAAAACAGAACTGCAACTGATACAGGCAAAAATAGCAGATGGCAAGAACGTGTTTGCGTTAGCTGGTATTAAAGTGGTAAGAGATATCAACAATCCTCATATTTCAGATCATAAATTAATGCTAGCTGAGATGAGGAAGACATGTCGTCCTACGGTACATAATGAACAAAGAGGTGTATCATATACTTTCTACTGTTGCACATCAGTTGTTGGCCGCTATCAGAAACAGGGTAAATGGCCCATGGCCTTGATCCTGGAAGGAAATAACTAGATTTGCGTGTCTTGTTTTAAAGTACTGATAAACCGAAATTCTCCCACCAAAAACTTACATAGAGTCCCTTTGGAAAGTTAAACACTTCGATGAGCAGAATGTGGCAGGAAAGTAGTTACACTCCCAGGGTGGTGACACCGTCAGACAAGACCCTGTTCGTCAGTGCCGGGTTTGCAAACTTCACACCCCTGCACTGAGGTTTTCCATGTTACCATAGGCTTGGATTGCAAAAATAAAATGCTCTCCCAGACATAACCATTCCGGAGAGTCTCTCTGAATTGTTCCTGGCGTGAAGGGATTCACTCAGAGTCAAGCAGTACATTAAAAAGCAGAAAAGGACTCTAAAGATCGTTGAAAAAGCTAAGCTGGCGTAGCCCTCTTTGGAAGTCATGTGGCAGCAGAATGGGGCTCCTGTGCAGTGATCATGGTTAGCCAGTGTTTGGAAGGACACTCTTGCAGTTAAGAACCAACTCAGGTAATCAGGGCCCAAATCCTGGCTCTGCCACAGCTCTTTGTGTGACCATGGGTAAGTCACTTCATTTTCTGTGGTGGTTCCCCACCCCTGGTCTATCTTGTCTAGTTACATGCTCTTCACAGCAGGGAACATATCCTTCTAGGTGAATGGACAGCACCTACCACAATGAGAACTGGCTGTTCAGAGTGCTCTCTAGATGCTACCATAATACAAACCGCAACAAACCTCTCACAGATTCTGGAGGGAAGACGCACCATTCTGGGGAGCTCAGACACATCAACCTCCCATGGAACAGGATTTAGGGGACAACAGGAACAGAGAAAATAGGGGGGCCTTGGACATTTCCATTGGGGGGAAGAGGCCTTTTAAAAAAAAATCACTATCAGGTTGCCAACAAGTAATCAATGCTTGGAAGCCAAGTTTGATAAGACAAAAATCCCAAGGAGCACCCGTCACCTCCTGCACTGGCGGGGACCGGGGCTGATGGGGGAGCGTGAGAGTCATGAGGTAACTTACAAAACGGTTTCCTTTGTTTTTTCTGTAAACAAGACTTGACGTATCTCTCCAGTTCTCGTAAAGTCGTGGGCTTCAAGGTTTCAAAATCTATTTCTATCTCGTCGGGGTTGGAGTCCCTGAGAGAAGGTTCCCGTGACTGGATGATATGCACCACCCTGCCCAGCTTTTCCCCTGGCAGGCGGTTGATGTCCAAGCTGAGCTGCCGCTTCTCATCATAAGTCATGGGCAAGCCCTCCTCCTCCTCCTCTGAATCGTAGGGTGCAGACGCCTGCTTGCCTCCTTTTTTAGGCTGCCTGGAGGGTTCAAAAGCATAGACATGCTCACTGGTGTATTGGATCCATTTCCTCACCTCAGGTCAAACGTTCGACCACCGATGCTAACCGTTACGATCCTAACCCTACGTGAATACTGATCCCTCAAGTTGGGGGATGCCCCCTGTTCAGGATTCAATTCAGGAGAGCAGTGAAGACTGTGATTAAGACCCTGAATAGGGGCCTAACATCCCACCATTAGCACCAAGTTGATTTAGGACACAATTTGGCTTGGTACGTTGGCAATTGTTACTGGCCCTTAGAGCACCATGACAGGGTCTCCCCGCCTCAGTCAATAAGGAATTCAAAAGTTCCTCTGGGGTCAGTCAGCCCCAATCTGCTGCAGCTCTCAGGCATCTCAACCTTGGAGACGGTCAGGGCCTTAAAAAAGGAGGATCCTGGCTCTGGCTGGGCAGCATCCAGGGACATGCAGAACTAGTGCATCAAGTCATCTGGTCTCAGGGAACCGGGGCCGTCTGTTGGGGAACTCCTTAAGAGCACCAGTCGCCTGATCTCTCTGAGGAAACAGAGGGATCCGCTTTTTCCTTACTGTTCTTCTCAGAGACGCAGGACTTAGCCCGCGTTGTTTGTTAAAGAGCCCAGATCTCCCCCCAAGCCCTCACGCCAAGATAGCACCAGAGAGGTGCACCAGCACACAAAGAGAGAGTGGATGGAACCCTTTGGCGTGGGCTTGAATTTCAGGGGATCAGGTTTGGGCCCTGTTTGTGTTTTACACGGTGTCTGCATTAGGGAGCGAGAAGTCAGCTCAGAAAGGAGGGGCCAAGATCCTGAACGCATGGCAGAACTCCCATTGACTCCAACAAGACCAGGGAACTGGCCCAAGGTAACCAACCCCAATGGAGATCCTTTACCCATTTTGAACAGAACTGGAGCTTTTTAAATGTTCTGAAACATGGGTTAATTTTTAAACTCCCTTTCTCCCCCGCTGTTTTTAGCATTGGCCGGCACTCCAGCCGAGGTGGTAGTGGAAGGGCCATGTTCTTGCTGGCTAAGCCAGGGGCAGAAAGCAGAAGAAAAAGCCTGACATCTCTCCCGAGAACTCTACGCCTGGGGCATTAGAAAGAGGTGGATCCATCTCCAGCTCTGGTTTAAAGACTCAAGAGATTCTCATCAGGGTCTGTACTCTCAGGGAGGGCATTTTCATTCGTGCTCAGCGCTGCCCTATCTGTGCTCTCCTTGGAGTCGGCAGGAGCATCACCGTTGACTTCAAGAGGTGCAGAGGTAGGACAGTGCCGGGTGCTTCTGAAATTCCCACTCAAGACATTTCTCTGATGTGACCCTCCAAGACTTGGGTGGTTGCCCATCCCTAGGCCAGTGTGGATAACAGACAGTTCATTCTACAAAATGGGCAAGGGAAGGGAAAGGCTAATAAAGGAAGGCTCTGGTCAAGGTGCCAAAACACCCACCTGTTGGCTGTGGTCGTGCTGTTGGCTTTTTTAGCTGGTGCTTTCTTCTGCTGGGTCTGTTTTGCTGGTTGGGCCACCTTGGGTTTCTTCTCATCCTCAGCTTTCACTTTGTGCTTCTCTTTTTCTTTCTCCTTCTCCTTGTCTTTCTTTTTCTTCTCTTTCTCCTTCTTCTCTTTTTTTTTCTTTGGTTTGTTCACAGGCGCTTGTGACAAAGCGGCGAGCTGCTCATGCACGGCCTTCAGCTGGGGGAGAGAAGGAGAGTCAAGTCTCTACGGTAATACACTCAACTCCTGACATCAACAGCAACCATCCACCCCCATCCGCTCACACCCCTCTCATGCACACCAGCACCTTTTTGTTTTCAAGTCAGTCATGGGGCCAGGTACTGATTTCAACACGGACCTGGTTGGTAACTTTCTTTCAAGAGTAGAGTATGGGTCCCCAGAAGCTGACCCATACCTATTCTTTAGGCAAATAAAAAGTCCACCTCTCACGTGGAGAAACCCAGGAACCAAGACAGCACTGGGTAGTGCTTTGGACTGGGCATTGGGACTGTCGGGCTCTATTCTTGACTCTGCCAATGATGTGGTGGGTAAATCGCTTGACTATATAGGTGTATTCTGGTGGCACCTGGAAACCCCAAGGAAGCCCCCTTATGCACATGCAGAGCCAAACACATTAGAAGAGACAGTTCCTGTCCGCAGAGCTTACAGTCTAAAGCAAGGGGTTTTCAACCTTTTCTCGTTTGGGGACCCTTGAAAAATTTCAAATGGAGGTGGGGATGGACCCCTTTGTAGTCTGTGGACCCCCAGAGGTCCACGGACCACAGGTTGAACACCTCTGGTCTAAACAGACAAGACACCCAATGGGAAGAGAGAAAGGAAGTATCATTAACCCCGTTTTACACCAAGGGAAACTAGCCCAAGGTCCCAAAGGGAGCGTGTGATCTATTTGAGTATGCTTGAGTCTCCCCGCATGTAAAATGGTTGTGATCATCTTTTCCTAGGCCCCCGGCATGTGGTGGACCTTGATTAATATTTTGCCAACTGCTTTGGGATTCTGGGAGGAAGCATACAATGGAAGTGCTGACTGTTGTTGCAAAGAGAAAGGAACCTTCTTCTCAAAACCGTGTTCTGTAAACTAGGCTTTTCCTACACCATAAAGGCTTCAGGAGGGAATCTCGGTTGCCAACTCTCAGCCCAGAAGGAATTTTGACAACAAAATTACACCCTCCTGAAGTTCAGCTCTAACGTGCCTCTTTTGTAGACATGCACACCAACACACAGTGAGGCTGTGCTCAGAGCTGGCCAGTCTCTCACCTGCTCCTGGAGCTCAGCCAGTCTGGTCGCTCGCTCTTCTTCCGAGTCGGAGCTGTCCGAGTCAGATGAACTCTCCTCGCTGCTGTGACTGCTTTCTGTGCTTTTGCTGACGACCGGTGCCATCGGAGGAGGAGGGGCCGGGGCCTCCACTGGCTCATCTGGCATCTTTGCGAACCTCATCTCAAAGACGTCCTGCAGAAGTGGCGAGACTCAGGGTGACACTGAGGCCTCAAGCACAGCGTCCTTATTCTGTCTCTTTTAAGATCGTTGTGGATCTTAAGGTCGCTCTAGGAGCTCTCCTCAATTGTCAGGGCTCCACTGTGGTACAGAGCAGTAACTAGAAAGACATTCTTTGCCCTGAAGAGTTTGTGGAGGATCCAGCCCCTCTGAAATCAATGGGGAGCTGGATCACACCTTAACTTCTCTTTGTAAAGCTGTCTGAGAGCTACTTGGGGGCAGATCACCCAATTGTGGGTTTCTGACACCTTCCTCTGAAGTATCTGGTGATGGTCACTGACAGAGACCAGACACTGGGCTCCTGGGACCATGGGTCTGATCTAGTCAAGCAACTCCCTGTGCGTTTGCTTTGCTCACAGCTGCTTACTTGCCGCTCTGCTCTGCTGATTGGTCAGACTCCCGCTCCAGCATGTAGCCCCTATGTACAGTTCAGAAAAAATCCCAGGAGCATCAACACTAAGAGCGTCTCTGGTTTGTGAGCGTGAGAACATCTGCTGCAACAGCCTTGGATGTTGGCTTTGGGATGGCGTGTTGCTAGCATAGTTTTCAGGCTGCCCAATTTCTCCCACCTCTTCCAGGGAGTATTCAGGAGATGTATTATGTAAACTCAAGGTCACTCTCCTATCTCTCTGCAAAGCAATGATTACGCCATACTTGGAGCAGAGCATTCAGCTTTGAGTCACACTGTGTGAAGAACAGGATATAGCACAGGGCTTCTTAGGCCCTTTCCAAATACTAGGGAAGACAGGGACTTTCCTGGATTGACACCCAGAGGAGCTGAGTAGGTTCAGAATCCCAAGGGTCCCCCCCGTGTTGAATTGAAATGTACAGTCTCTGGAAGAGGCATTTGCCAACATCTTTACCTGTAATTTCCTGGCCATGGCTACAACTTCGTGGTCTGGAGGATTGTACTTGTAACAATTAGAGAACATTAACCGAATATCCGCTGCAAAACCCTGTGCGTCCTGGTATTCCCGGCTGTCCATTTTTTTCTGCAAACAAACAAGTCAAAGGGGGCAAGGGAGGGAAGAGCCATAAGCAAAACACATTCACAGTGACTGCACAGATGAAAGGTGCATCACAGAAAGAGCTCAGGGAAATAAACTGTTACCCTAAGGGAGCAGCAGTTTGGTATGGCTGGCTTAATTCAAGTCGCTAACTGACATTCCGGCTTCAGAGAATATTTTAAATAAATCCAGTCCTTTGACTACTGTGTCACAGTGATTTAAACTCTAGTGTTCCAAGACTGACAGGCTCGGAAAGGTTGCAAGAGTTCATCTTCTATTAGAAATGAGGGTTACGTAAGAAGACGTAACTTTGCATCTGTCAAAAGAGATCAAAAAATTCCAGTCTGATGCCAAAGAGGGAGCGCACTGAAGGATCACCCTTCTAGGTGTCTCTTCAGTTATAGGCCCTGTCACTGTCCCATTCCACTGGGTTTTCAGACTTAGAGGGCTAGGTCCTCAGCTGACGCATAGCATCACACCGCCATTGAAGCTGACAGAGCTATGGCGATGTACAGCAGCTGAGATTCTGGCACATGCGTATGCCCCTTAAAACTCCATTCAGTGTCTAATGTGACATCCCGCAGAACACAAGCTAGAGAATTGCACTCAGTGATTCCTGAATCGAGTCCAACCGAGGTTGAGCTCGTGTGTGTCTTTTAGAAAGAAATCCCAGCCTGACTTAAAGACACCAAGTGATGGAGAGCTTGCTGCAGCCCTTGGGAAGCTGTTCCAATCATTAATTACAACTGCTGCACTAGCTGCTTGTTACAAGTTTAAAAAAAATTGCACCTTATTTCCAGTTCGAATTTTTCCAGCTTCAACCTCTACTCATTTCTTTTCCATTTAACCTTAACTCCATTTCCCTGGGTTTGTAATGTAAAAAGTTACAACAGTCTTGGAGCAGTTTTTTACTCTTAAATAAGAGGTACGGACTCAACCTTAAGCCCAGTTTAGGGTTAGGGGATATTTTACTACATGACTTCATTCTGATAGATTTACAGCTAGGTGTGTATGTGCACATCAATTTCTTTCACTGAACATGTGAAATCTAACAGTGCAGGCTTGATTTCTATCTACTGTACAGAAAAACTATATATGCTGAATGGCTAAAAGCCTCCATTCTGCAGCTCTCTGCACCTGTAATTCTCTTTGAAATGAGTAGGGTGTTGTGTGCAGAGGGACTCCAGGCTTGGTACAGTAAAATTCACCCTTGTGCAAAGGGTCAGTGGAAAGCATATGTACCACTTAAGTGAGAAAGATGCCAATCTGTGGTCTTAAGGCATCCGGAATCCCCCTTCACTTCACTGGAAGATATATGTGGGTGAGGGCTTCAAAACGAGCTTTGTAATTAACTCAAAAGAACTCACGTGGGACCTGAGTGGCGGACAGACCTCGTACCGCAATCGACATGGATGTGAATTACATCCTTACTGAACTCATTCTGGTAGGAAATCTGCACTCAGAGAAGGGACCTCAGCAGAGCAGCACTTCCCATTGTGATTGCAGCCAGGCGTCTGTCCGTGACAAGACCCCATTTGGGGGGATTTAGTAAGCCAGAAAACGCCTTTGAGCTGCAGGATCAGGGTGGTGATAGATAGAGACGGCTGTGTGCTCCTACAGATGAAGACCAGTTTTGTCCTTGAAAACATTCCGGGACACTTGCAAAGCAAAAAAAATCCATTATAACTAAAGAGCCTGTTATTTTAAAATATGCCTTCCGGCTTGAAAGCCCTTTTTGATGATCTTGTGTTTGTTTGGCGTGCTCAATGGCTGATTATCGCCAGTGAAGTACATTTCTGTGTGTGAGGCTTTGGTTTCACCCAAAACCAAAGGTTTGCTAACTCCTGGCCATTTTAATCTCCGGATTTCGTGCGTTATTTTGTTTTCAAGCAAATTCACTCAAGAAAGAGTGAGTGCCTGGACTTCCAATGGCTGCGTGAAATGTCTTTGGGTTATAACTTTACTGCGCAGCTACTAACAGATGATGCGAGTTTGCAATTGCACAGCAGAAGGAGCATGTCTGGTCAAAGAGGGAACCAAAAAGACGGAGGGAATTGCTACACTGCAATCAGTGATATGATGCAGCCCCTGTACATATCCCGGGGTTACCTTTAACCCACCTCGCTTGTGTTCTATGGCAACAGGATTTCAGCTCAAGCTAGTGGTCCACGTAATTGCCCAGTGTCCCACGCATGTTTATGCCTGTACTTCTGCAGCCTCATGGCAACTCTTTGGATGAACCAGCGAAATTGAAGCTGGCTCAGATAGGGCGGCGCGTGCTGCAAGCACACCTACACCTGCCGTGTAGACGCACCCAACTTCCACTGACTCCTTTCAACCCCTTTGGGAGGCCCAGCCCTAGGGTTTTAGGAGTCTTTTAAATTAATACTTCCATGACATAAGACTCTACTGCCCCATCTGTGTGGTTCAGGGACAAGGGAGCTGAGTGTCAGCAGGTTTAACCCTCCAATAGTGCTGTGACATTTCCACCCGTGGGAATTAGCCCAACGCTCTTCAATCCCCACTCAAAAGGGACATGAATTGTCTCATCAAGACTGGCTGCTTCATAGGTTGGTTATTTTATAGCTAGAGAAAAATTGTCCCTTGGAATGGCTGCAAGTAAAGAAATCTTTATAACTCCCTGGAAAAAAAACCGTCTCCGTGCATAAAAACCCTGAACTCAGCGGCTCCGAAACCACAGCAGTTTGCTAGAACAAAATTAACAGAGTAGCACGTTTAGCTCCCTGGAAGCCAATGGTTCATTACGAAAGCAGCACTAATCAAATCCTCTTATACAACAACTGCTGAGTATGGCCCATCATGTCCTCCAGTGTAAATAAAGGGCAAACCCATCCATATTTATGTCTACTCAGTGACGGAGAGAGACCTAATGGCCAGCACACAGGGCTGGGAGTCAGTTGCTCTGGGTTCTCTTCCCAGCTCTTGCACCGAGTGATCTTGGGCATAATGATTCAGCGCTCTGTGCCTCAGTCTCCCGATCTGTAAAATGGGGATGATGATGCAGTGCTATGGGGAGGGAGAGTTCGCCTTTGTCCTTGGACACAGCTACAGAAGTGCAAAGTATCATTACTGAGTCCGGACTCCCTGGTAATTATTTTTCAACCTATTCAAGTGTAGTTACCAAATAAATGGCAGCAGAGATGTTACAATTTCATCCACCCCCTTTCATTATCTCCCAGAACCAGAACCAGCCTCAATGTGTATCATGCCTGCTTGCCTCTCTACCAACAGGGCCACTCTCTTCCGACCACAGAGGAATTACATGCTCTGCAACACCAGTTTTGCTCTATGATGCTCAGAGGATGCACACAGGTATATGCTCATTTACAGAGGAAACTTCTGCAAACGCCTTATGCCAGGAATGGGTTAGGAGACCTCTGCAATTCCTTCAACTCCTCCCATTCTCTCTTGGTCAGCACCCCTTTCATAGGCACATCCTCTCTCTGCACTTTCCCGGCCAGTCAGAATCAACTAAGTTGATCAGTTCATCCCTCCTTCTGCCCCCTTGCTGGAACACCCACAGTCACAAAGTTCCCTCCAAACCAGCAGGCATGTGTGGTATCCCAGCTGCTCCTCAATTCACAGCAAGGCCTTCGACAAATAACAACGCGGACATGAAAGACTGGCTCTACAAAATTAGCCGCTCATATATCCCTAGCACATCTTCTAGTGGCGAAGGTTTATTTCTAGTTTATTTCTAAGTCCCGCATTCAGCATTAGCTCAGGGGGCTATGAATGCGCTCCGCATATCAGAATTAAGACCATCACTGAATTGACGCTGGACCTTCCTACTCCTAAAACAATGCCCTCTTGAGCTACAGGAGTTGAAAGTTTTTGTTGATGCCACCCAGTGTCTAGGGTCCACCTCAATTAAATCATGTTAGGGTCACTTCTGAAAAAAATATCAACAAACCAAGAGCGATGGCAACCCTAAAACAATTCAGCAGAAAATAGTCCTGTACAGCACATCAAAGAGAATTAATTCAGGGAAATTCTACCACAGGAAAGGCCGCTCCAGAGTCTCTCTCTATAAAAGACTTTCCCGGGTTCACCATAAATTGTCTCCAACCTTTCCTGCCGTGCTAATAAAGTACACACTGCAAATGGGAAAGAATATCACTCACTGGTGTAGAAAGCGCAGCCACGTTTTAGACGTTGCCATCAGGCTTTTGAGCGCCATAAAAGTATGCACTGAGAGCCTGTGGAGAGGAACACGAATTCAGTGCTAGCCAGACACCTCAGTGTTCTCCTACATCCATGTCTTTTAGAAAAACAGGCCCAATAGCACAGAATTCAGCTAAACATCTTGCTTTGATGGCTCTTTGGGAAAAACGGTGGCCTCCTGGAAGTCAATGGGAGCACTTGCTTTACTCACGTGAGGCTCAATTTTGCAAGGTGTTGTGCATCTCTGGAAAGGACCCTCTGCAGCTTCGGCTTCCAATAACAACAGGAGTTGAGTGCACGTGGCCCCTTCAAAGATTGGGCCAACGGTAGTCCAGCCAAGTTAATGCACTATTTGAGAGAGATAGCCAAGAAAGTTCTGGCCATCGGTGATTTACTGACCATTCTTCGCAAAAGACAGCTGGCGAAGATTTTATTCATAGCCCCCCAAAATCATACAACCAAAATGGCCATCTGCATTGATACAAGGTTGTAATGACTGGCAGGGGGGACAGTCAGCTTTGGAACAAAAAGCCTTCAAAAGCCCATTAAAGAAACCAGAGCTCTCTACAGAGATTATGGGCTGGGTTTTTAATTGTGCGCACGCAATAACTGTGGGCATAAATAACTGCACGTGCATTTGCAAGAACACTGGGTGTCTATTTACCCAAGTGGGCCTGACTCTTTTATAATGAACCCACCCAACTGCATCCATAGGTGTCTAATCGTAGAATTACAGACTTCGTTAGGGGTCCACTTAAAAATCAGGGCCGTGGTCTATATTTCTTCATTTCAGATGACTAACCCTCAACATTAGAGCCCTGCAAATCCACAGATAGCCGCATCCGTGGATGTTATGTGGATATCCGCAGACCATTTCTTGTCTTCGTGGTTGGACGGTCACAGCTGTTGGACGGCTAATAGGCTCTTAGGTGGGAGAGGCAGCTGGGAGGGCTTGGCTGATCAGCTGTTAGAGCTAGCAGGGCTCAACAGCTAATGAGCTGTTTGGGGTGGCAGGTGCTCAACAGCTCGTGGAGGGCAGCTGGCTCCAAACCAGCTGATGAGCGGATGTGGGTAAATGGAAAAGAAGGAGGGTGGATTGCAGTCAGCTGAATGTTTATTCCTGCAGAAGCAGATCCACATATTTCTATCCCCGCAGGGCTCTACTCAACATTTGCAGTAAAATTTCCTATGAAAGGAAAAGGGAGCCATGTGAAAGTAATAATATTAAAACTCCACAATCTAATAGCTATATCCTGCAAACACTTACGCACCGCAGCAAATGTACTCATGGGAGCAGTCCCACTGGCCTTAAAGGGATGCCTCCTGTCAGTGAAATTACTCATGGTCAAAACAATTGACAGGATCGTGCTTTAAGCCAGTAATATTCCTTAGGACCTCCAGTGTATCCTGTCTGTCTGTCTGTCTTATAGCCCTCATCCTGCAAACACTTCAGCATGTAACTTTACCCGTGATTCGCCCCAATGAAGTTGATGAGATTACTCATCTGCGTAACTGCTTGAAGTACCAGGGAACTCAGACCGTAAATTCTCCATTGCTGAGACAAACAGGATGTTGGGTTTATAAACATTTCAGGTCTTTCTCCCGATGTACTGTCCCGATCCACTGCAGAGCAAGTACAGAGGCAGCAATGTTGATCTAACAGAATCAGTTAGATGCAGAGCTGGCAGGAATCTCCAGAGATTATCCGATCCAGCCCCTGGCATTGAAGCAGACCCAAGAAACGAAATCAGCCCTTACAGGTGTTGATCTAACCTGTTCTTAAAAGCCTCCATTGATGGGGATTCCACAGCGTCCCTAGTAACACGTTACAATACTGAACTATCCTTATCATTAGGAAGTTTTTCCTAATCTCTAATCTAAATCACTCTTGCTGCAAACCAAGCAGACTAGATCCTGCACTACCTTCAGTGGACACGGAGGGTAATTGATCCCTGTCCTTATTGTGGAAATAAGACGACTCAAAATCAGCCTATGCTAGGCCAAAACTTCCGCGGCAGGAGGAAGGTCCTTGAACCACTCCAGAATGACCCAAGGAGGAACACCAATGAGCTTTAAAGAGAAAGTCCCCCCCAGGGTCTGGTCCTGCTTGCTTTGAGATAAATGACCGTTCTCCCACCGGCCCTGAAGGCGACAGAATTGGGCTTCAGTAGTCCTGTAGCTGGTGATGTCTGGAGGCAAGGGGGCAAAACGGACCCATGAAGTTGTGCTTCAACTTTCTGGCAGTGGAGAAGGTCGCGTAATCTCATTCCTGCGGGCAGAGCCTCACAACCACCTGGATCCCCGTGGGCCTGACCGGGAATTCACGTAGAGAATCTGAAAGGCAGGAGACTGCGGCCACCCCATGCATCCCAGAGGAGTCTCCGTTGCTTGTCAACCAGACAGCAGCAACACCATATGGTCAAACTGCCGGGGGAAACTCAGCCCTCCAGCGAGAACAAGGGGGCCGCCTCTCTCACCATTTCCCCCCACCCGCCTCCGAGAGAAAAGGAAAACAGTCAAGAAAAATTCGAGCCCGCCCCTCAATCAACAGGCAGAAAAGCCTTTCTGTCTCTCAGAGCCCCGGCTTCGATCCACTCTGTTCTCCTCCAGCCACAAACCATATTCCATGCTGCCCTTCAGCCTGCCTGCCTGTTTCACTCTGCTTCGCCTCCCGAGAAATGACACATGCACCGAGAGCCAGCGGAGCCACTCTCTCAGGCTCTCAATCTGGATCAGGCCTGCGCTTCAGGGCTTTGCCACTGGCTCCCCCCTCTCTAGCCTACGCCAGAATCCCCTCTCCACTGTACGACCAGCACTCGCGCAAACTTAACTCACCCAGGCGTCTTTCCTTTTCTCCTCCCAGGAAGTCGCTGGAGGCCTTTAGCTCGGCTTGGCTCAGTGGCAAATCTAAAACGAAATCCTGCGTGCTGGCATGGCTTGGGTTTACAGAGTGAGGACAAATGCAAGCTCAGAATAAGGATGGTCTTTGAGGCATCACTCCACAAGTGGCTGCT
This sequence comes from Pelusios castaneus, assembly GCA_007922175.1. NCBI lineage: Eukaryota > Metazoa > Chordata > Testudines > Pelomedusidae > Pelusios > Pelusios castaneus. Next base: position 10,047,132 of record ML685804.1, read on the forward strand.
TGTAGGATCTCAGCCAGCAGAGAGCTGGCCCTGGGCAGGGGAAACGTTCCTGATAACACTTTGCACTTAGCATTGTGCCTCACAAACATGAGTCCTCGCAACACACCTGTGAGGTAGGGAAGTACCATCATACCCATTTTACAGCTGGAGAAACTGAAGCCCTGATAGGTGAAATTACTTCCCCCTGGCCACAGTGTCCCAGCTGGGATTAGAACTCAGGAATAATTGGCTCCTAGCCCAAGCCCATAGTGACAAAATCTCCTCCCTTAAAAAAATAAAGAGACACGGGAATAGCAGTCCCGGACACTGCAGCAGCACTTGGAAGATCTTCTGGACCATTACGGTAGTGCTTGTAAGTATCAGTGTGACTTGCCAAAGCACCTGGGTGACTTAGGAGCACTCAGAAAAAGGACGGTGACTTAGGAGCACTCAGAAAAAGGACGGTGACTGAGGAGCACGGGGCTCCTAAGTCACTTACGCATTTTTTGAAACCCCACCCATTGGCTCTAAGAGGATCAAGCTTTCAACATAAAAGTAGCAGCATCGTCCCTTCTTGCATGTGGGTGGGGGAAGTCTCATTTCAATCAACGGAGAGTCCTATGGCCAATTGAATAGCAGAACATGGGGGCAACGTGGATCCCTGCGGATAGAGAGGAAACCTCCCTGCCCCAAAAGAGATGCACCCTGAAGTTCAAACCAAAGTAAGCTAAGTTGAAATACCTGCTTCTCTACGAGGCAGCTGTGAACCACCTCTAGCTAGAAACGCTGCTATATTTGTAACATCTGCCACCGCAGAGCGACTAGATAATAATCAGGTCCCACTTGGAGTCACACAAAGACCATCCAGAGCCCACACCACACCAACAACAGATGGGAAGGGGTTCTACGGCTTGAACCCTATGAAATACCGCACCTCCTGTGTTCAGAGCACAAAGCTGTCAAGGCACGTTTGTTTAGACAGCCAGACTAGCTGCCCTGGAAGCTGTTGGCACTGTACAGTGTGCCATACAGGGGACAGGGAAACATTCCAGGTCATGGAAAAAGGGAAACAAAATAGAAAAAAAAAAAATCCGAACGGTCCACAAATCCGGATAATTTTCCACCCCACCCACCAAGAACCGACTCCCTGAAAGCGTGGTAGCCCATTGTATATTGACGGCCAGAGAGGTAAGGCACCCTGCCCCATAGGTGGTAAATGAGGACGTACTTTCACAGTACTGAGATCCATGGGGTGTTTGATAATATCGTGATAGTCATGTAATTCCAAGGCCTCTGCATCCACAGGCTTGTAAAAGGGCCACGCGTAGGCTGCGTGTTTCTTAGACAGCATCTCCTTCAGAATGCTGTCACAGTATTTGAGGTGCTCGGAGAGTTTGCCCTTCTTCCCCGCGTGCTGGGGGACCTCCCCATCTTCGAGGTCTTTCTTTGGTGGTTTAATGGGCCGGCCGCCGCTCTCTCGACGCGCTACGACTTTCGCCTGCTTGGGGTCAGACAGCGGGGTGGGTGACTCACTCCGGCTGGCAGTGATGGCTGAGGTGGTGGGTGTGGTTGTGTCTGCTTTTCGCTTCACTCCCTTTTTCTGAAACAAAGAACAGCTGGTTGTGAACACAGGTCCCCCCTACAGGCTCTGCTAGCCTATGCTACTCACCCAACACAAACGTTTCTTGCTATAGATCTGGGAGTCCCCTCTTACTTACACCAGGTTTGCATATCTGTAGCTCCATTGACAGCAGCAGAGTTGTCCCTGAGTAATACTGATGTGAAAGAAGAATCAGGTCCTTAGGGAAGCAACTCCACTGTAGACAATGGGAATAGTCACAGAAGCTAGGAGAACCTGCCTGGTTAAAGATTTTCAGGATCGAGCCCTACACGGTGAACTCAATTGCTCACCCTGCTGAGTCATCACTCGGTCAGTGGGACAAAGCTGAACTCAGGCAGGTAACTGCTTATGAATAGGAGTAAAAGTTTCACAATCTGTTCCCAAGGAAATAAGATCTATTCAGTGACTATAAATCCCCACATTGTGATTCGTCCCTGCAGGGATGGTCTTTGGTTTCTGAAAAACTTGCTTTCCATGGAAATCTGGGTGGGCAGGGGAATTGTGATTTCAAGCAGAAATAGTTTTGCAAGTAAACACTGCAAAATTAAGTAATTACGAGCCTCTTTAACATGCAGGCAGAATATACCTAAAATATACAGATGACTCTAGGAAACGAGTTATTTGTGCACAGAGTGCATCAGGAATTAAAGAGATTTCTGCGCAGGGTGGGTAAAACTGGAAGATCTGGGTTAAAATTTTTTCCCCGAACTCACAAATTCACAGCTAATTTGGGGGGAACAAAAAAGAAAATCAAAAAATCTTATGCCTCAAAACAGATGCAACCTCATCTCACCTTGTGGCATTAATCTGTACATTTATCGTACCAGCAGCTCTGAAGTGGTAATGCCCACGTGGGCAGTAATTAGTGAATAGGATTCAAACCATAGTCATGCCATTTACGGTATTAGAATTTATTTATGTTTGTATAATGCTGGAACAATAGGACCCCAGATCTTGATTGTGATCTGTGGGTGCTCCCAGGGCATAAATAAAAGTATCTAGATCTTATATAGCGCTTTTCCTGAGTAAATTTCAAAGCACTTTTACACAAAGGAGGTCAATATCATGAGCCCCAGTCCATAGCTGGGGAAACCGAGGCATAGAAAAGGGACATGATTTGGCCAAGATACCCCACAGTAGGCCAATTCTTGCTATCCTAGTCTACACCGCACTATTAACAGCACTGTTTTGCTGTGAAATTTCAAGAAGAGGGAAAAAAGATCCTGTTTCACGAGATCAGTGTTTCTCAGCCAGTGTTCCGTGGGACACTGGTGCTCTGCAGACTAAGTGCAGTTCCATGACCCACCCCAACCTTCCCCGTGGGGGGTTGGGGGACGAAGCTGAGTGGAGGCAGGAAGGAGCAATTTAAAATGCCCCAGCTGCAGCAAAGCTTCCAGGGACACAGCGGCAGATGTTGACACATGCCTGGAAGCTTTGCTGAAAAGCTGGGGCATTTTAAATCTCCCGCCACTGTTACCAGCTTTTTCGAGAACCTCAAGTGTTCCACGTAAAGTTAATAATACCGTTAGGTGTTCCCCCATCCACTAAAGGTTGAGAAAAACTGCACTAGACTACACTTTTATCCAGTTTTTTACTTTAAAAACTGGTATTCTGCCAGCATGTGTTTGGAGTAATAATTTATTGGGAAATGAAATTAGCAAACGAAGTGCTAAAATGCAGGTGCTCAGCCGGTAGCAGGAAACAGTCAGTAAGAAAGACAGAACTTGCTGCTCCCACTGATATTTCTCGGGTACATGAAACATGCAGCTGCATCCAGAACTGGAGTGCCCTTCGGCAGTCCTTAATGTGACAAAAATCCCTGGGACCACTCAGGAGTCAGGAAATGCAAAATCAGGTCCTTCCTGCTTTGTTCTATGCCCGCTTGAAATGAAAATGGAGCTGTACGTTCCTAGGGCCTGCTCTTCCAATCCTGCAAGGTGCAGCCTAATATCACGTAAGGGACACCTGGTGGCAACAGAGATTTCTTAAGTGGCTGGAGGCTACAGCCCTGGAGCTGACAGTGGCCTTTAAGCTCTTGCAGCTGGCTAACTGGCCTCACCTCAATCCCTGGAAAAATCATGGAGCAGGTCCTCAAAGAATCAATCCTGAAAAACTTGGAGGAAAACAGGGTGATCAGGAACAGTCAGCATGGATTCACCCAGGGCAAATCATGCCTGACCAACCTGATTTCCTTCCATGATGAGATGACTAGATTGGTGGATGCGGGAAGAGCCGTCGACGTGATATACCTCGACTTTAGCAAAGCTTTTGATACGGTTTCCCACAGCATTCTTGTCAGCAAATTAAGGAAGTATGGGTTGGATGAATGGACCGTAAGGTGGATAGAAAGCTGGCTAGCTCATCGGGCTCAGCGGCTAGGAATCAATGGCTCAATGTCTAGTTGGCAACCAGTAATGAGTGGAGTGTCCCAGGGGTCAATCCTGGGGCTGGGTTTTTTCCACATCTTCATTAATGATCTGGATGATGGGACAAATTGCATGCTCAGTAAGTTTGCGGATGACACCAAGCTGGGGGGAGTGGTAGACATGCTGGAGGACAGGGAGAGGATTCAGGGAGACCTAGACAAATTGGAGCATTGGGCCAAAAGAAATCTCATGAGGTTCAACAAGGACAAGTGCAAAGTCTTGCACTTAGGGATGGAAAAATCCCATGCACTGCTATAGGCTGGGGATTGATTGGCTAAGGAGCAGCGCTGTAGAAAAAGACTGGTGGTTATGGTGGACGGGAAGCTGGATATGAGCCAACAGCGTGCTCTTCTTGCCAAAAAGGCCAATGGCATATTGGGCTGCATCAGGAGGAGCGTTGCCAGCAGATCAAGGGATGTGATTATTCTCCTCTATTCGGCACTGGTGAGGCCGCATCTGGAATACTGTGTCCAGTTTTGGGCTCCCCACTACAGAAAAGATGTGGACAAATTAGAAAGAGTCCAGTGGAGGGCAACAAAAATGATGAGGGGGCTGGGGCACATGACTTACGAGGAGAAGGAACTAGGTTTATTTAGTCTGCAGAAGAGAAGACTGAGTGGGGATTTGATAGCAACCTTCAACTACTTGAAGGGGTGCTCCAAAGAGGAGGGAGCTAGGCTGTTCTCAGTGATAACAGAGAACAGAACAAGGAGCAATGGTTTCAAGTTACAGCTGGGGAGGTTGATGTTGGATATTAGGAAAAACTTTCTCACTAAGAGGATGGTGAAGCATTGGCATGGGTTACCTAGGGAGGTGGTGGAATCTCCATTTTTGGAAACATACAAGGCCAGGTCAGACAAAACCCTGGCTGGGGTGATTTAGGGGGAGTGGTCGGACTAGATGACCTCATGAGGTCCCTTCCAACCCTAAGAGTCTATGATATTTGGGGCACCAGAAAGTCCAACTCCAAGGGAAATAACTCATGTTTGTAACCAGCAGTTACCCATCTATAAAAATGTGGTATTGCAAAGAACCAGGTCGTCAGTTGCTTTGTTTACCTTGACGACTGGTGGCGTCGGAGGAACCACGGTCATGATCGGAGCAGCAGGTGGAGGGGCGGCAGCAGCAGGAGGGGCGGTTACAGGTGGGACGTTTGCAGTGATGGTTGGCACAGGCGTGGCGGCGATAACAGGGGTCTGCGACACAGCTGGAGGGACGCTCTGGAAAGGGGCTGGTGGGGAGACGGATGACACGGCTGCTGCTTGCTGCGCTGCTTTAAAACAATACAATGGAACACATGTGACACAGCAACCGATTCAACGGCCATGCAGGCAGTTTGACCAAGAGAAGCTGTGGTCTCTGGGCTCTATAGCAATGCTGTCTGGACCTTTCCATTCTCTCTCTGCAGCATCTGGACACCCATATGTGAGCAATCTGCTCCAAGCCCTAACAGTCAGCTGCGCTGTTCTTAAGGGGTGGACAAAAGTAGCTCACAGCTAGGCGCCTGCAATTTTACGTTTGGTCACCCAGAGGGCGCTCCTCGATTACATTTCTGCAGTGGAGTTAGGTGACAGACTACTAAAACTGGTCGCCAATTTCTGGTAACCAGAAACATAGACTTGTCGAGGCCTGCTGTTATGGGACTATTTCTCTCTCTCCTTCCGGCCTCGCTCCAAACCAGCTTGTGCTCAGCAAAGAAGGAGACCATCAGAGGATAAGGAATGGAGATAATTCTCTAGAAAGGATGCCAAACTATTCACAGGAAGAAAACCTCCCCTGAGTTCAATCTGTCTTTGCTGCTGATCTGCACAGTTAATGATGAATATCACTTGCTGATGAAACTGAGCAAAAAACTAGATTTTCAGCCTCAGTAGCAATCCTCAAAGAAATAAAAAAAAATGTCCATTCTGGGTTGAATCAAAAAGAAAAATGTTCAGATTTATTGGCAAATTGAAAAGCCAACCAAACATTCATTTCAGGATGAATGGAATGGTTTGTTTCGATTTCTATCATTTAAAAATATTTGATTTAATTAATGAATTAATTTTTTTAATAAAAAGAAATTTAGAATCAAGAGTCGCTGTGAACCGGAACATCAAAACGGTTCATTTTAAAAATGCCAACATGAGACGTGCACATTTTTCAGGATTATTTTTTGTTGGTTTTCGGGTTTTCCCTGCTGAAGCCATTTGGCAAAGCTAACACGAATTCACAAAACATTTCAATGTTGCTCAATCTGCATTTTTTTCCACTAAAAAAGTCTTGTGCAAAAGAGTTTCACCTAGGCCTACATATTGGTACATTAAATCTAGAGACCTCACAGATCCTTACAGAAAAGGGTGAGGTGGCTGGCCCACGGTTACACCACGAGGGAAAAGCAAACTGGGAACAGAAGCCAGTTCTCCAGTTTCCCAGCCCAATGCATTAACACTACACCATCCTGCCATCCTTGTTATGCTGAGACGGTGGGGTATCCCACAGAGGGGGCTGCAATTTAATACGAGGGGCAAGTGTTTTGTTGTGACAACGTTTTAATATTGACTCATGAAAGAATCATCCCTTGCGTTTCTACAGCACCTTTAAAGGATGCTTTACAGCCACAGTGCCCCAAGCGACACAGGAATTTTTATCCTTAGTTGACAGATATGGAACTTGAGGCACAAAAAGGGCAAACTGACTTACCCAAAGCCACAATACGACCTTGTCTACACAAAAATGTGCTGTGTTAAGCCTGTGCAACGCCCCACCCTCTTTTGTTTTTATCCTGGTGATTCCAGTGGGAGTTACTCCTAGACACCTGGCCCCGCCTTTTATCTCTCTGTGCTACGGAGTCAAAAGCCGTGTCCTACTCTTGGGCGTCCCATGAGGATAAATACGGGTAAAGCGTCAGATACTACAGTGAGGAGTTCCCCATAAGTACCGTAGAGCAGTGGTTTTCAAACTTAGAGTCGGGACCCAGCACTGGGATGCAGATCCTCAGGCACTGGGTGGTGGCAAAAGACAGGAACGCATTGCTCAGAGATGGAATTGTTGGGTATGGGCATAAATGATTTTTTTCAACTGGATCCTGAGAAAAGAAGTTTGAAAACCATTGTCTTAGATCAATGTTTCTCAACTGGTGGTCTAAGGAACAGCGGTGCTCCATGGATACAGTGATGGTGTTCCGCGACCAACCTCCAACCCCTCTCTGTCCGGGAGGGTGGTGGGGGAGATGAGTGAGGAGCAACGTGGCCAGCTAACGCATGCCCTGAAGATTTAAAATGCCCCAGCTGCGGAGAAGCTTCCAGGTGCGCATCAGCATCTGCCGCCACCTTACTCCTTTGCTGGGGCAGGGGCATTTTAAATTTCCTGCTGCTGTTACCGCCAGCACCGAAATCGCTTGGACATAACTCCCATGGTAAGACTTTCTTTGACAAACCTTACTCCAAGAATAGATGAACTTTGTTCGAACATGCAGGCCCCAGATTCCCATTAAAACTTGAGGAATGTTTTCAGTTGTGTGCATAATCCTTATGTATCTACTCTTTAGAAAGAAACTCATGTTATATTCATAAAATTGTATTTAATTTGCTCTCTGAATCGTTTTTGCTTGAAAGCGTAGTACGCCGATATTACGAACATTACAGCCGGAATATACTGGCTTCTTCGAGAAAATATTCATCAGGCGTTCCACATAAAGTAATTGAAAACGTTAGGTGTTCTCTGGTCCTCTGAAGGTTGAGAAACACTGCCTTCGATAGACAGACAAGCAAGATCCGCAAGTCACGAATCTCATTCATCCGCCCTAACCTTAGACTATACTCCTTTCCTATCCCACTCACACGTACGGTGAGGCAGGACGGAAGGTGGGTCAGAAATCAACAACAGGATTGCAATCTTCATTGTCATCTGGTCCCATCAGTACCTGCATTCTGCGTGCCCGCTGACGGCTTGCGACCTTTGCCCTTAGGAACCGGCGGTAAGAGCTCAACTTCCTCCTGGGGCATCTGGGCTACTTTCTGCAGAAAAATCTTCTCCAGGGCCTGCGCCATGAGGACGATGTCGTCCGTGGGCTGGATGGACAGAACAAGGCAGCAGTAGCAGAACGCCCCCATAAGAAGCAAAGAGGTGCTGAAAGTCTTCGCTACAGCATTGTTTTATTCCCTCCTCGCCAGAAACGTACACTGCCTTCCGATGAACGAACGTTCATAGCTCGGAGAATTAAATGACTCTTTCCCTCTTCTCCGGCTGTCACTCGAGCCTCAGTCGGTGCATCTACACAGCAATAAAAAACCCGCAGTGCCAAGCAGCAGAGCCCGGATCGACTGACTCCAACTCAGGCTGCGGGACTAAAAATAGCGGTGTAGATATTCAAGCTTGGGCTAGAGGCTGAGTTCTAAGGACATGTCTACATAGGACGCAAAGGCTGGAGTCTGAAGGAGCCAGAAGGGAGGGTCTCAGAGCTTAGACACCTGAATGTTCCCACAACAGTTTTTAGCCCCACAAGCCCAAGTCAGTTGACCCAAACCAACCAGAGCCATACGGCAGGGCTTTTATCCCCGTGTAGACGTGCCCTAAGACACAGCCTCTTGCAATGCCTCAGAGCCCAGGCCTGATTGCCTAAACTGCAATTTTATAGCCCCACAGCCTGAGGCCAAGATGCAGCCAGCCATGGGTCTTTTATTACAATGTACATGTACCCTCAGACTCCCGTTCTTGACCAGCTAGCAAATAACAGTCTCTAAATACAGTCCTCCCTGACGAATGAGAAATGGCTTCCTTTAGAAGCCCACACCATTCCTGCCCTATACCTCAGCTTGGAGGCAGGGAGCTGCACCCAAAGCGCTGTCAATCCTTCTCTGGCAAAACACTGGAGAAAAGAAGAAACTCCCCCCTCGCTGCAGCACCGGCTGATTTATTTATTTAGTTCAGCTCGCTCCCCAGCATGGTTCAATGAGGAACTCTCTTAGGAAAAAGAATCCGAGGAGTAAAAAGCACTTCAAAGCCCAAACAAAAAAAGAAAAAAGCAGCAGCATATATAAGCAACCGACAAAGTGCACGAGGGATTTATGGAAGAAGGCATGAGGCATGGACAGCAGATGTAATGATAGGAGTTATTTACCTGCCCTCTGCTGCTGAGAGGAGTAGCTGATATTAGTTACTACTGGACAAAGAGAATTACACGCAGCACTTACATTCCACTTAACATCTACAAAGTGTTGTGCAAACAGTAGCTACTCTGAAAGAATTTCAAAGTAAAATTAAAAGGCCTGAGGTCTTGATTGACTGACTCTGTCACTCCGAGATATAAATTCGGCCAACAGTTAAGAACACTTTTGTCATTTTAACCGGTGCAGGGAAAGAAACATGCAACACGAAGACAGGTTTGTACGTCTAAAACGATGTGGTTACCATTCATAGCATTGCATGTCGTGGCAAGGAGAGCCTCGTGTGCCAGCTAACCCTAGTCGAAAGCTGACGTGTAATAGCCACGCACAGGTTTCCCTACTCAGCGCCACAGCTTTGCATTTGTCTGCGTTCTTTACCTTGTTGTAAATGTAACAATTTGTAAACATTGTGTTGAAATCTTGCATACATTCACTGGCACTCCAGTAATAGTTATGTTCCAGTCTCTTCTTAATTGTGCCCATGTCCATCGGATTTTTGATTATTTTGTGATAATCCTGTTTGAGAAATAGTAAAGCTGTTATACACAACACTGATCTGGACCTGTTTGTTTACAGCAGAGGCACCCAAACTTTTCGGCGTCACACCTCCTTTCTGATTTTTGAGAAACCCTCACGCCTCCCCACCTCTCCTTTATCATCATCCAACCCCCTTTGAACGACAATTCAATTTGGAATTGTACAATTAAAAATAACCATAAATAGGTTTTCTTGACACAAAACTTTTTTGCTACGAAAATTTCACAGCATCGTGCCCCCCTGGGATTTTCTGCACGCCCCTGAGTTTGGGAACCCCTGGTTTACAGGCTTGTTAGCAGAGTGTTAAAAGCATCCTCTTCCATGCCCTGCCTCACTCTCACTCACTCACTCTCTGCTCAGACTGCCGAAATAACCTCTGCTTCCACTTACTCCTCAGTGGGGAGATTTAAACACACTCTTAATTTATAAGAATGTTCTTAATTCATAAACCTCAGGATTTCCCTCAGAGGTGCTGAAAGATCTGCACACAAACGGGCAAGAGGGACTCTATCAAATTTAAAGAAAAAAAAAAATCAATCTTGCCCCAAACATTTTCTATCTGATACTGAAAGGAAAACAAGTTTTTCAACCAGCTTTCCATGGAACATGGTTTCAACCCAGCTGTCCCTAATCTGCTTATCAAATGCAGTGTTGATTTATAGCACAGAGCGCATCAACGCTAGACCAAACACATAAGAACAGACATTGCTTTGTTCTGTTCATTCCTTCTAAATCAAGTGACCCTCTGGACCCAGTATCTGACAGTCAGTGGTTTCGGGACATGTGGTGCACGGGGCCACATCTCTGCCCACCTTGGCTAACTGGACCTATCATCCATGAACTTAGTGAATTCTTTTTTGAATGCAGCTGTGGCCCAGGGGCTGGGGCCATTTCTGGAGCCAAAGTTGGGGACAATCATGTTAGTTGTAACACACAAGGCCTCACTAATGAATCTGCTGGGTTAGCTGCTTGCTTTAAGGATTGCCTCTGAAATGGGCAACCCTAACAGTGGGCATTAAAAGGAAGGGTCACAGCATCAGCTGAGGAACGTTAGCAAACAGCTGGGTGCCTCTTCCTGAAATATTGCTTTCCAGGGGCTTCCTCTTTAACTGGTGCCCAACCAGCACTACTCCCAGGCAGCAGCAGATGCTGAATTGTCAACGGGTCCCCTCCAAGTTGGGCAGGGAGTGGGCAAGGGTTCAATGGATCTAATTTGCATATCTTGGGAGATGGTGGAAGGGTCCCTGCTCCTATGCCATGTGAAGCCTTATGTGACCATTGGCCATCTCCATGCCTAACACCAGGGAATGACCTGAGAGACCAAGTATGTCTGGAGCACACAAGAAGCAATTGTCATGGAGCTACGAAGGAGGGGATGGAAAACTTGGCTCAGTTTCTTGGCCTGTGTAGATTTGATTTAAAGTAACTTCTTCCACCCACTGCTTCCTTCAACTTCTCCCTTCCCTTCCAGCCACTACCCAACTCCACCTTATGGAACTATCAATGTTATGGACTTCAAAAGATGATCTTGATCCAGTCCATTAATTCAGGTAATAATTAGCAAGAACTGAAGTGCTCTCAACTGAGATCACAGACTCATACTTTCCGGAGTCGCACTAGAAAGCACCAAACAGTTCAAAGCAGCCAGAGCTACTTTGGGGCAGCCTGCCCTGATGCATGAGTACATGGGGCTCATGTCTTTATAAAAGAGGTACCTAGGTTTTACCCTCAGTTGCTGGCTGCCGGCCCAGGATTAGAGAGGAGAAAAGAAAGAGCATGACTCAGAGCTCAGAGAGAAAGAAGCTCAGAGAAGCTCCATTTACTGGTTAGTAACCTAGTTTCTCCTGTGTTCTCTGGCCTGCACAGAGGTTGGCACCCAGATGGGCTAGAAGCAGAGGAGCATTTGTCTGACGAGAGTGATGGAACGTCAATTTCAAATGGGAGAGTCACTGTTGGTTCTATTTCTTCTGTTTTGGGTTGGGCGTTCCAAGGGACCTAGCAAAGAGTTGCCCCTTGATGGCAAGCCTTCTCTCTTCTTCCTTGGCAGCAAATCCAGTAAAGCCAATTGGAAACACAATGTATGCTGACCTGGTGCAAGGTCTCTCTGATGTGACCCTGTACAAAGTAAGCCCTCTGCAAACCCAGTGAGAATAGTTTTCCCTTCCCAAAGCGGGCAAAGTAGGGATCTGTGGTGGACATCAGATGGACCTTGCTTTCCTGGTGGTGTCTGATTTGCAAATGGCAAATTCTGAAATGTCAGAACTAGGACAAGCTTGAAAAAATGATCTACGATCAAATGGGATCAAGAACATGACTACCAAGTTCATGCAAAATGTTAACAGGGAAACTGTCTTTGTATGCTGGCCATACTGAAGTAATTGGGAGCTGTGTGCTTGCTTCTGGAAAAATGACTGAACCTGGGATCTAAGAGGTTGAGTAGATGTCTTTAAAACAAAACAAAACAAAAAAGAGCTTTGTGCAACATGAGTTTATGAGATAAAGGCCTTGTCTTCATTTAAAAGGGCTTGCTGGTATAGTTACACGGGGAAACCTCCCCAGAGGAGAGGCAACTTATTCCAGCCAAAAAACTCTTTTACTGGTAAAACTTAACCCGGATCCCCAAACAGAATAAGCTATACTAACAAAAGGACTTTTTGGCCCTTATAACTACATGTACACTAGAGTTTTTGCCGGCACAGCCACGTTGACTAGCAGTCTGATTTTCTTCCACACTCCTACCCCACAGAGCTATGCTGGTAACCCTTTCCAGTGTAGACCAGACCAACGTTAAGAGAGTATGGCATGAAGTGAAATCACTATTTCCGTTCTTTAGTGGTGCAGGTGCTATTCCTGACCCAAAGATTTCAGGAAAGCCTTCTGCTCTTGGAAATCCCATTGCATAATTACACAAAGCTGTCCATAGACTCCTTCCCTGGGTATAAATCAGAAGCTATTAAGCTAACACTCTAATCTACAGCAAAACTCAAAGACAGCTATGGCCTGAGGCACTGCTTGATAAAAAGATCCAAACAATACAATAAAATCCATCTACTGATGGATCAGAGTTAACATAACTTCTACCAGGTCTGCGAAAGGCCATCTGATACTCAGGGTCCTGGGAGATGAAGAACTACCCCACTCATTTTGCTATGGAGTGGCTGGTGTTTAGCATGCCAACTCTGAGGAGGAGTTGGTGAATCAGAAGGAACCTGCCAACATTTCACCTTGGCTGAGCAAAAATGGCAAACGGTTCAAGCGAAGCTCTCCTGGGAGCAGGACACAAAGGAAAGGAAACAGAATACTTACGGGTAAATTCAATTTAATTGCATCTACAGGTTGGTAGAAGGGCCAAGCGAACTGATGCTTCCACAAAGTCTTCACCACAACGTTCTGCATGTACTGCAATTGGTTGGTCTTCCGCCCGGGCTTGTTGGGGTTGGTGACTTCTGGGGGAGGTGGATTGACAGGGCCCTGGGGAGCCTGTATCGCTGATGTGACAGTCGACATCTTCCTACCTCTGGATCTCACTTACTGTCGCAGCAGCAACTAGGAGATTCTCTGTCTTCCTTTATGCTCCCTGAATGGGATTGACATCCCATTTCCAGGGCCCAACCATGCAACCTAGACCATGACAGAAAGGAGGAGTGTAAATAGAGACACTTAATTGAAACTCACATGGTCAAAAACAATACACACTGTAGAAGTGGCTAAACGCAAACCCTTCACCTGATCCATTGCATTTGCCATCATAAGCTCAAACCTAAATACCTTGATTAAATCAACCCATGGTCTGCAGAGCACTTGCTAGTGGTTTGCAGAAAACTGGCTGGTTTCACAATGCTAGTTCTTGCACCTGGTTTCATTTGCTTCTGCCAACACCTCAGAAGTTCACTGCAAAGAAGAACCTGGATGGTACAGAAGCAGCTGGAAATAAAGGGTAGGAGCCAGCTATGCTGTACACAAACATTTACTACAGTTGCCCTAGGTATATTGCATCATTGAGAATCGGATCTTGACCAGAAGGGGAGGTGGTCTGATGAATTGCTTAGGAAGACAGCCCCAGAGATGATCGCTTTATTAAGATGAACTCCATACCATGAAACTCTTCAGGGCAAGGTCTGTCTCTTACTTTGCCAACTACAACGTGCACCCTATTTCATTTGGGGATAGGAAGGTGCTACTGCAATTCAAAAAGCATTCAAAGAGTTTGTCAGATCCCTGAACAGACAGAGCTTTTACACCCTGTCTTTTAATAGTACATCAGAAATACAAATACACACAAAATTCATTTATTTAGCTTCAGGTTTTCTCTAGCATGTTCCTGGGTGACAAATTGTCTTGCATCACTTTGTCTTGGACACTGCATTGTAAACATCTGTGTCATCGTCCATAAACAGTTCAACTCACAGCGAAACGCAGCAACATTTTTCATGACAAAGAGACCACGTGGACTTTCTAGCGGCGAACTATTTTAAATACGTTCAGACAAGTACACAAATACTCACTGACATATGTTTCTAGGATATGTGGCGAAAACACTGCCACAAAAGAAGGGAAATACAGAAACACCAGTGAAACATGAAAAGGAACCCAGTCTAAAGGAAGAGCCTAAACAAAATTCTCATTTAATGTATTTTTAACCATTACAGCTGAAAATCAAGACTGAGTATAGAACGTCAACCTACCCGTTGAATAGACGATTAGATGGCAGAAAATCCTGGACACTTCTTTAATTTAGGGAGGTTTATAAAATTAGATTCTTCATAGAAACATAGACACATCTACATAAAAGAGGGATGATTCAATATGAATATCTCAGTCGCACCCAGGTTGCTGAGGCATGAGCTTTCACAGAAACCGTATTCCATGAACCTTGCAGTAACCAAGAGAACAAAACGGGAAGCATTTTGTGATGGCAGCGGGATAGTGACATAAGAGGCAAACTTGGCCAATCAGAAACGGCTTTGCTCTTCAAGATGGAATGTGTATAGCCAATCTGGGCCCAGCTTTTCTGGGCTCAGGAGAGGCTCTTATTTCTCCAAGGGCATTGGTGCAGAAGCAAACAAATCCATGTCTGGCATGCATGTAAAACACGGGAGCCACCTATGATATGTACATAGAACATGGGAACCCACCTATGAATCCATCCATCATCCATTCACTTACATCCTACCAGTGCTCAATAAATCCTCTCATCTCCTGTGCTTCCACAAACTGACGGGCCTGCAATGGGAAGACCCAGGATAGACAACTGAAAACTCTCTCCCCATCAGCTTTTCTCTCACATCATGGAAGCCATGGGGTTCAAGCTCCATGGGACAGGCAGAGTAGGTGTTTCCATTCAACCTTCACCTAAGATCATGTTGGTTCCATCGGTAGCTTACATTGGGTCCTCTTTGCATAGAGGATTTCCAGCTACCAGGGTTTTGTTTTTGTCTCGAGGATGGTAGCCCAAGGTGGGTGGGATGACTGGAAAGAAATGACGCTGGTGTGAGCTGGTCAACGTTTTTCAAACATCATCGTGTTGACGTCAGCATTTCAAAAATTTAAATACAAAACAGAAATACGTGTTCACACAATGGAATTCCTTGTTTATTGCCAAAATATTTCAAAGTGTTCAAATTCAAGAAAAAAACAAATTCAAGAAAAAACAAATCTAACAGGAATTGTTGGCAGCACTGTAATATGAACAGCGATTAAGTAATAATTAATTACCTAAACCAAAGGGATCTGTTAGTTTAAATATCAAGAGAATTTGAAAAAAAAAAAAATTAAGTGTCAATGTTTCCTGCCTTTTTCCCCTTCCATCCCAGCTCTGAACTGGGCCTCTGTGCCGATTTCAGGCACCTACAGACTAGAACCAGATATCATCTAACCAGCACCTATAACATTGACTGAAGCCTCTAACATGCATCCTTTGAATCTAATATTTACTTCAGTGTTTTGGTTAATAAGCTGAACCCCAAAGACTGAAAGAAAAACAAATCTATTCGGGGGATCAAGTTTTTGAGGCAACCTTAGGTGCAGGGTGTCGGTCATATTTTGTTAACTTATGTATCACATATCAAGATTTCCTTCTATTGTATTTTAAAATTATTGAGGATAAATACAAGATCTTCAACACCACCACCAAAACACCTTGTTTTTCTTAGAACTTCCAGCCTCTTCCTGTCCTGTTTTCAAAACACGCTAACTTGGAGAAGTTCTCTTTTTATTTTTAAAGGCACTGAACCAGCATCTAGGGAGAGTCACTGAATTTCTCTGTGCCTCATTTCCTCATCTGTACAATGGGGATAATAATATTGCCTTTCTCCCTTATTTTGTTGGTCTTGACTAAATAGATGTAAGCTCTTTGGGATGGGTGCTATCTTTTACTATGCTTTTTCTAAAAGATACGCTCTAGTTCACACAGGAATTAATTCAGGGAAGTTTTATGGCTTGTTTTACAAAGAAGGTCAGAGTACGTGATCACAGTGGTTTCTTTTGGCTTTATAACCTTTGAATGTGCCTGTTTCTACAGTACCTAGCGTAATGGGGTACCATTCTTAGTTGAGACATCTTGGTAGCTCTGTAATATGAACAGCAATTAAGTAATAATTAATGACATAAACCAAAGGGATCTGTTAGTTTAAATATCAAGAGAATTAAGCACCTTAGCAAGAATGAGAACGCTCGGAGTATGTCAGAGGTGAGAGAGAACTTCTCCCACAAGCTGAGCATGTTATTTGCTGTATAATTTATACTGTATAAGAACTCAAAAGGATTCTGGCTATTCAGTCCAGGTGAGTTTTTTATCTCCTCTTATGCCCAAGTCGCCTAGTCTTAACTCAACTGAATCATCACAGGCTGAAGCCCAGAAACACCAGCATTTTCTAATATATGTTTTTCATTCAAAATACAGTTTATTTGTAGAGGTGTTTCACCATTCAGTGGGTCATAGATCTGCCAGAGCATTTATACAGCCTCTCAGCCTACTTCATTCCCTTAGGCCAAGAGACAACTGCGAAAGTCTGTCATGTTCACAGCCCACACAGAGAGAAATTGGAGAAGAACAAATATTCTTGCTGGAAGGTTGCAATGTAACTACTTTATTTCTTATAAGTCAGAGCCACAACAAAGAAGAACCTAAAAACAGAGAGAGAGAAAACGGGCTGCTCCCTAACAGCTCACCTCACCTTGCTTTAAATGCTGGCTCTTTCCAGACTGACTCTGCGGCTGCGCAATTTCTTACAGAGTCCTTGAGCCCACAAACAGGATTAGAACCATCGGCCCAACACATACACACTCAAAGTGAAAACTTGCAATTCCAACCAAGTCCTCAACACCGCACACAGTTCTGTTCCTTGCCTTCCTGGGGGCTAGATAAAGTTGCTGTACAGTAGCGCCCATTATATGTTAGGCTCTCTCCAAGTCTCAGAGGACCTCACAAGCTACCGTACACACAGAAGCAGATGAGCAGAATGTCAGATGCGGTAATTGGCAAGGTTTGTTTGACCTAGCCAAGCTTGGATGATGGTATACAGAAGACTTGGTCCTTCTCTGTGAAATGCACCAGGTCTAGAGGAAGGTTCAGTCACATGCAGGGTTTAAAGCAGATCGAAAGAGGAGCAGGAATTCTCTGCAGACACAAGGTGGAGGGGATACGCCTCCTGCTCTCACTCCCTCAGACCAGAAAGGGGATGGGAATCCCTCCCTGTGCTTTCAGCAGAGGACAGGGACGTTGTGTTCTCCCTCAGCACCTCTTCCTTGAACCTTTGCCTAGAGAGTTTCCTGTTTGCTGCAGGGACTCCTTTGATTCTGCTTTTCTTCTCCTTTACTTCTCTTGCTCCCATGTTTAAATGTAAAAGTAGGTGGTGGAGTAGCAGCTTTTGGGGCCATGTGGAAGGGAGGAAATTCCACAGGGCGCAGCCTAAGAGCTGCCATGAAGACAAGGCCCGGGGAGCTCAGCTTCTTAGCTCTCTTTAGTTTGGGGCGAAATCTGCTCATTCATTAGATGCATTCACAACAACAAGCCCGATAGAGCCCTGATGTTGGCTGGGGCCTCTGGGTGCGATAACAGGTTATTGCCCTGTAGTTTTACACTAGCAAAAGCTCAGACTCCAGTGTTATTGATTCACATTTTAATAATGACAGAAGCGGAGAGATACATGGCAGAGCGAGGGCTTGTCTGCACTACTACAATTGCATCTGTACCACTGTATTGCACCTGGCGAAGATGCTCTCGGCTAACGGAAAAGCGCTCTCCCATCAGCGTAACTCCACCTCCGAGCCATCCACACTGGCGACTGGGGCAACTCACATCGCTCAGGGGATTCAGACCCGGGCGACATAAGCTATGCTGATATAAACAGTCCTGAGAGACTAGAATGTGTCCAACAAACCTCCTGATATTTCGCTGGTGAGAATCACACCCCAAAAGCAATTGACCACATGCATATTGTCACCCGGCCACCGAAAGAGGTGAAACACAGCCCTAGGCCTCAGCTTCGACTGCTACGTACATTGATGTATTTGGGGGTGACATTTGAAACCTGGGCAGAGGTCTGCCACCAAACCGAAAAGTAAATTATGATTTACTACGTGTATCGCTATTGTGGCTGCAGTCCTAGGTATGGGCCAGGATCCCCTTGTGCTAGGAGCTGTACAAACATGGCACAAAGAATTCCCTGCCCCAAGGAGCTTCCAATCTAAGCAATGCCACTGACTGTAATTTCACTCATTAAGGCCCCAGTGCAACAAAGCTCAGGCTTAAGTCTCAGTGACACCAACTATTAATTATCTGCATTGCAGTAGCATGTAGGATCCTCAGTCGTGCACCGGGCCCTTTGTGCTAAATGTTGTACAGACACAGAAGAGAATGTCACTCACTGCCCCAAAAGAAGCTTTTAATCTAAGAAAGATTTAAATGGCTCTCTGACTACAAACAGACTTAAGCACGTGGTTCACTTTCTGCCTGCATGTGTAAGTACCTTGCTAATCAGGGCCTTGAGAAATATTTTTAAATCATCTCTTTTCCCCTTTTTAGTCTCCAGCCCTGTAAATTTCAAGTAACAATAAAAAATGGCTCTTGCAGATTTTAGCTGCCCCTTTGTGATTGCAAACATAACCATTGCACCACTAAGTGGAAGGCCCAGGACTGTTCCGTCCATTGTATATTCCACTCAGTTTTACCAAAAATTTCAAAACAAAGCCTGAACCCAACCTTGCAGAGAAATCTTGCTTCCACTGCGTCGGAGTCTGTTCCATTTAACAGCTCTGCAGCCTCCCCCACCGCAGAATGCATCAAGGCTGCGGGTTTTGGCTCTTCGCTCAGCCAACCTAGTCATCAGACATACAGCCAGGCTCAGGAGGAATTTTCTTTTCTCTTTTTGCTTTACGTTGCTTGGACGGGTCAGTCGCCAGAGAAATAGTTGGCATGGAGAAATCATGCTGTTAATTCCCTCCACCCAGAGGATAACAATTCACCCCACTGACGGAGCCCACAGACTGCTTGCACTGGTGGAGGCTGTTTCAAAATAAGCTATAAAGCCCCATGAAACATGCATCACGCCAGCAAGCCTGCTGCTTTGGCTAACAGCTCTTCCACTTCCTTTGGCAACGTGGAACATTTAACAGACTGCTCACTCCCCGGCCGCTCTTTGTGGAGCAAGGGAATGTGGTATTTTTAAAAGTTGTGCTTACTGCAAAATAAAAGACAAGGTGCTTTATGTTAACATCTGAACCCTGCAACTCTTTCTAACTGCTGCAGTTTGCACAGCTACTTTGACAGAGAGCAGAAACAGGAAGACCCTCAACCCACCCAGAAATGAGAACATAAATCTTTCTATTAGGGGAAAATATAGCAGGCTGGCGGGAGCAGTTATTTCTGCATATTACAGTCTTGTTTCTGTACCTCTTCTTTATTCCCCATTATTATGTACAATCCAGGAGCTTCCAGAGGCTCCAGTGGCAATCAGGACCCATTGTGCATTGTACGCAGACACAGGACGGGATGCCCCTACCCCTACAGTCAAAAGAAAATAGATTACAGGTATTGTGTTATAAAGGGGGAAGTAATAAATAGTATCTATGGTCAGTCAGGAGTTGCCTTGCTGACGTCGCTTATTTCACCCTAAAAAGCTTAACCCCACAAGAGGGAATATCTTAGAGGGCATTTCCAAGGGAGATAGTGGAAATGCTTCTCCGTGAATTTCCAACAAGCCAAGTGAGAGCTGACGATTTCCCCTGGTTGGGCTGCTGGAACTGAACTACAAGCCCCAAACCCTCTTGCTCCCGAGCCAAGCATCTTCCACTACACTGATAGAAAATCCAGGCATCCGTCTGTTATCCCTCGTCTCCGTTCGTACCCATGAGAATTTCCATGTAAGTAAAGATCACACCCAGCAAGCACGGGGCCAGCCCAACTTTCGTGGAAGCTAGTGGAGTTACTGCATCAGCTCCTGGGACAGCACATGAGCCACACAAACCAAGTCGCCACCCTATAATTTAAAACCTTAATCCTTCATCCTGCATTGGGTTTTGCAAGGGCAGGACCCTGCCTTCTTGGGGACCTCCCATGACTCCAATAGATCTCCTGCTATGTGGAGCTCAATCAGGGCTCAAGAGCCTGTGTCCCACAGCCCTTCTCTTAAGGACTTCAGAGGAAATAAAAAACGGGACTTAACAAAAACCCTTCTCTGCCTCCGGCCCTTCAAACAGCCTTGCCATGGCCCAGCCTTTGGGCAGCTCTCAGCAGCTAGTGAAACATCGGAATAAGGATGGGAGCTTCAAATGCAAGGAGCATGCAGTTTGCAAAGACGGCCGGTTGCTTGATTAGCCAGCGCACGTGACACACACATTAAGCCACCCCTTGAAAACTGGAGGGGGAATCTAGCGTCATGACAGGAAACTTGGATTTTGCTGTAGGATGATGCCTCTTTATTACACGTCAGACTCCATGGTCTGAAAGTCCCCACTGGACTCAGTTCTGTTATTGCTGCCCACATCATTAACTCCAGATGCCAACGATTTATTTTTTAATCAGAATGTTCTGAATGTGACTCCAGCTAACGTCTGCAGTTCAGAAGCACGGTCACAACCCTGCCCTCAAGCTCACCTTCGTGTGTGTGAGAGGAAAGAAAAGAGCATGGGGAGAGGACTTGGCTCTTGATTTAGGCGTTTAATACTCGTTGGATTATTTCAAAGGATTTTGCCTCATTGGTGTCTCGTGGGAGATTACAGGAACAGGTGTTTCCTCCTGAGGAGCCAGTGGGGCCCTTTCGTAAATCTCCATGCCAAAATTTTCAAAAGCAACCAGTAATTTTGAGATGCTCAATTCGAGACACTTAGGAGGAGTCTGAGTTTCAGAGGATACGTGCCCAGCCCTTGCTGAACAATCAGGCCCTTTAACAATGTCCCAGGGAGGCACCCTAAGTTGCCAGTCAGTTTGAAAATCATGGCTACATTCACGTTGGCAGTTTTTTGGGCCCCCTCTGATGAACAGAGAGTCTACTGGACAAATATGGATTGAAGCATTTATTCCCAGTGGTGTCTTACTGTTGCAAGAAGCCACACCATCTCCTCCAGAGCTGTTTCTTATACAGTCCTTGCAAGATTCAGATATAAACTAGGCACCTTTTGGAAAGAACTGACTGCTGTAGGAGAGATGCAGTAAAGGGACAGTCCTGTCCCAAAGAGACTGCAGCCTTTCTGAATGACAAGACAACAGGTGGGTGATACAGACAAATGGGTAGCGATGGGAGGTGGTGAGGGAGGTAGAGAAGATAGGAGTCTGAGAACAGTTTCAGTTTAGACGGGCTGTGAGTACCGTTTAGCTCACTGGTAGGCCATGACAGCAGAGTTGACCCCAAAGAAGGGGCACGGAGGTGGCGGTGTTGAATTTTTTGCCACGTGAGGGGCGGCACAAGAGGTGCAGAACCGTTACTCAGCCAGTAACCTCTTTAGGGCACAAATCATCTTTCTGCATGGTGTTTGTACAGCGCCTGGCACGCTGGGGTTCTGGACCAGGACTGGGGAAGCTCAGTGCTATGGTAACAAAGAATAAATAATAATATGGGGCATCTGATGAATTCTTTGAACATTTTCCTGACGAATGAGCAGCTGGTGAAGCTCAATGTGTAAGGAAGCAGAACAAGAATCCAGACTAATTTCCGTGGATCACGTTTACCTAGGGTGATCTCCCGTCCCGATCAGGTGCGCTGGGCTGATGGACTCCAGGACAGCATTTGTCCCAGATTTATTAAAATGCTGTTCCATGCCTGCCTGAGGCTACGGGGCAGCACCAGCTCCTCCCGTGGAGGAGGAGAGGACTGAGATGGGGCTTAACCCTCCCTTCATCACAAGGCCCTACCACCTGCTCCTTCTTTCCTTGAGGCTCCAGCTCTGGCCAAGCCTGAGGCTGGAGCCGGGTAGCTGTAAATGCACTCAGGCAGCCCATGCCGCTGTGAGGCATCCTGGACCCTCTATCTGCCCTGGGTGGCATGACTGGGGGCTGGGGACATGAGCCAGGAGCTGCTCTCGGGGCCCCCCCGACCTCCCACCCGGAGCAAGTGAAGGTCCCAGGGCTCCCCTCAGCAGCTCAGGCTCCCCAGGTAGCTCTTACCACTGCCCAACTTCCAGCCTGGCCAGGCGGTGGGGCCTCAGCAGAAGAAGTGGGACAGAGGTAGAGCCTTGGGGGGGAACGGAGCAGGGGCAGGGCTTCTGTGTGTGTCCCCTTTTATATTTTGAAAAGATGGTCACCCTACATTTACCTTTGTTTCATTTCCCAATGCCTTTCCCTGACCCCCTCCACCAGCTACCTCCACCCCACCTTTGAATGCCACGTGACAGATTCATGATAAACCTTCTTCCCTGCCCAGGGAACACCATCTTCGAGCCCGTTGGGAAGGCCTACCCTCTCCCCTTTTCCAAACCCTTCCAAAGACCCACCTGCTGTCTCTGCAGGGAATCCAGCTGACACACACCGACAAGTAAAACGTCTAAAATTAACCCCTGCCAAAGACATGCCCAGGTATCACCTTGACACCTCTGCTTTTTAGCAGCATTATTAAAAGCTAGAGACTGCAGTCAAGAGCAGAGCATCATACGCATACATGCATGCACACACAGAGCGAGAGCTCTGCCCCAAAGAACTTGCAGTCTCTATAGACAAGACTGACAAAGGGTGGGAGGGGAAAGTTGTTTAAGGTCACTATCAGAACACAGATCCCTTGGCTATGTCTACACTAGCAAGTTAGTTCCAATTAAGGAAGCTTTATTCAAACTAACTAAAGTCATGGCTACACTAGGCTTTCATTAGTTCAAATTAAGGGCTTCCTTAATTCGAGCTAATAAATTCAAATACGCTATTCGGACTAAGGGTTAATTTGAACTAGTTAGTTTGAATTAACCAATGTGGCCATGTTAGTTCGAACTAATGGTTTAGTTCGAACTAACCGGCCCATTGAACTCAATGCAATTCGCTAATTCAAACTAAGCAAGTGCCGTGAATGGCACTTGCTTAGTTCAAACTAAATTTTTCTAGTTCGAATTAAGTTAATTGGAACTAACTAAAATTAGTTCGAATTAGTTAGTTCAAATTAACTAATTCAAATTAACTTTAGTAAGTGTAGACATAGCCCTTGATTTTCACTCCAGTGCCCCTAGCCACTAGACCACACCATCTCTTCCAAGTTGGTCCTTTCCTAACCTACACATTTCGCTTTCACTCTTTAAAGCAGGCAGTTTAAAGGCCAGGATTCTGCCTTCCTTTCCATCTGGAAACTGCTACGGCCATTCTGTGCAGTACCAGTAACGAATACTACTGAACACTCATCCTCAGACCACAAACAGACTTTCCATTTCAGGCTAGGAAACTATACTTCTGCTTTAAAAAAGGTACCACTGCATTAATACAAATCCCAGACGACTCACATTGTAGGAGCATATGTCCATCCAGCCAAGCATAACAAAAGAGCACCCACACAGGATTCACAATTCCTAGTGGGATTATTGGATGTTTCCAGTGTAGCGGGTCTTTTTCCTTTTAAAGGATATGATCTGCAATGGTAAACAAAAATGTAAAACCCCCCCAAAAGCAGCCAGTTCCTCTTTTTCTTCAGACCGAATATTGTGCCCAAAGCACACTTAAAAAGAAGCACACACTCTCCTTGATTCAGTCGGATTTTACATTAGGAAATTATGTATACTCTTTCCACTACGGTTAGCAGCGTTTGTTGTAATTGTTTCCTTTTCCACCCTCCAGCTTCCAAAGAGAAAAGTTATTGGACAAAAAGCCTTTTGAAAAAGAAAAACCCAGAGAGAACAATTCAACACTGTGTAGAACAACTTCAAGTAGCATTACGACTGCAAAGAGCTACAGAAAAAGAGGGCTAAGCATTTAAGGAACTAAAAACACCAGGGAGTGTTCCCTGGCACTACTTCCATCGACAAACCATGTGATCTTCAGCAAATCAGTCAGTTTCTCTGTGCCTCAATTCCCCTTCTGTAGAATGCGGCTTACAAAACTTCCCATCACACACAGCAAAAATCTTTAGTGTTTGTGAGGTATTCAAATACTGCTGTGCTAGGAGCCATGTAAGAATCTAGATTCTAAAGCGAACCACAAAATATAAACAGAACTGTTCACTGTCACCTGAAGAAACTGCACAAGCTCAAATTGCCGTTTGCTTGATAATTCTTCCCACAATATTTAGGCACCCTCTGGAAAGACTTTTAAATTATACATACAATACCAGTGTAGGCCCCGATAAACAGATATCAATTAGGAAAGGTTTGAAATGCTTCCAGTTTGTGCTTGCAGACACAACCAAATTCAGCTTCCATCTGGATTCGTTTTTAAGAGGATATGTGTAACAACATATCCCTCCTAATTTTTTTTAAAAGGGGGGGAGGGGGAATAATACAAAAGGTGAGCTAGAGAGCATTACAGACAGAGGCAGTGCAAAAAAGTTTGGGTCCTATTTATTGGCTAGTAGGAAGACCATTGTCCCATATTTATTTTAGGTAGGTAGATAGATATTTTACACACACACACACACACACACACACACACACACACACACACACACA
>ML685804.1:10071920-10094777 GCA_007922175.1 Pelusios castaneus
CACACACACACACACACACACACACACACACACACACACACACACACTTTATACATGCGTGCACGCGCGCGTGCGCGCCCACACACAAAATGCATAATTCTGGCGAATACTGATTTGCATTGGCTGGTTATGAATCACAATCTCCAATGCTCTTCAGGAGACCCAGACACAAGGCCATGAAGTAAACCTCAGCCGAAGGCTCAGCTCAGTGCTAACACTGATAATGAAGACAAACTTCCAAACACAGAACTAACATGCCGGCTTGCTAGGAAGCATTTCATAAGACAAAACATAATTGCTGTGTTGCTGCAACAGAAAATAACTTCTTTCACCACAATTTCCCCCTAACACATTCTTTGTGACACTAATAGTTTATCTTGCTCCAAAAATACAACAAAATAAAGTCTCAGATTATGAAACAGACTGAGTTTGTTTTAAGGCAAAAATAATGATGATGATTGTTTGCTTTTTAACTTTATTAACCCAAGATAAGCAAACAAATCAGACAAATATTACGGGCAGGGTTTTCAAATTGGTTCAAGTGAATGAAGGACCCAATTGTGATTAGAGTAGTTGAGATTCTAACACCATTTAGCTCCTTTGAAAACCCAGTCTGAAATTTACCCTGATGATATGGGAAACACAACACAGGCAACTGACCTTTGCAGATTTGTGAATAAATGTAGAAGAGGAACCACTGAGGAGGCTGCATCACAAGATGTATCTGGTCAAAATCTGTGAACTTGTATTTTAGTTTTCAGGACAGATACTTCATGGTCAACTAGTAAATTTACTTGAAATATACTTTAAAAGTGAGGAAAACTTAGACTTGATCAATAATAAAAGTTGTACTGATTTAACTAAATTGGTTAGAAACTGATTCATTAAATTGGCACAAATCCTTCAGGTGACAAGTTCCGAAGGGGTGGCCTTGTTAGTCTAGCTCAGCAAAACAAACCAGGAGGCCGGTGGCACTTTTCCAGACTAACCCATTTGTTTATCACATGAGCTTTTGTGGGAGAAAATCCCCCTTCATCAGACACTTTGAAGATGGGGAATTTACACTTCCCTTCATTTATTTTCCTCCCATTCTGTAAGTCATAGGATCAGATCAGGCTGTGACAGCAAATCAAAGCAGATGTTAAGATTCAAACACTGGGGAACAGCACATAGAGGAAGGTGAGGTCAAATCACCTGTTGTAACAAAAAAAAAAAAAAATCCGTAGTCCCTGTTGAGCCCTGAGGCATCAGTGTCAAATCTATATATGAACTCCAGTTCCAATATAGTTATACTCATACTACCCAGCAGTGGACAAGTTTACATGGGCATACAGTTGTACCAGTAGATAATCCATAGATGTTATATCATATAAAGGTGCCTTATACCAATATAGTTTATTTCCCTTCCCATATGACAGGCCTTGTCAAATGTATGTTTCTGGCCGCCATGGTGGCCAGTTTTAGTAGTCTGTCCCCTAGCTCTACTGCAGAAATGTAATGGAGGAGCGCCCTCTGGTGACCAAAAGTAAAATTGCTGTGAGCCAATTTTGTCCACCCTGCCATACCAGAATAACTTTACCTGTATAATTCCAAAGGGGTAGCCGTGTTAGTCTATTGTAGAAAGACAACAGAGTCCTGTGGCACTTTTAAAGACTAACAGATTTATTTATTTTCTCCCAGGAAAGCTCATGCGATAAATAAATCTGTTAGTCTTTAAAAGTGCCACAGGACTCTGTTGTCTTTTTACCTGTATAAGTCTTTTTATTCAAACATAACTGTATCCACCCTAGAGTTAAGTCTACACTAGGAAAAATCTACTAGTGTAGCTATTCCAGCTTACTATACTGGTGCAGGTGCAGCTATACAGGCAATACGGCACTTTTACCAGTACACCTTATTTCATCACTACCCACCCAACCAAAATAAACTGTACAGATAAAAGGCCAGTTTCACCAATGTAACTGCATCAGCCTTAAGGTTTTTTGCTGGCAGTGTTATATTGGTCAAGGTTCACACCTCTTCACACTCCTGACTGACAGAGCCCAGGTGTAGCAGACAGGGCCCTCCCAAGGCGCTTTCATCCTCTCTGGCTGTGCCGAGAAGAGGGTAGGAGCCTGGAGACCCAGGAGGATTTGGACAGACTCCACTGTGACAGAGTCCTGATCCGTAAGGAGTAAAGAGGATGAGAGCACGATTCCTGTGAGGCTCCGTCACATGTGGTGGCAGCGGTGGGATCATAGGCTAGGTAAGTTGAGGCTTGTACTGTGGATATAGCCTACAGGCCCTGTTCTGCTTTAATTACATAGTTATAGCAGTACCACTTCTCTATGTAGATAAAACCTTAAATCGAACAGATTCTACACAAGAGAGGGCACCAATTTAAATATCCATTCAAATTCCCCCTGTAAATTATGCCAGGGCAACTTTTCCCGGCAGACACAGCCTAGCTACCTAAACGTAAGGCACCCTTAAATCCATTGAAGAGCATCCACACAAGTGGATGGCATCATTTTAACTAACTCTGATTCTAACTCAATTTAAAGGACTTCTCCGCACAAGAAAATGACACCATTATAACCCAAAGGTGTGAATTTACAGCCGCGTAATTGAAAAGGTGCGAAATAAGTGGACACACTTACTTTGGTTTAAGTCAGTCAGGAAAAAGTTTAATTAAACCATAAGCGGACATTCTTGGGCCTTGCCTGCACGCAAAGATGACACTCTTAAGGTATGCAACTATAATTAAAACAGTACAATCCATTTGGTAGAGAGACAGTTACAAGGTTACAGAAGTGCTTATTCCAGTACAGGAAGGGGAATAAACCAGAGTGGTATTTAAATCCATTAATACTGTGTGCACGTGTAAAGAGGGCCACAGGACATTTCTACAGCACTAGTTCTTATTTATTAAAACTGTTTTAGCAAAGCTCAATTCCATCCCCACCACTGCAAGACTGTGTTAGCACAAACAAGTGGCTCCTTTTTGAAAAATAGATTTTCTGGAGAACAAGGGCTGTACCGTGGATCTCTTGCACATCAGTAAACAGGCATACCCATCCCCACTTGCAACTTATTCATGGGAGCGAATGCTGACCACACGAGTGGGGATGCTAAAATCTGGCTCTTTGTTGTTTAGGGCAGACAGAACCAAATGGGGTGCTCAAAAACTTATCTGGTTGAACATTCTCAAGGTGCCATGACAACCAGAGGTGGGCCCAACCCATCGAGAATGGATCTAAACATCCTCAAAGTTCAGGAGTGTTTGGATCAGATTGGTTCTGGCCCAACTCCTTGAAATTTCATACAAAATAATACTTGCTAGGCCCATTTTATTGATGAGGCGGAGGAGACAGCTGACTTGCACCCAGGATGAAGGTACTGGAAGTGGGGAAGGGCAAACAAATTATTACTTGTACAAAGCTACCTGACACTTCCCAAAATAGCTCTGGTGCCTGTTTATCTGACTGAACAAAACAAGGAGTTAAGAAGAGAACCCGTTGTGGCAAGGTAAGGAAACACATCAAAAATAGATCCAAGTATTTCTTCAGTCTGTGCCTTATCAATTACAAGACTCAAGCAGCATTAGCCAGGCTTATCTACCAGCTTGTTATTACAAACTTCCACATCAGTGTCCAAGGGCATTTTTGCTTTCAAATTCTTGCTTTCTAAAATAGGGCCCAGTGTCAGGCAATATAGAAAACCACACAAGGAGTATTTCTAAGTAACAGAGCATGGCCAATGATCCACAAGAAGGTTCACCTCTATCAAGAACTGATGGTTTACATAAAGAAAACTGAAACCACATTAAGATCAACAGAAGCTAACAGCCTGAGATGGGACTTTATGGAGGGACATGTATATCAACACACTGAATGCTGTGTTAGCTAGACAATGGATAAGATGCACCTTGCTAATTTCCAGAACTCTTGTTTACAATCATGTTCTGGGCTATTACTGCAGAGTAATGTAGTACTTTTAAAACAATACAAAACGCAGGGCTCCCGCTAATGACAGGGACACCACTGCGTATTAATGAATTTTGCAAATAAGCAAAGAGGAGAATAAGTGGTATTAAAGAACCATCAAGGATGCTGAGCTGCAAAACATTCGTTGTTTGTTTATTTAAACAAGTGTAGATTAGTCCAAATGTATAGTACGTGGTAGTTTTCCAAAGTAGATATTTTGTAAAAGTAACAAAGGCTATGATCTACATTAAAGTCGCTACAGCAGCTGTCGCACCAGAGCCCGTGGGGTGGACTCTTCCTACATTGATGGAAGGGGGTTTTCTGTGGATGCAGTTAATCCAACACTCCCAAGAGGCGGTAGCTAGATTGATAGAAGAACCCTTCTATTAACCAACCAGCATCTACATGGGCATTAGTTCAACCTAACTATAGTGCTAAGGGTACAAAACTTTTCACAATCCTGAGCCACATGGCTAGATCGATCTAATTTTTAAGCACAGATCAGGCCTAAATCTTTTCAGTGTGATCCCTCTTTACATCACGCAGCTATTGCTGAGAAGAGGGGTAGGCTGTTGGGGCCAGTGAGAACCGACCAGGCTTACAGATTCTCACGCAAGAATGCATGAGCTTCCAAGGTCTCGCCTACACTGCAAAGATTTTGCTGGTGCAGCGGGAGACACAACTTATACTCACAAAAGGAGGGGTTTTTGCCAGTATAAACTAACACTACCGGGGGGGTCATGGGAGATTTTTTTTCACCCTCCTAGCTGACATATTTATGCCAGCAAACGTTGTAGGGTAGACCTGGCCAAAGACTACAGGGCAAGTCAGACCGGGTCCTTATTGCACAGGTGCATTTTTGAAAAGTCTGACCACCACCAACCTTAAAGCGAGTTCGTTTCACGTGTGCGTGTATTGAAGATGCACATGTGCTGCTTCAGCAAGACCCAGTCCATGGGCCTAACCCCTCAAATCATGCCAATCACATGGAAGTTGATGAGTCTGCATGTGCCAGGGGGCTCTGCCCATATAGACTCATGACAGGATCTGGGGTCGTGGTTTGGGTTTATAAGCTCTGTTACTGTCCTCGGTTTTATGGGGTGAGATTTATGTTGGAAACATAATTCTGGGATATAGTTGTGCAATACAAAGTCACTAGCCCAGGAGAAATGGATCTTTGTCTTCTGACCAGCAGAAATTTTGGTTTAAATCACTCCACCTGTTAAGTTCCGAAAGGGTAGCCATCTTAGTCTAGTCCAGCAAAACAAACAAGCTATAGTGATGTAGAAAAGCACAAGTGCGGTTGCAAATGAGTTTCATCTGCAGACACTCTCACAAAACCGGCTTCACTTTAAAAATAAAAGGCGAAACTGTTGCCAACAATATCGACTCTTAGCACTGTGAAAAGAAAGAAATGCACAGAAAATGTCTGAGCTGATGTTTTAAAAGGGGACTGCAGGGAAAATTTTCAAAATCAGGTAAGTCCCATTTCAAAAGTGATTCAGAAGCATACATATTATTATTTAGCCCCTAAGTGGCCCAATCACTTTTGATATTAGGATTTAGCTGCCAGAATCATTTAAGGATCTTGAGAATGTTAACCTGCATACATAACAAACATTTCTAATCATGGCCTTTAGTAGGACTGCTTATATCCATTGAATATTGAATGCACAGCATAGTAGACAGTGTTGTGGTCAAGTTTACACTGGATGTCAAGTACAATTGTTACGCCCTCCACCTCATTTATTAAGCCTGGTCTGAAAGCACCAAATAAGTGAATGTGTATTTTTTAATTGACTGAGGCAAGAAACAAAAATATGGTTTGGGGGCTTATTCTAGTCACACACAAGAGACTGTGAATGAAAATCCTTTCATTAAAAGGAGGCGTCTAGGCTGGCAGTTATACATTTCAGTAAAGGCCACTCCTGGTCTCCTACTTCTATGGGCTTTCAGATTAGGAGAGCACTTCACAAATGCAGTGTCTTTACCTTTTTTAAAGAACTCTATTGATAAAAGCAATACAAATCTTTAATTGCTTGTCAATTACTAGTCTGACCTTTTGGACCCCGAAGGAAACAATTTATTCTGCACTTTTAACACCCCAAATGAACTCAAATATTGCACACATGGTAGATGACCCAGTCCTATCTAATACCTTGACATATTACAGGGTAACTTAAGGACAGTGTTACAGCCTTTGATCTTAATTTACAGCCCCTTAGCATGACTCACATAATTCTATGTGCATTAAAAATACTAACGAGCCTGTCAAAAACAGCTCTTCCCCAGCAGGGGACACCAGGTGTGCTTTGCTAATTGTGTTTTCCCCTAACCTACTATTTAATAACGGGGAGTAGCTTAAACTGGAAATTTAAATTTTACATTTAAAAAACACAGACCTTTCACAGTATGGAGGAGAGTGTGATTTACTTTCTAAATTAAAGGATTATGTTGTTTTAGATGGCTGCTTTGATTCATATAACCATCAATGGAAAACATATCCATGCAACAGAACGGTTACAGTATGGTTAAAAGAAAATCTATGGAAAAGAGATTATTCTCTGCCCTGCCTAGAGTAGTTTCTGTAGGAATCTGTGACATTTCTGAAAGAACCTTATTAAGTTTACTACTGATTTATATTCTTTAGAATTTCACCTTTAGGCTAAAACACTCCCAGTGTGATGTGTGTAACCCAAACATTACAGCATTGTGTGAAAGTCTGAAAGTGAAACTGACTAGACTGGAAACTATGGTCTAGTCTACTGACTCTAGCTCCATTTTCCAAGTTGGGGCAAAAAGTAAACAAATAGTGTACATGGTGAAAAGCACATCGGAGTTTTAAATTTTTAACTCCCTCCCTTCCCACCATCCACAGCACTGAAGCAGCACAGTGAGTTATTTTATTTTGATTTTACACAAAATGCTATTTGCAACCTGGATTTCCCTTTCGCCCAGAGATTTACATCTTAAGAGCTGACACTTTAGGCAACTATATATTGTTTTCATTTACTCGCAGGAAGTTTGGTGAAGCACCAAATATGTGCCTGTATTATACAGGCAACCTGCTCCAGACCCTCTCCCACCTTGCCGGG
This sequence comes from Pelusios castaneus, assembly GCA_007922175.1. NCBI lineage: Eukaryota > Metazoa > Chordata > Testudines > Pelomedusidae > Pelusios > Pelusios castaneus. The sequence goes on from ML685804.1 coordinate 10,078,981, forward strand.
CAGGGAACCAGAAGGGGGAAATGGCTGTGAGCAAATCAAGCGATCATTCAACAGCTTTTTTACCAGGAACACACATTTCGCAGTGGCCTGCTTCTTGGCCAGACAGACACACAACCCCAGGCAGCACCACAGAGCTCGGGGCACAAAAGCCAGAGAGCAAACCCTACCTCCCCGCCTTCAAAACACTTCCCCGGTTCCCCCACCAACCAACTCCTTCTCTCCGGCTTCTCGCAACTCAAGAGTGCAGCAAAGGGGACCAGGGCGGGGGATACTTTGAGCGCTTGTGAAATTGACGAAAGGCTTGTAACTGACTAGTCCCTGGCTTGCATTTGACTGTATTAAACCCGTCTGCTTGGCGGCGGCCTGTGCCCGTTTCTTCTGATTATAAATACACACACACACACACATATATGTATATTTTTAATGAAGCCTGGAGCCCTCCTTTTCCTCGCCCCTAATTTTCCCCTTCAAAAGATGGCGGGCAGAGAGAGAGAGAGGGAGAGGGAAAAAAAATCCCTTCCGTAAAGGAGATGGACTGCGACCTCCCAGCCCGCACGGCTCCAGCCTTTGGGGAGGATGAGGTGGGTGGGGGGAAGGATCGACCGGGGGGGGGATGCAAAGAGAGAGGCAGGATCTCCGAACTGCAGCCATCCCCCAATGCTCCTTCTGGGGCTGGTTTGGGCGCCGGGTTAGAGAGAGGAAGAGGAGGGGAAGGAGAAGAAAAAGAGAGAGAGAGAGAGAAATCAGCAGCCACACTGTATCTGGCTTTGTTACATTGTTGCAAGGCACAAAGGCTGCACACCCAAGGGGAGCGTTAAAGGGCTTGCAAAAGGGGGGGGGGGGAGAAGCGCAGCCGCCTTGCCCAAGTGGGGTTTTGTGCCCACCCTCCGCCCCCTCCTCCAGAAAACATGGCCCGGTCCCAGCAATGCAAAACAAAGCATCGAACGAATAAAGGGTAAGATTAAATAGATTACTTTGCCCCGGCAGCTCCAGCAACGTTTGCCTTATAGTCCCTCTCCAGTTGCTCTTCTTTTTATCCTCAGCAAAGCAGCATAATAGATGCGCTAAAGCTATGGAGAGCTCATGCGCCTGGGCGCAAGGCCATGTGGGGAGAGCAGTTTTTGCACCAAGCGTGGGAAAGGACCCCGGTAGTTCTGAGGACTACAAGTCCCAGAATCCCCCGCGCTCCGCCTTTCTGTCCCCCCACTTCGCCTCCTCCCTTGGACCAGCGGGCAGGAGAGAGAAACAGTAGGGGGTTATTCCCAGGTCAGCGGGCGAGTGTGACATTTAAACCGGCTCCTTCCCCAGCAGAGGACAAGTCTAGGCTGGTTTGGGGGAGACTTGTGGCAAAAGGCTGCAAATATTACTTGGCTGGGGGTCACCCTAAGGGTGGACACCGCTGGGTGAAAATCCAGGCTTCCCCTCTCCGCCTGGCTTTGCTCTTCTCAATCTCTGAAGGTGCTTTGATAAGAGCCCTTAAAAGTGCAACTGGAAATGTGCAGATTGCTTTCAGAGCCATAATAATGGTATTTTACCTCCTGGAGACGTGTGCACTTTTATGCCAAGGTCATGAGAGCTAGTTTGTTCTTTTTATTATGGTTTGCATTGCTGCATTCACTCCCAGTTATTATGCAACAAGCAATGCAGCTTGCTGTAAAAATAGAATGCAACCAAAGGGAGCCATAATCGCATGGCCTGAAATGCATCCAAATGCAAACCATGTTACAGTTTGCAGTGGCTGATGCATTTCATGCGGCATCTAGCATGCATCAACCCCTTCAAACCAAACTGTTAAAAAATGCAATAATCCAACAAATGCAAGTCATAAAAAATAAGAGTGCAGCTATAAAAAAACATGTACTCTAAAGAGCATCAGAGGTCACCGCTTTTAGAAGTGCAACCAACTTGTGACAAAGAGAGAAACAGAATAGCAACAAATGCAAGCAATAGTAAAAACAGTATCAAAACTAAGACACTACTATAACAAAAAATACGATTCAGTTGATTCAGTACTAAATAAAATATAGGAACTGGAAAATAAATGAATGCAGGGAAATCATTTGAACGTCAGTATAAAAAGTAGTCATTAAGGGATTTCTCTTTGGATGCATATGCCAGAAGAGGCTGCCATGCTGTCTGTTACATAAATAGCCAGGCATAGATGTCAATTAATAAGTTGGTTTATTATAACTTTCATTGCAAGACCTTGTTTTCAGAGGATACGTTTCTGAAAAATAAGACCCAGGGTGCTGAAATTTCTCAGACCTGTTCTCACCACCGTTACGGTTTTTTTCTTCTCAAGGGAGTGAGGAAAGGAATGGTTAGGGAAATTCCATTTAGCCAGTTTTGCACTTATCCGAGAACGAAATAAAACGAACAAGAAGTGTTGTATATGCTTTTTTTTTTCTTCTGAAAAAACTTCCAAACTCTCCAAACTCCCCTCATGCCATGGACTTGGTACTCAGAAACACATTGGCTGTCTGACCCATTGGGTCACATTTTCCAAGGCTTCTTAGAAAACAGTGCCACAACAGTATTTGAGGCTGCATCTCTTTGCACAATCAAACCCTATATTTGTTTCTATTAGTCTGGTAAATGCACATGCAACTACCTTTACTGTTCCCTTCTGATGTCCTGTGCCTGTCCCTGTCCCTGTCCCAATCCCACAATCAAATATACTAACTCAGACCCTGGGGAGTCCCGCTGAAATCAATGGACCACACACTAGTGCAGTGGCTTTTCTAATGGATGTAGTCTAGATGATCCATGGGGGTCAGAGAGGAGGATGTTTATACCTTCCCTTGAAGGTATAAACTACCAGAGACAGGATACAGGAGCAAATGGACCACTGCTCTAATCCAATACGGCAAGTATGAAAAATATAGGAGACAGAAACATCACATACATGCAAATAAAACATTCAGGTAGCACAAGGAAAGAATAATTGCCATTGCTATGCTAGAATAACTGTCACTAATTTAACAATTTGGCCTTACTCATCTGGTAGAATTTACTGTCTTATGCACAAATATTAACACATTTCTGTACCATGCTCGTTCATAATCACATACAGATTTTCTACTTGCCCATATGATAAAAGTTTACATGCAGATGCTGAGCTGAAGTTTGCAAGGTTGTTCTACATATCCTCACACTTCCTTCTGTAGTAAATAGTATCCACAACCAGTCATCCAATTATTAAGAATTTTTCAATCAGGTCGATTCTACAACAAAGAGAATTTACATTTTACCAGTGGTGGATCAATGGGGGGAGGAATGGGGTAATGGCTCCCAGGTGCCAGCCGGGTGGGCAAGGTGTTGGGCAGGGTTGTCAGCTGGGCCCTTCGAAGATCTATGGGAGGCATTGACAGCCCGCTTCATGCAAACTCAAACTGCCCACAGTATGGCCGAAGTCACGCTAAACTGGGCTGAAGCTGTTTTCAAAACAGTCTTCCTATGCATGTGGATTTCACATAACTTCGATTATTAAGGTCAGCTCCTTGGGAGGGGACATATCTAAGAAAGCCCTTGCCCACGTCCTCAATTTCAATACTGTAGTTGAAGGGAAATGGAGGTTAGTTTAGGTCAGTGGTTAAAGTATAATTTGATGGGCCCCGGAACCCTCCTAATCTCCGGGCCCCCTTCATGCATGGGCGGGCCCCAGTCCAGGTAGGCATTTGCAACCACTTCTCAGTACCACATGCATCGGTTATCGCTCCATAAAAATATTTATAATTTTATATGGCGTTTGTCTATAGCAATTATTGTCACAAACTAGCAAACACTGCATCACACAATAAGTATTGTGATTAACAACGGTGGGATGTAGGACCTGCCAGCCGCCAGGGCAGGGCGGAACATGCGTTACACTGGATTTTTCTATTTTTAGAGGCCCCGGAACTCTGGCCCCTCAAATTTGTGGGCCCCAGAACTGCGTTCCAGTGCGCTCCCCCTTACTTTAACCCCTGGTTTAGGTTAGTTTACCCACTATAGACCCAGCATGTCAGCTAGAGCTACTCACATACTCTGACATTAAGCGGTCTGAAAATACTCTCTGGCTTTCAATAAAGCCCCAGTCCTTCTCAATGACTTTCTCTGGCTTGTGCTGCATTGTAGATCCAACTTCAATCCCTGAGTCCTCTTTAAATATTGCTCCTCCAAAGCGGTAGTGGGTGCCAGACACTAGCTGGCAGATCCATTTTGAGCAGGTGACATCAGCTGAGAAGGCTCAGGGCCATATGTTTGTGCCATTGGGATGTGAAAAGAAGTGTGCAAGAACTACACACTTTTCATGTCACATCTTTCTAGGGGAATGGTCTGTATCTCAGGAAGCCCTTGCTCAGATGCTCTCATTTGAGCAACTAATGCTATCTTAAGCCTCCATGTGTAAATCTAAGCACGTTTGTGGATTTTAAAGCACTTAAAAGACTCTTGTTAAATGAGTTCCAACTACGGTGGTACTCCTGCCTGCCTCATAGGAGATGATAAAATGCATGAACGCTGTGAGCTGCCTAGATGACACAGTAATGGACACAACAGAGGAGTCTATAAATAAAATAAGCAAAGGCTCCCTGGGCTAGGGGGATGCCTCACAGAGAAGTGGTGCATCCATAGTGCAGGGAGCCTGGGATTTCTGTGTTCTAATCCCAATACAACCCACTGATTTGCTACATATGTCCTTGGCAACTCAGCTAATCTCTGGATGTCCCTATTTATGAAAGGGTACAAGAGCATGGCTCAACCTACTTTATAGGAACATTATGAAGATTATTCAATGATCACTTCAACAGCATCTTGATGATGCAGAGTGCCATATTGATCACAAACAGTTCTTGACTGCACCTGATGCATCCTCACAATCTAGCACCAGGTGTAAATCAGGAGAGGCTTCATCCCAGACCATCATTACCATGCATGTAGCCAAATGTTCAATGCTATCCTGGCAGGGTTCTACCTCCCAGGCTTGAAGCTCACAAGGTAATCACTCACCAACCTCTTGTTAATGTGTGACTGATGTACTCTACACTGCATCCTCTCAGGCTGGAGAAAAGCCAATGTTTGCTAAAAAAAATACCTTGAGGAGCCACTCAAGGAAATTGTATTCATTTGGTTTGGGAGCTAGCTGTGTTAAATGGGCACAGTCCCCATCCAGGGGCACCCTGCTTTGATGAAAAAGTACCTTACAATAATTTGGCTTAACTCACAAGGTCTAGATCTAGACCGCAAAAGTTTTGAGGGCCCTCACTCAAGTCAATGGGAGCCAGACACCTAAATGTTTTTGAGGATCTCTGGCCCTCAGGAGTCATCTAGATCACTCTAGGGCACTCTTAAACCTTGAGGTGCAACACTGCCATTAAACCCATTTCTGAACTGATTTAGTTAATTCATTACCATTTTCCAAATATAGATCTGTCTGCTCTCGGGAACCAGAGCTTGACTTTTCTCATAGTATATAAGAAGAAGGGAGGTAAAAGAAATAAACTCATTTGACAGCCTTTTGTTTTTACTGGGAGAGCTCAGCACTTCAACCACTCTGCCTTCAACAAAAGCCCTCTGATTAGCCTCTGTGGTCCCTTTTAGTCACACCCCCAGTTACCCAATTAGTACCTCGTTAACCACACACCTGCAGTTTATTTACTCCTCCACACTGCACTGTCACTTTTAACCCCTTACAACCACACTGTTTCGCACACACCATGCCAGATGGCTGCTCTGTGCATGTTGGGAAGGGGAGGCAGGGCCTGCCCAAGGGGTTTTGGCACCCTCGGTGAACTATGACTTTGGCACTCTCTCTCCCCAGGCTATAAGAGATAACATATGTAAAAAATTCTCTTCCATTTAATTTGATGCCCCTTACAGCTTGGCGCCCTTCCGCCTAGTTCACCTATATGGTTGGGCCAGCCCTGACTCTGTCTGTACAAAATGGGTGCCCTTCCCAAAACTGGGACATATTCTATTTTTGCACCGGTTCAATAAAATCAGTAGAAAATCCAATTTAATTTAATCGGTGCAAAAACTGAGCACAGGCAAGTGCACAAAGACCACAGCTGTTATGCCAGAGGAACAATGGGAGTCAGGTTCCCAAATCCCTTTGAGGAGCTGGCTCTAAGACCCTCCCAGGATCAGGTCCTGTCTGGTTTTTATAATAGTGAAAGGCAGTGTTTCCTAAGGGTCATGCCTTCAGGCTGAGAGCCAGGACATGTGGGTTTTATTTTGCCCTATCTACTGATCTGCTGTGAAACTTCAGCCAGTCTTTTTACCTTTCTGTGTCTCATTTCCCCCCTCAAGAAAAGAGGGGCGCTGCGAGGTTTCACTAGCGTTTGTACAACCCTAAGGTAACACTATGACATGTTCCTTCCTTGACAGCTTGGTGCCAGCTTTGAGATTATATGGGTGCCCACTTTCCCTTTATACATCCATCGAGTACTCCTGTTAAAATTCTGCAACACGTGGAACAGTTGCAGAATTCCAACAGGAGTAAGCTCCAGCAAGACTGCTATTCTGATGCCTCCAGCTCTGCAAAGCTCCAGGCTGACAGCCACAGTCTTGCCTTCATCCACCAAGAACCCTGGGGACCCTGTGCATCCAGGTACACACAGGAGAGCTCCTATAGCCAGGCTAGAAGCGATGCCCAGGATTTAATTGCACAGTGTTAAAGGGGAATTTATTCAGCAAAAGCTGAGTGTGGAATAAAACAGTGGGCAGTAAATGAAGTTGTTAAATACTGTGTTGTAGGTGACTCTGAAGAGTAATCTGAGTGGGAATTCATAGGCAAGGAGCAGTGTTTATTGTTGTCAGGGTATAAGGCCCATTATTGCAGCCACCAGTCGTCTTTACTCACATCAGTTTGCACTTCCATATTGCCTTTCACCTGAGGATTGCAGAGCACTTCCGTAATCATCTGAACATCTTCTTGGGGTTGGGAAATATAAATACCCTCTCCAGCCGCCAGAGACGCTGTGGTACAGTGAGGTTAAGGGATCACAGGCTCTGTGGCAGAGCCAGAACTAGAATCTAGGCATTCTAAGTACCTTGCTCTAACCACTGGATAATGTTACCCCAAGAAAAATACACCCCGTGTGCAAGCTGTCTGTCAATGCCTGCATGGCCATTATCCTTTCACAACATTCACTGCCAAACCCTTCTTTTCCAGATGGAAAGGGGAAGCCAGCGCTTTCACCCAAGGGACTCTGAACGCCAAGCTATGGTCTCAGGTGCTCTGCCATGCTGACAAACGAGAGGGTAGGGAAGATCTCAGTTATCCAACCAGCAGAGGATGTGCAACTTAAATGGACCACATTGCTTTTAATCTGTATTTTGTAACCAGTCCATGTCCATCTAGGAGTCACACATTGGAGCTATCCCTGTGCAGCACATACAGAGCACATGGGATATTGTGGAGCCAGAGGAAGGATAAAAGTCAGCTCCTCCTTCTCTAAATGCACAGACCTTCACCACTTGAATTAACGGTTACTCTCCACTAGCTGTAAACAGTATAGGACTTAGGACACACAGTGCTAGCAGTTCTAATTCCATCCAGGAGAGGGCAGGGATAGGATAGGCCGGCTCTAACTGATATCAGAGACTATGGCAGCCCCCAAATTGCTTCAGAACACTGAACACAAAGGTGGTTCAAAGACACCTCCCGCCACCACATTCCCGAGTCGCAGACAGGACCTACAAATTAAGGTCAACATACATAAAGTGCTGCATACGCTGTACCGTGTCCACCCTTCCTATCATTCAGTAAGTTGAACACCTGTGTATGGAGGGAAAGGAGGATGAGAGAATGAACAGGAAAGAACGCTGTTAGAAAAAAGATAGACTTAGGATTCTTTACTGGAGAAAACTAATAGAAATGCCACAGCTCCCTGATCTCACCAGCTTGTCTTTATCTTGCCTACTTGGGCAAAATGTTCACCTACGCTCCCTCTAGAATTCTTTTCTAGGTATTGCACTTACTCACCCCGATCTGTTCGGTGAGCACTCCATACCACAGCTGTTTATATATATTACATACCTTCTGGGGCTCAATCTTCTGGGCTTGAGGTGCCATTCTGCAAGGTGCTGAGCAACATACCCCTGATCCAGCAAGTCACTTCACTTTAAATCAGTCATATTGCTCACAAACTTAAAGTTAAGCACACGTTTTGCTGGCTCAGGGTCAGAGCACTCAGCACCTTGCATGATCAACCCTGCTAGTTCATACTCTTGCTAATAAATGTATTCAGGATCTAACCCTACAGATGCCTATAACGGCTAAGAGGCAAGATGGCTATCTGCTTCTCGTTGTCCTCTTGTATTATTTGCAGCATGGCTTATTAAATATGTTTATTAAAATGCTATGATTATTTTCTTTGGGTGGGTCAGGGTTTGTCAAATTTAACGCTTGGATGCTTAGTGTACTAGGATTGTGGTTTGAAATGTTGTTTCTGTACAAGTAATTATTTTACTTCAGGTTTACACTTAGTTTTAGCGGAATAATGTGCACAGATCCAACTTCGAGGACGTGGGTACAGGCTGAGTGAACAGTATGTGTTGTTAGGCAGGCCAGGTTGACCCCAATTAAATGAACCTCTCAGGGGATGCCCATGTGTTTTTCTCCTTATCCAAGCCCTGTAACAAATATTAGGGATTGGGACAGAGAGACTTTAAGCTAATAAATAGCACTGAGCATTGGTAGACATCTTTCCATGAATAAAATAAAACAATAATAATTTCTATTTTACACACTATCTACTTAATTGTGACAGTTTACATGATAGGAGGATCCCATCCTTGGTTTTCAGTGGTGCTCAGAGACTTTTGCTTCAGTGGAAGTGACTTGGAGATGTGGATTCTCATCACTGCATCAGACCACGGGCGACCCAAGCTGGGTGTCTCAGAAGCGAGGCACTTGAAATCAGGGGCTTCTCTTCAAAATTTCATTGTGGTTCCCATAAGCCTAGGGAGGAAATCCGAGTCAGAGCTGGAATCAACGTTTGCTTGTCCTGGGTTGGCACCACACTGTTCTTATGAAAAAGTGCATTGCATGTATTGGATAGGTGTCTTTATTTTAAAAAGATTTAAAATATAAATAAACAAATAGGTACCATGCTGAAGCCCGAGGACACAATGCTGTCCCTATTGAAGTGAATGGAAATTTTGTCTCAGATTTCAGTAACAACTATATCGAGCCCTGAAAGTTTGACGCAAAACAAATGGAAGTTTCTGGAAAGAATGCCATTGAGTTTTGAAGGGCACTGGATCACGTCCTTAGGCCCCAGTCTTGCAGACATTTATGCACGTGCTTAGATTTCTCTGACTTTCTCAGTTGCAAAGTAAGAGTTTATAGTATTTGGGGCCTTAAATAGTATTTTTATTAGTCTGAATCAATACTGCAAACAAGAAAAACATGTACCAGGTCAAATAGCAAACAAGAAGTTATATACTATTCAAGAAAACAAATGCCTTTACTCCGGAGTAAGATTAGGCATATTAGACCCACCAACTTCTTCTGTGTTTTCAAGCATCTGACGAAGTGGGATTTTCTCCCACGTAAGCTCATGCGATAAATAAATTTGTTAGTCTTTAAAAGAGCCAGCAGACTCCTTGTTTGTGTTTTTAAAGAGCATCTGATCCATAGCATATTGCAGATACTGTGTGATTGCTGACAAACCATAGCTACATCATGTTCAGAGACATTCTTTCCTGAATTTAAAAACAAACACTGAAAGGTTTCCAGGCAGATTATTTTTTCCCATATATGAATTTATGGCGATATCCTGCTTGTCTTTCTCCCCCAAATTTCCTCATGGAAAGTGATGAAATGTTACATTAGTAAAGTGAACATGCTTGGCGTGGCTTCCCCCCATATTGTATGTGCAGGTTTCCATGGACAGTAACCAAGGCATCAGAAAAGGCCTGATCTTGAGAAGTTAGGGGTAGAGATATTCTTTTACCAGTGTATTTGACACTGTTACAACCACTGCTGGAATGTTATGTTCAGTTCTTGTCTCCACAACTCAGGAAGTATGTTGACAAATTGGAGGAGGTTCAATGAAGAGTCATGAGAACGAGTGAGGGTTTAGAAAACCAACCTTATAGTGATAGACTCAATGATCTAATTATCTTAAGAAAGTGCAGGTCTGGGGGCAATTTGACTACAGTTTATAAATATCTACATGGGGAATAAATATTTCATAATGGCCTCTTCAAGCTAGCAGGGAAAGGTCTGACATGATCCAATGGCTAGAGGTTGAAGCTAGACAAATTCAGAATGGAAATAAGGGGTGCGTTTTTAAACATTGGAACAATTCACCCAAGGTCATGGTGGATTCTCCATCCCTGGCAATTTTAAAATCAGGATGGAACGTTTTTCTAAAAGATCTGCTCTAGAGATTATTTGGAGGAAGCTCTATGGCCCGTGTTACACAGGACATCAGAGTAGATGATCACAGTGGTCCCTTCTGGCTTTGGAAAAGATGGACCTCCGAATGGCGGTTGAAGACCTTTCTTCAAAATAGAATAATAACAGATCCACACAGCTGTAAAAAGAAATTAAATAAATACCTACTTTTAAAATGGTGAACTTTAGTCTAGTTAATGAACCAACCAGTCTTAGGTTACAAAAAAGGGGAACCCTCCTGGATATGCCTCTTAATGCTGTCCCTGGGGATTGTGTAGTTTTTCCAATTCTGTTTCCGATCATTTACTTTTAGTTTTTCTCCTTCTTCAGGTTTGAATTATAAAGTTTAATTCTTTCAATTCCTGCTTCAGATTTCCTAAACAGGCAGTAAAATTTTCCTTGAATTCCCCCAACAACAGAGGTTTTCCATTCCCCTTCCCTGACTGCCATAAGAACTTTTGGATCTCAAAGATCTTTGTTAAAGAACCAGCACTTGATACACTTTTCTTGCTTTTGTTCTCTGCTCAACGAAGGCAGTTTGTAGCAATTTCTGTGTAGCCTTCAGTTTCGACTCAGTAAACACTGATTTTCAGGAAAGTACTTAAGCAGATGCTTAACTTTATGTCAATAGGACTTAACAACATGCTTAAAGTTAAGCATCTGCTTAAATGCTTTCCTAAATTTGGGCCCTTGTGTGGCTATTCTGAGTCTGTCTGATTTTTATGGAGCTTGTGTGGTGCAGAAGTGGGGCAGGTTCGATTTGCTGAATCCAGTCCTTCTATGTTGTAGCCTTTTCATTGGTCTCTTGCCCAGGGTCAGAAAAGAATGGTTAGGATGTCTCAACAGTGCCACTTGGGGTCAGTGGTGTAGCGAGGGTGTCTGGCGCCCAGAGGCCTAGCCCACATTTGTGCTCTCCTGGGCGCCCCACGCCACCCCACGCCTTTCTGCCTGCATCTGGGGGCTTAGCCCCCCCAGTATCCCCCGGTTGCTACACCACTGCTTCGGGTGTATATTGAGGCTTGTTTAAGAACTTCTTTGAGTTGTTTTGCATAATCTAACCAAAACCCAAAGCGGTCACCTTAAAAAAAATCGGCACAGCTGCAATTATTAACGCTGATAGACAATAGTTTTCCTGAGGTCCACTCTGCAACATCAAGGCAAGTGTATCAACTCAAGGCCCCTCTATACACACAGACCTCAGTCATCACTGGGGATTGAGTCAGATACCTCCAGGACCAAAAGCACACGTCTCTAACCCCTTGAGCTCAAGAAGAGATCACATAGCCATTGTCTGTAATTATTAGGGAGGCAGGGTGATATCTAGAGGTCATTTTATTGCATGATCCATCCACGCTGAAGCAAAAGACAGAGATACTGAAGAGAAAGTGATTGTATTGAACATTTGCAAGTGGTGTAGTTGGTGGGAATTCTGATTTTCTTTATTCTTGGTACTTAATGGGTGAATAGAGCCGCGTGTCTGCTCTGGCATGTGGAATCCTCTATCCACAGAACAGATCTAGCAAGGCCCAAAGCAATGAAAAGGCATGCACGCTGCTCCACCAGCTCATCTCAGAGCTGCTTCAACTGGAGACCTGTCTGCATGGCCCTGGACGTGAATGTTGAAGGGTGAGTAAGAGTATCTGCGATAGTGTGTGGAGGGGAGGTTGTACAGATATTTGCGTGTAAGGAAGTTGATTGAAGCTATCAATCCATTCCATACAGCTGACTCAACTGCCATTACAGGCCATGCGTCTCCACTGCATTTCTCCCACTGTTGCATTAGGATTAATGCAGATACCCCCCGGCCAGCAGCAGCATAGATCAGTTGCGAGCATTTTTGCTCTGCCATCTAACCTTGGCCTCAGTAGGCCGAAGGCGAGTCACTACAGCTCGAGTCATAGGCATGATCTGAACCCGCAAGCCTGAATTAAAAGGCTGTGTATCCAATTATCAATTGCTTGGGAATCCCCTCACCCGTTTTCCTTTGGTGAGGATTTTCTTATCAATACGGAAAATGCTAGTGTAACAAACCCAATGGGGCATTAGCTAAATCATAAGGATTTGAGACTAAGGAAGTCCTATGAACGCCAGCTGTTTTCTCATCCTGAAAGTCAATACTGAAAAGCCCTCCATGAAGCCCAACAATGAAAGCATTCCCATGACAGCATTCCTGTATGTCAGCTTTTATTGCTGTGAGGTTCCCTGTTTACTCTGTCTCTAATTCCTAATCATATTTGCTCATTTTACAAACCAAACAATGATTTACTGGGTGCCAGCTCCACACACTCAGCCCACCTGCTGAAATCAAGCTTTTTTTAAAAATGTGTTGTCAGTAATAAAGATTCTGCAGGATAAATTATGTACCAGCAATATCTGGGCAAGTCCCTAGTCTTCAGATTATGTCCTTAGTGGCACTGGGCATTGCACAAGTGTCACCAAAGGTATAGCTTGATGACAAGTTCCAGAGCGGGAGCTGTGTTACTCTAGTTCAGCAAACAAAGAAGGAGTCGGGTGGTACTTTTAAAGACCAACAAATTTATTTATTGCATGAGCTTTCGTGGGAGAAAATCCCGCTTCGTCAGATGCTTGAAGATGGAGACGTATAGATGAATGGGAGGAAAATAAATGCAGGATTGTGTAAGTCATAGGATCGGGTCAGACTGTTACAGCAAATCAGTGCAGTTGTTTAGATTCAAACAGTGGACAACAGCATATAGGAAGGAGGTGGGGGGAAAAGGAAAACAAAATTACCTGTTGTAATGGGGAGAAAAAAACATAGTCTCTATTTAACCCTAAATTGATGGTGTCAAATCTGCATATGAATTCCAATATGGAATTTAATGGACTTTAAAAAGTGCCATTAGACTCAAAGGCTATGTCTACACTCGCTAAAATTAGTTAGTTTGAACTAACTAATTTGAACTAATTTTACTTGGTTCAAATTAGCTTAATTCGAACTAGCATGGCCCCACTGGAATGTTAGTTCGAACTAAGCAAGCACTTGGTTAGTTCGACTTAGCGATCCCCATTCATTTCAATGGCCGGTTAATTTGAACTAAGAAATTAGTTCAAATTAACATGGCCACATTGGTTAATTCTAACTAGTTAGTTCAAATTAACCCCTTAGTTCAAATTAAGGAAGCCCTTAATTCGAACTAACTAAAGCCTAGTGTGACCATGGCTTTAGTTAGTTCGAATTAAGCCTCCTTAATTCGAACTAATTTGCCAGTGTAGACATAGCCAAAGGTATAGCTTGGAGAGGATGGCCTTGCCCAGGCAGGAGTTGCTGATGGCCTGCCTGTGAGACAGTGGAGTTGCACATGATTACTGAAAACATAATTCATCCTGGAGGATCTGCATTACAGGCTATAATTAGAGCCCTAGCAAATTCATGGTCCTGTAAAAGGCATCATGGATTGTGAAATCTGGTCTTTCCTGTGAAATCTGATTGTTGTAAGGGATTGTGGTATTACCACTCTTACTTCTGTGCTGCCTTCAGAGCTGGATGGCTAGAGAGCAGCGTCTTTTCTCTGACCACCCAACTCTGAAGACCACCAGCAGCAGCATAGAAGTGAGGGTGGCCTGGTATGGAGGTGAGTCATCACTTTTTGGGGGCGGGTCATCACAGCCTGAAATGTTTTCAACTGGGGTACCAGCAAAAAAAAAGTTTCATAACCGCAGATTTAGCAGACTCCCTTACCCAAGGCAACTTACAAACATAAGAGTAGTATAGAACACGTTGTATCAATATTGTATGAACACATCCATGAAATGTGCTGTTTCTGCCACGACCGACCTGTGACAAACGTGCGATTTTTCTACAATTTAAGTAGACCTCTAGCAATAAGATATAACAGGGATACACAGAACTGAGTGTCCAGGAGCCAAATTAGCAATCAACATGATGCAAAAGGGCTACAGTAGTGACAACTGATTGTTTCATTTACTCTCTCCATAAATATCACAGCAAATTGACTGACCAAAAATTCTGCAGTAGGCTAATCACATAGTAGAAGCATTCTGATTGGTTAATAATTAAATCACACAGTCTTTTAATATGTACTGCAAATAGCCACAGGAGACCCATTAAATAGCCACTTGTGGCTCCTGAGCCTCAGTCTGAGTATAGCTGATGGCTAAAGACAGATTTATACAGATGCCAGAATGAGTTTGCAAGGCTGGGTGTTAAAAAGGCACCTTTTTCTTTGCAAGGGGCCGGAGTCCACTTGAAAAGTTAAGTCAACTTAACAAGGTTGACTTAACAGAGTCGACTTAACTTTTTAAGTGTAGACATAGACTCTAAGGTCAGAAGGGACCAATAGGATAATCTAGTCTGACCTCTGCACAATGCAGGACACAGAACCTCATCCACCCCTTCCTGCAGTAGGTTTCCTAACAGGAGCCTTGTGTGTGTGTGTGTGCGCGTGCCCGGGCAGAGCCCCAGGTCCAGTCGTGCACACTCAGAACCTTTCCTGGGGTGTACATTGCCCCCAAATCCGAACCCCACTCCTGTAGCACTACATACACGTGGCCCAGTGTGAGGCTGGGTGCAAAGGCAGGGAGGGCTCTGGTCCCGGCTGGGGAGGAAACTGAGGCTGGCGAGCACTCTGCAGGCTCAGGCCCATCCAGCTGTGTGCTGTGCAGAAGCCCTGGCTGTGCATCCATGCGCGCTCTGCGGTTCCGTTCAGGCCAGGTGAGCCGGACCCAGCCCCGTAGTGCACTAGGGCTTCTGGCTCTTTAAGGCGTTCGCCAACCTGCCGGCGGTGGCGCTTTCTGTCCCTCCTGCCTCGCCGTAGCGTTCCCGGGAGAGAGCGGCATTGTACGCCCCCACCTCCACCGCCTGGGACCTAGGAGCGCATGCGCCGCTCCGCATTCCCCCGCCTGGCGGCCCCGGAGGTGCCGCCGCCGCTTCCCCCTCCCCGGCCCCGGTCCGCGCCGAGGAGGAGGCGGCGCCCCGCTCCCCCGGTAAGTTCCCGAGCGGGGCCGGACCCTCCCCCGCCTCGCACCGCCCCCCACCGGCATGCGCCGGCCCGGCCGCGGAATGGAGGAAACTGACCCCTCCCGGCACCCGTCGTCGGTTCTGCTCAGCTGCCCCCTTCCCTGCCCCCGGGGTGCATGGGCCTGCCCCTCCCCCCCGGGGCCTGCCCCACCCTGTCTCCCATGGGGGTCTCCCGCCTCTGCCCCGCGTGCATGGACCTGCCTCTTCCAACTCCCATGGGGGCCACGCTTCAGTCCCAGCTTTCCCATGCTCTTGGGGTGCATGGATCTGCCCCTCCCAGCCTCTGCCCCTGGGTGCATGGATCTGCCCCTTCCAGCTCCCATAGGGGAGGTGTGTTCCAGCCTCTGCCCCTGGGTGCAGGGATCTGCCCTTTCTAGCGCTCATGGGGGCATGCTTCATTCCCGCCCCCCC
>ML685804.1:10094787-10186064 GCA_007922175.1 Pelusios castaneus
GAGGGCATATTTCAGTCCCAGCTTCCCTCTCCCTCACCCAGGTGCATGGATCTGCCCCTTCCTAGCTCCCATGGGGGTGTGTTCCAGCCCCTGTCCCCTGGGTGCAGGGATCTACCTCCTCCCGAGCTCCTGTGCCAGGCTGGAGCATGAACCAGTCCTTGCCCAGGGGATGAGTGGCTCTGCCCCTTCCCTAGCTCCATAACTTTACTGCCCCAAACCTTTCCTCTCCTTGGTTCACATGCGCTAGTAATGCCTCTCCAGGGGGGCATGCATTGTTCTTTTCTCTCTCACCCAGCTTCTATGGACTGGTTCTGGGTTGTTTGCGTGGCCCATGGTATTTGCATGGCTGGATCCCGGCCCTCACCATTTATTACATGCAGCATAGTGGGGGTGGCAGCTCATCTTGGGTGCCCCAATTGTTGTAGGGGGCTGGAGGCTGGCCTACTGACGCAGTCACTGAATGAGAGTTTGTTCTCTTTCCAGCAGGCTGAAGCTTTGAGCATGAATGATTCGGGCTTGGTTTAGGTTTCTTCATGAGCTCAATCTTAGCCATCTTGCCATCAGCCAATTGCCATTCAGGAAACCTGAACTGAACGGTTGCTGTTTGGTGCAGAAAGCTGCCTCTGCCAAATAACGTTTTCCTGAACAGAGCTAAACATTGAAAAGCTGATGTACAGTTACCATAGATTTTTTTCTAAAATTTCCTACTAAATTTCCTACTAAAATTTCCAGACTTCTCTCTGCTGAAGAGAACTCTAATGTGGCCAAATCATGGGCAGTACCATGTTGCATAGCCCCCACAGATGATACGGTGTCACTCCAAGTACAGCTACTACTAACAGAACAGAACTGCTGGTAGCAAC
Source organism: Pelusios castaneus (assembly GCA_007922175.1). Taxonomy (NCBI): domain Eukaryota; kingdom Metazoa; phylum Chordata; order Testudines; family Pelomedusidae; genus Pelusios; species Pelusios castaneus. The sequence continues at coordinate 10,095,651 of ML685804.1, forward strand.
AGTGAGGAAATTATATATAATAAATAATACATTTTTCCTAAAGACAAAACCCTATTGTTATATGTCAAAGTATTTTCATTGTAAGGCTGAAATCTAGCTGGGCTGCAGTTGACGTAATTCCCTCTGCAGTGTAAGCCCTCTTTGCAGAACATTGGCACAGCAGTTTCAGGTTTCGGAAGGCAAGTCTGTTAAGATTGTTACAAGGTGAAACGTGTTCCAAGTGTAGTGCAGAAACACGTATGATTGGCTGCTCTGAAATGCACTTAAGGAGCAAACACTTGGTTGAAAGGGGTGAATTGAGAGGGAACAGGAAGCTAATAGGATTTTGAGCTCTGATTATGCCTGTTGCATTCTTTACATTATCATGGGTTTTGGATTCTGTGTGTCATTGAATCTGAAAGACATCCAGGATGATTACTTGCATCTGTTCCATGACCCTTGTGTCTCAAATACTTTTGAACCATTTACTTTTAATAGTATGTCAGGGAGCATGGTGAGAAATAAACTGCCCTACCCCTTGCCAGATCCTCACAGCTGTATTCGTAGTGATTGCTGAATGACATGGTGCAGAGGAGTTTTGCAAAATATGATAACTGGCCATAACTGGGGTTCTTGAACTTGTCGGCTGTAGACCATAGCTTTTCAGAGCATCATCTGGACCACTGACCTGTGAACCAGTGGCAACTATGGCAGTTATTTACACGGAAAAGAGAACTCAACGACAGGAATGTGCTTACAGCTATTTAAATGTGCTTTGGCATCTGAGAAAAAGGAGAGTCGGCATCATATGGCTAGCGAAAGGTTCTATAGCTTGGTTTGTAGGAAGAAGGGGAGTTGAGAGGAAAGTTGCATTTGGTTGGTTATTTGGGGACATGGATTACTGTTAAGATGTGATGTTGGGTTAATTCTCTTCTAGGCGCTGAAATAATTTCCTTGATGGCTAACAGTGGGATTTCATTTTCTCCTAGGTTTGCGTTCTTACAGCAGTTCTCGTTTAGGTGTGAAAAGCTCCCTTTTGAAGCAGCACATTCATTCATCCCTTCAAGCACCATATCTGACTTGCCAGCCTCAGAACCATGGCAACAGAAGAGAAGAAACCAGATGCAGAATCCACCAAAACGCAATCTACTCCTTCCTCCTCAACCAATCAGACTAAGGTCCGTGTACATCTCAGAATGATATCTCACTTTGTCAGCACACATGGAAGTTAATTGGATGTTTTACTGGTAAACTTATACATAGCACCAGGGGTATTTAAGAAACTGAATTCTAATAAATGAATTCAAGGAGTTTCTCAGGAATTCTAATGTTGTTGAGAGCCGAAAATATGCTAAATGCTTTATGGACAAGCCCGATAGCAAGATTCCCCCCTGTTGCTCTAAAGAGCTCAGTTTTGATGCAAGGGTAAATGTAACTTTCAACTGAGATCCAGTATGGCTTATTGAATTTTACTAATTTGCAAAATTCATTAAAGAGAATTTATCACAAGAGGAATAATTTTGTCTTATGGTAGCACTTTGGACTATTAGTAAATAGGGTATATTTTGTAACTAATGAATTCATAGTCGTGTAATTGGTGTGACACTGGTATTAAACCTTTGCTGAGAAAAGGGGAGACACTGTTCGGTTTTCTTGAAATAACAGTTAACCACGAGGGACTTGTGTGGCCTGTCAGAATTTGATTTCTTTAACTATTTCTACTGCTTTTTATGATTTCTACAATCATTACAGTCAGGGTTAGACTGGGGGGGAAAGCTATGGTATCCTACCTGTGATCCAGAGCAGCTGAATGTTTCCACTAAAAGATCATCAGTGAAAAGTGTGATATTAAAAAGGACCCTAAAAGGCTTATCAAGAAAATATGTTATTGCTTTCTGCACTAGAAATTCAGGTCTTGTCTATTCTTGAAAGGCTATAGGGTAACTGGAGAGCTGGTGAATGTATTAACTCAGTAGAGAGGGGAACAGATTGCAAGTGAGTGTTCAAATTTTTCAATGCCTATGGACCTTTAGGAGAAAGGATGTCTCTGTTAAATATCCCTGTTCCTTCATTAAAGATCTGGGAACTCAGTGTCCCTCTGAAACCCCTTCCCCAAGAAGTCCTCCAACAAAACCTGGGGAGGCTGGATTTGACATTACTGCTGTTTAAGTTGAAAACAAGTTGGGGTTGATGGAGGAGTTTTTCAGGTATTCGTTTTAAATCATAAAGAAGCAAAAAGCCACAACCCCTTTGCAGGTCACTTGTGAATTCCCCACTGAGATCAGTGGCTTAGGTCAGCCTTATCCCTGGTAACTGTGACTTGGCCAGAGTTACGCCAAGGAAGAATTTAACCCATTGTTTGAGCATGTTTCTGTGTAGCCTCAGGAAGACTCAACCAGCTCAGATTTGCTTCACAGGCATACGGGCCAGAAACGGAATGCTTTATAAAATAAAGGCTGGATCCAGATTGCCATCCAAGCAGATAGCACTGTGTAATGGCTCAGTCTGGCACCCAGGTTGCGACTGAATCACTGAGTTACATCCCCGGTCCTCTTACTTGTTTGGCTTTTTCTTACAGCCAGCACCCGTAAAACCAAACTACGCTTTAAAGTTCACGTTAGCAGGACACACTAAGGCGGTCTCGTCAGTAAAGTTTAGTCCCAATGGAGAATGGCTGGCTAGTTCCTGTAAGTATCAATCTGCCTTAATTCCTTTTGCGTTGTACCAATGTGACCCTCATGTTGGGAGACAGCTAGCTGGCTAATCTTAATGCCACAGAGCTCAAAAGGGGGGGAAATATAACCATATGGCTCCTTTTCTAAAGGGACCTGCAAAGCTGGCTGTTCCAAAGTTTGGCTCTCTTTTTTGTTGTTGGCTTTATATCCTATTGTCCAAACTGCTGGATCTTCCTCTACCCGATCCAAAGGGCTTAAGATGCTCAGCTTGTGATGTGGAGCCACTCTGCCAAAAACAGTGCAAAATTGCTTTGATTATGGATCCTGGTGAAATTAATTCCATTCCAGATGGGACTCCTTGCTGCCCTTTGCACCCTGTAAACGTCAGCTTAAATTGGGGTTCACCTGGCATGAAGGACCTGCACGTGTTCTCTGCATTGAGGTGAAATTCACCCAGAGTGCTCCTAGCTCCCCCCGCCCCCCCACTGGCATTGTAATATAAAAGCATGTTGGAGAGTCAGTCTTGTGCGTTTCACCATGCTGCTTACAAGAAAGAACAAGCAGACGCATTTGGGAACGGAGGACCTGGACAAGTATCTGCCTAGAACTCAAAGCCGACCTTGATACCCGTTTAACCTTTTCTATGGTGAGCTTTGCAACTGCCTGACAACTTCCTTTTGGACCAATCCCACGTATTTTGGGCACTGGTTATCCAAAGGGAATGAGGGAGGAAAAAGACAATTCAGAGGAGCACTACTGAAGATAATGGAGGTGTCTACTGCAGCCGCCACAGCCTCTAGAAATGGCAGTGGTTCTGGTCTTTTACTTTATTGTAGCTGCCTTTATATGGGTAATGTACTTAACCTCTTACTCTTCGTAATACCTTCTGGAAGTTAATTTCTTCTCTCTCCCCAAACAGTTCTCTAACCTTTAACATCGGGCAAATATCAAGTTCTTCCTTTGTTACAGAGCACAACATGATAATAGGTAGCGTGTTTGTTTCTTGCCAGGAGTAATGTTGGCCCAATTTATGGATCAGTTTTTACTCTTTCTGAGGCAGAAGTGTGGCTGTGACTCTTGTGGTATGGTAGCTTTTTTCTCATCGGCAATTAATTTATTTTTAAAAATGAAAAACCAAGGTCCACTGTTTGTCAGATAAATTGCAGTGGATTCAGTTTGAGAATTGAATTATTTGAGACCCTTTACTTTCCAGGCATTATGTGTAATCTCAACACTTGAAATCTGGCATATGTGAAACGTTGTCATTTAATGTTTATGCACTGACGTTTGTGCTTGAGGGTAAGAACTGTTCTGTGTTTGCAGAAAAGTAGCCCATGTACTTCTCTCTCCTTAAGGGTGTGAGGGAGCTGCTTTTAGTACCGCTTATTTATTAATGGGGAGTCTTTTCTCTTTTAGCGGCTGACAAACTAATTAAAATTTGGGGAGCATATGACGGCAAGTTTGAAAAAACAATATCTGGTCACAAACTGGTAAGTTTTGAACTCTCAGGAATAATCTGCCCTCTAAAAAGCTGTCCTTTCAGATCACTATTTCAATTTCATATTCCCCTGGGGCTTGCATGCTGGGTTAATTTGCTAGCTTTCTCTTTCAGAACCCTTCCTATCCTGCTTGAATTCATGTAAAAACATATTATTTGGTGCGGTTTATTTGTCCTTATGGCAAACCCCCTCCTAATCCCGTATGAGGACGACAGTCTGTGACAGGAATAGTAGGGATGTTTCAGGTCAGGATGGAGAGAGATGGGAACTGTTGATGAAGTACCTACATTCACGGTGCTTAGCCAGTGAGAGTCGTTGCTTTTCATGAGCATTACCATTACCTGCTTTCTCCCACAAAAACTCATGTGATAAATACATTTGTTAGTCTTTAAAAGTGCCACCAGACTCCTTGTTTGTTTTGCTGAACTAGACTAACACGGCTCCCTCGCTGGAACTTGTCAACACTACCTGTTTGACTGCCGGGCTTCCGTCTAGGAGAAGTACATGGTGTAATGTTCTGCCTATGGGATAGGCTTTCAATTTTGAACAAGATGGCTTTTAAAAAAAAAAAAAAGGGAACCTGACACTTCTCATGGGTTTGCCCACATTGAAATTCGGGATATCGGCTCGAATGTTAGGAGCTGAAGTCATTTTCAGAAGTGACTCAGGCACCTGCCTCTGATTGACTTTCACTATGATTTAGGAGCCTCGGTCTCACTGAAAGTTGATGGGATACAGGCATCATCTAAGTCACTTTTGAAAACTGGTATTTTTGAAAGTATTTGTCATTTCCAAAGTCACTTGCGTCCTTTTGACAGTCTTACTCTGGGTCATTTCATGCAGACAGTAGGGATGAGTCCCTCTTCTGGGAAGAAGGAAGAAATGAATCTAACCCCGTTAAGAATAGTTATTGTTTACAAACATAAAAAAGAGGATCAGATCTCAGTATAGGTAGAGCCACCAGCTGAACTAGCCACTGCTGCCCTTGCAACGTGAGGCTCAGCAAAGCTAAAAGCTTCCCGGAGTCATCAACTGTCCTGTGTTAAGATGGTGAGGTGTTAAATGCTGGCACGCATTTCTCTCCACCTCCCAAAGCTAAGTAACCTTGTTTTTCTGGCTTCAGATATGAAGCTGAGAAACTGTCTATGTGTAGCATGTTCTGGAGTGAAAGACTGAGCACAGCTCCGTGTTGAATTGCTTTGCTTCGTTTCAGGGTATCTCTGACGTAGCCTGGTCATCAGATTCCAACCTTCTGGTCTCTGCCTCGGATGACAAAACTCTCAAAATTTGGGATGTGAGTTCGGTAAGGACAGAGCTCGAATTCTCTCTTTTCTCCCCAGTCCTTTCTCTTGGGCCTTCTTAAAATGAAGGCGGCTAACTTGATATGCTAACATTGCTGGAGGAGGAATTTTAAACATCAGCTCCTTTTAAACATGTCCAGCTGTGCTTTTAGCGGGTAATGCCAAACAGCTGTTTGACGTGAGCTGAGGGGGGGGTGAGTTATGCTGCGTATTTGAAAAAGGCCTTTGGATCTCGGTAGGCCGCCCAATTGGTGACCATGCTTACCCTAGTAGATGGCACTGTGGTCTTCCAGGCATGTGGCGATGGAGAGACGACAGGCTTCATGTGAGAGAGCTCCCTCTGAAAGGAAACATTTGTCACAGACTTTTCACTCGTGATGCGGCTTGCTTGCTCTCTGAACTAGAAATAAAATAAGCTAGTTCATTTCACTTTTGTTTCTAATCGTTTAACCCTCTGGTTCTCATGCACTGTGAGAATGGACTGGACCAGGCTTTGGGCTGGAAACACTGTGTTTTGTTTAACTATTCCCATCTCATAAAAACTTGTGGTGCTGTTTTTTGGGTTTTTTTAAAAGGAAGTCTAGATTTTTGGGTACAAATTTACACTGTGAATAGTCCTGAACTCATGTCACTGTGGGAGCCTTGAAGATGTGGAAAGTTCCTAGCAGATCCATCGTGTGTATGTTTGACTAATAATATTTTACATCTTCTTTTAGGGCAAGTGTCTGAAGACACTGAAGGGGCACAGTAATTACGTCTTCTGCTGTAACTTCAACCCCCAGTCCAACCTCATTGTTTCGGGCTCGGTAAGTGGACACGCTCGCAATGGAGTACAAATCCCATACCCCCTGCAGAGATCTAGAGGGGCTGAATTCCACCGTGCAGTCTTCAAATGAAGTCTTAAAAGGGAGAGTTGGTGGCATCTCTACCACTTTGGCTCTGGGGAGCAATTCAAAGCCCTCAGCCCAGTGTTAGAAGTTTGGGGCTTCACCCATAGCACCCTCCTGCCAGATGTGAGGGAGCTGCAGCCTATCTACATTGCAGAGCTTTCCTTAAGTGCTGAGGGCTGCTCTCGCATGAATCGCTTGGGAAATAGAAGCTCTTTGTAGTGCAAATTCTGTGATTGCTCTGGAAGATACCCGTACCTCTTTGAGGGATTATTTGACCATTCCATGGCATCACAGAAACGTAGCTTCCTGGCAATTTCAACCTCTTGCTCTGCAGTTAGGAAGCATTATGGTCTCGGCTTGGGAAGGCACTGGGAATAAGACTCTGGGCTTCTCCTCTAGCATTTTTCCCAGCTTGCCGTGTCACCTTGAGCAAGTCATTAACCCTGAATTACCTTGTCTATGAGCTAGGGATAAATACTAGTTTCCTTGCATGAATATTTGAGCTTACAATTCATAAAGCTCCTAGAGATTGGCACAGGAAGGTTCCATGGAGCGCAAGCATGAAGGTTACTTAGGATTTAATTCCTTTGAAGAGCCCCACACTACGTGAACAGAAATTAAATTAACATTGTGGTTGCTCCCAAGCTGAAATAAGTCTAGATTCTTGGGGAATGTAGTCATGCACGTTCATTCCCCTCCCTGATGAAACCTGTCGATCCATACATGTGGGCTGAACGGTATGGCCGGGGAGTGGGTGCACCTGAAAATCACTGTGAATTTGTCCTCTACTCTTCAGTTTGACGAAAGTGTGAGGATATGGGATGTGAAAACAGGAAAGTGCCTCAAGACGTTGCCTGCGCATTCTGACCCCGTTTCAGCTGTAAGTGACTTCAGATACATTAAAATGCCGATGTGGTTGCTAGCATCTAGCTGGGCCTTTTTCCCCTTTCGGAAAGAAGGGAGCAGCTCCGCTCTGCTTCTCAGTAACCGCCCCTTGGTGAAGGACACCACGTAATAAATGGCATGTGGTGACTTGTAAGGGTATTAACAAGCATGGAGATGCCAGTGAGCAATACTTACCACTCAAACCCCAGGATGGATTTCTGCCTCCCAGCATTATGACAGGACGCACGAAAGAAGCCCAGATTGGGGGGGCCTACTTCAAGCTGCTCACTGGAAAGTTTGGATTGGCTGTGCATCTGGGTTTCTCCATAGCTTTCTCATTACTTAGTCTAACCCACCGCAGGAGGTGAAACAAAGTAACTTCAAAATAAGCTGTATTAAAAATCATATCCAGTTAGTGGATGAAATTGTCTAAAACGTGTTTAAAAAAAAAAAAAAAATAAATCTACCCATGATAGGGAAAACACTAGGGGTGCAGTTCTTAGCAGAGATGAAATCTGAAAAAATGAAAGAGGCAGAGCTGAGCACGAGTCTAAGCTTCAGACGACTTGAGCTGAGGCTGCTCTGAACACATGGCTCTGAGGTTTAAATTGGAGTGTAATCCACAACGCTTACCAGAAATGTGTGTGGTATCTCTTACAAATTGTCTCCCCTCCCTCCTGGGTATGTTTAGATATTTGCTGTTTAAAGTGCACTTTAGCAGTGGTTTTGTGGGAAGCTCATGTGTGAGACTGAAGAAAATAAACGGACCAGACCAAGGTATACGTACAATTAAACACTGGGCCCATGTTACTGTAATGCACTCTCTTCCCGTATGGTCCCACTACTTGGAGCAAAATTCCTCGCTACGGTCAAGCAGTGAATCAGTTCAGGTCTTAATGTTTTAAGAGGCCTCTTAAACCAGTCTAGTAATTGGTCAGTTTTCATAACAGCTAGTCTCAATCTACTTGCCCATCCATTACCCTACTCATGGAATTAATTGCAGCTGGCCGTAGTCGAGGTAGAAAAAAATCAGGTAGGCAGATGAGACATTAGAATTTTCTACGGCCGCCTAACATTAAAATTCCCAAGATGCTATTTTTAACTGGATATGTCTGAACTTTCTGCACCTATCCTGATGTTGTTAAAATCTTACTACCATCCATGCAAGTTGCAACATAGTTCTGTGATAATTGGGACACAATGGGAGATGCATAATTTTCAAATGCAATTTCTTGTCCGTGGGACTCAGTTTGCTCTTCCTAAACATGAATACAGCTGATTTTCCCCCTTGTATAAAACCACAGGTGCATTTTAATCGTGATGGTTCCCTGATAGTCTCAAGCAGCTATGATGGTCTCTGGTAAGTGGCTATTTCTTCAGTAACATTTATTATGTGGAAGAGCCTTCTAGGCTCTGTACATAAAAATAATTTTTAAAAGTGTAGATTCTTTTAGTCTTTCACTTTTTACCTTGACTTTGAGGTTAAAATGTAGACTTCTAAGTTGACAATGCAAGACATTTCAGAAGCTACAATAATGACTCGTGTTTTTCTTCTTTTTTTTTTTGTTTTTGTTAAAGTCGAATCTGGGATACAGCATCAGGCCAGTGCTTAAAAACACTGATTGGTAAGCAGGCAAACTTGCATATGTTGTGTTTGATTCTCTTTGCTGTGTTATCTTGAAATATTCAGTGTGACTTTGAGGGCTGTTAGGAAGTTTCCTTATCAGCTTTAGTTTCTCTTTCTTCCTTCTCCTTACACTGTCCTCTTCATACCACGACCATCCTCACAGCTGACTTAAGGAAAAATCTCTCTTCCATGTGTAGGAAACCTTTGGCTTAGGCTGTTACCCACTGCATGCCGAGGATAAAGTTTAAGTGGCTGTACTATCGGGTTTTCCATTACTCTGTAGTACAATGCTTGGCTGTGCAAAGGCTTGGAACTGCGGTGGCAAAAATGAACTTGATTTCCATTTTCAGACGTTATAGCTGCCCCCTCCAGTGCAACAAAAGATCCCCTTCATGGCAGTGGGAGAAGACCAAATGTGTGTACAGTTTAGGGGTCACAGGGGTTTGAGAACTGATGCCCTTCTTCAGAGAGTGGGTGGCCAGTTGAGCAGAGCCTGTCAAGCCTCTGATTACCAGACTCTAGAGTGATAACATGAGGTGACATAGGGTTGTAGTGTTCAGAATGGACATACTTTACCAGTAGGTGAATCTGTTAGTGCCGTGATCTAATGATTAAGGCCCTGCTTGAATTGCAGGATGATCCTCAAATAATTGCAGGTGACTTGCGGACAAGCTGTGGAAATGTAAAAATGGACCTTTATTAATAGTGCTAATTGGGGCAAGCTAGAGTAGACCTATTTGTTTAAGAAGATGATGCTGTAAACGCCCAGGTGTTTGCTGGTTTGTTTGTTTTTTTAATGACCAGACATTTTGCTGTAACTATGTTGCATTCACTAAAAAAAAAAAAAAAAAGGGGGTGGAGGGGGAAATCGGTACAATATAAAATTCAGAAGACAGTCTTTACAGCAATTGCTGTAGAAATTGAGCCAAATTACTTTAGCTTTTTACATTTCACAGGCAATGAATGTTGATGCAGTACTAATTGCATATTCAAAATAAATGAAAAATGGTGGACTGCACAAAGTATGCTAATTAAAATAAAAATTGCCATGGAAGTCTAATATTGCATGATCTACAACATTGCAAATGAAGTAGGCCTTGCTTATGACTTTTACGGCCACGCTGTGGACTACAGGGATGGTTGATGCAGGAGTGGGAAGGTTGGGTTATAGCAGGGCTCAACAAAATTGGTTCCCAGCTAGGCACCCACGGTTTTATTTTTGGTCAGCAGGGGTGCTTCTCCACTGCATTTCTGCAGCAGAGCTAGGAACCAGGCTACAAATCACGGTCTCCATGGCGACTTGGTGCCTAGGTTTTGTTGAGCCTTGGTTTACGGAAGATTGTCATAAAAATGTTAATAAACCAAATCTACTTCTTTAAGTATTTCATACTACCACTTTCCTGTATCTCCCAGCTGTTTACTTGAAGTATAAAATGGCAACTGAACAAAAAAATTAACACATCTTGAAGTTGGCTTTTGTAATCTTCTCTGGGTCTATTTTGTCAGCAGAAATGCTTTGTCCGTGAGAAAAATATTTCATAATAGTCTGTGTAACACCCTTGTATTTTCAATACAGATGACGATAACCCTCCAGTATCTTTTGTGAAATTCTCTCCAAATGGCAAATACATTCTAGCAGCAACTCTGGACAAGTAGGTATTCAAAAATACATTTATAGTGCATTCATCAACTCCAGATTTAACCTTTTGTATGCTATGGTAATATTCTTATGATGGGTAAACTCATCCCTACTCTCAGACTTCTGTAATCCATTCCTCTGGGAATTGTGTTGTCTGTAACGTCAGCAAAGCGTATGCTGTTGGAAATCTTGTTGATGTTACCCCCCTTTCCCCCAAGCACTCTTAGCTTTGGGTCTTTTTAGAGCCTTCAGCATGAAGCGGTTCCGTGCATTGATCAAATGGTTTTCTTGTAACACCGTCAAAGGCTGTGCGTCTCCCACGCAAAGGAGGCAGTATCAAAATAGCTGCGTGTACAAAGCAGAACAGCTACACAGGTGGATTGGTTGTGCTGAGAGTTCTCCAAATCCACTGCTAGCAAGAGCCAGCCATTCTCCCTTCTCCACCCTCATGTATTAATTGCTGCAGCTGTAATGAGATCCTCCCGTCCCTGTATCACAGGGCAATGAGCTAGTTGTCTGTGAATGTCTCCTTCCAAAAGACATTACAGGAATTGTTCCTTTCCTTTCATCCAGTGAGTGAAGTGCAAGGAAATTCTAAATTCAACTAATTTTGTGGCTGTTTTGCCAGCCAGACCAGGGGGGAGTCATCATTGTTACCTCAGACTTGAATATGCGTGGGGTTTGTGTGTTCTCTTCAGTGTATGTGAAAGAGACACCTGTCTGAAACCAGTGAGTAATTTCACTTAGGCTACGAAATGGGCCAAAAAAGAGGTAAAGTTCAAATTCTATTTACAGCCTGATTTAAAGATCTCCCCTTGTAGTGTGTGAAAATTGTCCTCCAGCTCCTTTCCTCCATACTGTTTTGAGCTGTCTGTCACATACCTCCTCAGAGTGTCCGTTCATGCATCAAGCAAAAAGGACGAGAGTAAACTTGACAAAATGCAGTTTTAGAGACTTTGTTTTTTCCCTAGAGGAGAATCCAAATGGCATGTAAATAAAATTCAGTTTTTGTTGGATTAGCTGAAACTCTGCATTCTGAAGCCAGACCGGAATGTCTAATATAAGCGCAGGGAAGATCTAGCGTGGAAGATCTTTAATGTCCCCAGAAATCATGTCAGGTGAAATAACCCAAAGCCTAAAGACCTTCTTCTCCTTTTGTTCTCCAGCACACTGAAACTTTGGGACTACAGCAAAGGAAAGGTACAATCATAGTCTATCACTGTAATGGTTTCACGTAAGGTTAAGCGTTCTCTCTGTCTTCTACACAATATAATTACTGTAAATAATGTCCCAGCGCTTGTTCTTTACTAGTGGACTGAACAAGATCATGTAAAAAGTTCTTTACACTTTTATAAGCCCAGAGCTATTGAATTCTGTATTTCCTGAACTGAAATTGTTTTTTTTTCTGTTTGTGGGGACGTGAAAAAATTGGGGCCCTGCCTAGTAAAGTGATTGGTTAGCATTCTAGGGCAGAAATGCCCCCTGCATCCTTTGGGGGAGTGGGAAATGTTAACAGATATATTTAGTCTGCCCTGCAAAGGGAGTTTGTCCTTGACTGCTAGATATCTGCGCTCATGGTTGTTGCCTTTTGGCTCTTCACTTCCAGTGCCTGAAGACGTACACAGGTCACAAGAATGAGAAATACTGCATCTTTGCGAACTTCTCCGTCACTGGGGGAAAGGTTGGTGATCAGTGAACTGCTTTTAGTGACGTCAGTGCGTGTGAGGATTTACTTGTCGTCAAAATGGAAGAGTTGCTGCCAATCTCTCTCCGTTTCTGGATCCATAAATAGCTATCCCGCCCTTAGTGCAAAACCATCTTCCCCCGGGGGGAGCCCCGTGTAACAAGTGCCCCAGTTAATGTTGCAAACTTGCAAGCAATGAGGAGGGATTGTAAGAGAAGCGACGCTCCTAAGGTTTCAATCTTGCGGAAACGTTGCTTTCTGGGGGCTTGGTTGGAAGGTACCGCTTTGGGGCAAGTTTTAGGTATTCCGTTCAGCTGTGTGGCTGCTCCAGAGTACCCGTCTGCCCCAGGTGCAAGTGCAGCCCCAGGAACTTTGCCGGTAACAGGGCAGCAACGTTATGTAGCTCTTGCCTGTTACAGATTGTGAGTTGCTGTGTAGGAGTTTTGGTTGAAATGACGTCCCTAGAACAACAGCATCCCTGGACAGGAGGGTGCTTTCTTGAGGAACTGTTCTGAGATTGCCTCAAGCATTACAGTTCATCTTACACTTCTGCTTCAAGTGCTAAGCCTCCTTCTTCAGCCAACTGCCTTGGCCTTCAACATGGCGTAGTGGAAGAAACATTGGCCTAGGATTCAGGAGACTTGAGTTCTATTTCTGTCTGTCCCATTGGGCTGCTCTGTGACTTTGGGCAAGTCACTCCCTCCTCCAAGTTATGTGCCTCACTTTCTGGGGCGAGGCTGAGGGAATGAACTGCACAACCGGAAGGCACTCAAGTGCTGCGGTGATGAGGGTGGTACACGAACCTCTATAGAATAATACCAGTTAAAGGTGGGGTGGCCAGAAAGCCTGAAATGGCACTTCTGTAACTATTCCTCTTCCCGTTTTTTCTTCCAGTGGATTGTGTCTGGTTCAGAGGACAACCTGGTTTATATTTGGAACCTCCAAACAAAAGAGATTGTACAGAAATTACAAGGGCACACAGGTGTGACTCTGCTTCTTGTCCCTCATGGTGACTGAACATTCCTTAGCTGATTAAATAACGAGCGCACAGCACTGAAGGTTGATTACATGTGTAAATTGGAAGCATCTATTTTTAGTGTTAATTCAAATGTCTTTTGGATTTGACAGATGAGATTAGTATAAAAATCTGTCGGAATGGGGCTTGATGAGGACACACAGCGTGTTTTCCCAGACACTTGCTGGATGCTGTTAGAGGAATTGTGGCCTTGTTTTCCTTGAAGTATATGTAAAGAAATTGGGCATGATTTTCTCCAGGGTCTAATAACTAAGTGCCTGACATGAGACATCTCAAATGACTAGTTCCAGAGGGGTAGCCTTGGTAGACTTTAAAAGTGCCACAGGACTCCTTGTTTGTTTTGCTCAAATGACTATTCGCTCTTGGCAAATCTTGGCCATGAGGTCCTCTCAAAGCCTCGCTTGTCCAAGGATGAGTTCCAGATGAGCTTTGGGCATCTTTAGAGAAACTGACCCTATCAGCAAAGAACATAAGAACGGCCATCCTGGGATCAGCTCAAGGGTCCATCTCCTGACAGTGGCCAATGCCAGGTTCTTCAGAGGGCATGAATAGAACAGGTGATCATCGTTGGCCGTTTCCAGCTTCTGGCAAACAGCCAAGCATCTTGAGTCCAGCTCTGACACACTCTGAAACATGCTCAGCTTTATTCACATGAATAGTCAGGGCCTGACCCGTGTGAATGACGTGAGCAGTATCTGAGGTCCCAGTATTGCAAAGACTCATGCAATGTGCTGAACTTCCCGCACTGAGGCAAATTGGACTGTTTGTAGCATGTTAAGCATGTGTGTAAGTCTTTGAAGGGTCAGGATTTTCAATTGGGGCTCTGGTGACTTACTCAATGATCTGCTATTTGCTTTGATGGGTTTTATCGGTTCTGACTGATACCACGGAACCCTAGGCATGAAATGTGGTCAGAACATTGGGTCTGGTTCTTTCAGGTATTATTGCTGTGAAATATTGCCCTACGTTCTGCCTCCTGTGGTGGTTTGATGGATTACCGTGTTATAGGTTATATAGCGTACAAAATTGTACCCACTTTTCCACTAAAGCTCCTAACTGAGGTGGGCCTACAGGACCCCAATCGTTCTAACAAAGCTGTTATGGAGTGTCATTAATGGTTCCTGAAGAACAAAGGTCCCATCACATAACATTTAGATTCAGAACAGTCACTCTCGTCCGTCAAACAAACAAGGAGTCCCATGGCGCTTTTAAAGACTAACACATTTATGTATCGCATGAGCTTTCGGGGGAGAAAATCCCACTTTGTCAAACGCTTTGAAGATGGGGAACGTACAGAATGGGAGGAAATGAAATGCAGGGAAATGTATGACATGATCAGGTCAGGCTGTAACAGCAAATCAGAATAGGTGTTGGGATTCAGAATCTGCTGTAGACAGATTGCCTCTGATGGGACAGCTGTGCACAGTGCTCTGAACCTAAGCAGCTTGGATTGGCATAAATGGTGACATCTGTCTGTCTCTCTCCTTTTATTTAGATGTTGTGATCTCAACAGCTTGTCACCCAACAGAAAACATCATTGCATCAGCGGCACTAGAAAACGACAAAACAATTAAACTGTGGAAGAGTGACTGTTAAACAATTCCAGTGTCACTTCAGAGACTGTCAGGAAAATTGGGTTTTTTATTTTTGTTTTTTTAAATAGTAACCCCCTCCCTCCCACATGAGAGTAATAATGATAAAACCCAGGTTGACAGGAAACCTGAAGAGTATTTGAGAAGGCGGGTTTCTGTTAGTTTTGGCCCAAAGAGATCGTCTTAGCTTGTTGCTAGAACCGGGCAGTGTGGTGGGAAAAGGCAGCGTCTCCTTTTCATGCCTTGGCAGAAAACGGATCATTCCAACATCGCATTAGGAGTACCAGCCTCGTATTGGAAGCCCCACAGATACTGTATTTTGTGATGAAGGCGGCTTTCTTCTTTGGCTGGTTTGCTGCTGCTTAAGGAGGTGCTTCCGGTCTGTTTTGTAACAGTAAGTTAAGTCGTAATACTAGAAATACTTGGATTTTTTTAAAATGTCTAATTTTTTTTAAAAAAAAATATTTTTTTTTTGCAGGCCGGTAGGTTCTAGTCTATCAGAAGTTTCTCTTTATTGTTTTAAATAGGAGTGCTGCGTCTTTAAGGATGCCTCATTTTAAACACTCAGCTCAAACTTTGTGACCAAATAAAACCATCAGTTCCACCATTCCCCTTCCTGCCCTAACTTCAGACTCCTGTGGTGAAATATCTTCTCTTATTTCTGTATAGTTGCTTACCTCTCGTTATGTGTGTTTAATAGATGCTGTTATAGGACAAAGTTACAGCTTTTTTTTCTGTTAACCATTAAAATGATTCCTGCTTGTAGTTGTTCTCAGCATATTTTACAATTTTTTCGCTTCTTGGAAAAAAGCGAGTTCACAAATTATTGTAAAGTTATTTCAGTGTAAAGCAAAAAACCCCAAACAATTTTGTATCTTGGAAGTCCATCGTATCGACCTGTGTTGCTACTGGCATGACTCTGTAACTATTTCAGCGTCACTATGTCTTTCCCTTTTTTTGTGTCACCTCCAAACCAGAACCATATGCCGTAATAAAAAGGTGGGATTTTCTGTGTACGCTGGTGGTGAGAGTGCTCTGATGTGACGTGTCTGTGTCGCTTCAGCTCACAAGACTTCCTCCAAAGCCAACTTTTTCTGCAGTCCACTTTTGCTGTAAAAGTTTTACCCGATCACTGACCGCAGGAGGGATGAGACGATGGGTGTGACTCCGGTCCAGCTACACCTGAAAGAAGCCGTGAGAATTGCATTGGCAGAATCCTCCGTTTGAGGCAACGTGTAAATGATCATGGACTAGAGGATTCTTTCCTAAGGTGAAAAGAATTCTGACCTTTCTGTTGCCCTCTCTATAGGGGGAAGCAAAAATCTCAGATGTTGGGCTAAAGAATTAGTGCGTCTTCCTGCCGGCAGACAGGAGTTTGAGAACTAGCTGGAGGGTTAGGCTTGAGAGTGCAATAAAAAAGTTTAGAATCCAAAAATGAGCAAACCACTGCCATCCACCAAGACTCATCTCATACCAAACCTTCATGGGGCAAAATAGGTGAGGATTTTTTGTTATCCCAGTGTGTTCCTTCTGACTTTGCGTGTTCTGTTCTTGTGGAGGCAAAAGTGGTCAGTTTTTGTCTCCAAACTTAAACCTTCAAAGAAGCAATGCAGGCTCATGTTTTCCACTCGAAGTGATTTTTTTTTTAAATTTGTGAAAGGCAGAGGTTTGAAATCATGCTGGTGATTGCCTCTCCATCAATAGGGGCAAGAGCGGACAGGTCACATAAAGAAGAAGATCATCTTTCTGTGTGGATGATCTGGAGGGGAAATGGAGGATATGTACAAGGCTTTGGAAACGGATGTGTGGCACCTTATGCATTAGCTTCCTAATATAAAGAGTGCACTTGCAAAAGTTACAGATTTCAGGAACGTGAGCTGGCTTTCTGGTAAATAAAGTGAGTCCATGTGTAAACATAACACGTGGAAAACAGGTGCAGAACTATCGGTTGGGTTTATACAGCAGTCTGTTAATAATGGGTGTTTCGGAATAATCAGCTTGGCCCTGTCAATCTTTTTATGTCCTTTTTTTGTTTAAATAAGTGAGTAGTTTTCAATGGGCCCCCTTCATAGTCACATGCTTTAGTAAAGAACTTACTTACCATCGAGAGCACCCCGGGAAAGAAACTTGTGGTGTGCTCAAATCTGAAACGGTCGATGTGTTGGCAAGTGGCTTACTAGCTTCTCCGCTCCTTGTCCAGATTGACATTGGAGTTGCTACGCATTTTAATTTGTACTGTCTAATAGATTGAGGGTCAGTGGGTTTTTTTCCTGCAAAAAATATAGGGTTCGAGTTGGGCTGTACGCGTCTGGCTGTTGGGTCATCCATACTACGTCTGTTTATTTTCTCATTGCAGCCACTCATGCTGGAATGAGTGAGCACCTGGCCTGAGTTACATTTTTCCCCACTTTGATTTGCTGGATGTCTCAGTAACTCTATGAGAAGAATCCTCAGTTGAAATTCTGTTCCTGTAAGGTGCCATTCACATATCATTTTTTAAAGTGCTTGAAATAAACTCGGGGTTTGTGAGCGATGGAGAGTTACAGCTGCTCCTCGCTAGAAAAATTCTCATGTTCCTATTGTATTCTACCTGCCAACACCATTAAATGCTATTTCAAAATGTTGAGTCAAGGCTTTCTAACTCATTACAGTAAATCCCTGTTAGGTTCAAGACAGCTGATTCAGCCACCTTTACAGGGTGGGTGCCAGTTGTCTACGTGTGCGGATTCACAGACAACAAGCAGTTTTTTGTGCAAGGGCTTCTGTTCAGCTTAGGAAGATTCAGCCTGGGAATTACTCAGGATATGTAACTTTAGGACCTAACTCTGATTTTTTTAATAGCAGCTTCTTGTTCTGAGCTCTTTGGCACCCTGCACATCACTGGTGAGCTGATTTGCTAAGGGGTCAAGCAAAAGCACTAATCCCTGGTAGTTAATGGGAGGTGCACGTTCTCAGTGCCTCTGAAAATGAGTTGTGCTGGTTTTCCTGTCCTTGAACTAAGGAACACACACCCTTGTGCTTGCTTGGGGAGGGCGGCAGGTTGAGCTCAGAAGGAAAGCACTGTAGAAATGAAAATATTAATATTTAGCCTTCTAATAAAAATAGCTTCTGGCCCCAGCCAGGGCTACCATCCTGGCCTGAAGGACTAAACTAAGTAATAAAAGGAACAGCTTCCCCCTCATTGCTGGGCCAGAACTCAGCTTTCACTTTTACATGCTCCAGGTAGGCAGGTGTTGGTGAATTACAAGCAAATAATCCAGTTAATGAGATTCTGAAATCATGCAACATGGAAGAATTAATTGAAGCCCTAACATGTGTTCCTAACTCTAAAAGGCAAATTATGGGGGCTTATTTGGATGGTATCGAGATAAAGGAAGTCCTACTTAGTTTAGTAATTCTTTATACAGCACCTAGCAGAAAAGAGTCTTGGGCCCTGGCAGGAGCTGCTGTATATAAACAACAAAAAAGACCATCTCTGTTCCAAAGAGCGTGCAGCCGAAGACAAGAACTAGCTACAGAAAGCGGGGGAGTAAAAAAAACAAACAGTGAGACAATATATATGCCGTCTGGTTCAGCTCCTGGATCATGCCTGTTCGGGACCCTTTAAGGGGAGGAGTGGGAGATGGCCTCTGCTGAAAATATTCTCCCTCCACACCACTGCGTAGCATGTGTCTGCCGGCTACTGCCCTCGTCCTACCTGCATGCCCATTTCAGCAGGGAACTGTGACCAGTTTCAACGTCTGACTCGATGGTGGTGCCGACCGTCACCTCGAAATGAGCGTTATGACGCCATGCTGCAGCCTTGCAATATAATGAATGCGGTTGGCTGAGCCTGAAGGTTGTTTGGGGAGTGAGTGAATGCCCCATAACGCTTGTGGGGCATAGATTGGGGGCGTCATCCCATTAGTTACGGCAGAGAGGAAAAAGACTCAACAATTTCTTGGTTTTTCATTAACACGCCTGGGCTGTGTCAACCCAGCCAGCCTGAGTTAGACTGTGCTAGACTCTTCCATGAATTATTTCAATTATTAAGCTCATTGCAGTCTAGGGGAGTTTCCCTGTGGGGATTTAGTTGTTAGTTAAATATTTTGATAGTGTAGTGTCCATCAGGTGCCATGCAACTGGGAATGAGACAAAATAGAGGATGTTTCACCTCTCATAATTTGCAGTCACCACTTGGGAGCCTATGTCTTCTCAAGTCAGTGTGAAGGACAGGGGTCAGTGGTTTGGGTGCAAATCCTCAACCGATGTCAATTGTCATCACTCCATTGACAATTTACACCATCTGGGGAATCCATCTCCTGATTTTTTTAATCCCTGGTTCTGCCACAGACACTTCTGTGCATGACCCAAGGTAAGTCATCAGCTCTGTGGCTGAGTTCATCTCTAGGTAAAACAAATACTGTCTGATAATGCTGCCTAGGGAATTATTTTTGCAATAATTTTTCCTGTTTAAACAAAACAAAACAAAAGCCATCCGTCCCCTGTACCAGCTCCTTGGTTCAATTGGTCTTTCAGCCCTCATAGCTCGCACTGGTGACAAGTCAGTGTCCGATCTTTTATCCTGGCCTTTCTGTACCATAGGATGGCTATTTAGTTTAAGTTCCCACGGGGGGAGCCGTGTCAGTCTAGTTCAACAAAACAAACAAGGAGTCTGGGGACACTTTTAAAGACTAACATTCATGGGAGAAAATCCCACTTGGTTAGATGCTTGAAGATGGAGAATTTACAGAATGGGTGGGAAAATACATTTATTCAGTAAGTTCCCCATCTTCAAGTGTCTGACCAAATGGGATTTTTTTCTCCCCCAAAAGCTCATGCAATAAGTAAATTTGTCAGGCTTTAAAAGTGCCCCAGGACTCCTTTAGTTTCAGGTCTTTGGGAAGCTCCTAGATGAAGAGGATTGTACAGGACTGTAAAAAAGGACTGATCTCTGCTGCAAAGGCACATTTGTCACGGCTAGAATGGGATTTAACATTACATATTACTGCTAAGGACATCATGAACCTTTATTGCTCAAACCAGGGAGATGATATTGCATCAATGAGATCTGCCCAAGGCCAGAAAAAATCAGCAGAAGAATTTGGCCCAGTTGCCCTCCTTTACTCTGAGTTTTATTTGTGGTATTTCTCTAAAGTAGAGCATGAAATGCAAGAATGAAGCAAAAAAACCCTTGTGGCAAAGGAGGCTTTTGTGAATGGCAATGTGGGGGAATGCTGCCCCCAAAGCTGCGATGACTGGCGGCCGAGAATGGGGCAAAAACTTGGTTAGATGCCACGAAGTAAGTGGCAATGCCTTAACCATATGCGTGTTGTAAAGGTCACTGGGACCTCTTCCATCCTTATCAAGGGGAGTGCTAACCTTCTCTCCTTTCATACAACACAGAGCCCTGTCCCGGGTCGGTTCCCTTTAAATCTCCGAACTCCGGTGAGCTGTACACTCACGGGGAGCAATGTAAACAATGCTGAAATACCACTGCTCAAGCACTCGTGATGTTTGCACACTCAAAACATTAATTCTTTTGAACTATATCGGGATTTGCCCTTCGTGAATAGATTCAGAAATCAAATAAGGCAACAGCGCGAACAAACCTAGGCAACTGAGCGTCTCTAATGTATTCATCCATTTTAGCCAATCAGAACTCTGTAGATTAGAATAACAAGAGGCTGCTGAGTTTGATCTCCTAGAAATATGCAAAGAAGCTGCTTTCGGCTCCGGAGATCCGCCCAAGGTTTTGCTATTGGAGTGGCTTGAAAACGTCCTTCAATACGCAAAAGACCCCCAACAGTGTCGCCGAATCAGCGGTCTCCAAACAGCAGACACATTTACTGGCTATTTTGAATGTGGCAGCTGCTGCACCCAGTGCCTATCCGCCTCACCCAAGATGGCGACTTCAGCGAGGCGTTGCGGCTTCTGATCCTCGGTTCGAATCCCAGCTGGGACAGAAACTTCCAATGTTTTATAAAAAGTTTGTTTTATAAAAGGCCCAGACCAGCAGAGGAACTTGTGTGAGCTTGTCTCTCTCACTAGCAGAAGCTGATCCAATGACAGATACTACCTCACTCTCTTTGCCGTGCTAAAGTACTTTTTAGAATTTTTTTTCCATTTAATTATTATTATTATTATTTCAAGCTTAGGGATTTTAAAAAAAAATCATGGAACGGTAGGTGTTTTTCTATAGGGACAACTTGTGTATCCAAGGAAATCTCATCATTTCAGGGCTCTAGGCACGGCTGACAACTTAACTAAGATCTCAAGAGGGTGGAGGGTATATCAGGATTTCATGTTTTCCCATTTGATCTGGGGAGGAGAAGCCGCTAGGCCTGTAACACGGAACACAGCGGAGTTGCTCATGAGTTGTACCAGAGTGACAGAGGTCATCAGATCCGGCTACTGGGGTATATTTACCCTTGCAATCCATGCCCTGTGTGCTGCATCTCTCTGGTCCTGAAACACTGAATTGGGGAGACCGGGCTGCGCTGTATAGTGCCAATGAGCACAGCGCTCAAAGAATGCAGCACACCCTCAAAAAGTTCCTTACATTGCACGAAGGGGAGGTCATCTTCAGTGATGGAATGGCTGGTTGAAAACTGCAGGTCAGAAATTATTTTAAAATTGTGCCTGAAAAATGACTAGCATTTTCCAAGCTGCTATATTTGAATAGCATGGAGCCAGATTCTGGGGCTGTTCCAATGAACTAAATCGCCATCTTTGACCCAGTGACCCCTCCAACTATGGAAAAGGTCTGGTTTCCACCTGACCCGCCCAGCTGAGACACAGCGTTTTCTTTAAGGCATGTCTGTTTAAAGTGTCTGTTGTAATTATTAATTATTTTACTGCTCTCCGGCTGCTCCGCAGAAGGCTTAAAAAGACAGGGCTCTTGCCCCAGGGAGTCACCAAACTTCGTTTCAGATGTGATTCAGGCCAGCGAGACACAGGAAAGGTATGAGATGAGGATAAAAGACATGTATAAGTGTGTTGCAGTCTTTCCTCTTTGCATATGGAGACAGGAGTTGATTCAAAAGGCATCTTGGATGGCAGGTGGGTAGCATCTTGTAGGCCTAAAAAGCTTTAGGCCAACGAATGAACTGCTGAGAAGTGGGTGAGGTTTAAGGATTGCCTTCTAATTTTTGAATCCTATGTGAATTTCTCCAATCCCAATGAGATCCCACAGAATTTAATTCTGTCTCCGTTACAGTAGGCAGATTCTGAATGGCGCAAATCCAGAACAATTTCCTTAGTTCTAAAAACATGGGGTGCAGAATTGTTTTGGGAGAGCCTGTGTCTTCTCAAGGTCAGTACAAAGAACAGGGGTCAATGCTTCTGGGTGCAAATCCTTAACCGATGTAAATTGTCATCACTCCATTGACAATTTACACCATCTGGGGATCCGTCTCCTGATTTTTTTATCCCTGGTTCTGCCACAGACACCTCTGTGCATGACCCAAGGCAAGTCATCATCTCTCTGTGACTCAGTTCATCTGCTGGTAAAATGAATACTGTCTTATAATGCTGCCATCCCAGAGGTTAATTAACTAACATCTCTGAGCTCTGCTGGTGGAAGTTCAATGTTTTATTATTTTATTTGTTCTTTTATGGTTTGAGCATGCACAAATAAACACTCATTTTTCATTTGCTGAAATAGACTAACACGGCCACTCCCCTGGAACTTGCAAATTCAGTGTTCACCATTAACAACTCTTTCAGGCGCAAAGAAGCAAGATGCTGGTTTTTATGTCTGCAGCATTCTCAATAAACTAGTGTTCCAACTGCCCCAGACTGAGACCCTTTCACAGGGGGATTTGACTGAGAAGGGGAAATTAGTGCCATGTGATAAATTGTCTCTGGTTGGGGATGAGCTCTAAGAAGGATTTACAGGCAAAATCGTCTAATCTGTGCTCGGTTTATCCATCTTTCTGGGTATCCTAAAGGTTTAAGTGAGAACATGAATGTACCATGCACTTGTTAATCAAATTTTTCTCCATCAGGGGAGGAATGCAGTCTGCCGATTCCAATTGCCCAATGCTATAAGTCTCTGTAAATGACATCAAAGCTAATGACAAGATGAGGGAAATTTATACTAACCCCAAATGTGGTGAAAGCACCAGAACATGCTTTAAATGAATGGGATCCAAAGAGAATGAAAGCAAAAAGCCCAGACAAATCAAGAACTGAAGCATCTCCAATTGTGATCTCATGTTTTGATCAGGGTTATGCCTTGGTCATTGTTTTCATCAGAAACAGGGAGACAAGCAAAATTTCCTGGCCAAATTTTCAGTTTCATCTCCAGGAGGCGTTGCATGCCCAGTGGTAATATATATCTCAGGACTGTTAGCTCCTTCTCGGTTAGCATTAAGATAAGTGGTGGCAGCTCCAAATGCCACCCGCTTAGGCTGCCAAAATGAGATGTCGCTCAACAGTAAATTTTGAAGGTCTTTTTGACCTTTCCACTCTTTTCTCATGGGAAGAATGAAAGAGTTATGTCCAAAGAGTCCTGCAGCGCCCATGAGAATATGCAAGCCCCACCAAGAGGTAACCAGATCCCAGCTCAGCCAACTGGCACCATGGCCATATGTTGAATGTCTGCACCATCTACTGTAGTGATTCCCCATGTTTTTTTTGCCTTCATGGCCCCTTTTGAGACTGATTCCCGCGGCTCCATAACTACGTCTCTAGAGTCACCACTGGAGACAAAGAAATGTGGTATTGGCAGGGTGGGCCCAGAACAGAAATAAGTGCTCTACGAAATGGCATCCTCCTAGCAGCATGACCTTGCATGTTGCATGCAAGCGAGGTCATGCTGCACATAGGATCCTATTTGTAGAGCGGATCTGGATGCATTTGGATTTGGTTTGTATATTCATCCGTTCAGGGTGTAGCCCCAGTTGGGGGAACGACCCATAGTTTAGGAACCACCGATCTGTGAGCAACGTCTCATTTTGGTGATTCACATGGGGTGGAGCTTATGTTATGGGTGGAGCGTGAAAGAGTGCCACCATCTTTCCCACTCCACGCCCACTCTTACTACTGGCTTTGCTGGATTTTCTGAACTCTTTGGACCTGAACAGTAAAAGCTTCATTTTGGACAGGATGCGAAGCAGAATACCATAATCAACTGAAATTATAGAGCAGATTCCGGGAAGTAGAAAATTACCCAATGCAGGAGGACTATGGGTTAACATCCTTTCTCTTGCAAAGAGTGCCAGGAGAACTTTAAAGACTGCAAGCGGGCCAGACATTGGCGTTACGGCTCATCAAAAGTTGGCAACTCCAGCAGCACAGTGTTAATAACATGTCAAGGCACGTGTTCAGTCCTGATTCAAAGAAAAGAATGATACTATTGAATTAGTAGCCTTGCTTTCCATGACACCATAGGATTTCCAGGCTAGGAGCCTCTTGTCCAAAACACCTGGCTTAGCTTAGGAAATGGGACAACCCATGCAAGAGGGTGGTTTGAGTGAAGGTTGGTGCGCATTTACACTAATTGACTATCTGGTGCTAAAGCTAAATCAATGTTGCTCCATCAGCTCAACAGGTTTATGATGATTCGACTCAGTTGCCATGAGATCTTTTTCATACATATGGTCTCCCTCAAGTCAGAAACCATCGTAGTTCAATGAAGTTAAGTTTCCCCTGCTTGTTGAATCCTAGGATTTATGTATGAATGTAATTAATCCTACATATGCCCTTGATCTCTTCCCCTAGGTTTTTGGCCTTCACTGTGTTAGACATTTTTTTATACTCACATTGTTTTGAGGCAAGATGCTGCGGGTGCTTTTGTGATTTGAATGAATGGTCTGCATTATTTAGGCAGCTTTCCTAGGCACCACTCCTGTGGTCCAATGTTAATGGGCCATCCTGAGTAGTAGGTGGCACTTAGACAGGTGGGTGTTGCCTCCAAGTAAAATATTAGCGACCAAACTTGCTATTGAATAGGTTCGACGAGGAGATAAAGCACTATTTATAGTGCTAATTCATCTTAGTTAGGGGGACATTTCCCAAGGACTAATTCTTACCATAATGGTTCTGTTCTGTTGGAGAAGCAGACCACAAGTAGTGAGCCAGCCTTCGTTCTGCAAGGGAAGAGTTTTTTTTTTTACTGATTTTCATTAAAGTTAGGAGTCTAAATGCCTTTGTGGACCTGGGTCAGAGAAAAACTAAACATGCTGGGCTCCCTTGTGAGCCACCATTCTGCACTGAGCCTGGGCTTCTTAGCTTTGAAGCATTTTGAAGCATTGACAGTTACGACTTGAGCTAAAGGAGTAAATTCCATTACTAGGTAGCAATAGTAAGCTATTATCTTGGATGGACCAGTCGCTAAAGCGGGATGTGTAATACACCGATCCAGTGGGTGATGTGATCAGAGCCGGGAGATCTGGAGGCTGTTCCTGATTTTGCCTTAGCTGCAGCCTCAGGCAAGTCACTTAACCGCTCTCTGCCTCAGTTTCCCCATCTGGAAAACGTGGCTACCGATACTCACCCTTGAAAAGCCTTTTGAAAACATAGAGTAAAGAAGGCTGCAGCAGTGCAATGATATGCAGAAAAACCATCTCTAATCCAACCCATTTCTCCTCGCCCATTGGAAACTTTATTCATGCGGAACGGCAGGCTGGGCACCACGTAGAATGAAAACAACAATGATCGAAGATTCGGTTTCTCCGATTGTGTCCCCCCACCCCTCCATCCCTTTACACATGGAGAGATTTCCCCAGGTAGTCTGCGCCTCCTTTTCCTATTTGTTCCTTGTGAAACCAGCTTCACGAGCCAGATACTGGGTGAGAAGCTGACCTGCTGAAACTGCTTTCCCTGGGTCCGCTAACGAGAGGTTGATGTCCACGCTAACTAAGCTGCTTATTTTCCCATTTTAATCTTTTAGTCCCATACATTCGGTTGTTCTCTCTTATCAGTAAGCATTAGCTCTCTAAGTCCAATTAGCTACATTTAGAGCTTGGGTTTTGGAGGTAGGGGAGCTGGCAAGACTCAGCTAGCAATAATCAGATGGCCAAGACCTGGGAGAGTGAGTAGGGCAGTCTGAATGGGTTGCCATGTCCCTCCTGCATGGCCAATGCCACCAGCAATTGTATATCTTGAATCCAGACAGGGCAGTAAATCATTGAAGAGTGCCTGTCCCTTGTCCTTCCTCTTAGTGCTCCAGAGGCTGCATCTCCGATTCTGCTTCCCGTTCTGAGCCCTGTGGCTTGTCCTCCCAGCAAGACAGCAGGGTAAACCAGCAAGAACTCCATTAACATCAGTGAGGCGGATTCTGATGCAAATCATGAGTAACTCGGGCCCTGTTTCGTGAAGTAAACAGGCCTTGTTTCAGGTACCAGCTGCCAGGTAATAACACAAAGATTTCACGTTTGTAAAACAAAACTGGCTATTTATTAAGAAAATGGTTTACAGAGACGCTGCAGTTGCAGCCACGTGTACACAGACTGACTTTCGAGTGCCTCCTCCAAATCCTTCCTCCCACCGCCGGTGCTCCTCCGTCTAAGTTCCCTGCAGGATACTACAGGCCTAATTCTGATCTCACTGATACTGGTACAAAACAGCAATAACTCAAGTGACAGCTGTGGCCTGAGCCTGATCTCATGCTGGTGTAAATCAGCAATATCTCACCTGAGACCAGTGGAAAGTCACAAGGGTTTGAAATCAGCATTTATCTCTTCTCCCACTTTCTGTCCTTTTGTTTTTTTATGTAGCCACGATACTTTGGCTGTGCACGTCCCTTCTCCTTCCCCATCCCTCTTGTTAAAACTGGGTCTCTTGGCTATCACTTTTCCACTGCTGATCTCCTCTCTGGTTCTGTCTGCTCCACGTACCAAGTATATTTTTAGGCTCATGGTTGCCCAGAGTGTGAATTGGCTCTTCAGGAATGCAGCGGCTGACAGGTTAAATGTAGAGCTGGCTGGCAATTTTGTGTTGAGTTTTCTGTCAGAACAGGCTATTTCAGGGAAAACCAAAATCTTTTGTGTAATCGTGTCGATTTCAATGAACTCTTGTTTTGAAAAATATTTGGAAAAACGTTTTGAAACTATCCAAACATCTTGCTTTGTTGTTTTTTTTTTAATGAAACATTTAGCTCGTTTTTTGGCTTCAGAAAGACTTTTCATTTCCATTTTTTTTAAAATATAAAAAGGGTCAAACATAAAGCAATTTGAATGGCTCAAAATAAAACACTTTGACTGGCCTGAAATGATTTTCTTCGGGGTGGGGGAGGAAAGGGAGATTTCATTTAACAAAAATATTCAAAATTTTTCCCTTTTCATGCTGATTCAGGACCCCCCCCCTTGGCCCTTTTTATTTTTTTCAGAATTTATTTTCACAGGTCTGAAAATCTGTTTTCTGATCAGGTAGAATTTAAAGGTAAAACTCTTGGAAACCAAACCAGCCCTTTCTGTATTAGTGCTCCCACTGAGGCTAAGACTTGCAGCTGAATTGTGGCTAGAACCAGCAGGAAGTTTTTATATTGCACGAGGGACAGGCCAGAAACAAAAGGAGTTTCTTTGTGTGTGCATTTCTGGGACAGGTGCAGGAGGGGAAGGGGTCGGTTGTCAGACGTCAGAACAAAGTTAGGGAGTGGAATAAAAGGGCTGGTACACAGGTGTCTGAGGATGAAAATACCTCTGTCATGCTTGGCTGCTGGTTTCTGGTATTTGTGGTGTTATGTGTATTGCGATAGCTTTGGAGATGCCAGCTGAAATCGGCATAATGAAAATCAGTTCTTGCTCCCAAGGAGTATACAATCTAACAGACCCAAGTTGGGAGAAAACAAATATCCCCATTTTACAAACAAGCGCCTGGGGGAGAGGGAGATGAAGCGCCCTACCCAAAGTGACGCCAAGGCATCAAACCCAGATCTCAGCCCATTGAGTTGGCCTTCTCTTGGCCCCAGATTAACAGGACGCTGCATGGGTATTAGCTGAAATTAACACCCAGAACCGAGGGGCCAGCGTGTGAGCGGGATGTATGTGCCTCAGAGGCCTTGGGGATAATTTTTGTTTTAAAATCTTAATTCTGGTTTAACATTAGTTAACCCATATCTCTTTAATAAAATTATCCTTGGCCTCTTTAAACAGCACAGTATGTCATACAAAGTCAGTTCAGCCAGATGAAAAAGCTCAAAGAGAAAAGAAAAAAAGGGGAGAACCCCCCCCAAACCCTTCTGTCTAATCCAACTGAATTAGAGGATTTCCAAGTGGATTTAGAACTAAATCTTGATTAGGGAGAATTTCTCTCCAAGAGCTGCTGTGCTATAGCATTAATGGGTAACGATCATGGATAGAGGAAATAGGACAGAAATAACCGAGGGTTACACATACACACGCACACGTCTGTTCGTGAAGCGAACCAATCAGGAATTTCTCAGGAGGAAAACGCAAAAAACCCCAACTCCGCAGTGACTGAGAGATTCAGGGGACGACTGAAAGAAGATTTTATATGTACGAACTGCCTTTTTCTGTCCGTTTCATTACGTTCTTCTAAAGAAGGGTTCCATGGTTCTGAATAAACAAGATGCTTTTCAAGTAATGCAGAATGCCTGGAGACTGTCGCAGGCATGCCAAAGGGCAGGAATGGCTGCAAGAGTGAGCTGTCTGTTCTGTCTACACACACACATTTCATTTGTTTTCTTTTTAACATAGAGTGGCTCCCTGGAATTGATCCCCATGCTGTTAAGACACAGGCTTGGTGTTGCATATGGAATTCTCTCTCTGATGACCGTGGCTTTCCATCTTCCAGTGGGTAAGTGCTTCCAAGCTACAAAGCTATAAATGTACCAGTTGGTTGTCTGAAGTTGTTTTTCTCCCCCTTGTTGCTAAAATGTGATTTCTTTTTGGAGGGCATTTAAGAGCATTTCCACCCAGAGTCTACCTAGTAATAGCTGAGTCGTGGTGGTTTCAGAAAGCGAACCAATATAATCAGGTATTATATAAAAAGAGGAATACAGATAATAGAGGAACATGAGTCAGGAATCTGGTGGCCTTGGGTACAACTCCTCTGTGCCTTCATTTCACTATCTTTACAGTGCGGTGACCATTTGTCTCGATTTCGTAGGGACGGTCCCAATATTTGGGGCTTTTTCTTCTCTAGACTCCTGTTACCTCCTGCCCCCTGTCCTGATTGCTGTTTTTCAGACAGAAAGCGTGAACAGAGTCCTGTGGCACTTTTAAAGACTAACAGATTTTATCACATGAGCTTTCGTGTGGGATTTTCTCCCACAAAAGCTCATGTGGGACTCACTGTCCCAAATTATCACAGATAATTGCTTTCCCTGCCCCTCTTCTATTTCCTTGTCTGTTTGCAGATCTGCTAGAAACCAAGGTTTAACAAAGGGAGGACTTTCCTAGAAAAAATAGGAATCCAAATGACAATGATATATGTGCATTTGAAGGTGAAATGATTTTTCCTGGCTCTTCAGAGGTCATAACCCAGATTTCTGTGTGCCTCTGAAACGGAGCCCGCAAATACCCACTCCAAGAAGCTTTCACTAAGCAGAGTTATTTGACTAGAGAGAGAGCCTTGAACTGCATCTTTCAGTGTGTGGGAGGGGGATGTTGTCTGTGCTACTTGGAAACAGCGACTGATTAACAGCATTCTCGTCCATCCTAGTAGCAGGATGGCAATGCAAGAGTGCTGAATAAGGAATAAAACCTATCCACAGAGTAGTGATAGCTGCTGGGTTAGAAATACCAGAACAGAGTGCAAGTCTGCTTTGAGAAACACCTTCTCTGCCCCTTGTGTGTATTCGGAGTCAGAGATGCTGACTTTAAGGGCTAAAATAAATGTGTGACATCTTTTTATTTCTGTTAGCCCCGCACAGCTGGCCAAGCGAAAGGACAAGAGCTGGATTGCCTTCCCTCTTGTGCATCATCATCAGAATGATTTGCTGAGAGCCAGCGTCAGGACTGAGGAGTTACCTAGCAATGGGGTTGCGGAGGGATAATTCAGGCTCCACAAGTGACACTGAGGGCAGAATTGTAGAACCCTTATTGCTGGTGACGATGTGTGTAAAGGAAAGAAACTGGTTTGGCTTGCAGATCCCAGGAAAAAAAAACCCTTTTGACTTGCACGCTGATTGTGTCGGTTCTGGAATCAGCGAAAAGCAATCCAAGCACAACTCAAAACACAGGAATAAACGCAGACCCCTGTGGTGCCATTTTTACATCTTCTTTTCAGAGCACAGCCTCCTTTTAAAGAGAGAGACGGAGGCACAATATTGTATACTGGGAGAGAATGGTTTGGGTTTAACTTTCCAGCCGCTTGATGCCTTTGTTGACCCTTATAATAATGACCACAATTGTAGCTGAACACATGCTGTGAAATATACAAAGATCTTCTCTCGAGTCACCAGTGCCCAGATCCTCAAAGGTATTTAGGCTCTTGAATCCCACGAGAGTTAGGAAGCTAAATAACTTTGGCAATATCAGCCCAAATGTTGCCTCAGAGAGGTCTGTGTTAGTAAAATTTCTTTGATTATAAAACCAAATATGCTCATTTCAGGTGTAGCCCCGGCTCTTTCTCATATCTCTGGTTTTACAGTGACCTCCAGTGGGCAAAAGAGGGAATTGTTATAATCATGTGAGGCTATTCCTTCGGCCTGCTGCTTACAAAAAAGTAAAGGAGAAGTGACTTTGTGATTCATAGCTTAATTCAGCCTGGGAAGATCAAAGGCGACACAGAACATTTTATTAAAAGAGCTCTAAAAAGATGCAAGTATTTGCCCTTGGAAGAATCAAGTCATGTTTCCAATGGTCTTGTTTAGCTTCTGGTCTACAGTGCTACGGGTGCAATATCGTTGTTGGCACAA
Source organism: Pelusios castaneus (assembly GCA_007922175.1). NCBI lineage: Eukaryota > Metazoa > Chordata > Testudines > Pelomedusidae > Pelusios > Pelusios castaneus. Next base: position 10,126,266 of record ML685804.1, read on the forward strand.
AGTACGTCGACATGGGATGCTCCAACCCAGAAGTGATCACCTGCTCCCATTCTCACCAGGGCTTCAAACATCGATTCTGCATTAAAACGGAAAGCGGTAAGTCTGCCTCCAATCACGCAAGTGAAACGCTTGCCCGGGGAGGTTCACTAAGTGGCACAGCTGTTGTGCAAAAGCAAAGTGGGTTATTTGAGGAGCCGCTGAGCCAGAAGCTGCAATTGTTAGATGTTCCCTACCTTGTACCAGGCTGTGATGTTGTTTTGTTACAGCCCTATGGGGCAGCCTGCAAGCCAAAGCATAGCAACCCCTGGGGTCCTGCTTCAGTCCCTGTTCGGAGACAGCAGACATGCTTCTGTTGAATGCATTGGGCCTTGAATTGAAGTTGGAATAAGCAACAGCAGTCATCAAGTTGTTCTCCATTGGGTAAAGTCCATAGTCGACTGCAAAGAGCTAGGTCCCAGCTTGCAGAGATGGCATTTAATTGGGCATTCTAGCTAATAGATCTGCTTACATTTCCAAGAGCATATCACCATAGCAGCTAAGTGAAGGAGCCACTCAGGACCTTGTCTGTGTGGCTTTGGGCAGAGAAACGTGGGGCAGATTTCTTCACCCTGGAAATAGTCTGTGTCCGCACTCAGATGCTCGCGAGTCCCACCAGAGCTAGGCTGCTCACAAGAACCAGATTCTGTAGAACTAGCTGATTCTGCTCTTGCTTGGAATGGTGTCAGCCAGGTGAGCTCACTGGAGTGGGGTGGCATAAAATCAGAGTAGACAAGAACAGAATCAGGACCCCCCCCCCGCCCACTTCGCTGAGGTTCACCCACTGCTGATTCTCTCGCACTGTCTTTTACTTTGTTTGCACCAACCGTGTCCCTCTGCCCTAACGGGATGTTCTTCTGCTCTGTGCTTGCTCCGCAGTGGTGCTGGGAATCCTGCTAACCAGTGGCTGTGCCACATCCCGTCACTGCCAACAGCAGGAGCTGCCAGGGGTGCAGATTCATTGCTGTGACACAGATCTGTGCAATAGCTCCCCGAGATCTGCCCTCCCACCATATACCCTGTCTGGCTGTTGCCTCCTTGTGTCCTCGGTCATTACTGCCTTCTTCCTCCTCTGAGATCCCAGGGCCAGCCATCAATGGAGCATGGGTCAAGGGGAGAAGGCATCCTCTGAGTGGCACGAACACGTCACTGTTCTAACGTGATGGCTTGGAAAGAAAATCCTTGTTCTTTTTCCGTTCTCTCTCAATAAAAACACCAGACTGACCCAGGAAGGTCCTACACTTACTCACACATGTGAAGGTGGGATTCACTATGCTCAGATAGGCCTTTGTTGTCCCTTTGTGGTTGCAGGTAGTTGGGTGGGAAAGCCCGTGGCTGGGGTTGTGTCTGCCTCTGGGTCTGATCCGCAGCAGATGAGAGTCTGTTACAGCAGCTCCCTCTGCAGTGGTACAATGCCTTCCATGTGAGACACTTGGCGTAGTCGCCATTTCCCCCATCCCCAGCTTGGTTTAGAGAAAATCCAATGAACGTTTGGAGAGCAGCAGAGCTGTGTCTTTTGTGCTAAGAGGCAGCACGGTCAGAGTGAGGAAATGCCTGGGTTCTGTCCTCTAGCTCCGTCGCAAAATCCCTCTGTGACCCTGGAGCTCTATGCCTCAGTTTCCCCACCAATAAAGCAAGGGGATAATATTTCCCCCTGCATGCAGTGTTGAGACGCTTCATGAGTTACGCTTTGATCAACTGAAGTGCTCCCTCTACGCTAAGTGGCGGTCTGAGAGCTAACTCTTTACTTAGTTTGATACAAGTGAAACATTGCTTTAAGCACCATTCCAGGTACAGAGCCATATCTTCTCTTCATTGGGATGATAAACCGAACATGGGGGCACCCTATTTAACAGGACATTACTGCCCTGATGCAGGCGAGGCCGGAAAAGACCTATATGGACGTAGTACATACAGTTTAACTTTGCAACAAGATTAGATTTTGGAACATCACTTGAGTGGGGAGGCTTTCATGCAACAAGATATTCCCCCATTCACTCCAGTCCAATCCACTGTCATTTCTCCACCTGATGCAGTCACTGTGGGTATGTTGAGGCATCAAATGTAGTAGTAACATGCCAGGTGCCTTGAAGGCAAGTGTGGTAGAAAACCTGACAGCTAAGGTGCAGTGCTTGGCCCATTCCCAATAAGCAGAGGGGGAAAAAAAAGGGTTATTTTCTAGGGCAGAAAGAAACAGATACAAAAGCCTCTGTGCAGATCAGGGTTCCTCAACCTGTAGGGAGTTGCCAGAATGGTTCAAAAGGGGGGCGTGGTAGCCCCACCAGACTGGCTGGGTCTGTCTCCTTGCTCCCGACACTGCAAACTCCAGGGTTCCAGCATCACGCAGGCTGGCCCAGCCGTCAGGATGATGGGAGTCTGGGTGGGCCAGGCTGGAGTGAGCAGCCCTGCAACCCCGTGGGCCAGATCACAACTCCACTCACACCGATTTGGGTCCAGTGAGCGTGGTGGGGCCAAACCTGATCAGTGCTGCAAGCTGCAACGCCCAGAGCTGAAAGCCAAGCCCAGCCAGATCCACAGCTCAGGAGCTGCCACTGTGGGGTGAATGCCAGGCAGGACCCAACCCCATGTGGGACAGGATCTGACTGAAACCCCAGGACACAGTGCATGGCGGGTCTCGAGCAGGTCAGCTGGGGAGCCAGTGCTACCTCTAGCCCCCAACTCACCTCAGCAGGCCACCCAGCCTGTTCTGGCACAACCAAAAATTCGAGGGGGGACACACAACCCCGCATGCCCTTCCCGCCCATGTGTTGCCTGTTGTACAGGGCGCAAATATGCTTGCTCGCCCTGGGTGCTAAAATGCCTAATTATGGCTCTGCCCTGGAGCCTCTACCCCTCTCATGTTTACTGGATTGAAACAGGCCCAAAACATTTACAAATGGGCCCAGAGCCCAGGAAGGATGAGTAGCCCTGGGGTAGACAGCTACCACCCAAGGTAACTACATTAGCAGCTAACTCAGCCCCTACGTGGCTGGGATCCAGGATCTCAGGATCCAGGGGGCGTTGTGCCACACGGAGCACCTGTGGCCTGTTACGTGGGCTGCCCCTACTTCCCCATTGCTCTGCCAGAGGGTGATTAAGGAACAGGGTGTAGGTACCACTAGCCAGCACTCAGGCTTACTTCCTAGGATTTCCTTCCATCTCCTGCCATCTCACCATAGCAGCTGCCTCGGGCTTGAGGACCGCTCTTCCTGTTACCACAAACACCCTGCCAGCTCTCCACCCCCAGCTCACGACTCCCCAGATCCCAGGGCTCCCTCCGTGCCTGCTGATGGACAGGGATGGCGAACCTGCGGCCTGATTCATCACCTTTCTCTGCTACTAGCCCTTTGCTCTCCCTTCCCCGGCTCAGAGGGCGAGTGGCAGGTTCTGATGCCTGGCGACGGCTTAGTTCTGTTGAACTGTGGGGATAACGGAGGCTGTGCCAACCTGGAACTTGGGTCAGGGCTCATCTACAGAGCCTGGAGCTTCACCTTCCCAGCGAGGTCGGGCACTAAGCTTCACGATGACCACCCGAGGCCTGGTGAAGAGAAAGCCCAGCATTCGCCCGGGTCACAATACACAAGAGGTCACATAGGACCCTGTTTCCCCGGTTCCTTGCCAAGCACATCCTTGCCTGACCGAGCTGCTTCTCAGTGCTGGGACATGAATTCCCGAAGTTCCCCGTGGAAGACTCCATTTGTGGTTGGGATGGCAAGCCGGCAGCTATGGGTCGGAATAGATGGGTCCCAGAATGGGCTGGGTTACAGAGTGGTAATGCCATAGCACTGGCCAGAGCCGCACATTCCTATCTTCCTTTATTTCTGTCCCCTAACTGTGCCCCATAGACGGTACACCTGAATGAACTTCTCAGCCAGTGCATGGCACTTAGATATCCTTCCTTGGGCTTTTCCCTTGTGCATGGAAAGTGCGAGAGCGCTTCTGGTGCGGAAAGACTGTGCACGAACTGAATATTATTATTACGAAATGCTGGCAGGCTCCTTCAGAACCCTTCCAGCATTCTCGGTGGCTTTCTGCCCACGGGCCATTTTAGCAGTGCGCCAATACATCCATCTCTCTGGTCCAAGACCTACTTGGTTGTCAATTGGAATTTCGGCCCAGGATAGAATGGGTACCAGAACAGAATTTTTGCCACTGGCATTTGAAACCAACACATCTCTTCTAGCTCAGCCAGTTCATCCCACCAGAGAGCGCCCTTGGATCTCTCAGCGTCTCCCCATTCACAGTGTGAACTGAAACTCAACTTCACCCCTATCAAAAAAAAGAGAGAGGAGAAAATAAGAAACAGGGGTAGAGTAAAGAGCCGTGAGGCCTTGAAGTCTGTAACTTCAACTTCTTCAACATCAGTGCCTGTCTCACAGACCCACTGAGAACAGTATTTTCATACAGACCCAATCATATGTCTACAGTTGCAAGTTAGTTCGACTTAAGGAGGCTTAAGTTGACTAATTTAGTCCTTGTCCACACCAGGCTTTCATTAGGTCGACTTAACCACAGTGTGGACGCTTAAGTCCACTTTATGAGGTTGACCTAAGGGCATTAGGTCGACTTCCTAAGTCCCCGTTCAGGGGAAGCACTTTGTTAAGTTGACCTAATAAGGTCGACTTTAGGTCGACCTTATTAGGTCAACTTAACAAAGTCGACCTAACTTTTCATAGTGTCGACATATCCGAAAAGCTCCCCTGCCATTCCCATAATCTCTTGCGAGGTTTCTTTGCTTTTATTGCTGAACTCTCCAACCAATCCACAGTCCAAGGAGACGCAGATCAAACTATGGCAAAAATGATCCACTGAAACAGATGTAGGGCCCAGGAGATTTTTCCAAGACCAGCCCCATGGAAGGCCACATTCACACAAAGGCGATGGAATGGGGTCTGGCTACGTGTGTCTCTGACCTCCATACTCATTAATGTATCTTCCCCACCTGTAGTATATGCCATCCCTTGTTAACTTATCTATACCAACCACACCTCTCAGAGGGAAATACTGTCCCCATTTTATAGGTTGGGAAACTGACGCCCAGAGAGACAAAGGGTTAAGTGTTCAAAAGAGCTATCAAAACGAGGAAAGTGATTGTTGACCAATCCCCAAAATGCTAGTGGGTTGGCATTCAGCCAAAAACATTTTTAATTTTTAGATTTTGGTGGGTTTTTTTGACACCTCCTCCCATGTTAAGAAACATTTCAATGAAAACAAACATTTCCATTTTCTTTGAAAATTCCAGAGGCACAAAACCCATTTCCCGAGCAGCTGTAATTATGATCACTACCAATCATTTATTTGTATTGCTAAGCACCAGGCTACATTTTTGCAATGAAAATTTGGAGGTTTCCCCCAGTTTGGACCTGAAACCACATTAAGGGCTTGCATCCAGATTCCTTTTGAGGAGTTTTTTGAGTGTTGCTCTGGCTCAGAAAGCCCCCACTTGGTTCTTAGCTCAAATCAGAATGAATCTCCAAGCCTCCTGTGAACCAAACCGAGTCTCCTTAGTTTTTTGTGGTCCTGGAGGAGTATCAGTTTTTTCCATCCTGCTCTTCATGTCCCGCCAGGGGGCACCCCTGATTGCCCAGTCTTGCCCCCCTTCCCAAACTTGAGTCATCCATCTTGCAACGTGTAAGAGGCCTGTTGCAGTTAAGTAGGCTGAAGTGTGCCTGAACTCTTTAACCTTTGCCCTTACGTTGCTCTTTCTGCCCCAGGGTAGTGGATCAGCTCCACTGAACTCTCAAAACAGCCGCAGCTCCTGAGCTGACATTGCTTTCTCCTGCTGGATTCTATTAGCACCCTGAGGTTGAAAATGCTACTTTGGAGTGTTGGAAGGGATTTGATTTACACGGGAAAGCGGCGGCCATCGATCTATCGTTTGTGCAGACGCAGGAAGCAGGGCCTGACTCAAAGAAGCAAGACCAGGAGATCTAACTCCGCAGACCCTGGACGAAGGTTGCCCGAAAAGGGGGTGGTGGTAACTGTTGACAAATCTGTGAACACCTGGAAGGGCCAGTAAGTATTTACGACAGTGGGAGGGAATTTAAAGAAAACTTAGCCAACAAAGGCTGCAATCATAAATTCGCTGGCGTAAGTCAGCCTTCGCTAGCTGTCCTGCCCCTTAAGCTCTTAGCTCCACCCATGCCAAGGTCTAGGCACTAAGGAGCCAGTGTTTGCAGAGATGAAGCCCACCTCAGTTTCTAGCAGGGATGAACGACACCACGGTGATGTTTGTCACCTAGCTACACCCAGGAGTTCCTGTCCGTGCAGCTGGAGAGTGATCAGGACCAATCCTCAGGGTAAGCCAGCCTGGAATAGTCCTTGAGATATTTAAATTGAGTAAATTGGCCTGAGCAAAGTAGTCCAGGAAGAAATCGTGACCACATTAAAATCAATGGGAGTTTTGCACCCATCTCAGAGGAGCCAGGATATCAGCTTTACAGGGAACAAATCCTGCACTAGCTGGGCTGGAGCAAGACAGCCAAGTAGGTCTTTGCTATCTCTGATGGCTATGTAAACCCAGCAGCTTGGTCCCCGTGCATTTGTGGCCCCGAAGCAAGGTGACTGCAAAGCTCCTTGCCTCAAGCCATTCACATACAGCAGTTCATGTAGAGTGCTGCAGTCAGCCCCTTACGCCCGCTGCTCCGGCACTGGCCCTTGCTGCCTGTTGCTTTCTGAGAGGCGATGGAAGAGTTTGTTTGGATCCATCTGGGATTTTCATCGGCCCTTCTCACAGACGCCGCAGTCCACAGCCTTGCTATTTTCCCAGCTTTCCACTCCTCGCCTGCTTAGTTTGTATGAGATCTGACAAGATCGCAGTTTGTGTGGGCTTGGCTGCAGGCTACCTACACCCCCTTACCTAATGTGTCTGTGAATATCATACAATAGATATTAATATATATGAGAGAGTGGGAGTTAAAACATCTGAACTGAGTGTCTCCTAAAAGAAAGCTGATTGGCCGTTAGCAGGTTTGACACGCTAGCACCTCCCAGACTTTTGGCTGGAGTCTAAGTTGAAATCTCACGGGCGTCCTTTTCATCCTTCCTACACAGAGGGATTGACTCCCACTGAGTTTGCTAGGTGCTGGTCTTCTGGATATACCCTTGAAAACAAGGCCGTCTCTACTCTGCAGGGGCATTAAAGCTTCCTGCCCCCTCTCTCACTTTTTTAACTTAAGAGATGGGATTTACCCTGGTCTCCTTATCTAAATTTTCTCCTTCCTTCATTGTTGAGCGGTGTGATGGGTGGGTTCTCTCCTCTACCCCAGAGGTGGCTGCATTTCAGTGGTTCCACTGTAAGTTTGTATATTGTTTCCAGATGGAACGCCCAACTGAAATGCAAGATATTACACACACACACGCACATGCACACACACACATGGCAGCTAGTGGAAGTGTGGAAGAAAAAAATCAGAGCAGTTTCTGTGTCAAAAGCCCTTTTACGAAAGCTACAGTAGCTAAAGAATTACCATTGTTTCAGTCTCTAGTGAGTGCTGGCCTTAAAATATTCCCAGCTCAAAGCAGGCTTTGACATTCCGCCCAGACCAGCGAGAGGGAACAAACATGAGTTCGGAAATGTTTCTACGAAACACAGATCCTTTGGAGAACTATGTTAAGCAGCTTCTCATCCTGTGACTGTCTCCCCTTTCCCAAGAGCAGGGAAAACTCCCCCGATGCACCTCAGAAAAACAGGGAGCGGTTTGCATGTAGCCTCAGCTCCTTGTAATAGCAGATGATAAGGAACCAGCCTTCAAACGCAGGAGCATGAGCTGCATCAAAACCATGAATGCATAAAAAGTTTTTCCCACAAAGGCTTTGCGTTACTGTCTCAGGATGACTTTGGAGGGCCAGTCTGTCCTAGCCAGCAGCAGCCCTACTAACCTCCCAATCCCACCATCGCCACCCATGCAACTGCCCCGGTGGTGCTGTGTCGTCTGAGTGAGGACCTGCAGTTTCTTTTCTGTTTCACTCCTGTCCATCATCCCTCAGTTCTCAGGGCCTTGCTGATTCATTCTGCGCTTGGGTGTCACGAGAACAAAGGCTAACGCTTCCTGCCGTGGTGTTCCCTGTCGGGCGCTCTGTGCTGTTGTGGCGGTATGCCTTCACGAAGAAGGAGAACTCCCCACATTTTGCTTGTGGCCGTGTCTACAGCGACACAGCCATGGTGTAGTGTAGACACTTCCTACACCGATGGAAAGAGTTTTAAGTTCCAGAGGGTTTCCTGTGTTAGTCTATTTCAGTGCCACAGGCCTCCCGGTTTGTTCTGTGGAAAGGGTTTTTCCGTTGCATAGGTAATCCATCTCTAGACGCAGTGGTACCTAGGTCAATAAAAGAATTTTTCTGGTGACCTAAACTGTGTCTTCACTGGGGATTAGGTCAGCATATCCACAGTGCGTAGGAGCGAGTGTTTTTCGCTGCCCTGAGCACTGTTAACTATGTCAATCTCTCTTTTAAGTGTAGATCAGGGCCTAATTTCTAGGGTGCAGACCCAAGCGGTGGAAATCTAGTGCCATAATCCCCCGTGCTACCTGGAAGAGCTCTTAGCCCTGCGAATTCACACCGCGTGACTCTGGTCGTGTAATGGGTGGAAAACATCTAGCTATGGTCTGGAAGGAAAAATGAGCAGAGAAGAAAGCTTATTTCGAGTTTGTTTATGAAATAGAGGCAAATTGAGGGCTAAAATACATGGCATACCTTCCAATGAGGCACAAATACATAGAAATCTGTTCCAGCTCATCTGCTTTTGGGTGTAAGGTAGGCAGGAGTGGTTAGAGCTCAGAACTGAGAGTTTGGAGTTTTAGGTTCTAAAGCTAGAGGGACAATGTACATAGCTTCTCATTGCCACAACTGAGAGAGGAGGCTAACACCGTTCAGGACTAGGCAGAGCTACACCAGTGTAAAAATTCTCAACCTTTTAAAACCACCTTGGATTCTTGGAAGAAAGATGCCAAGTTCTGTATGAAGGCATCTAACAGCTTCAGAGCCATTCTGATGCAACACCTGGGTACTAGGAAATTTATTACCTTTGTGGAGAGAGAACACGGATCTAGAAACACAGCCTTCTACCACCTTAGCAAAAGGAGAATCTCTGTCAGCTGTACAAGGCCTATGACACACAGTTGGACACTGCTGATGTTATCCACAGTGGCATAGCAACATTTTAATTCTAGTATTATTTATTTTTATGTTGTTGTCTCCCTGTGGATCATCACTGCCAAGCTCTCGTTCTGGGAGAGTTCCTGAGACATTGCACGCACCAGAGCATTCTAGTTAATGTTTACTTATCTCTGCAGTTAGCATTCACATTGAAGACAGGTCACCCATTTACCCAGCAACAATGTAGGTTAAAATTTAATAAAGGCTCATGCAACTTGTTGCAGAACTGCAGCGAGGACATATAAACATCACTTAAAACACAGGCACATTGCAGACTTGCTGTTTAATTCATGCGCCGGAAGTAAACATTTTTTATAGCCATTCATTTCAGTAGCTAGTAAAAGCAGGGTTGATCCACTCCAAATTTCAGTCAAAACAGATCCTCATTCTTCTTGTTTGCTTCACATTGTGCTACAGACTTGGGGGATTTTTTCCTGTCCTTCTTCCCCCACATATTCCTCAATCCCCCTCTCTCCCCTTGAGAGTCTGTTACAGAAAGTATTCAGAACCAGCCCTTGGAAAATCAAGCCCCATTGAGGTGTCTTTAGCTGGGCAGCCAAAAATGAAGACACCAAAGCTCTCTAGTCACGTAGGGAAATTGTGGGCCTTGTTTAGAAGTAGAAGAACATGATTTTGCAGTGCGACATCGATTTTTCTCATCTGTCCTCCTGCCATGCTCATGCATGAACAAAAGTTCTAGTGAGTCATAGATTCCAGAGCCACAAGTGAGCATTGATCATCTAGTCTGCCCTCTGGTATAACAGAGGCCGTAGAACATCCCTGAAACAATTTCTAGAATGGACCTTTTAATGGACCTTTTTCTTTAGTAAATTAATTATAAAATAATCAAGCTATAAATTGGCCTGACCCAGATATATGAACCAGAACTGTCTGGATACTGGGGCAATTTGATTCACTGACTACACTATTTGACAAAGAACAGCTCCCTTCATCAAGGCCCATGTCTGACTTGGCCCATACTGCTTGACCCATCTTAATACTCCCAAATAGAGATGTCAAGCGTCTAAGCCTGGCTTCTGTGTTCTGTATAAAGAGCATGGGTTCTTCAGACAGAGAGGACAGCTCCATGGGCTGCTGTATGTTGGGAAGTTCTCTGGGGCAGACTCTGCTTTCCAGTGCCTGGCCTGCAATAACAAAAGGCGTTCATTTGTGCTCGCTCTTCGGAGGCTTATAAATAATGCATGGGCTGGTTGGCTGCTAATAAGTCAAAAGGTGTTATTCTCCTCTGCTCATCAGCTAGATTCATACTTCCTTAAGGAACCTGCTAATGGATCATCTGTGTCTTACAATGTCCTTCTTGCCCAATTATCTAATTTATCTGGCGTGGCACAGCCCAGTTAAACCTTTTCCTTCCATACTGTTGTTTTAGCATCTTACACCCTTGGGCCACTGCGGCTGACTTCACAGATTCTGCTGAGAAGGAGGGATGTATATTTATGTCACAGTTTTCTCTCTTCTGTCCTTCAGTGAAGGTCGCTCGCAGGAGGAAGGGAGCGGATACACAGTGCAATGGCTGACACTTTTAGAATGAAAGAGTCTCCCTCTTTTGTGCCAGCTGAGAACTGGAGACGAATCAATTAATTGCAATGCCTGATAACGCTCGGGGCCTGATTCTCCTTTCACTTGCCGGATGTGAGGCTGGAGGAACTCCTCTGGGGCTGGCAGGGATATATCTGACACGTGGGGAAAGTCGGGCCGGAGGTCCTCATCCAGTAATGGCTTCTAACAGTAGTTTGTAAGGTGGTCTCTTCACTTGCTGTGGGAGTGGAAGATGCCATTGCTGGGCCCTCTGGTTGTTTGGAGGGCCCAGAGTAGTGTGTGAAGAGGCATGGAGGGGAGGACGGAAAGGGCATCTTAGGTTATTTATGAACCAGGAGCAAGAGTAACGAAAAACAGGCAGCCAAAGGCTGGTGGGGCTTCAGAAGAAAAGCAGAGGCAGGTATTGAAGAAGGGCACATAGTTCAGTGATACTGTTGGTCCGGTTCTAGCTCAGGCATTAGCTTGAGAAGAAGTGCTGGTGAGGTGTCAGAGTTGTCCACAGGAACCAAAACTAGAACAGAAAGTTGGCCTGGACAAAAGAGGCCACTGAATTTAATGCACCTTTGCGTAAAATGTTCTGCTTGGCAGGTGCCGCTGCTCCTGGTTAGCTCTTGGCAGGGTAGAGAGGGAAGTAATCTGGCGTAGGAGGATTTAAAGTTCATCCTGAAGCCTAATGGCTCAGGGAGGGCTAAAAAAAATGGCAGGAAAGCCGGTTTCTACAGCCACGGCTGGGAGCCAACAAGGAGTATCCAGTGCAGAAGTGGGAGAGAAAATAGACACAACTGAGGCCTTCCATGTGAAAGAAGGGGCAGAATGGAAGAGGGTTTGTTTTGTTAACATCATTTAACCGTGTGAGTTTTATAGCTATCATTAACAACCCATTACACTGAGGGTGCTTGGAACCGTTGCAATAGATCCCCTCCCGGGTGTGTGTGTCCAAGAGGAGACGGGCCATGCAGGGAGGTAAGGAAGGTAGAAAACAGGGCCCATTAGAGGTATAAAAAAAGGAATAAAAAGTAGAGCGCAGTATTTAGCCTTTCAAGTTGTGGTGTGGTTACTTGTCAGCTGTTTGCGAACCTGCAGGCTGGAGAATGAGGAACGGAGTATGTAAACAGCTTGCTAACCAGGATACCACTCTAATATTCTAATCGCTCCATCGGAGCCACTTCGCTGTGAGGGAGAGGATCAGAGAGGGCCAAGTGCATGGAAAAGAGCTGCCAGGCTTCGCGAGGAGGGCTGTTAAAGATACAAAACCAAGCTCAGCTTGGAGCGTATTTGTTCCTAATTAGCGGGATGGGCTTTGCCTGTCTCGCCAGACGCCAGGTGATGACAACTCTTTTGTTAGAGCGGGCTAAGGCATTGTGCAGGCGGGGAATACTCTCTTCTGTGTTGGCTGAAAGCTTTCCTAGCAAAAGGTCTCAATTAGTGTAATCCGCTTTGGCAGTGTCTACAAGGAGATATTCCAGAATAAGCCACTCTGCTTTAAATTCACACCCTCCCTTACTCCGGAATAACTCCCAGGCATATACAAGCCCTTTGTACAGATGTGACAGGGCTAAACCAAACGAGACCTCGGTTCCAATCCCGTCCCTGCCTCTGAGGCCCCAGTGAATCACTAGTATAAATTGGTTCAACTCCACTGGCCTCATTGCCATCAGTCCCAAGACGCAATAGCTAGTGACTTAAAGCCAGATTGTGCGAGAGCAGCCTCTTCATGTCCACCAGCCTTCCTTGCTTCCTCTGTCTGCCCCCTGGGATATCGCTGGAGGAGCAGGGCCAAGTCCAGGGAATTGTCTGGCTGCGTAGCAGGGAGCAGACCATTTAAAGGGATTGTACAGTCTGTGTTCATCCTACTTGCTGAGAATCGTGGGGATTCTGCCTTCTGAGATGTGGTCCTTCTCGGGGCAGCTCCTATCTGCCCCTTGACACCCCTGGGACAATTACACCATTGTAAATCTGGAGTAACTCCAATGAGTCACTCTGATTAAATCTGTGTAACTGTCAGGAGGATCCATCTCTCTGTGGCTCAGTTTCCCCATGTGGATAAATTAATATTACATAGCGCACCTGCCTCCCAGGGCTGTTGGATTAACTAGTGAATGGCTGAAAAGCTGAGCATTAGTCTTGTAGCATGGAGACACTGACAGCTTTCACGTTAAGGGAAGAGTGCTGGAACCAAGTGGGAGGGTGAATGCCAAAGTGTCCCTTCACTCTCTGGAGCTAACTGCTCCAGCAGTGCATCATCTGCCTTCTCTTCTGGTGCCACAGCAAACCCTGATGGGCAAAAGATGTAACTGCAGCGCCTCCCTGGCAGAATCTGTTATTCTGGTTGGAAAAAAAATCTGTGGGGGATAAGAATTTTGTGCTTATGTTTCTTCTGGTAAAAGTGTGGGGGGCATAGCCCCTTACCCCTGTCCACCCCAGTTCTGGCGCAGTAAAGCACATATGCAGGTTATTTTCAATTGCTTTCCTTTGTGGTGTTTACACAGCCACACTCCTGACCAACTCTTACAAATTTACATCCTGAAACCAGTTTCAGTATCTCTTGCCCCCGGGGCTTTCCTACACACCAGACATGCTACAGCACTAAACTACACCCTCTTGTGTTTGTTCCTCAGAAATACACAGATACTCCCTCAGCTGGCATAAACAAGCACTGAACCATTGATTTCATTGGAGACATGCCCAGCTGAAGAACTGGTTTGAAATGTGGAAAAAAATTCCATTCCCACAATACAAATTATTTCCTGTAGTTTTGCCCAGATTCTTCCATTTCAGCCAGGGTTTGAAGTCACACTGATTTCAGCAACTGGATACCAGCTGCCCTGAATCATCTTTCCATCAGGAATTTATACTCTTGATGGACAGCTCATCTAAACAGCTGATTCTTCCCGGCATACCGTTAGCATTCATTGTATTGTGCTAGCCACCAGACGGCCCAGCTGAGACGGGTACCCTATTGCAGTGTAGGGACTTGCCAAACGTAGCAAGAGACGCGTTTCCTGTCCCGAAGAGTTTACTATCTAAATAGAGAAGACAGACAAAAAGTGGGAGAGGAAACAAGTGTAGCAAGTTGTTGATGTTCACACCATAAATCGGTGGCAGGGCTCCACATGTTATAAGAGATAACATTTAAAAAAAAAAAAAAATAGAGAAAAAAAGTCACTACCATTTAAAATCTGGTGCCCGTTAAAGCCTGGAACCCTAGGCAATTGCCTAGTTCACCTATATGGTTGGGCCGGCCCTGGGGGTCAGTTTAACCCTGTTCTAGCATAAAATCAGGGAAAATTAGTAGCTGGGCAGAAAGTTCACCATTGACTTCTTTGGGGAGTTGTGGGCTATTCATCTACATCTGTCGGTTTCGAGGAAGGAATCCTGCCAAATTTCACTGACACAGCTGACACGGAACACGCTAAATTGCGTGTTGCGTCCATGGAGACTCTGTAGCCGTCAAACACGGCCTGCTTAGGTGAAAAGAGAAAGCTTGAGGGGCATCAACTCCTGAAATACAAGCACACCGCTAGTCATTAAACAAGAGATGGTCTGATCAGTTAAATGCTTGGCCTCAAGTTCCAGGCAAGGGAACACTTTTACTTGGCAAATCTGTCAGAATAAACAGCCTGTAGAGCCATGGTGCAGAGGGCCAAACAGATTCTGTGTGGGTGGAAGTCTCTGGGCGCAGAAGAGGCTAATGAATGTGCAATAGCTTTTCTTGGACGTGGATTGTCAAAGTATCCAAGGCTCAGCCCAGTCACTTAGGGTACACGGACACAGCAAAGGAACACTAGCCCCTCGGCCTGGCTGTGACTTCCAGAGACTGGGCCAGCTGACTCAGGCTTGGGCTAAAAATAGCAGTGTAGATGTTTGGGTTCAGAAATGGACTCTCCCCCCTTGCTGGGTCTCTTTTTTTAGTCCCACAGCTCAAGCTTTGTGCACCCGAGTCAGCTGATCCAGGGTCTGAGGCTCACTGACAGGGGTCTTTTACTGCTTCCTAGCTAAAGCCGTATAGGTTAGAGCGCCTGCAGAAAAATGGGAATTTCCACAGACTCTAGTTTGCCATCCTGGATAGAACCAACACTGTTTTGATCATAGCTAGTGCCAGATGCTTCCAAGGAAAGTGCAAGAAAATTGCCAAGAAACCGATATAGAGTAATCTGACCACAGGACAGCTAATGGTTGTCTTATACCCTGAAGCAAAAAGGTTTTCCTTATATCCCTCCTTAGATGTGGGCCTGCTCTTTTGCTCCCCGGGAAGCTGGAAAGAGAGTACTCTGTTCCTAGGCGTGGGGGTGAAAAGGGTTCTTCACGTTACCAACAAATGATCATCTAGTTGATTAGAGTGTGGCATTGAGGGACACTGGAAGGAATCTGTCTAATTCTCTTTGGCCAATAACTTCAGTCCAAAGCCCTGAGGGTGAGTGATGAGTTGGTTAAAGAGAAGCCAAAGCATGCTGGGTTCTCATTCCATGCTACAGCTGTACACATATTCTGAAGGAGCTAAAGAGAGTGCGTGCACCTGTCCACACAGCTAGCTTGGAAGATGGTTATGCACTGGCTCAATGTCATCTAAACGCCCAAGTGGGCGTTATCTATTTCGATGAACATGTCAGATAAACAGACATCAGTGTGAGTTATTGCCCGTAGATCATCTCTTGGATTTCTTCTTCCCACTGCACTGGCAGACTCACTGCTTCTCCACCCTTCTTTTTCCAGAGAAAGGAAGCAAATCCCATAAAGTAACTGCACTCCTTTCTTACTCTGAGGGCCAGTAAAGGACCAGTCAATGACATCATGACTACCTACGCCAACAGTGAATTCTGGCCCCTTCTGCCTTCTTTGCTCAGCAAGACGCAACGGTAACCTCAGGTCCTAAGAAGATGAATGACCACATTCCCAAGTCGTGCAAATCTGAGCTCAGGAGAGTAGCAGAGAACGGAAATTAAAAATGTGTGGTGCGAACAATGAAAAGCTCGATAGTAGGCACATTTATAAGGAGGTCTTTGCACCACAGAGGTGTTTTCTTGTATTATTATGTCTGTGTTATGTTGAATCTTGGCACAGCAATGTGCATGTATTTTCCGTGCACTAAAAGGTAAATGCTTTTAGGGAAGCTGGGGCTCAGGCATGTGAGCGGAGCTCAGTAAGATCCAAGAGAGAATCCCGCGTTTTATGGTTTGTGCGCCCATGCTGGATCAACTCCCCGGTGACTGAAGCTCTTTAGCCACAGACAGGTACACAGCAGTACACACGTCCTCCGCCTTCCTGTATTTTAAATCTCCAAGACCCATCTAGTCCTCTACTTTTCTGCTATGACCACCAGTTCATGCAATTTCTAGTGTTGTGGATACAGCTCTTCTGGGAACGAGTCTGTCACGCCTCCTCTCATTTCACAAACCCCTCCGGAAACCAGATGGTGACAACTTTCCATCGGTAGCACTCACCTGGCCTGGATTTGAACCTTCAGCCTAGTGCAAGAGTCCAGGGGCCAAATCCACCTTTGGTGTCACTTCACAGAAGCAGATGGAAATACACCAGCGATGGATTTGGTGCTGTGGAATGCCACAACTCTCCCTTACTGACCTCAAATCCCTCAGAAAAGAACAGGACTCGCAAAGAAGATCAACGGAACAGAAATTATTTTTATTTTATCTATAGGCCCACCTAATTGGAGGCTTCATTGTGTTAGGTGCGGTACAATAATAGATATGATGGCACTTGCCACAAACTGCCATTTTTGGATGAAAGTTTATGTCAAAAAATTGGTTTTTGATGGGAGAAAAACCCCAAGCCACCACCATAGAACACGTTTGGGTTTTTTACCAGCTTTTTCCCAACAATCAAAAAAGTCAATAAAATTAAAACATAACAACAAAGAAAATATATATTTTAAAAACCCTCTGTGATTTTTTCTAACTTTTTTCCCCCCCAGCAGCAGCACTTACAAACTCATGTGATCAGTTTAAAATTGGAAACATTTTCCAGTGGACCAAACCAAGTGCCAGCTCAAATAAATTTAACTTCTTTCAGACATCTGCTGGCTAACATCCACCTTCCTTCACATTCCTTCATTAAGAATGTTTCTCCCCCTTTCCCAATAAGATTATGCAAATTACAGTTTTCAGGGTACTCAGATTTTGAAACCTGTGATATTTACCCTCCCTTCCCCTTCAAACAAGGAGCAAGAAAATGACTCGGGAATCAGAGCTGTCACATTCAGTAATTTGAAATATTATTAGTGGTGGCGGGGTGGGGGGACATGATGGGGGGGCATAATTAAGGGGAGTCAAAATGGGGAAAAGTAATTTCAGAATCTGAAACATTGTCCTGCTCCTTAACAGCCCTGCAGGTATAAAAAGAAAAGAAAAAAACAAAACAAAACATAGAACCCAAACCCCAATAAAAGCCCTATTCACCTACAAAGCTTTTATCCACTCAGAGTATTTGATTTCCCTCCCCCCCATCTCAGTGTTCAATTAATCAATAGAACAAATCTCCCGTGTCACACCTCTCACAGCCCCCACGGGCTTTTCGGAGATTGATTAAAGCAAACATCAATTTTCAGGGCTGCATGCCTCTGAAAACACAGCACTTTTCTAGACTGAATTGCTACTGTGCGCTCAGTGTAAATAAAGGAGAGGGAACAATATGGGAGATTTGTTACCTTGTGTAGAGCAACAGCTCCGCCTCACGGTTTCCTCTAGTGCTGTTTTAAAAAGGGAAACAAAAAAAAAAGACCAGGGCTGCCCAACACACACAGACACACACACACACACACTGGGCACACGGGGAAATGATCCCGTCTGCAGGGTGGGAAAGAACTGATTTGTTTTACTTCAATCCAATTAGCTGATGGTGTGAAATTGACGCAAGAACCTGCGTCCAATTCACAGAACGAGAGATGGGTTTAAATTTGGGGTGCTGGATTGACAGTGATGGCTGCACCCTACAGAGCTGTTAGCTGACGGGAGAGAGCTCTCAAATTGACTCAGTTACTCCAGCCCCGCAAATGGCAGTGGTTTTTCCCACTGACCTAGCACTGTCCTTGATGGAGACGCTCTCTCGCTGGCCCAGCACTGTCCACGGCGACACGTAAGCCAGTGTAACTTATGTTGCTCAAGGGGGTGGCTTATTCACATCCCTGGAGTGACAGCACAGTTTACGTCGGTGTAAATTGGGTGTACATAACCCTAATGTCTTAAAAACTCAAGATCAGTCCTTGGATTTCAGTCCTGGTCTCAGAATCTGTCCCTCTGGCTTTTGATTCGGGATCACCTTCAGATATCAGAAAGGGCCGTGTCACAGCCTGCAGGGGCCGGCAGGCACAGCCCTGCCACGTTACATGATAACGGCCCTTCTGCCACTTCGGGGATGAGGATCCGTTGAGAAAACCATCATCATCAGTAGCAGCAAGCAACACAAAGCACCGTAGCTGAGATCATTGCGAGAGGCCTTTCCCAAAACACATAGCAAGGGATAATCTCTTCCCCCCAAAGCTTGCAATCTAAATAGATGAGTCAGACAAAGAGTGGGAGACCGGAAGTATTTATCGTCCCACTTGTGCAGATGGGGAACTGAGGCACAGATAATTTAAGTAACTTGCCCAAGGCCACACAGGAAGTCCGTGGCAGAACCAGGAACAGACTTTTCTAACTCCCAAGCCTGCTTCCTTAACAGCAAGCCCACCTCTTCCTTCTCATACCAGCTGCTCCTAGCCCTCACTCCCATTTGTAGGAACTGGTCTGAACAGCTTTATCTCTTTGCAGCTAGAGAGGTCACATCAACAGCAACAGATGGTTAAACTGCACGGGACTGAAAGCAGAATCACAGAATATGTTTCCCATTGCTCATCTGCTTTAAAAAAAAAAAAAAAAAAAGCAGTTGCTTGGGAGCCCGCAGTGAACACACAGACTGCTGTGTGATTTTTATCTCCATTTTTGTATGTCAGGACCTAGAGTCTTGCCTAGGACTAGGGTGGGGATGTGCTCCGAGCTAGCTGGAAACGTAAACCACACCAAGAGGTGTTAAACAGAGGACATCCTTCTTCTGTGGTCAGTCTGAAGAACCCTCTCTCTCTTCGGAGCCTGGACAACAAATCTTTTATAGAGCCTGGACAAAATGCTTGGCGAGTTAAAAAGGGCTTAATAGCTCTGTAGAGTCCTCCAAAGACAGCTGGCCGAATACTGTCCCAATGTAATGATGTTTCAGTCAATGGAATTGCACCGGGGGTGACGGGGTCTCTCTATCCCTCCATCTACAAGGGGCTCTCCAGGAAATGAATTAGCAAAACAAGATTTGAGTTCATTCTCAGGCTATTGGACTGCGAATGTGTGCATTCCACCGGAGGGTTGAGTCTAACCCAGGTGAGGTTCAATAGATAGGGAAACCAGTGACGGTGTCACACTGTCGTGACCATTCTTGATTTGCACAAAGAAGAGAATGGCTTTTATAGGACTGAAAGGAAGCGTGTATTTAAGAGACTAGCAAACATATGGCTCTAATAAACATACTTAACAGATACACAATTAAAGCTGGAATAACCTAGAATCATAGAGCTGGAAGGGACCTCATGAGGTCATCTAGTCCAACCCCCTGCTAAAAGCAGGACCATTCCCACTAAATCGCCCCAGCCAGGGTATTGTCTAATCGGGCCTTAAATATCTCCAAAGATGGAAATTCCACCACCTCCCTAGGTAACCCATTCCAGTGCTTCACCACCCTCCTAGTGAGAAAGTTTTTTCTAATATCCAACCTTGATCTCCCCAGCTGTAACTTGAAACCATTGCTCCTTGTTCTGTCCTCTGTTACCATCGAGAACAGCCTCGCTCCCTCCTCTTTGGAGCACCCCTTCAAGTAGTTGAAGGTTGCTATCAAATCCCCACTCAGTCTTCTCTTCTGCAGACTAAATACGCCCAGTTCCTTCAGTCTCTCCTCATAAGTCATGTGCCCCAGCCCCCTAATTAGTTTCGTTGCCCTCCGCTGGACTCTTTCTAATTTGTCCACATCCTTTCTGTAGTGGGGAGCCCAAAACGGGACACAGTATTCTAGATGCGGCCTGACCACTGTCGAAAAGAGGGGAATTATCACATCTCTCGATCTGCTGGCAATACTCCTACTGATGCAGCCTAATATGCCACTGGCCTTTTTGGCAACAAGAGCACACTGTTGACTCATATCCAGCTTCCCGTCCACCATAACCGCCAGGTCCTTTTCTACAGCGCTACTACTTAGCCGTTCGGTCCCCAGCCTGTAGCCTAACCTAATTTCCGTCTCTGACAGGGTTTCAGTACTATTGGATGAGGGTGGTGGGAAAGCAGTAGAAATGATATAGCTCGATAGCAGTAGGGCTTTGGACACAATCCCATATGACATCCTCATAAGTAAACAAGGGAAATGTGGTCTAGATGAAATTACTGGAAGATGATTGCACAACTGGTTGAAAGGCACTATTCAAAGAGGTGTTACCAATGGTTTGCTGTTACATTTGGAGAGTATTTTTAGTGGGGTCACTCCTGGGTCTGGGACTATGCCGAATGGTTCCCAACCTTTTCAGTGACACGGCACACTGAAATGAGAAACAATTCCACGGCACACCCACTTTTTTCAGCTGAATGAATTGCTTATAAATGCCACATGGTTACGGTGTTACTAGAGAGGTTTGCAACATAGTGCATACAGCAAGCTAAAGAAGGATCAAATGCATTAATGTTTCAAATCCACTGAAAAAAATACACGTCATCTCAGTTTTGCTCTGTGGCCACCTGCGCTTAGAATGTTCACGTTTTAGAATCGAAAGACGGACACTTCGCTTTTAATTCGATGATTAATTTTCACGAGTTTTAGGAGTTATAATGTTGGTTGGAGAGAATGTTGTTTAAGATGAAACAATGTTTTACATCGATTTTCATTACCTTTGTATGCAATTTCGCGGCACACTTGGACACTTCTCACGCCACACCAGTTGAAAACCACCGGACTATGCAACATTTCCATTGGTATGGAGTAGAGAATACGTTTATAACGTTTGCAAATGATACCAAGAAGGGAGTAGTGGCAGGCACTTTGAAGGGCAGGATTAGAATTCAAACATGACCTCAACAAATTAGAGAACTGGTCTGAAATCAACAAGTGAAATTCAGTGAAGGCGAGTGCAAAGTACTGCATGTGGGAGGGAAAAAGCAAAGGTACAGTGACAGAATGGGGAATAACTGGCGAGGTGGTAATGCTGTTGAAAAATGAGTCCAAAATGTGATGCAGTTGGTAATATTCTATGCTAATACAAAGGCTAATATTCTGGGCAGTTATTAACAGGAGTGTTGTAAGTAAGACATAGAAGGGAATTCTTCCATTCTCCGTGTCCACTTTCAGAGGATGTGGACAAACTGGAGAGAGTCCAGAGGAGAGCAACAAAAATAAAACGAGGTTTTCAAAACCTAATCTAGGAGGAATTCTCTGTATCTTAAAGTCCTTAAATCCTGATTTAAGGAGGTAAATAACTCAGTCATAGGTTGGTGGCCTATTGCTGGAGTGGGTGGGTCAGGTCTTGAGGCCTGCATTTTGCAGGAGATCAGACTAGATGATTGTACTGGTCCCTTCTGACCTTAAAGTCTATGAGGAAAGGTTAAAAAACACCTGGCATGTTTAGGTTGAGAAAAGAAGTCTGAGGCGAGACATGGTAACAGTCTTTAAATATGGTAAGGGCTGCTCTAAAGAGGACAAATGATCACTTGTGCTCCATGTTGACTAAAGACGAACAAGGACTGATGGGCTTAATCTGCGGCAAGGATATTTAGGGTAGATATTAGAAAAAATTTCTAACTATAAGGGTAATTAAGCTCAAGAATGGGCTTCCAAAGGAAGTTGTGAAATAGCCATCACTGGAGATTTTTAGGAACAGGCTGGACACACCTGCCAGGGATGGGGAAGGAAGGGAGCTGGATTTGATTACTTCTCATGGCCCCTTCCAGCACTAAATTTTTATGATTCTGACCTGGTTGAATTTTTAAAACCTCAAATGATAGTAGAAAATGTTTCAGCTTCTTTTATCATTAGATGTTCTCTGTAGTTGGCCTTCACCAAAATTCAAGGAATATGCACGGACATAGAAGAGGACGGACACCAGACTTTGATCAATATCTCTGTGATTATACTGGTCCCATAAGATGGAAGGGAAAGGGAGAAAAGATGATGGGAGGAATAGACAGGTTTAAAGATGGAACGTATAAAGGTAGGAATGTTGCGCTGAACTTTTCCTCCGATACTTAAAGAGCAATGAAAATTCTGGAAACAGGAGACATTTTGGAAGAAGAATACTACAACAGTATTACAGGGCATGCTTGCGAGTCTTGTAGTATTTAGTATTGTTCTTAAAGCCTTAGCTCCTGGAGTCATGGGATTATGTATGATTCAGCTTTCATTAAAAAATAGTCAGAGGGACGGATGATTCTCGACAATCCCTCCGTAACGTCTCGGATACGGGCCCCTGGCAGGCAGCATACCTCCCAAGAGGCCTTGTCAGGGCGACAGATGGGTGCCTCCGTCCCCCTCAGAAGAGAGTCCCCAACCACCACAAACCTCCAGTGAGGGGGATCCCACAACCTTAGACAACCTGGTCCAGTACTTAACTATTCTTCGAGTTAGAAAGGTTTTCCTAATATTTAATCTAAATCTTTGTGCTACATATTAAGCCAATTAATTATTTCTTGTCCTTGGTGGATATGGAGCACAATTTTACCTATTAGAAAACCGTTATCATGTCTTCCCTTAGTCATCTCTAGACTAAAACATGCCCAGTTCTTTCAACCTTTGCTTATAGGTCACGTTTTCCAAACCTCTCTTCATTTTTGTTGCTCTCCACTGGACTCTCTCCAATTTATCCACCTCTTTCCTAAAGTTTGGTGCCCAGATAGGACACAGTACACCAGCGAAGGCTCCACTCGTGCCTAGTAGAACAGAATAATTACCTCCGTTGTCTAACATATGACACTCCTGGATTGAAACACTTTCTATTTCCACCCAAGATTCATCCTGACACAGAAGGCTACCTTTTAATTGGCGCTGAGCACTTTAAATTAACACACAGGCTTGTGTGTACAAAACTGCCGTGAGTGTGATTAAAAACTCAACTTGCTCCCCTCCTCTCAGTGATGCCTGGGGGCCTGTTACAGAAATGAAAACAAACTACTGTTGTCAAGAGCTGGCATAAATCAAACCCTCCCGTGCATCTGCTGTCCTCATCCAGTGATAAGTACTTGCCAAATCTGCAAAAGACTAGAAAAAGACCAATTCTGCTTTCAGTTATTATGTAGTAAGTAAACTAATTTGCTCTATATAATGGGAGTCCCAAAATCTGTTCAACTTTCTGGAGGATCAAGAGGGAGCAAATTCCAGAGTCAAGGGCCCTTCTCTAAACACACCTTGCTGCTTCCATACATTAGTGGGGGGACAGACAGCAAGAGCGTTATGGTAGATCTGGGGGGGAGGAAATTGGCACCTGAGTGAGACACTCACGTTAGATGAAAACCAGCACGCCCTGGGAATCAAATGAGGACATGAAGCGCAGATATTACGCGTTCACATTGACCTCCCTTGCTTAAAAGACACATGCACATTGGGCAATTCAAGGCCCAATTGCCTGATGCAAACACAGATTATGTGCATGCAGATGGAGGGATGTGCACATATTTGCATGTGCAAATAGAAAGGCAGAGTGAGGTGGGGTGGACATCTGAAAGCCACATCAGCTCACCGAATGGCGTCTGAAAACGGACAGGACGAAATCTGCAATTACGTTCCCAGCCCATGCATAAAAATCAGAAATAAATAATTAAAGCAAAGCAACTAAAGATGCCGGCGTGGGCTGCGAAACAAACCGTACTAACGAGGCTCTGGGGAAAAAAAAGATACAAAAAAGCCTCGATCAGTCACTTAAGGTTTTTTAAGGTCACGAGGAGTGTTGTGCCCGAGATCTACAGGCGGCTGGAATTAATACTCTGACTCAGGGATAATGTAAAGAACCGTCCGCTTTGTATTGCCCAGCTACATATCCCTAACTCTTGTCCTAGCATGCTCCAGGGCCTGTGTTAACCCTGGAATGGAATTTCCACGGGCGGTGTGTGGCCTTGATCGTCTTCATGTCCTCGCCGAAGACATGGAAAGGCTCTTTCATTGCTCTGGTGAGAAGAGAATAACAACAAGGAAAATAGTGAAATCAGTGGTAATTTTGCCTGGTTAAAGTAAATGGCGAGTACAACTTGCTGGCTTTCCGGACTGTGGTAAAGGGACAAATTGCCCCCTTTATTCTGCCCTGCATTAGGCCACATGCTGAGCAGCATTCAGCTTGGCATGATGATCTTCTAAGGTCTCTGCCTTTGGAGTTAATAGCTTATACTGGGTGGATGCAATACACAAAATACACAGTGATGGGACGCCAGGTGCATGGAGTGGCTTTTAAAGAGGTATTTGAAGGAGGAGGGAGAGGAAATTTGGAGCCCAGAAGGATGAAGATGTGCCAAGCACAGCAGGCAGCCTGAGGAGAGGTACAAAGTCAAGAGTGGGAGTGTTGAGTGAGAGAAACCTAAGGGCCGATTGCTAGGAGGGCGCAGGAGGAAACAGGAGAGGAGAGGTAGGAAGAGGCAGAGCTGTTTGGCCCTGGAGCTCCTGATTCAGGATAGAAACACTTCAGCTGGGATTTAAGCTCAGGTCTAAATACTTTGTTAATGTGCAGGTGGCCAGAGGATGATACCAACGCACGACGGCACTATGCACAGAACCCTAACAACGTTCACTGAATGGAGAAAGCACGGACAGACCCTATCAACAATAAACATCCTGAATGCTCCTCATTTCAGCTCATCCTCCCATGGGGGTCCTGGACCAGGCAGGCGCGGTTCCCTGCCTCATCAATCTTCTCAAGCAGCTTTCCTCATCTCAAGCTGGGGAAAATGGCTGAAGTCCTCAAAACAGATTAGCTCCTGCCCTTTAAACTTCTTTTGTCAGATGGCCCCTGGATCAGCCTCTTCATGTGATCCCAGACCTCTACAGAGACTTGGTTCCCAGACACCCCCTCCCTGACAAACCAGTTCCCTTAGCTGGGAACCGGTCATTTGTAAGAGTAGAGAGGACGACCTGCCATGAATTACTTTCTTGTCACCCCTGTATCAAATGCCTTAGAATTTCAGTCCAACACAGAGGTAAAACACACAACAGAGAAATCAACTTGCCCCCCGCCCCCATCCAGAATGGACTTTGCAATTGGGCAAAGACACAGAGTTTCTAAGTTGTATAGACAGCCACCTCGATTGCTAGCAATGGGCACATTTCAGAACATCTGCAGCTGCTGTGCTTTTAGTGTTCCTGGATAGGCCTAATGCCTCATCCCTTCTGCAGTACCTCCATTCTCCTCGAGCCAGATAACCTTGGAAATACGTCATCCTCAGAACGATGAGGGAAAGGGAACGAGAGCCCAGAGGGATCGATGCTCTCATCTCGCCTGCGACATCGGTGAAAAGAAATAATAAGGAATTCCTTTGTTCTCCTGTTTTCAATTACACCCCAAGGTTTATTGTATTGAGAGAAGCTTTAAAACAGGCACACCCCTACCCCCGGGGTACCAGGGGATTTAATGAACAGATTGGAGCATGGAATGCTTGCAGCCTCTCTGGAGTTTAAAAGGAGACTTTAACAAAATAGTATGGACAGTGTTCAGAGCGTCACTCCCAGTTCGTGTAGCACGCACGTGTGTGTGTGTACACACTCATGTACCGCTCTCATTCTTCATGACTATATCTAGGACCAGCCTCTCAACAGGCAGAAATCGGCATAGCATCACTGAAGCCAGTTGAGGATCCGGCCCGAGATGAGCTTTCTAATCCACAGCCAGCAACCCTAGAAGAGATATAACACACAGCTCAGAGGGCAAAGCTGTAGTCCCTGAGATTCCCAGTACTGACAGCCATGTGTTACTGTTGGAGCTGTCGGAAATATTCAGCTCAAACCACAAAGATGCTTGGACATGGTTTGACCTGGATCTTTGTTTCACACCTCATTGAATGTATGCTGAGGTTGGCCTCAGACTATGAGGGAAGTCAAGAGCATAATGATCTTCAGGCGGCCGCTTCCAACAAAATGATCCCTTCCTGTCTATAGCACCAACATTCCCCTACACATTTCAGGTTCATCCCTGAAGATCTCCAAGGTAAGAATTCTGGTGGTGATGATGGGGGTCCCCAGGGTTTGCTGGAGGATTTTGGGAAGATCTGGATGTGGGTGGTCACTCCTAGTGTGTTTGAGTTTTTCTCCGTTTGGCCACCTAGGGGTTTTTTGTTTTCCAAGCCCCTCTGAACCAAGCTGCAGCACTTAACTTGTGAAACTCATGCTGAGCCAAACTGGACAGTTGCGACTCCCAACCTAGCATTGGGAATGAAACTGTCCAGATCAGCCGTGCTGAATGAGAGACAATCAGCCACATGAGCAGTCTAGGAAGAACCCACCTCTATGTAGAGGAGCTATCCCATGCACCGTTTACATCCCATAAAAACACTCAAAGTAGTGTTTAAGTGAAAGCTGATTGGTGCATGGGATGGTTCCTTTGCGGAGTGGTGAATTTCACCCTAACGGAAAAAGGCTGTAAATTCTGTGTGGAAGGTGCACCATTTCAGCAGAGCAGGACTCACATCTATACAGATCGCTTGTTGTTTCAGTTCTTCCACCCCACTGGCAACCACTTGTTTTCATCAACCGTTAATGGTAAAAGTGACTTAATAGCAATCAGCTAATGAACACCACACATTGATAAATAATTATAACAACAGATTCTTAAGCTCTAATGAACAATCAATCTCTCCAGCTGTGTTACAATCAGGGGGCTAACACCTTGCACTTCTATTTGCAGCAGACGATCGTGTGTTAAGGGCGTTGCCAAAGAAAACGAGCAGAGTTGTTCTAAAGAGGCAAGAGCGCACCGTATGGTACCAACAATACACAGTAATGACCTCCCCCAAGTCAAGTTATTAGCCACACGACTGGGAAAAATACAACAAACTGAGCCTCACACAAGTATTTAAAAGGTCTCATTTGCACCCAGGTAACTATCAGCTGCAGATGTGTGGAAAAAGAAGCAAGCCCTAATGCTTGTTAATTTCACGTGGCATCAGCTATGTGAGTCAGGCCGCAGGAGCTGAGGGATAGGGTGGGAAGACCTAAGGAGACAGCACAGTACACTAATAAAAAGTATTGCTACTGCTCTTGCATGCTAAAAGGAGTCGCTTACAATTCTGGCTTTGCAGGCCGGCCAGAAAGGCCTGGAACAATATTAGGTGGGTTTGGGATTTGGAAAGAGTTGTATAGAGAATACAGATGGGATTGCCTAAAATTGAGTTGCAGACAATTTGGCTTTATTGAAACCCCTGGTAAATGAACGCTTGTTAAAGGAATATATTTTCCGTGCTCCCCGAGCCAAACCAAATACAGTGAGACATATTTAAATGCTTGCCTGCTAAAATAACAATTTTCCTGCAAATCAAAAGGTAATGCATGATAAAGACGGCCCTGATAAAAGAACAGTTTCTCTCATGTGCCAAATGGAAACATACTAATAAAGAGACAAGGCCTTTTAAAGACTTGTGGGGGTTTTTTTTTAAAGTAATAAAAAGAATAATATTTTTGTGCAGCAGGGATCTGTCTGTCTGTCTAATGTAAAGTCCCTCTATCCATCTAGTCCCAGTGAGGCTAAAAAGAATGATTATGCCCTCTATGGTCATGGCGCTAAGCAACTAAACTCATACTTCACCATATTCCCTTGTGTGCCATTTGTCCCCATCACAGAAACACAATGTACACTTCAGAGCTGCACTGCTTAATCGGCTCAAGAAGTTGTCTTGTCTGAATTACCAACAGCCAGTTGAAATACTAATGCTAGTCTGGAGAGAAGTGGGAAAGAGAGCTATGAATAACTGTGCAATCTTTATTCTGTCCCTGGCAGGAAAACAACAGAAAACTTCTGGGCATTTCTCTCTTTAGTATACAGAGGAAACGTCAGGAACAAAGCCACTTGGTCACTCCAAGAAATCTGTTCAGAAAGTGCCTGGTCCGAAGCATCTGGCACAGGCCATTGTTGGAAGACAAGATACTGGGCTAGATGGATCATTGGTCTGATACAGTATGGCTACTCTTATATCTGAGAAAATATTTAAGAAATTCCTTCCAAAGAAGAAAGGATCCAGGAGATTGTAATACAAAACCATACAAATCCAGAATAATAATGTTTAAGACACAAACTGTAACAGATCTTGAAATTTTCTCCCACACAACCCCACGTGTGGATGTAAAGAACATGTGGGTGTGAAGCCCATTGTTATGCAGCGAGTGTACCTAGCCATCTAGTTATTGCAGATTGGTTACACAAATGATTATGCATGAAAAACTGCAGGCCCAAGTTTACAAAAGGTCAGGGGAGGGCCAAATCTGTCTGTTGATATTTTTCTTTTTAAGATAAAAGATTGTGCGTGCGTGCGCGCATGTGCATGTGTGAGAGAGAGACTCTCTCTCTGTTTTTCTTTTAGCCTCCTTGTTGTTGAGTATGTAAGGACTTTACTCAGTGTGCAAAAAATCCACAGCAGAATTATTTGCTGCCCAGGTTTTTGGCGACAGGTTATCTAGCCATAAAATAAGAACTAGAAATAATGGGAGTGACAAACAAAATGGGACGCTATTTTGCATGGCCACCATTGCTTTGTGCAAGAGACATGCTGCGATTTCTAATGTGCTCTTCTGGTGCATTGCTTTTACTGTGTCCAGCATTCCTTAGGCATGCTAACAGTCCTGTCTACTGGGAAGATCCCCATCTCGGTTGAGATTCCATTTTCACGTGCACCGGTGATTTGAGAGCAGACTTAGCTCTATTCTGTGAGATGACACATGTGAGTAAAGGTGACGCGACAGCTCTCTAGGGTCAGGTCCTCAGCAGATTTCCCTAACTGAGAATGTGGCCGTGTATTGGTTGCATTTTAAGTGTGACACTGATGCTCATGAAAGTGCACTGCAGACCCACAGCAGGTAGAAGGCACGCAGCTCCCTGTCCAACACCCATGCAGCTCTGTCAATGCCAACAAGTTTCCCAAGGAATGCCGTGATCCTTCCAACCTGACAAGAGTTATTAGATGACCTTTATATGAACTTCATTTTGTCTGTCTGTCTGTCTGTATGCCCTGTGCTTTCCCACCTTTCTCCAGCAGATGGCGTAATGTTTATAGGTTTCAATGGCAACTTGCATGCAGCACAAAGTCAGTCCAGCATCTGGTCCTAACAGGTGTTAGGCTAGGCACCTAGGAACCCAGAAGTTTGAATCCCACCTGGGTTTGAAAAGCTGCTGTTCAGAGGTTTTGGTTTGATCTACTTTTAGTCTTGATTGAAAAATAATATCAAAAAACAAGTTTTTCAGAACAGATGACCTTAAAACCAGCGCTCTAAAAGGAACAAAACAAGTAAAGAAGTAATTCAGATTGATCAGGCTTCTTGTACGAGTCATTTTAAGCACTATGAATGCATTTGTTTGCAAAAGGTCGGCTGGCCAGTGTAGCATGTACAGTGGCCACCCAACCTTTTGCAAACGAACGCATTCATGGTGATTAAAATGACATTCCTTTTCCAGAGAGATCTTTAATCTAGGGTTATAACAAGGCAATGGAAACAAATATAAGTCTTGGGAATGGGTGGGAAAGACAAGGTCACAGTATGAATGCACTCTGTATAAAAATCAGTAGTTGCCCCCCCCCCACTAACCAAGCAATTGTCCTGAATATCAACACTCCTGCTATGTCAATCCTGAACCGTACGTGAGCAAAGACTTGCCAATGATACCTGTGCTGGGGTTCTGTGGTGGGGGTTCCAATTTTTATTTATATCTTGTTTCAGTTTGATTCTCCTGCCACAAATATGGGCCACTGAATTTTATTTCCATGGTGACCTGAGACAGAATATAATGTACCACCTTATTAAAATGGAAACAATTTAAAATTTATACCTAATTTTATGCCATTTGCTTACTTTTTGCACTTCATCTGACCAAGCGACTGAGCAGTCAGTTTCACTTTTTGTTTCAAGTCTATTTCACTTACCGTTTCCAAATGCTCTGGTGCAGTACTTTTGTTCCGACGTCCGAACAGTTAAAAAAATCCTATTTTAAATTATTTTAATACAACCACAATAACTTCTTTATTCGTTTTATGTTTTATAATATTTTCCAACCCTCTCCAAACACAAATTCTCCCTCCATCCTTTTTTCTAAAATAAATACATTAAAAAAGAAGAATAATAAAGACTGAATTCAAGGCCTAAATTACTTGGCATAGCCCCTTAAAAATGTCCAGTATTACTTCATGGTTGGAGTTATAGAAGTAAACGAGCTAATAAAGTGGGAAACCAGTAACTTTTATCCTTCTTGTCCTTTCAGAGGTATTGAGCACCGTTTACACGGTGGAAGCTATACAGTAATTATACTGGAGTTAGCTAAATTAGCCACTCCTTCCCCCTCCCCCAGTCAAAAAAAGAAGTTGGCAGTGAATTAAAAACAGTTTTATTTACCTTGAACTATTCAGCCAAGAATGCACATTATTTAGGGACTGGAATAAAAAGCCATTCACTCTAGTTCAATTGGCCATTTAGTTCAATTTGTGTATGTTACTGTAGGTAATTACGATGGTAATAATGTACTGTAATCTGTGTTGATTTGGAACGTGTCCTGTTTTTGTATTAATAATAAGTGTCATATACGTACTAATTACCAGTTTGTTACCATGGTTATTTGTGTAGATGCCATGTTAATGATACCCTGGAAACATAAAGCAATCACATTTTTTGAATTAAATCTTTGTGGTCTCTTTAGTGCTAAAAGCCCAATTCACATAAAAAAATGATGAAGAAAATGAGATCATCGCCGCCGACTTGCCAGCAAGCTGATTAGCTGAATTGCATAAATATACCATCCTGAAAAATTAAAACCTCCACAACATTTTCTGTGGTTGCTAAGTAACTTCCCAAAGATTACATCACTTACAGGAATATGTGGTGCCAAATATGTCCTGAACACATATTTATAGAGAATATAGGATGTAGAACACATACTCTTTATATAAAACTCCTCTCTTCTGGTGCCATATGGGTAAATGCTGGATCATGGCCAGAGAAGATGGATAAACAGGAATCCCTCAACTTTGCCATCACAAGTAATCTTTGAAGGAATCAATGGAAGACAATTCCTAACCTTTAAAGGCCAGATGGAGCCAGCATTTTTCCTCCAGTGCAATACAGACCAAAGGATTTCATCCAGTAATTTCTGCTGTGGAATGGATTATTGTCCCCTAATAAATAAATGAATGAGACCTCAGGATGAGACCTCAGGAGTTCCGGGTTCCCAGCCTGCTGCCCTGACCGTGAGATCACATCTTTGTCAAATGTTGCTTTAGAGTGGCACACTTCCATTGTCCCAGTATGCATCCACAAACAGGGCCAAATTTCACTCAGTTACACCTGAACATTTCAGGATGGTTGCACTTGGGCACCTGGGAAGAGACGTTGTCCTGAAGTTTCTCTTTTACGTTTAGTAATCCAGTTTATTCTCAAAACAACCTGTTATTCTCACGCAGCAGCTGTCATTGTCCTAACGGGATCTACATTACAATTAAAAAATAGTTCCTTGGCAACAAGCACATTCCTTTTTCAATGATCACACATTCAACAATGCATTCTTCCCACCCCAAGATTAATGACAAACCCTTCTCTAGCCATCCTGGTCTCAGGGGAACGGTAGGGTGAGAAATCAAAGGCAGTGTAGCTTTGCTTTTCTCCAACACTAATGAATAATGTAGACAAATTTAGGGCCTGATCCCATTGGCAGGTCTGATCCCAAGGTCTTTATTCAAGACCTTGGTGTCTGTAGAGACTTTTGCCTGCATAGAATTTGTCCCTTAGTGCTGTAGTTCCACCGAACAGAGCTCTGAGAATAATTCTGCTGCTAGTAAAAACCCTCATGAATGAGAGCCTCTTCCAAAAGGTGGAGCATCTTCTATCTCCCAACAGATAAGGCCACAAAGGTATTTGCAGCTATTGTATTAAGCCAGGGAACCATGGCGGTAGTAAAACAAACAAGGAGTCTTGTGGCACTTTTAAAGATGTACACATTTATTTATTGTATGAGCTTTTGTGGGACAGATCCCGCGAAAGCTCATATAATAAATAAATATGTTGGTCTTGAAAAATGCCACAGGACTCCTTGTTTGTTTTGCTGAACTAGACAAACACGGCTACCCCGCTGGAACATGGCAATAGTAAGATTCTGAGATCCTGGAGACAATGGGACACTCACACATTCCAGGAAGAGAGGGCCTTTCCTTTATAGCCGGAGGGGTTTAGTCAAGGTGAGTAAGAAAAAGGTGGAAAGAGACTATTCTGCCAAGTTTTGCTGTCAAGCAAACTGGTGCACTGACAG
Organism: Pelusios castaneus; assembly: GCA_007922175.1. Lineage (NCBI taxonomy): Eukaryota > Metazoa > Chordata > Testudines > Pelomedusidae > Pelusios > Pelusios castaneus. Next base: position 10,158,499 of record ML685804.1, read on the forward strand.
AATTGTGCCAGGATGGAACAGCCTTTAGAAACAACAAATGTTGCAAATAGAGCGGGTCAAATTTTACTTTTGAAACGTCTTTTCCCGAAAAATCCAGATTAGGGATGATCAATATGTTTTGTAAATTGGTGTTGATTTCACTGATTTATTTTAGTTGACTCCCCTCCCCGCCCCAAAAGATTGTGAAAAAATGGAAACATTTCAATTTGATGTCATTTTTCATTTTGAAATTTACTTCCGTTTCGTTAAAGGTTTCAAAAAAGCTCAGAAAGCAAACATTTGCTTTGGGTCACCAAGAGTTGGGAGACGCACTGTGACAAACTACCGAGTAAGCCCTAGCCATGCAGGTTAAAGATACCTGATGGCAACTTCATATCCAACTCCTCAGTTTTGAAAGACGTAAGAGCAGAGATGATGTCTAACTGGGGAGAATTCTTTGCTTCCATGATGGGACTCTGAAGATTCCCCCACTCTTTCCAACTTTGAAAGTCACTCTCCTCACCCTCCAGGAGGTCCTCAGGACAACAAAACACTTCCAGCCAAGGAGAGCTGGCTGAGAGTACTTCCTTGGAAGTGTCTTACCATTTTGTCTTCCATCAGCCGTAGGAATGACACTGGACCAACATACATGAGGTATCCTTTTCTCTGCCTTTCCAAGGTGGCACTCTGCCCTGACTCCAGCTATGACAACCCCAGAGAGCAAAAAGCTTGAACCAGGAATCCAGCTAAATCTCCCATGAAGCAACAAGGCTGAGTTTAGGAACCAAACAGGTCTGCCATGAAGCAAAGCAGAGATCTCACATGGGAATATAACATTTATCATTCCAGAGTGGATCAGCGGTCCTTCAGGCCCAGAGTTCCTCCCTGTTCCCAGTATCTTGATGCGTCAGAGGCAGCTGCCTCATAATGAACCTGACTAATTATGCAATATGAGAAAAATATCCTTCCAACCCCCTGTGATTCACCTCCCAGATTAACTCACCTGGTCACAAAATGATCACAGCCCTTTAACCAGGCTCAATTTCTCTCCTTTACCTATTTTCCCCAACCATTTTTTACCCCAGGTCATCGCAGTTCCCAGTATTGGGACATTTAACCTGAAGGCTTCAGCAGTTCCTAGGAGGAACAATGCAGATGGGACACGACAAGGTTTGAATGTGGAGCTACTTAGTGTCCTTTTATTAGCTGGTCAATTATTTTTCCACTGAAGCCTGAGATACACAAGACATAAATCAAAGCAGAACAGGAGCCTTTAGGGCTGCCCCTGGGAGCAGGTAAAGATAATAAAAGATTTTAATTAGTGAATCCAGACAAGGAAAGCAAAGCAGGGGTGAGGGTAAGCATTGGGAGAGAGGCGGAGAAAAGAAAACAATGAAAGAAAAACACCACTTGTTTGGGATCTAGTCAAATGTTTCCAAAGCCACATTTTCCACATGACTCCCAGTAAAAGCTCTGGGTTTGATTATTAATCACAGATGCACCTTCATCCATCAGTCCCTCCCTCCATGCCTCCCAATTTGTTTGATGTGCTATCTGATGATCGCTCATTTCACATCTTCCCCGTGGAGTGGCTCTGCTTTGTGAAAGAGCTGGCTAAAGAAAAGCAAACCTCCTAAAAACAGAAGGAAGGAAATATTCTTCTGTGTTTGTGAGCTACCTGACCCTGGCTCCGGTGTGATGCTGACACTTGGAGTGTCTTTCTAAATAGATGGGTTTTGCCTCTTGTCTCATACATCTGTTTAATGACCTCTCCTTGTGGGCACTTGACACATTATTTATTGGGTATAAATTTTACCTTACACTTGGCTGTTGCAATTTCTAATTCCAAAAGGTGAGGCTACTTCACCTCAAGGGAACTTCGCCTAATGATATTCTACCCAGTTCTTGCTCAGTCCTTTTCTTTCTTCCCTCCTGGTCTTTTAAACTTAGAATTTGGGTGTTTTTCAGTCTTTCTTAAAATAAACATGCTGCCCAAACAGCATTAGCAAGATCCGAGGATGAATGTGCTTTGCAGATAAAGCAATATCCCAGCTGATTTCCTGCAAATGGAAAAAAAACCCCCAACAAACTTTAATTCTTTTACTGGCATCTGTAGCCTCTAATTCATAAATTCATCAGGACTTTCCCAGGATGTCAGTTTTGGCAAATGAGCGCTGAGTTGCCTAACGCTAATGGAGCGGTGGGCTGCCTGACCTCAGGAAATAGAAAGGCCAAACATGAAAAAACAGCTGGGTTCAAGGCTGGGGCTGTGAACCCCAGAATCGAGGCTGAGGTCAGCCCGGGGTCAGAAAAGCATTGTGAGTGTGCAAAGAGAAATGCTGGTTTCCATTTAAAGCTTTTCATGCCGCTCAGAGGGACCTTTCTCTATTGTATGCTGGGAGCTGCCCGGCTGTTGGGGAATCTTCTGCGAAGGCTCCGGACTGCAGGAATGGGAAAAGATTGAAAACAGTCACACTTAAGTGTTACCAGCCAGACCCCTTCCATACCTTGGAAAGAGAGCAAGGGAGATATGCCTGTCGCTCTTCACCGGCTAACACAGATGGATTTTCTTTGGCATTTAAACGTGATGCATGTGTCAGGTGCTATTCATTAGGAATGATTTGTTGGAGTGAGTGTAACTTGCCTGCCCATTAGGATACATTTACTTCACAGGTTAGTAATGATGGGTGCACTTAATAGTTTTTAAGTATCAGAGGGCATTTAAAGAGCCTTGGAAGGAAAGGATATCAATATTTACAGCTTCAATTTGTTGGTGGAGAAGAACAGTGTGTGTGTCTGGCACGGGGAGCTGTGTGAGATCATGCAAACAGAAGGCTGGATTCTTCTCTCCTCCCCCCCCCCCAAGGGAAATGTTGGAAGTGGAGTGAATTTTTAGGGTTGTGGAAGAGGGGGACCTCCAGCTCGTGCATGATTATCAGTGGCTTCCATCGAGGAGAGTAAATGATCGTAGTATATGGAAATCAGAGGAGCTCACGACACACCACTCCAGGGAGACGTCCACTGGAATTGTGCAGTGGGAATAGGGGTTAGGACCACGATGCTTTAATTTCTATTAGCCCCGTTTCTGCAAAGATCTTGAAGTGGTTCACAAACCACAATGCATGAAGATCTGTGACGAAGCCACCTCTTCAACCCACAGAGATGGAGGGAGTATCCCCAAGTCCACACGCGAGCCAGTGGCAAAGCCAGAGACGGAAGGCAGGAATTCTGATTCCCAATCCACTCTTCTAATTCCACACCCTCCTTTCACTATTAGATTTAGGTTCTGCTAGCGAGACAGGCCCGGATAGCATTAGCAGAGGGTCGAGGGAAAATGATGGCTGCTACATACCAATTCTCTGCACCCTCCCCCACAACCGAGGCTTTACTAGGCGAGAAATCCTGTTAACAGTCCTCTGCCAATGGGCGGCCATTTACGTAAGTCCCAATTTTTCATTAAAATAGCACATATGGCCATCAGGCATCACAAGGTCACAGGGTTGCATTGTCTCAGCTTAATATGATGCCATTAAGGCTGGGCTATAACGTCTCAGATACAGCAAGTTCAGCAGCGTAAGATCAAGCATTGGGCAAGCCTGCAATTTTCTCCTGTCCTCTTGCTATGATCTTATCAAAGCCTGAGTGATTTTTATATAAGAATCTTCCTGGAAAACATTAACCATCATGTAAAACTAGGCTTCCAGTAGGCTGGGTGAGTGTGAGCTCACTGGGTATTTATTTCCCCTTGTGTTATTGAATTGCTCTGCGCTTTCATTTTTTCCCACCCCTTAAAGGTTGACATGGTCTCGGCTTAGATGGTGGAAGTGGCCGGAGCTGAGCGATGTAGTGACTTCGCATTTTATCTCCGAAACGTGTTTCAAAGTTGGATTTTAGTTCAGGCCCAGACTTTCCTGATTCAAGTTTCTCGGCTCTGCGAAAATATAAGGTGAGCACAATCGTGGACTCACTAATTTTTGCCAACGCTGCTTTTTCTGTCTTGACTGAGGTCAGTCGCTGACGAAAGGGGAAGAATGGCTTTGTGGTTCAGCAGAAAAAACAATGGAAGTCCTGGGGCACCTTAACGACTAACAGATTTCTTCGGGCATAAGCTTTCATGGGTTCCAACCCACTTCGCCAGATGCATGGATGAAGTTGCCTTTAAGGTGCCACAGGATTCCTGTTGTTTTTGCTGTACCCAGACTAACACGGCTGCCCCTCTAGAATTTGTGGTTAAAGTACTCTAGACTGTGATTCAAGACACCCGGATTCAGTTGCCAGCTCTGTGAGCTCACTTAAGCCGTCTCTTTTCCTCATCTGTTAAAAAGAGTTGAAAAAACTTCTATCCTCCTAGTTATTGACTGTTGTGTCTATTTAATTACATTGTAAACGCCTGCTCTTTATCTTACTATGTGTTTGTACTGCACCTTCCCAATGGGGCCCTGCTCTCAGCTGGGGCTTTTCGATGCCACTCCCATAGAGATAATAAAATGATAATTACAGAACAGCTGTAGAGAGAAATGCATGTGGACTGTAAACTCTTTGGAGCAAGGACTTTTTAAAATTGCTGTAATGAGCCATGCCACCTGCCATCTATCATTTAATTTAAAATCGATAGAAGCCAGTTGTCGGGTGATTTGAGTGTGTCCACACAGGGAGGATTGAACAGTTTTAAAAAGAGGTTGCTGTGAAACCGGAGCAAAGCTGTGTGTGCAGACCAGGCCTTAGAGAGCGAAGAATCAGGTGCCTTACCTTGATCAAAGTGACTGTGCAAACAGTTTGCCCAGGGTGTGATAAAAGGGGCTCCTGAAAGGCTACTAGCAGAATAAAAAGAGGAGTTCACATCTTCCATAATCCATTCCTTCCTAAGTACACACCTGTGCACACTTCAACATTTAGCTCGAGTTACCCTACTGGAACGAGCCGAGCTCTGCCACCCTGCAGAACACCACTGGAGTGACACAGAATGATTGCATTTGCAGCAGCTGATGCGTGGTGCTGTCTCTGTCTGGTGCCTGTGGCTGCACCCGGGGCCGGCCCAAGGATTTTTGGTGCCCTAGGCCAACTATGACTGGTGGCCCGTCAGAGGGCAATGCTGTCATTTATAAGAGATAACATATTAATATTTTTTTAAATAGAGAAAAAAATTCACTGCCATCGCCCCTTAAAGTCTGGTGTCCTAGGCGACTGTCTAGTTCACCTATATGTTCGGGCTGGCCCGGGCTGCACCCTCACTGTCTTCCTAGCTGACCCAATGCCCTCTGACAGGAGTCTACACTACATCTGGGAATGAGCCTCCCAGCCTAGGGAGACAGAGGTGCGCTATGGGGGATCGGAGCTATAGAGTGCTAAAAATAGCCGTATGGATGCTGCGGCTCTGGCGGAGATTTGGGCTAGCTACCTGAGCTTGGCAGGTTGGGTGGGTTTGAGAGCCTGAGCTGAAATCCAAATTGCGACATCCACACACTAGCTCTGGCCTGTATACCCAGCTGGGAGACTCGCTCCCTGGTGCAGTGGAGATGTACAGGGCAGGCCAGCTGGTTCAAATTTAAAGCACCCTTAATGTGAGCTGGATTTTTATGTGTGGATGGGAGGTGGTCGGGCAACACTTGAGTAATACCAGCAGTGTAGCCAGATGCTGTTTTCTGGTTAGGCCCCTGCAAGTGCAGGGTGGGCCTGGTCAAGGGTGTCTTCCTCGGTCCTGCTTGCGGCTGGCGCCGCTGCTGGGGGCTAAGGTGGGAGAACCTCAGGGCCAAGTGGGTGGGCCCTGGCCCACCCATGGCTCTGCCCCTGAGAAATACCCCACCTAACGCTGCAGTGAAGACATGCCCAAAGAGCGCAAGGTGTGGTTCTCTGGAAAATGAGAAAAGTAAGTAGATACGTCAGGAAATTTAGGATGGAAGAAACAAACAGTCTGCTTGTTAATATAGTTACGCCATGCAATTGTGTGCACGCAAACATTGTAGTTGTGCTTGGCTGGAGCGTACATGTCCTACACATTGTATGTGGTTACGTCTGTGTGTATTTTTGTTTGGCTGCTGCACACGGAATGCATGTGGACCAGAAACGCTGGTGAAGAATCTGATGCAGCTCTAGCAATGGAAAGAGAGTTGCCAGCAACAAAAACAAACAAACAAACAAAAGGGAAACTAAATTAAAAAGCAAAGCTCCTCTGCCATTATTTCCCATCTGAGTCAGAACGGCTTAAAAGATAATTAGTTAATTGAGCTATGGAAGCCATCTCCCTATAGCTATGTGTCAGCTCTGATTAGCTGCTTGGTAACATTAGCTGAGATTACACAGAGACTCCCTGGAGATATTGATCATTCATTTACCAGGCCCTGTGCAAGAACTCTTCCCCTTCTGTCGCAGGAACGGTTTGCAGTGGACAGCCACTCCATCAAGCCACACTGTACTCTATGGACAGCCATCAGCTGCGATTGTTTTCTAGTGAAAATAGATGTTCTGTATTGATCTCTTTCCTCCCGTGGAGTCCAGGGGCCTTCTCCTTAACTACGCTAATAAAACACAACTAATTAAATTTGTGTCTTGCATTTTCAATATTGCATTATCCTAATTGTTAATTAGGGGGACCACCTGTAAGGGAATAAGCAGTATTTCCTGCAAAGGATCCTCTAATGGCCTAAATGTCATCTATAGTAGGGAGGAAATCTTTCACCAAAGGCAAAGCCCTGGCTGAAGCCTGAAGAGGAATCCTCAGGGGGTGCCTGATAAAGGCTCTTTAACCCTTTAGCTGCTGCCAAATCATGGATTGTTTGGGAAAGAGTTAATGCAAAGAGTGTCTGCCAATCTTGAGCAGTCAGAGAAGGCCCTGGACACAAATTACAGCTACAAACCTGCCTTATCTTGGAGGGCTAGCTGTTCTGGAGCCAAAGTTTGCTGCTGGTCTTTATTTCTAGAATGATTCTCACCAAAACACTGGATCTGGACAAACCCAAAGGTTGGGAAAATGTTCGGACTTTGTGGAGGGTGACCAGATGGCATGTGTGAAAAATCAGGGCAACGGCCGGGGGGCAATAGGCCCCTGCATACAACAGCCCCAAATACTGGGACTGTCCCTATAATCTCAGGACATCTGGTCACCCAAGCTTTGTGTCCCATGCTCATTTTTGGTTACGAAATGAGGGGACTGCTTCAGGTCCATCGTCAAACGCAGGGGGAGAAGCATCTTGGCCATCTTGCGCTCCTTCATTGGTGATGTGGCCCCTCCCCATAAGAAGCATGATCTAGCCCCATAGGGGAAATATCATGGCAAAATTCTTTATTGATTTGAAATAATGAATACAACGGAGACTTTTGCCAGCTGCGTGGAAACCAGAGAAAGAGGCAGAACTGGAGGGATAAATTATTCAAGGCAACTCATCTGCCCTATACGCCATGCTACAGCAAACCACACCATATCATGTGACATTGTGTTATATCCACCCATGCTATGATATACCACATCATGTCAAACCGAAGTCACCACAGCCAGACCTTACCAAACCGGGCCTCTGCCATAAAGCTTGTATTCTGTTTCACTCTGAGAAACAAGAGATATTTATACGTCTTTGGCAGCCAACCAGAAATGAAACGGAAACCTAGTACTCTGATATAGCTCTTTTCATCAGCAGACAGCAGAGCACTTTACAAAGGATCATCATGTTACAGATGGGGAAACTGAGGCACAGAGCTGGGGCATGAACTTACCCCAGGTCACCCAGCAGGAGAATGAAGAAGAGCAGGCAGTCTTGCAAGACCCAGTTAAATGCAGGCCACCCTGAAGCCATTTCTAATTGAACCTTGTAAGGACCCTAACCAAACTGACAATCTTTGAGGGCTCTTTGGATGAAAATACCAAATTCATTTAATGTGCTCCCAGAGGGAAGAGACAACAGACAGAAAAAGCCTCCTCAAGCTAATGGTTACTTTTCTCTTTCATGGTGCTGGAAAGTTAAATCCTGTTGACCGCCCCTTAATTAATGTTTGTTAACACTCTTGTTTAATTTTGCCATGTGACTCACTGTTCAAATTCCCTCCTCTGGGTTCCTAATCCGGGTTTTCAGTCACTGATACATCTTGCATATGTTCATAGATTCTAAGGCCAGAAAGGAGGCTGGTGTTCATAGTCTGATCTCCTGTATAACACAGGCCATAGAACTGCCCCCTTAATAACTTTTTATAATTCTTCCAGATATTCTGGAAACTCATCTCATCTTGATTTAAAAATTGCCTGTGTTGGAAAGTCCACCACGTGCCTTACTAAACTGTTCCAACAGTTGCTTACTGTCACTGTTAAAAATTTACACCTTATTTCCGCTGTGACTTTGTCTCACTTTGGCTTCCGCCCCTTCGTTTGTGCTATCCCTTTCTCTGCTAGACTGACAAGTCCATTATTAAATATGAAGGATTATACTTTAAAAAATGACCTAAAAGCTTGAATTGGGATTTGGTCTGAAAGCAGTTTGGAAAGATTCCCAAATTTCTTTTCATTGGAGAAGAAAATTCTAACACTATGAAATCCTCTGATATAGTCTGATGGATATAAGAGGGTTTATTTGATTGCTCAGTACAATAAAAATACTTTGTGCTTATACAGAGCTTTTCATCCGAAGACCCCTTCATGCTTTCTAAGTATCTTTATTACCATTTTACAGACAGAGGAACTGAGGCCCAGACAATGTCACACAATGGAGTGTAAGCCAGTACAACCCCGTTTCCAAATCCTTCCTCCATTTCCATGTGTCTTTTACTAGGATTGCTTGTTTGTTGCTCCACACATCACCAATGCATCCCCAATTTGTCTATGAAATTACAGTATTAATTGGAATGGAAAAGAACTCATTCGGAGTCCCTGGGCTTCCATTCTGCTCACAGGTTAAATTGAGCATAGGTCAGCTTTGGTTTATTTAGTCTCTTCCTTCCTCTAAGTGATTGGAATCTCGGTGATGAAGGATAACACTTATGCCAAAGTTTTAGGCAGTAAACACGTAAACAGAATGAAAAGCAGCAGAATGCATATGCCTCCCGCCAGTGAAAACAGATCCTTTTTATTTTTCTGAAGCAGATGTTAAGCTTCTAATAAGACCAACCAAAAAAAAAAATATCTAAGGAAGACATTTAGCAAAGTATAGCTTTGCACTCCACAGTTATCACTCCAATTTCAACGGGGACTATAAAGTTTTATGAGCTATTAAATTGTCCTAAACCTCCTTTAACACACCAGCTCTAATGATGGAGACGAACCATTTAGAAACAGGCTACCTTAGCAGAGCTTGGTCTCCTTTCATTCCCTCATATTCAGTCAACAACACTTTTTAACAGGGGGACCATTTGCTGTAGAGGATGAATTGTAATTACATGTCATGCCCTGCGAGTAACTCCATTGTTAGTTTGGATTCAGTCCCTCCTGAAAAGTGGGGAAGCATCAGATCTGAAAGGAAGGATGAGCATGTAATTACCGCACTGGACTAGGACTCAGGAGATCAGGGTTATATTCTGGGCTCACTCAGACTCCCAGTGTGGCCTTGCTCAATCAGTTTCTGCCTCAAATCCCCTTCTGTGAAATGGGTATAGCATTTCCTGTCTCTCACTCTTTCTCTCTTTTATTTATGTTGACTGTAAGGTCCTTGGGCAGGAGCTAACTCTTATTATGTGTATGGACAGCACAAAGGACATGATGAGACTTTGAGCTTTCTGGTTCTACTGTCACACAAATAAATAATAATAACTGGGTGCTTCTGCACCAGAACAAGTTAATAATCATTCAGATTAGCACTGATTTAGCTTCTTGCACAGGAGGATCTCAATGCACTTCACACACATTCCTGAAGTTGCACCATGTGCTCTGCAGGTATTAGTTTATTGATTATATGGAGGAGTAAACTGAGCCACAGAGAAGTTCAATGACTTGTTCAAGCTCCTCCATTCAGTGGCTGAGCCAGGAAAACAATCCAGAAGTCTTGGCCCCAAGTCATTTGTTTTATCCAAATCAGAGTCCGATCTCTGGGCAATATTTCTCATTGTTGTCCTTCCATTTGACAGGCTCAACATCGCACATTTAAATCATGTAGATGAAAATGGAGTTATAAAATAAAAGGTTTCCATAGGAAAGAGGCAGGAAGTTGTCATAATCCTTAGTTTTAGGACCGTGCAGTTACAACAAAGAAGCTCATACAGCAACATCAACCTTATATGAGGGGCATGAGTCATAAGGAACTCAGGCTGAACTTGTGACCCACCATGTGCTGGGATTGCTGTGGACACTGGTGGAAGGAATGAGTTGGACTGTGTCACGTTTTGCATCTGTGATGACTAAGGAAGAGTGTTGATGCTCTGTCAAGTTCTATTTGTCCTTCTAGATGAGGCAGGCTAGTGGCTGCAACGAGAAAGCTCGAAAGTAGGGGAAAATCTGGGGGGAATCCCCCAGGGCTCCAGCACATATGCAGAATGTGCAGGCAAAAAAGAATTTGGAGGAGAAAAAAAACAACAGGTGGAGCTGTTGCAGGTTTGGTGTTTGAGGTATAGCGTTGCCCATGCTTGAGAATTTATTGCCAATCTCGCAATACCAGGTGCTTTTCTGAAACTCCAGCTCCTGGAATCCTATGAGGATAGGATAATCTCATCTTTCATTAATGTTTCTAGCCCTCCTGGTTGCAGAGAAAAGTGAGACAATGAGACCATCAAAGAGAACCCAAGTAAAAAGAACTCCAAAGTTGCTATTGTTTAAAACCCAAGATTTGGGGAGTCTGACTCATGATTTTTGAATGCTTGAAGTGGGCAATAGTGGAGATAGATATACAATGATTAATATAAAACTAGAAGGACAGGTCTCGATAGGCCAGGAAGTCTTTTCCTAATCTGTAAGCAGCTCTGTGTTCGGTGAGCTGGTTGCTCAAGGCCCCAACCCCAAATCTATCCAATTCGATGGAAGGAGTCCCACTGTCTTCCACAGGTTCTCTCTCACTTATGATGAGGCATGTCTGGTGAGGCTAAGTTGACACACAAGAAGAGAGGATCACCCTGTCCTGCCATGCAATGCACAGAGCTCTACTGATCCCGGTGTTTATGGTGATGCATCCAAAATGTGCTCCTGACACTGAGGAATCATCTTGGGGAAAGTTAAACTAGGAAAAGGAGAGGGGACGCATTGCTATGTTCTGTCAAAGGGTTTGTATGAGAAATAAATGTTTCCTCTTCGCATTGTACTTTACAGGTGGAAGATAGGCTACATGCAGCTAAGAAACCTGGACAAGAATATTGAATAGCACCAGGTGTATGGAGCAAACACAGAGGAACCTTTATTGATGCTGTTCCACAGTAATTGGCAAATAGCATACGGTTGGTGTTTGATGGCTCTCTACAGTGGAAATGCTCCCAGCTGGTGGTCCGATTTCCATTTTCCTGTGTTAGGATTATTCAAAGCTATTTTCCCTGTGTAATTATTTATGTTTCATACTTTAGACTTTTATCAGTGAGTTCTCCCTCATCATAGAATCATAGAATAATAGGATTGGAAGGGACCTCATGAGGTCATCTAGTCCAACCCCCTGCTAAAAAGCAGGACCTCTCCCCCTAAATCACCCCAGCCAGGGTTTTGTCTAACTGAGCCTTAAAAATCTCCAAAGATGGAGATTCTACCACCTCCCTAAATAGCCCATTCCAATGCTTCACCACCCTCCTAGTGAGAAAGTTTTTCCTAATATCCAACCTTGACCTCCCCAGCTATAATTTGAAACCATTGCTCCTTGTTCTGTCCTCTGTTACCCTCGAGAACAGCCTAGCTCCCTCCTCTTTGGAGCAACTGATTGCCTTCAGAGGTCAGGATGAAATTTTCTCCCCATGCACAGTTTCATCAAGCTGCACTATTGGGGATTAACCCCTTCCTTCAAATCATCAAGTATCTGCTGCTCCAGAGAAAAAGGATGTTAAACTAAATGAACCCGTTCTGTTACCTAGTATAACAAATTCTGTGTTCCAGACTGGAGTCTTTTGGGGGCAGGGAAACCCCATATTGTACAAATTCCATGTTAGTTTAATTCAGCAAAACAAACAAGGAATCCTGGGGCACTTTTAAAGACTAACAAATTTATTTATCACATGAGCTTTCATGGGTGTAATCCCACTTCATCAGATGCATGAAATGTAAGCACCATTTAGGATTCAAACCCGTGTTACAAACCTACAGCTGATGATTCAGGCTAGTACACAAACCCTCTCATGGATGATTAATTGGCTCTGTGCAATTCCTTCCTTGGGACTTTGAAGGTGACATTCTACAAAGGACACCCACAGGAGCCCTTTTTGTTACCAAAGATACATTTCCACTTTCTAAGATTCCTGCTTAGAGTATGATCAGAAGCCATCTTGGGAAGCAGCTAGCATATAACAAGCATTAGAAATTATCAATCATTCTCATATGATTGCTTAGTAGGGGGTGCATGCACATTTTAGAAATGCATTATAGGACTATCCTTTGCCCTCAGCACTGTGAGTTTGATCTCCTGCATATGTGTAGGTTGGTGTGATGTCTGTTTAGTATAAGTGAACTCTAATAGTCTCTAATTTAGGTTGTAAATCCTGTGGAGTGAGAGATGCATCTTTCCTATATTGTGTCCTGCCACATGTATTGGGCACTCACAACAAAACCCCTCCTTCTGCACTCTTACCCACTGTATATTTCCTAGCAAGACATTTTTATCCAGGCAGACTTTAGAAGGATGCAAATAAATGACAGATCCCACTATCTTGCCTCCTTCTCCAAAGCAAACTTTGGATCTAGCACCCAACTTTGCAATTGGCCCCTTCCTAAAAATCAAAGCTATACATTTAGAACCTCTTGAAAACTGAGATTTGGAGGCTTCCTGCCCTATAGCTATGCAATTCTTAATTGTGCCATATAGCACAGCAATATACTGCCACCCTAGAAATTTCCAGGCTAGAGAGAGGCAGGCTTTACAGCTCAGGTCCCTCTCTAATGTAAATGAATCACCAAGTGCATTTGGCCTAAAAAATAAAAAAAAAAAGTCAGTTCTTGGTTTCTGTGGAGCATGGACTACAGACTCAGGCTTGTTAAATAAACAAAAAACTACAAATAAAACACCTTACTAGAGCTCAAATCACCCTTAGACTTTAACCTACAGCTAACTCATGAACACACACCACCAGCTCCCACCACACTGCATGCTTCCCTTTCTTTAGTTTATCCCTAACTACTGCCACTGTGGCCTTATATAGTAGCCTCAGCTATCCCACAATGCCATGCTGCTTTCTCTGGACCCCGCCCAGTGCACAGGTGTCACAGCTTAGCCTTAACTGTGTTGCTAAACTCAGGCAAGCATCAGAAAGAGGATCCTAGGGAATCCCTGGTTCAAAGAGGTAAAAGAAAGACCCTAAATACAGCTGCATTTCTGCTCCTAGCTAGCTTCTTGTCTGCTGTGGAGTGTTAATAGCGGCCTGTCCCACTCAAACTGGGAGCCTGCAGCATTTCCAAACAATTTGACCAATCCCTCTAGTCCCCTTGCTTTGCTCTGAACAGACTGAATGTATCAAGAGAATGCAAACACAATCAAGAGAAAACTGACCTTTCAACTGAGTATCACGGAATCTGGCACAGTGGGAGTATTTGCCTACATTTGCTAGCTTCAATCTGTACAGCTCTCTGTGTATACATAGACAGACAGACAGATGTGTGTCAGACTTAGTGGAACAAGCCTTCTAAAGTACTTTTCACCAGTGGATCTCAAAGCATCTCAGCATCTCTGGCTCATTCATCCTCACAGCAGCGCTGTGGAGCAGGGAAAATATTGCTATTTTGCAGGTGGAGAGCAGAGACACCTAGAAACTAAGTGATGAGCCCAGGGTCACATATGGAGTCTAGGGCACTCGAGGCACTTGAACCAGGGTCTTACAAGTGCTACGTGAGGGCCCTCACCACCAGCCCAGCCGTGCCACTGAGTCAAACAAGTCATTTACCCCCCTAGGGGCCTTTAATTCTGTATGCCTGAATTGCAGAGAGCCTGGCTTGAAATTCCTACATCCTTGTGAGTAGCCTCAGCAAGTCTGAAAGTGACCCCTATGTGACAGGCCTGGCGATTCCCTGCAGTATCCTTGGAAAACCGTATTGAAAAGAAGGTTAAATATCTTTGGGATCCAAAGGTTCTGGAGTCCTGGGGGGTCTGGATGCTCCAAGGACCGTATTGAACAATGTGGCAGAGAGGCGACGGCTGAGAAGTCAGGAATCCTCAAAGGACCACACAGATGCCATCAACCCTGACCTAACTCGGTAGCCAAACTCAGGGATCAGGACAGTTGGTAAAAAAAAAAGAAAAAGAAAAAGGAAAGGGTGCTTTTTCCCTCCCCCTTTGGTGTGAAAACATTACAGAATTTTCATAGACGCGAAAAAGAAAAATTCCTCCAGCTCCAGTGTCAAATCCCGAGAGGCCACCACTGTTAAACATTCATCTGATTATTATGACAGGTCTGGGAGGCCCCAGCTGAGCTCAGGACCCTTTGTATGAGGTGTTTTGCGAGACAGTGCCTGCCCTGAAGAATTTATAGTCGAAACAGGCCAGGCTGAGAGGGGAAACCGAAGTGAAGTGATTACCCAAGGTCACTGAGAGAGCCATAAATAGCACTCAGGTGTCCTCTCACCCTCAGTCCGGGTCTCCTAACTACTTGACCATGCGGCAGCTAGTTAGAATTTACTAAGTGCCATCTGAGACCGTAATAAAGCATCTATTCTCTTTTGCTCCATTTATTTGACAGACCACAACTATCCCTTTTGCCTGAATCTCAGACGTGTAGTTTGGAAGAATTTAGGACAGCTGCTGCAAAGGGCTTTTATAATTATTGCCAAACTCTTTCAGGGTTTTAGGAAAGGCTTGAAATGAGGCCATGTCACCTCTCCCTCTTCTTCTTCTTCTCCTCCTAGTTTTGTTTTTCTACTGTCTAGGGGTGCTTTGGGATGAATTAATTTAGACATGTGGTTTTGAATTTTTTTGGTTGCTGGGTATGGAGCCATTCAGCAGTTCTGTGAGCAGCCCCCCGCCCTGGCTGTTATTGAACCAGACAGAGAGGAGGAGGATGACTTGGCAACAGCCTGATTTGTTGGCTTGTTAGTTCTGCTCTTTCAAACAGTCCATCGTGTCGTGTTGCTAAACGTTGACAGGGGAGATTCGTCAGCCATAATGCTCCTTGCCAGCGCCTGGCGAGTGCTGCCCGCTTCATGCGCTCATGGGATGCAGATTAGGACTTCATTGAAAGTTAAAATGTTGGGTTTCTATTTTCCTAATTTAGGCCAGAGAACGGGATCTATTCTGGGATCCCAGATCGGGATGGATTTTGAACATAGAGGCCTGACAAAGCTTGCTGGGCTTCAGGACAGCTGTGCACCAGGGGGCAACAGAGAAGACCTTCTCTCCATTCCTCACTTCAGTTCATTCTCCTGGGATGGGATCAATGGATAGTGACATGACAGGCCAGATCCTGGTGTGCTTCCACGTGACTCGGGAGGCCTGAATCCTAGGCCCAGATCTCCCATTGCCCTCTCGTGTGATTTTGGGCAAGTCACTTTCCCCCTCTGTGCTTCTGGTTGCTTTCCTTCCCCTTGTCCATTGTCTCTATTTACGCCCTGATCTTACAAAGACTTACCCATTTGCTTAATTTTCAGTCTGAGAGTAGTCCCATTAGACTCAGTGGAATTAATCACAGGTGCCAAGTTAAGCCCACTCCTTAATTTTCGCAGGACTGGTCTTTGGGATGTAAAATCTTCACGGCAGAGATTGTGGCCCAGATCCACAAAGGTATTTTAGGTGCCTAACTCCCCTTGATTGTGTATGTACAGCCCCTAGCACAATTGGGCCCCTATATGGGCTGGTTCTTCCAGGTCACTGGTTTTCAAACTATTTTTTCTCGGGACAATTGAAAAAAAATAATTTATGCCCACAACTCAACAATTATATCTTTGATCGATGCATTTCTCCCTGTTGGTGATGGCAGCCGGAGGTGCTGCGACCCAGTACTGGGTCCTGACCCTAAGTTTGAAAACCACTGTTCTAGGTGCTATGGTAATAAAAATAATTTTAAAAAACCATGGCACTTCCTCAGCTGCCCTGAGCTCATTCTCTGAAAGCAGCAGCCACATAAGATTCCCAGTATAGATGGGTGTGAACAGCAAAGTTTGTAGCTGGAACTGAATGTGTTCAAGATTCAGGGGTGCGAGGACCTAGTGTTTCAGTTTGGGCCTCTTATAACAACTTCCTAATTTCTCTTGAAATGTATTTCTGTTCAAATTTCCTAACGTCTAATAGAAATATTATTCCATAGCCCGGTTTCCTTTCACCCCAGGCTTGTTTGCATTTCTGTGGTGAGTGAAGCCAAGCCTATACGTTAACAATCTAGCTGTTAAATATCTCCAGACACCTCCTTGTACTGAACTCTCATTGAGGAAAACTCTGTGGATAGTGAGGATGAATTTGGGCCCTTGGTACTATCCAGCAGTGCCCATTAGACAAGAAGATCCTGTCCATCCCTTTCCATAGACATTTCATTTATGGCTTGATTCAAAACCCGGGGACTTTAATGTGCATTTTGACCTAGTAAGGTCTGGTAACATAAATGGACATGTGTTAAGCACTGAAGCTGATTCCCACAGAAACTCTGCGGAGAACAAAAATGCTGAATAAATGGATATTGCAGTCTGAATTTTCCACTGACTTCAGTGGCCCCTGGATCCAAAAATGGGCTCAAACTCTGTGCCTCAGGCCCTCCTTGACTTTATATAGAAAGATATAGGGCTCAGCGCTCGCTCATGCCTGGTATAAATGGGCTTACACGGGGGCTTACAGTGACTGGAGCGTAACCACATAGCAAAAAGTGGAATGGGGAGTGAGATGCATTACTCTTAGAAACACACCAACTGGGGATGGTTCAAAAACCCCTACTTCACAGGGGCTGGACCCCTTAAACCCACGCGAGAGGAGAATCAAGCTTTGCCTGCACTAGGGAATTGCCCTCATATCAGCCCTTGCTAGTCAACACTTAATATCACTGCACCCTCACGAAGCCCTACTGCAGACAGGGTAAACCACTACAAATCACAAGCTGCAAACAGAGGTAAGCCCCCCTCAGCCCTCAGTTTAAATAGCCCCTTGCGTGCCTATGTTAGTGGTTTGCCCTGGGGCTGCTGTACAGGTGGCTGCAATGAGGGCAGCCAGCCTCAATGAGTGTACTTAAACCCCAAAACCTTTGAGAAAGAACTGTATTCTTTCGGGGCTTGTCTACATGGGGAAATTGAGCAGCAGGGCTGAATCAGTGTAAACTACTGTGCCGTAGCTATTCTGGTATAACTCCCCACGTGAACAGTCTCTTTTGAGATTTAGAGTGCTTATTTTTGGTTTAGTTTATGTCTCTTCTCTTAATTATACCACTATAGTTAAGCCAAATTCCCCATTTAGACCAAGCCTTAATGGCTGGGCACAGGGGACATGGCTGTGCGTGCTTTTTGCATGGTGTTCTCAGGGCAGCTCTGAAGAGCGAGAGGGTGAAAAAGGGGAGCAGAAGAGAAAAGAATGCATGAGGGGAGGAGAGTGTTATGCCATATTCAGTTGAGAGTCAGGCAGCAGGCGGCCTTTCTCCAGCTGGGTTCTCCTTTTGCAATTCCTGCGTCTTGTTTCTCAGTAATTTATATTGACAGAGACTTTCAAAACACTTTAGGGTTGTTTACAATATTGAGCAAGAACATTTTGTCTCCTGTCCTCTTCATCCTTAAAGAAGATTCTCTGTGCTATCCATTTTCACCACCCTCCCCTCTTCTCTCCTTAAAGAGATACACCCTTCCCACTTACCCACACAGCTATTTTTCCAGAGCTTTCAGGACCAAATGGAAGCACATCTGAAAACCGACGGGTTAAAAGGGCATAAAAAGATCCTTGACATAATGTGCTTTACTGTCTGATTAAAAATGTCATGTTTCAATCAAAGCAAAGGGGTTATTTCTATGGGGGGGAAAAACTACCTGCCTAATTGTGTCTCTGTGTGTAAATTATGTTTATTATACACTGGGAGGCGACATGGTGAGAAAACTCCATCTGACTGAGTTGTGTGAATTATGTTTATCATACACCAGGAGGCAACATGCACTCAGAGTCAGAAGAGCCGGGTTCTCCTCCTGAATCTGCTTTTGACACGCAGTGGCCTGGTCCCATTCTGTGTCTCAGTTTCTCCATCTGTAAAATCGGGAGCAATACACTTACCCTTCTATGTCAAGTGCTTTGAGATCTTCTGCCGAGGTGTGATATGTGAGTTAGACCATGGATGGAATTTACATCATTCCACCCCCTTCCTTCTCGACCCACATTCCATCCACCCTGAGCAACCCATTTAATTGTCCCTCCTTCTCACATCCGCCTGCTTTGACTTTCTCCATCTCCTGGCTGTCTCCTTCTGAACGTGTAGCCCTGGCATTGTGAGAAAAAAGTGCTAGAGAGGCAGTTCACTCCCTTTTCACCAACACAGGGCAATTTTAAAAAGTCTTTTAAACATTCCTCTCTTGTCTCCAACAATAGGCTTGAAAACAGATGCATTATATGCTTTTAAAAAGCCTGTAACACTGGGAAATACAAAGGGCTTATCTTCCTCCACTGGTTTGTTTGTATTCAAAATCTGCTGTCGCTGGAAGGCTACAGCGTACAAGGACATTGCCTGTGCTAACAGAAGCACTCCATGGCAGAGCGTGTTGTCAATCTACATACAGTCGGGTTTGATTTTAAGCCAGGACCTTTCTGTCTGCCACCTGCTCTCAAGGTGTATGCAAAAGCCAGACCTTTCCAAGGTAGTATCATGGGTCCAGGATCCTAACTGGGCTTCCCAGAGCCTTTTCCTGCAATTAGCAGTTCAATTCTACACGATGGTAGCGTGACAGTGGCCGAGCATCCGAAAGCACTGCAGGCAGAAAAGCAACAGTGTGGAAAATTCACTTCAAATCTCACATTTTCCAGGAGCTTCCTGGTGCTTTGCTTTGAGTTGGAGTCCTGTCCATTTCTTCCGCTGCTAATGGGCGGCTGTGCACAGCATAGATTGCAAAGACCTCACACGAATCTCGTAACGTGCTCTGTCCTTAGCAAGCCCCCTTTTGGGAATGGAAGGGAGAAAGGGTGATCCTGTAAACTCCCCATGTGAGGTGCTGAGGATCCTCCATGAGACCCCACAGCATCAGCCTCATAATCCCATCAGGTTGCATTACTCTGGGCCGCATCCCCAGTTGGAGCCTCACTGAAGTCAGTAGAACCATGCTGAGTTACACAAGCTGAAGATCTGGCCAATATATTTCCTTCCAGCCCCAGGAAGCCTATGTGTGGCCAAAGCACTTGAGAGTTTTTGCTGAGTTCTTGTTTTTCCCCTCTAAGTTTATGCTCTGCTCTCAAGTTGCCCCTGATGCAGCTCAAAAGGCTATAAGCCGCAGTGACACAAAATGGGAATTTAAATTCCACTCATCTGCAGATTTGAGCTCATAGGCAGACAACAGTCTTGACCCTGCTCATCTCTGCTTTATCCAGGGTAACTCCTTGGATTTTACATGTAAATCTACAGTCACACTGTGCTGAATCAGGGTCTTTTTCTTTAAAACAATGCCCTGCATTGCTAACTGTGGGCAATACAAATCGCGTCACTGGGGCTAATGTTTCTGGAGAAGGCATGAATCTACTAAAGACAGGCCAGAGTCTGGATCCTGAGTCTAGATCTGGACAGCTCTGAAGTGAGCGGAGATTCAGAATCCAGCTCAGATCCAGCCTGGACGAGCCAGACTGAGAAGCCGATCCCGACTTCTATAATAGAATGAGGCAAAATCCCCAATCCCTGAATTCTGATGGGCTAAAAACCCAGATTGAAATGTTGTGGCTTGGGAACAATTCTAGAATACACGCGTGCCTGTGTCTGTGTGTTCACCCTCAGATTCTAAGACAAATTCAGCATTGCCCAGGGTGGGGCTTTCCAGGAAGAATAAAAACCTGTTGACTTCAGTTGGAGGTGTGATCTCTCAACACGTTGCCAGATGCAGGGACTGGACAACTCTTGATAATTTCCCTCTTCTGCTCATTCCCTCTGAAGCATCTGGCATTGGCCACTGGGTGAGGTGGGCCAACGGCCTGATGCAGAATGGTTGTTCTTATACATCTCTGAAAAAAATGATACATATGTAATCTAGAGCTAGGTAGCCTACCTTAGGCACACAATCATGAAAATTTTGGTCTGGGGTCCTATCTGCTCTGTATGGACATCAAATATCAAATGGCATTTAGTGTAAGAGCAAAATTTCCCAGTCCCATGACTGTTGTGCAACAGTTATTTGCCCGGCTTCTGCCTTCCCAACCACACTGGTGACTACTTGTTGGTGGGATGAGTCCCATGTGGTATATTGTTTACCTTCACTTCCAGGTAAGGCTAATTTACTCATGGCAGAGCCACTCCCTCTCTTTCCCCATTCATAAAGAGAACTGTCATAACAGATTCCAAAGGGGTAGTTGTGTTAGTCTATTGTAGAAAGACAACAGAGTCCTGTGGCACTTTTAAAGACTAACAGATTTATTTATCGCATGAGCTCATGCGATAAATACATCTGTTAGTCTTTAAAAGTGCCACAGGACTCTGTTGTCTGTCATAACAGAGATCAGCCTGCATAAATGACATTCATGCTCATATTTATTGCTTTGCATATATACACATAGTTTGGGGACGTCATTTCTGCAGGTACCCGTCCCTGTTTCCCCTTTTAAACGGCTGCACGTGCCTAATCAAACATGCTAGAATGGCTGGGGCCATGTCGGGAAAATCATTTACATATATTAATAAAGAAAATGGGAGCAATATGTTTCCAAAGGAGGGGTTGCCGATATGCGGCATCTACTTGAGGCTCTGTCAGGGAAGCCTGAACAGGAGCTGCTGCCTGCCACAATAACTGTTCAAAGAGGATGAGCTTTCTGTCAACAACTTAATAATCATTGCCTGCTGAGACTGAGCTGCAGCCAATGCTGTCTGCAATGAATGGCTGATAATGAGTAGGTTAGGTTGGGGAGACTGGCTGTTTCTGTCAAAGCCATGGTCTTCTCTACAGCAAGATATGCAAGAAGCTAGTTTGCTCTAGATCAGTTAACACAAGAGTTTAGGGATGAAGATCTTGTGATGATGAGCATGGATAAGAACCTGTATAGAATAGAATTGAATTGCCACGTTGGATCAGTCCCAAGGGACGTATATGCCAAGAGCCTGCTTCTGCCAGTGGTCAGCATGAGATGTTTCAGAGGAAGGTATAATAAACTTTATAGTAGGCAGATGTAGTGTAAATAATCCACCAGGAAAGTCTCCTCCTAATATTGGTTTAAGCCCTGAATTATGTGGTTTTACATCCCTTCCCAAAGTTCTTTTTCTAAAGTATTTACTATTGTGAGTTTGGATTTTCTTATTATCCGTATAAATATCCAGTTCTTTGACTCTTGCTAACCTCTTGGCTTCAAGCTCCCCCTGTGGCAATGAGTTCCACAGTCTAATTATACACTGTGTGCAGAAGTCCTTTTAATTTCTTGGAAAGCCCCTCTTGTTCTTGTATTATGAGACAGGGAGAGAGGGAGACCCTGATCTCCCATTTCTACCAGTCATTATCTGATATATTCTTATCATGCCCCCCTCCCCGCTCACATTCATCTATTTATCTAAAATAAACGACTCCAGTCTTTTGTTGAATGAATATTACAGCATAATAATGAAATCTGCCATGTCTAATCTCCTGCAGGGGCTGCAGTAAAGGTTAGGGTTAGGATCGCTAGTACTAAAGCAAGAACTCATTGGGTTTGTATAGCCTGCCGATGGCAAATCCGGCCTGGGTGAGCCAATTCCTTTGGTTGCTCGAGGCTAGAGCTGAATGCTGCTGAATGCCAGAGGAGATAACCATGAATCAGACCTTTGGCTGGCTGCTTACAGGGCCTTCAGACAGGAATAGGACTCTGCAGATGTTTCTAATGTGAACGAGCTGGCTGTCTCTCATGGTGCACTGCAGAATGGAGATGGCGTGGACAGGGATGCCAGGAAGACTACCGAGATGGAGTTAGGACCTATACCCAGCTGCTGTTATCGGAGATGTTAGGATGAGGTGGAGATGAGCTGTGCCTCTCTGCACTTAGGCTACATCTACACTTGGACATTTAAGTTGACTTAGTTAAGTCGACTTAGTGAGTCTACACTTAAATTTTAAGTTGACTTTGGGGGGAACTTACAAAGTCGAGCTAGAGCGTCCACACTGGATGCCTAGGTCAACTTCTAGGGGCTAGGGGGACCTAGGGCACGTCCATAGGTACAAGGGGCAAAGGGGGACAGGGACCCTGGCAGAGCATAGGGGCAGGGTGGGCAGGGCTCTGCCCTGCCCTTTGGGGTGCATGCCAGGCTCCCCCGGTGCCCCCCCCCCGGCAGGGAGGGCATTGGTGCAGTCCTGGGGTAGCCCTAAATCGACTTAGGGCTACCCCACGTCTACACTGGCTTAAGACGACTCTAGGGAGTCGACTGAAGCCCTAAGTCAAACTAAATCTAGGTTTAATAAAGTCGACTTAATTTTCATCGTGACACTACCCTTTTTTTTTGAATTCAGAACACAGAAGAACCCACAACCAGAGAGAGACAAAGCAGACTGCTCGATAGGTGTAACTCACCCCACCTTAATCTAGACTGGGTGTCTCCAGACTGACTCTGATCACACTCGCACACTTCCCCAGAAAGCTCTCTCTTACCAGCCGGACCACTATTGAAAATGCCATTCTTTAAATTCTTACAGTTTTCAATACAGCACAGGATTGAATTGGGACCACTTCTCGTTCATGGGTCTGATCCTCACCTGGTGTATAACGGTAGCTGACTGTCATCAGCTGTGGATGTGAAATTAGCCACTTGTTAGTGCTTCCTGCCATCTTTCAGTCCATGGGGTGAAATGAAAACATGCGCCATCTGCGAAATTGCCACCTGGAACAAATTTTTACAACGGAGTTGTGAGCAGCCGGGAGGTAGGCATTATCACAGCTCATTAGAGTGACATTTGTGACTCGCCCTTCCTCCCGCTTTTGGCTTCTTGTCTGGTCATTAACAACCAGGCCTGCCTTTTCCAGGGGACTTTGGGACCCTCTGACACAGCTCCATCTGCTGTCAGAGCCCCTCCATTCCTGCGTCCCTTTTCTCTTCTATCGTGGGCATCTCTCATTCACTGCGGGTATGGCCCCACTTGACTATTTAGTCTTCTTTTAACACCTGCTAACAAACACAATGCTACAGTCTCATGCAAACGCGACTGGCTACGGATACTTGGGCTCTGTCTGCGCTACACTAATGAAGCTGGTTCGTTAACCGGGCCCATGGGTAAAAATTCAAGTGTAGCTAGGACGACAGCCGTTTTGACCAACACCAGAGACCGAACCAAGGACCGAAAGCGTGAATCTGTACGTCTCGAGCACAACCCTGCTTGACATCAGTGCTGTACGGGCATAGTTTGGGGGGAAGGTGCGGGAGCGTTGCCCCCCCAAGCCTGCAAGCCTCAGGAAAGCATGGAATTTGCCCCCCCATGCATAGCCCTGTTGGTCCGACTGGAGCTGCCCTACCAAACGTACAAGTCAAGTTATGTCTGTGCAGTCCAGGCTATCTACTGTAGAGGGTTGTACCAGTCCGAAATGACAGCAGAGTAGCTTCAGTGGGGCAAATTTCAGTCCCATTTTATATTAAGGCTTTATTTATAAATGGTTTATAATGGGCTAATGAAGAGTTAACAGACGGTACAGGCTAGTTACGCGTACTGGTGTCGTAGACATGGGGGTCTGAGGTGGTTAGAGAAACGAGGTGGGTGAGGACACACGTCTGTTGATGAGCGTGAGAAGCTTTCTAGCTCATCCAGCGCTTTTAATCTTTAAGAAAGAGGTTTTGACTGGGCTCCGGGTTAACCAGAAAGGTCTACGCTTTAACCTTCGTTTATCTCTGCTAACCTAATGACTTCCTACGCTGCGTTCCAGTGCACTAATAAACACGGCTGTGTGCGTGTCGCAGCAAACTTGACAAGTTCCAAAGGGGGGGCCGTGTTAGTCTAGGTCAGCAGAATAAATAAGGAGGCCCGTGGCAGTTCTAAAGACTAAC
This sequence comes from Pelusios castaneus, assembly GCA_007922175.1. Classification (NCBI taxonomy): domain Eukaryota; kingdom Metazoa; phylum Chordata; order Testudines; family Pelomedusidae; genus Pelusios; species Pelusios castaneus. Next base: position 10,182,634 of record ML685804.1, read on the forward strand.
ACATTTATTTATCGCAGGAGCTTTCGTCGGAGAAGATCCCACTTCGTCAGACGTCTAGTGAAGTGGGATCTTCTCCCACAAAATATCATGTGATAAATAAATTTGTTAGTCTTTAAAAGCAAATACTTGGTGAGGTGCATTAATCCCTGAAGAGTATACAAGTCTCTAGGAAAAGGCTGTCTCTGCTGGACTCAGTGAACAGAGCTCACAGTGGCTATGTCTACACTTGTTAATTTAAGTCGACTTTGTTAAGTCGACTTAGCATGACTACACTTAAATTTTAAGTTGACTTTGGGGGGACCCCTACAAAGTTGACCTAGAGCGTCCACACTGGATGCCTAGGCCGACTTGTAGGGGCTAGGTGGACCTGGGACTGGTCCACGGTAGTGGGGGGGCACCCCTTGCCAAGTGCTAGGGGGCTCAGCTTTTGCCCCATTGTACCTGGGTACAATGGGGCAAAGGGGGACAGGGACCCTGGCAGAACATAGGGGCAGGGTGGGCAGGGCTCTGCCCTGCCCTGTGGGGGGGCATGCCAGGATCTCCCTGTGCCAGCCACCCTGGCAGGGAGGGCAGTGGGGGAGTCCTGAAGAGCCCTAAGTCGACTTAGAGTCCACTTAGGGCTACTCCAGGTCTACACTGGCTTAAGTCGACTTTAGAAAGTCGACTTAAGCCAAAAGTCGACTTAAAACTAGGTTTTATAAAGTCGACTTAACTTTTTCCTTAAGTCGACTTAAGCAGCTGCTGCTTAAGTCGACTTAAGGAAACTGTAGTGTAGATGCAGAGTAAATTAAGTTGACTTAAGCAAGCTTAAGTCGACTTAATTTACAAGTGTAGACGCACCCAGTGGGAAACAGGAGTGCTGGAGCCCCAGAAATTCAGTTTAAGGAGGTGGTGAGGCCACATGGCCAACCCCTTTCAGAAACAGAGAGACCTGTTGGGGGGTGAAGAGGTGCCAGACTCCTGAGATGTCGCACTCTTCCTGCGCGAGGGTTGGCCAGGCAGCCAGCACAATGAAGCCAAATAACAAATGCAAAAGAAAACTCAGACCCTCTCGATCTGCTGGGAATGTTTTGGTTTGTTTTTTTAAAAAAATCGTGGAATATAATCTCACTTTTCTTTTAAAGAGAAATCATGGAAAACTCACTTGAAATCAAGGTATATAAACATACATGTTTGGCTCCTGATTAATTAGGTAAGTACGCCTCCGAATGATCACAGCTGGACTTTATAACCAGACTTAGTCATGCAGACAGCCTGAAAAAACAGCCCCAACTAACTGTTGTTTGGCACGGAGGGAAAGCTGCCAATCTTTAATATAACCGGGTTGCTTCAGAGAGCGAGGTGGGAGTGAGGGGAAAGAAAGGATATGCTGTGGGAGCAATCAAGTTGATGGACCCTGCTTCAACGTGATTATCCTTCAAAACAATTAAGCCATGGTTCCTCTTCACACTAGAGGTGGGACTGAATCAATGTTGCAACTACTTTTCTGTAGCATGACATAGGACACTTGCTTAAACATGGCTTGATTCTGCCTCTGCTGCTAGATTAATTTAACACGTAACCAAGCTGGGAGACAATTGTTTTGCAACTGAGTGTTTCAACATGATTGTCCTCAGAGTGAATGCAGGCCCCTGTTTCTTTCTATCTTCCCCCTCACCGTGGTTGCTTTCCCGCTCAGAGGAAACACGATTGAATTACATTTTGGCAGCTTTCATGATTTTCCCTTGGAGCCAAGCAGCAGTGAGTTTGATTTTCCAACTAAGTCTAGGACGGTTGGTACTGTGGGCTGAGTGTGGCAATATATCTGGCTGTGACAGTTGAGTGCTGACCTTGCTTAAGCACAAAATAAACACCCCTGAATTTCCATTGAATTCTCCGTAGCCGGCCTCTAAAAAAGGGGCTGCTCAAAAATAGTGGAGCAAAGAGTTTTTACATGCTTGGCAAATTCCCATTCTCCAGGCCACAAGGACTGATCTCATACCTGGCAATTAGGAGTAATTCCTCTGATGCCACTGGAACTACACTGGTGTAAAACTAAACAATGCCAGACCAGACCCTACGTGGTCTCTAGCTTCTTCCATCCTTTGTTACATGGGTTCATAGTCAATGAATTTGTTCCAGAATGACTGTTTTTAAAGGAAAACTGTAAGGTACTCTAAAAGACAGAGGGCTAATGGAGTTACACAGGTATAACGAAGAGGAGAATGTGGCCCATTCTATTAATGAATGAGGAAGCTGTTTTCTTCAGCAAGGCCTCTATTCAGAAAAAGCACTTAGGCTGGAATATACAGGAGCCAGGTGCCCAAATCTCATAGGCTCCTTTGAAAATCCTGGTCTTAGTGACATGCTTGACTTCAAGTACATGCTTTGATCTCACTTGTGCCAATGAGACTTAAGCACCTGGCTGAAAGCTAAGGCCGTGATAAAGAGCAGGGCTGAATGGGGACCCAAAGGCCACGCTATCGTTCTTGGGCCAAAATCAGCCCTAACAGGAACACGGCCTAACATTTACAGAGCACTTGCCATCTGTAGATCACAAAATATTTTACAAAGGAAGGTCCGTATCATTTTACAGAGGGGGAAACTGAGGCATAGAGCAGCAATAGTCACCAGCGGAACTCAGGTCCCTGCCAAGAACATTGGCCTATCAGCTAGCCACATTCCCACCAACTTCCGTATGTTGCCTCCCCATTTGCCAGGTCTGAATGTGATATGTTCAGTCCTAATCTGCCATCAGCGGACTGGGCGTCCGGTTGAGAAACGTCAGTAGAATGTCATCTGCCACTGATGTTCCCCAGGTCGCTGTGGAGTAAATGACATAGTAATAGGTATCTCTAAAATGTATTTTTCACGGTAAATATTCTTCTCTAAGGGTTTGATCCAGCACCCTCATTGCTAAGGAGTGTTCTGACACTGATACCCCAGAGACAGCAGGCTCAATCCCTCCATGTATGTTCAGCTAGTTAAAAAATTCTTCAGCTTTCTTTTAAAAAGTAATGTCCCACCTTTTTTTCCGCTGGGAAACATGCCCACGCAGGACTGGCTGCTTCTATCTACACTGATCTGCTTCATTTCCAGAGAAGCCAGGCAGAGAGCAGAGCACGTATCCAACGCATGAGCCAGAAATTTCACAACAAAGTCCTGGCTAAACCTCATGGTCACGTCTCCAGTTTTTTAATTGACCAGGAATGAATGGGCCAATTCCCATCAACAAACCTGATTCGAACAGACATATGGGTAGTTGGATCCTTTTACAGAATTTACCATTGCAATGGTGTAAATCAGGAGAATAGCACCAAGGATTCAGGTGTAAAGTGAGGTTCAGAATCAGTCCCAAATTGCTGTGCTTCCCCCCCCCCCCCCGAGAATGGCAAATACAGGAGATTTCTTTCTTTCTTTCTTTCTTTCTTTCTTTCTTTCTTTCTTTCTTT